>CABPRJ010000950.1:1563682-2205053 GCA_902439185.1 Cinara cedri
ATTGTCATCACCCGCAACCAACGACGGATATTATACGGGGTGTTTTTTTTTTTTTTTATGAACCAGCAATTTATTAAGTGAATTTGATTTCTGTTTTTTTTTTTTTTTAATTATTAAAGAGTCGGTTAAGGTTTATTTTAAAACCATTTAAATTGTTTACTCCTACTCCATATACCTTAAATAAGTATATACTTTTATTTTTAAAACAGAAACCCATCTTTTTGAATATAGATTTGAATAGAAAATATTTTTCTAGAAATTTCGACATGCATACCACTTATATCAGATTTATAGTTTATAAGTTGTAATAGCTTAAAATTTAGACTGGAGGAGTGAGGAAAAGTAATAAACTGTGTATCTATATCTCTTCTCTATTCCTCCAGTCTAAAACTTAGTTTAGTATTATCATAACTATCCTATATTATATTTACGTAATTAATATTATTATATGTATATATTTTCAAATTAAGAATATAAAAAAACTATTTTGGATTTTGCATTAGATATTATCAATAGATAATATTATAAAAAGGAACGAGGGTGATGACTTTTATATTTTCTTACGAGTTTTCCCAGTAAATGTGAAAAACCAGAAAAAACCGGGAAAAACGTAGGAAAAACGGGAAAATCGGCTCAATATTAAACAAATATTATTAAAGAAAATATTTAATGTTTATTTAGTTATTTTACTTTAATATGCATTTATATATATTATTGACGAATTATCGCTATCAACTGACCTCAGTTCAGAATCGTTTTTTCGTTAGCAATGGTTTATTGTTGCTTACAGTTACACATTAAATTTCCTTCTGTATCCTACCTTCCCAATTACCACCTACAACCGTGGCTGCATCCGTTCCTATTATCCTAGGAAAGTTTTTCACACTTAATGTATTGAATGCATATAATATTTAGAACATAATAAAAAGAAAAAAATGGAACCATAGCCTGCGTAAATAATTTTAAGCAAAAATAAGCGACGGGACATTCGATGAGATACGTCATCCGCATGCGCGAGTATACTCGTCACTTATTATATTCGAGCAATTTGGTGTCCATGTCAATTTATGAGTGATAAATATTGTCAAACCTGTAACAAATTGCCGACACATAATTCCATCCATTGTACGTACATGATCTATGATTTAATGCCATGGCAAAGACACACATATTGAAATTCTTGTTGATTATATCACATATTATTGTTGGAAGATCGCGAGAATTATCCGAATAGAACCATAATATGTGTAGACTGCATTACAAAAAGAGATGCTTACAATATTACCTTTTTTGAAATTTCTAAAAAAATTTATTAATGGATTTTATATTGTGTTTTTATGAGCGGTTTTTATTTTTTAAGGGGGGATTTTTTTTTTTTTTTTGTGGTACAGGTTTTTTCTGCGTTAAATTCATACTCATCAAAATTGGAATATTAAAACTTTATAAATTGTATACATGCATGTTATTTGTTTGAACTTTGTTTTGTCAGTTTTACGACGAGTAGGTACCTAAATATCCTCGCTATTTTTCACTGCAATTTTCTGGGCGTCGAACACGGAATTTCGAAAAATGACCTCTAAAAATACGCGACCGCCATTTGAACCATTATGTTTTCTAGATGAAAATGTTCGTTTAATCAAAGTATTAAAATATATAAAACCGTAGGTACGTAACAAAAAAAAAACCCCCCGGATAGACGATACAATACAACAATATATAACACTATCTACAAAGAAAATATAAAGGTAGGTCACACAATGCCTTTTAGAGTTGGATTTTTTTGCCTTTATTTTGCTTGGTAACCTACATTCGAGACTCAAAGTCAAATTAAATAAACATTTCACATCGACCCGCAAGGCCGCGACCACGACTCAATAAAATACAATATGTATATTATTATATTGCTTTACCGTTAGCCGTTAGCTACCAAACGGAGATTATTGTCTTTTTAATACATATAACTATATATAGAGGAACTTCAAAATGCACGAGAGACATTGAATTATTGAAAATGCCTTGATGCATTAAAATATACCTAACACGCGTGATATATTTACCTTCACTGCAGTGTCGCATCCACTCAACGACATTGACATTTTCATGAACTCTGATTGTTTTTTAATATACAGACTACAGAGTGATTATTTTATCGCACACGAACCAGCGATTATAGCACTATTATCAACGAATCAAAGTTTGAGTAATTTTTGATGTATTTTTTCATTTACTATACTAAAGAATCGTTTAAATATAATATTTTTAAACTTACGTCCGTGAAAAGATAATTTTTTGATATGCACAGAACTAGACAAATAACGGATTTTATATTGTCGTTTAGAGCAGTGTATTTAAGGATGAGGCAAAGAGGTAAATTTAATATAACTATAGACGTAGAATGGGAGGTGCTATGATGGCTATAATCCACCTCTAAATATTTTTTGCAGCCCTCTGAAAAACGAGATTATGCAAGAAAAGGTTTTTTCGTTATCCTCCTCCCTAAGACTGTCGTATTTGTCAACATTGGAACACAATAGGGAAGTATGCATAAATCGAGTATTTATCATTTTAAACTTCAGACCGCAACATAAAATTATTTTAAATTTTATTCTGGACATATTTGTTATTTAAGTGGTTTCCTTCAACGGAGTTATATTACATTATTATAAATTCCATATTTTTAATTACCGAAATATCGAAATTGTGGGCTAATTATTATTAATTCGTTTATCCGTTCATATTTATTCAAGGCTAGTAATAATGAGTACCTACTATATTAGAGTTCATATGCATTATACCTTTATACAATAATTAATAATTATCTAACAATGGTTTAAAAAATAAAAAAATGATAACATTTATTTTAATTTGTTAAATTTAAAAAAATGTATAATGTACCTAAATAAATTATTTATTATTATAATTATTTTTTAACACGTTGAATTTTTAAATAATTCAATTTTCATTTAAATTAAAATTATTTTCATTAAAAAGTTTACCATTTTTTAAAGAACAAATACAACCTATTTTTAATAAAACATTTGTTTTACACTGTCCTATGGTATGTTTGTATGCTAATGACTTGGTTTGTCACAGTGGAACATTTTAAGTATTTTTAAATTTTCCAGTAAAAATGTATTTCAGTTTTTAGTTTATTGATGTGTATTAATAACAAAAAAAAAAAAATAGAATAAATCACATTAGAATTCAGTATCATTTAAATTGAAATTATAATTTTAAAAATAACTTTTGATGTCTTACCGTGGCTACCTCTGCCCTATCATCATCGATAAAAAGAAATGTTAAGTGTTTTAAAGAGCATCTTTTTGATGATTTCCTTGCAATATAAAAAAATATAAGATAAGTTAGAATGTAAAATCTAAAATTTTATTTGAAACTCGAAATAATATTTTATGATATTTAAATTTATATTTATATTTTAATATGGAATATAAATAAAGAATTTATAGTCATAACCAGGGTTCGGGACCTACAGCGCTTAAAATCAACTTAAAAGTGCTTAAATTAATGCTTTAGAACATTCATTTAGCATAGCATAACATTTAAAAAGCTTGATAATCCTCTTTAAGAACTAAAAACGCACTTAAACACACCGCTCATAATCTAAACATATTGAAGTAACCAAAATACATTGAAAAAACATGTTTTTTTTTTAAAAAAAAAATATTGAGATAAGCACTTCCAAATTTCACATTAGAATTCTTGAATTTTTTTTTAAAATATACTCGCGAAGTTGTACAGTCCTATTGCCAGAGATGATCGATACGACAAGTAGATGAAATAACAAAATCAAACAAATATTTGTTGAATAATAGATTAAAAATGCAAAATTATATAAAAATCGCTGTGAGGGAAAATATCAGGGTTTTCGTCATTGGCTTCTGTAATCACAAAATAAAAATATTCTAAAAAACAAAAAACAGAATAACTAGTTAAAAGTTCCTAAAAAAATTATCGAAATAAGCAACAAAAAAAAAAAAAAATGAACGGGTATGTCCGCAACAATTTCATAAACATTAGTGTGTTAAAAATTAGGTATGAATAAAACATTTAAATAACTTCTCCAACACACTAATCAGATAAAATTTGTCACAAAAAACCACCCTTAAAGTCAATGATCAGAATATGATTTCTGGTATAATAGTGAAATTAGAGGCAGAAAAACAAAATAAATGTAGTTTCAAAACAAACGGACATACTTCGCACGATGGGTGGGTCACTTTTGTAGTTGTGAAGTCGGGAGAAAGAGGTGAAATTAAATGTATATCTGTACGCAACAATTAATCATTGTTACCGAAAAACTGTTTTAACTGTTTTAAATTTACGATTTGAGAATAATATTTTTCATACATTTTCCGGTATTTTATATATTTTTTTTTCGGTTTTTCTCATTTACTACGAAAAATCATGGAAAAATAAAAAAAAATTACCTCCTTATAGTACTACTTTACAAAAATTTATTTTCAGAAAAGGAGCTTTACTTGAAAATCGGAGCAATATTTCTGGTAGAAATTGTCTACACAGTATAAAAATATAAAAACCAAATAAAACACATATCATTATAAAACCAATACTTTTTCCACTTCACTCAGAATCTAAAAAAAAAACCCCTTTCAAATTTCATATTCAAACTTGCAATATGATATAAATTTTCACAGCACTCTGCTAGTTTTAATATCAAGCCAAAAAAATAAACAAACACTATAAATCCCGAATCCTAGTCATAACTTATAACATAATGAGTGAACGCATGACACAATTTCGAGGGGTAGTCAAACAAATATTGTCTTTGTGTCGCTGTAAGTTAGTATTATACATATTTTTTCAACTATATAAATCATAAGTAAAGAAACTGATGGAGACGGTACCGTAATTACTTTCAGTGATGAAATATTGCTAAATGGAATGAATATTTTCACAAAGCTCTTTATTTCAAAGAGCCAGAGAACCCATTCTTATTTAAGTACAAGCCAATTTAACAGACTGCCTTCCACCGTCGAAAGATGAAACGGAAATGCAAATAAACTCTGAAAAGGCGTTAAGCACCAGGAAAATATGGGATACTACGGAAGAAGTCGAAAATCTGTGAATTGGTTTAGTACAAAGATCCTCTAGCTTTTTTTTTTCGTGTACCGTTTATACATATGTATTACGGATCCGTCACGTACCACTTATGACCAAAAATTAAACTGTTCATGATGTTTATACATTTATATCAAAACGACAAGAGTATAAGACAGTACATTACTACAGTTATAATATTAACATTATTAAAACGAAAAATATGAAATAGTATTAGATCCGTTAAAAATGTTTATGCATACATGTATTAATTAATTTTGCGAACCGACACCATCCGGCCTACCGCGTACCACCGGTGATGTGCCGTAACATAATTAGTAATACAAAATGGCGTATATCAGTAGTAGGAACGGCGTTCTATTCATCAATTACCGCGACGATGACGTCGATATCTACAATAAATGTGCAGACATTCCTGTTCGATGAAATCTCGGGGCATATACGAAACAAGCCTCGATTTATTTTTCACAATAAAATTTGTTAATTTAGAACACCCGTTGCGGCGAAAATTTAAATCTGGTATTGCACCGAATAGATTTAATACGTTGTTAAAAACCATTAAATTACGATGCACGTTTATTTACTTTCATCCAATCAAACCATAGCTGGTTTATTATTGGTAGCCGGTAAATGTTTTAACAATTTTATTTAGAATACCGATATTCATTTACCGAAACGTTTGAACATTTCGATAAGATAAAAGTCATTTCGAAAATTATATCATATATAGTGAACCTTGCATTTCTTTTTTACTTATACAATTTTTTTTTACTACCCACTGTTACAACTGTTCATCACGACTTGTGCATCGCTACTGCAAAAAAAAAAAAAAAAACAACTGTCCTAGGATAATGGGGACGGGTGCAGCCACTCTTACAGATTACTATTATAGAATTACCTATACATATATCCGTAAGCGAATATTAACCATTGCTTATGAAAAAACTATTCTGAGCGGAGTTCGGTTGATGGCGTTGTTTTGTCAACAATATATATGTAATTTTATGGTAAAACAATTGTCCGTTTTTCCGTGTTTCCCGCGTTTTCCCGGTTTGTTGGGAAAAATCGTGGGAACAATAATCTCCGTAAGGTACCTGTCCGGGTCGATTTCCTTTCGGGAAAAGCGGTATCGTGGAAAATCGGGGCGAAATATCTGGTGGACAAGTTGCGCGCAAAAAAAAAAAAAAAAAACAAACGCCATTGTAAAACCGACGCGTCCCTAGCTCCGCTCGGAAAGAAAAAAGAAAAAAGAAAATAAGAAGGAAACACTAAACGCGGCCCGCGAAAACGAGAAAAAGAACAGTGTACGAGTGCCGTTGTAGCGCGCCGTTTACGCCAATGTTATGCGGCGCGGAAAGCGTATTGCATTTCGGTCGCATCGTAATGCAGCAATACACGACGGCGACGCGCGGTCGCGCGCGCGAGGACGTTCTCGAGACGGGACCAACGGCCCGCGCCGTCGCGATGTTTAACGTCGCCCCGAACACGGCGCACCGCGAACAACGTGTAACGCAAACCGTTGAAACAAGAGGCGGCCGCGCGCGCGAAGGTTCGGCTGTTTTACAACACACTCGTAACGACGACTGTCCCGTTTCCCCCCCCCCCCCCCCCCCGTGTATAACGTGTACGCGCACGCTCTCGTCCGGGGCGCGATGCGAAAACGGCCGGTCGACGGTTTTCTCGTCACGAACGTCCGCCGCCGCCGCCGCCGCCGTCAGCGGGCGTCGCGCGCGTACGCGTCCCGCAAATTATTTAACACGATATTCCGGGGACCGACGGCGCGCATTGTTTTACACGGCGTCGTTATTGTTGCATGTTTTTATTATTATTATCGCCGTCGCGCGTCCGTCCCCCGAGACTCGTCGTTTGTTCGGATCGTATTACGCGCGTTACAAACATTGCGGCGAACGTCATTACGATTAATACCCGATTCGAATCAATTTTTATTCGTTTTTTTTTTTTTTTTTTTTTTTTTTTTACGTACCAATGTTGCCCGCCGCGGCTTTTAGAATAAAACTGCGGGGCCGACAATATCATGCACATCAACGGTTTCCAATCGTATGTTCCGTAGTATACTTTATGCGCCGTTTTCACTAACAGTCTCGGAGGCTTCCGCCCTCACCTTTCACGTTTTGAACAAAAAAGAGTAGCGAGTATCAAAAACGTACAAAGTTTAAAAAGTAAGTTAACACATTTATTCGATAGTTGACAATTTATCATTTGGACGATTGCGTTGGAAAATCGATATTTCGAGTTTAAAAGAAATACAATTCGCTTTGCGACAATAACACGTTCAATGTTCTTCTTGCGTTTTCCTCACTGGGTACTGTATTTTCCACCGGTACAGTACCGATAAATATTCGTCCTTCCCTGCAGTGGCGTAGCCAGGGTTTTTGAGAGGAGCCGGGGAGCTGAAGTTATAACGAGTCATGGGATTTCCGGTGATCGTACATCAAATGTAATTCACGTTTCCGACGGAGATTATGAATCTAATGGTAATGGCCATTCGATATTTATATTACTTTCAACGGTGTTAGAATTTGATAAACATCAAATGCATATTGTAATATTGAATGTTTTGCGTGTTCGTTTCGTTCATAATGTTAAATAATGTTTAAAATGTTCGACTGTAATGTCAACTATTGTCACAACTAAAATTTAGTCAATACGGCTTATTGCTAATATATTGCCATACACTTAAGACGTTTTTTTTATTTAGCGGCTGCAACCGCGTACACGGCGTTCACGTTTTTTACAACTTTTACAAGCGATTGTTCCAAATATAATTTTTTCTTTTTTCCACTCGCTAAAATGATGTGTCGATCGCGTTTTAATATAATACCGATACGGGTGTGTGGCCGCATAGGAAATCAATAGCGATTATGGCGTATATATTTGGTATTAACCATCCGATTTTCATATTTACGTTTTTAATCGTTGTTTTATATTATAATCCAGCCAACGACGGTAAAATTAAGGTCTTGGTGCGTGCCGTAATCATTTAATCAGATTAAGTATAGAGATCGCACAACGCCAGAACTGTATGAGCTACAGTATATTATGACGCCGTAAACGAATTACTAATTAGGCGAGTACATATATGTTTGTTATTCATTTTGTAATTAATTTAAATTATTTCTGTTGTTTTTCTCTATAATATGTGCATTGCGCATACAATAATTAGTATACATTTGAGTGATTTATAATGAATGTATGAATATAGCTCGGAATTAATAAAGCCGACAAAACCATGTATACACGAGTATCAACAATCCGTAATGTAAAGGTTCGATAAAAATTCAAAACCCAGTGCACTCGTATTTTATAAATATTTAATGTAGACAGTATTTTTTTTTTTTTTTTTTTTTTATTTATTTTTTGTATTTTAATAATCGTATTACGTTTGAAAATTATTCGAATTATTCAACCGGACAATTTGTTTACATAACGTAGACATACATATTGGAATTAATAAAACAAAACGGTCTTGAAATGTAGATAAACGCTTGTTGGCCAATAAATATCGTCCAAATATTTTCGAATTACGAACAAATGTAGAGTTGACTAACAATTAATTTTAAAATCATTTCCCCAGACAGATAACATATTATTTTATCATAGATTTTTCCTAAACTAATTTAAATCATATTTGCTTGAACAAACTCAGATAATTCGAATCAATGATCATATTAGTGATCTTGAATCTGTAAGTGTAAGGGTTACCTCAAGATACTATTGCTTTATTGTTTTTAATTTATATAAATGGCCTAAACCGGCATACGGTTAATTTACTTTCTTTTAACACAAACAAAACCGTTTTTATAACGTTTGTGTTATCCAAAAATTCGATGTCACAATAAATACCTTAGAATATCATTCATCTACATGTATGAGAAAAAGGATATGTGTTTTTGGCTGTTTCAAATCGGTTCGTGTTTGTAATGTTAAGTATCTCGATATACATTTTGATAGTGATATAAAGTGGAAAACGCATAATTATTCAAGTATAAAAATATTAAGAAAACATTTTTATGTATTTGAAGAATTAAATCTTATCCGAGATCCACCATGAGGAGTGTTTATTTTGCGTTAGTACAGTCAATTTTATCTTATTGTTTTATAGGAATCGGCGTACCCATCTACTGTTGAGTCGTTAAACACTATACTTCGAATGTTAGTACGAATTTCGTTAAAACGATAGAGCAATATGAATATTTGACAGCTATTTGATATTCTACGCGTGTTTAATTTGAATTAATTTTTCGAGTATAACTCTATAATCCAATTACATTTCGATATTTATAGTCAAGACTCTGCATTTTTAAGTGTTATTTCTGAAGCGAGAAGAGAAGGCTATCCCGGGGCTCCGAAGTTAAACATTACTGTTCATCAAAACTATTATCAATATTATAAATACGAAACTATATCAATATTTCAATATTCAATGAGTTACTTAAAAACATTAAGTTAATTAAAGACGCTTAGTGAATCATCCTGTATATATACTATATAGTTCACACTAAAACCCTGTGCAAATATGACGTTAGTACGAGTATAGATATTTCTAATTAACATAATGTACATAAATAATTGACTCTACATTGAATTCTAAAACATGTTTGATATTATACAATTGTTTGTCTAAAATGCAAAATATATTCTTCAGTTTGTCGGTATTTCCGTTTAAGATAGGTAGTTTTTTTCACTGCGATTTTAAAACATCATATTTATATATCTACTGTATCCTATATATTTTATCGCCCCGAAATATGGTCTTGTCTTGACCAGACCAGAACTCTGGGATCGGCGCCACTGCTCGTGAATTGTGATGAATTGTTCGACTACAACATAATCGAACACCATCGAATACACATTCTGCAACACATTGCCCCTATTAAAAAAAAAAACCCATATATATTCCCGAATAAGTAAAACACACACACACACACACACACACACACACACATACACACGTACACTCACAATATAGTATATATACTACAATGCCTTCTGGTTTTTGGTGTTTTGGGAGTAGAAAATCGTGTTTTGCTCCCGGGAGACGATCAGTATAACGACGCAAGCAGCGGTGGGCTAACTGCTGCTGTTGTAGCAGCTAGTATAATAATATAATAAATGTAGCGTAAATCTGGGCAAACAATTTCGACAACGTACATAATACGTATGTTATTTGAAATTATTCGGTGCATCAATTCTTTAACGGCCCAATAGGAATTGCCAAAAAAAAAAAATAAAAAATAACAAAGATCTGATATTGGGTGATGGGAGCGGTTACTGTTGTAGGTGAAAATGTGGGAAGCTTGGATACATACGGTTATTTCATTAATATCTGTAAGCAGCTATAAACGATTGCTTGACGAAAGACGATTCCGAGCGTAGTTCGGTAATACATAATTTGAAGTGTCGTATTTTTTTTTGCGAGTTTCGTTTAAAATTAATTTCAAAATGCTTAAAAAAAAAAAAACAAAATTGTTTGAAGATTTTGGAAATTTTACCACGGCTAGATAAGTCAAATATAAATATTATTACCAAGAGTCAAGTCTCTACTTGTATTTATAACCGAAGTACAACAAAAAAAACAGCAACAAATTAAAATTCTCCAAAAGCTCAAAAGTGGCTCAAAAGTTTTAGCGATGATACCATAAGAAATTAAATTGAAAAGGCAACAAAGAAGGTGTCTTGTGATTTTTCGATTTAATCATTTTTTCTGGTAGAAAACGTCGTTCGTGTTTTTATAAAATAATGAAATCATGAAATTGTACGTTTTCCCACGTTCATTCTCACTTAAGTGCTGTTATTTTAAAAATGGCTTTGAAATTAAAAAAATGACATTTCTATAGTACAATCTAGACAACTTGGGCTTTTATAAAAATTGCTACACATAAAAATTGAAGCAAGTTTACTAGGACAAAATGTGTTCACAGACCAGAAGAAGATATAAAGAGCATTGTAAAACCAATACGCTCGGAATCTAAAATAATAATAAAAATCGACAGAAACCATTATAAAACATCGGTTAGCTACTCTCAATCAAATCTCAAATATTATTTTATATTTATTTTAAATATAGGTAGTTATTACATACTTAAATCGACGGTATTTAAAAGTCTGTAAGTGACATATTATCGACATTCCGGAAGAACCTACTGTTTTGACATTTTTCGAAACTTTGTAACGTTCCGAACAATATTAAGTTTTAAAGACTTGGTGCACATATACATTATTATGATTTATAAAACAAAAAAAATACAGTAGGGTCAAACATCTCTAGCCCGTCCCCTAGGAAACCACGAAGTTTACGGCAACAAAAAAGTGAGAAGCACATTAAGATGTCGAAAAAAATTCACGGATATAATAATATATACAATACCGACAATAACACTTTTGTTTTCAAACATAAACCTCGAAAAAAAGAGTCTTCTCTACGTTTCGGCTACTGAATAAGTTATTACCTACTTAAGCATTATACAATAGAATATTATATATAGTCTATAAAAAATGTACGTTTCGTTTATTCGTAATATTTTTATAAACTTCTTAAATATTTGAATGCAATAAATATTTGGCCCGACTATACGGAGGGATCGCCTAGCGTTCTCGAGGGGCCGACCGGTATTGAATTTTAAACGAATAGCGAATACTTATAATAAATAATATTTATTAAATATTATAAACGTTGGTGCGTTTAATTTATGAAAAACAAAAAAAAGGTGGACGTACTTCGCACAATGGGTAATGTATTTCATATTTATTGTGTAAAAAGAAAATTTGCGAGGATTCGAAAAAAACTATTTTCTGAATGAAATAGTACAATTAGTAGTATCGACCGTGTTTTTGATATGAAACACGGAGCAGTTCACCGATTCAGAAAGTGCTGTTTTTGCCAAAAAAATATGCGTCGCTTCTTCGTTAAACAGGTAATCAGAAACTGAATAAAATAAAACGTTTTTAAACGATCTAAAAATACTTTACGACGTTTAATACTGTATTACACCGGTTTTCGAACAACACTATGTACACAATATAGTAATATCACTAATATAATATTCTCTCCGGTCTTCGCGTATATTTTATTTTATTACGGAACGGGTAGGTATACCTAACGCGAACGGTGCAAACTCTGACAAACATAATAACATATTAAATATGTTAAGCGCTTGTGTTTACTAAAACGACAATGTAACTATTGCTAATCATAAACAACACACGCCGTGATAGGTACGTGATACACGGTTTTTATCAGGACTTAATGATCAGATGGGGCGGAGATTAGAAAGAAAAAAACGAGTTAAATAACCTAAAGTGTTCCCGATAATATTTTGAAGAACACTGATATTGTACAGTACAAGGTGTCTAAAATAATTCTATCAAATGATTTTTTTCAATTAATTCGCACAAATACTAAATTATTTTACAGAGTAGCTTTTAGCGCTAATAAAAATTACATACTAACTAATAAAGACAGTCTTCTATCATTGGCTAATTGTTTCCCGAACAATGGTGTTATTAATCTACAAACATCAAACTACACTTTTAACCGTGAAAATAAAAAATATTTACATTTATTTTTTTTACACTTCTATAATATAGGTTATTCGACCGATTTTCATTGCTAGAAAAAATAATATAATATGTACGTTAAAATATTGGCTTAAATCAGAACGATAAATTACAAGTGTGCATTAAAGTTTAAAAAGTTCAAATACACTAAAATATATGCCAATAACATCGGTGTTATTTTAATTCGAATTATTCAAAATCGTGTACCTACTTTCCTATCAAATTTCAACTACTTACCTAGGTATTTTATTATAATACATTATTCATACACATGTATATATCATACATATTATTATATTAAAAACCCAGTTCTTCTTCTTTTTCTTCAAAAAAAAAAAAAAAAACAAATAATAATCAATTGTATTGAAACGTACTATCTTTTGTTTATATTTTTATTCTGTACAAATCATTTATGTGGAAACAACAACAAATTATTATATGTACAGTATAGTAAGTGAACATGTTACTTCATTAAATGCATGTTTCAATGAAAATTATATAAAAAAAGTGGTTTGCTGATATCCATTAATATCTAGTATATAATAATGTAAATGACATATTAGAAGATCCTATTGGAGACTAAACAAGATATTTCCTACATCCTAATTATGAAACGGTTTTAGTTTAAAGAAACAAAAAAAAAAAGAAATTAATGTTGTAGCTGCAGAAAACCTTAAGGATAATCTCAATATAATGTTCTCTTTTACAAAAAAAAAAATAAAAAAAAAATAATACTACAGATTATATGTGCTTACCTTTGATTATTTATAACATCTCAAATATTCCTCGAGATATTATTATTATACAGTTTGTATCTTCTAAGTACTGGACTCGGGATGGATGAAATCCGAAGTGTTTTTTTTCCCATTCAGTGAATTAAAATCAAATTAAGATATTGAAATAATTGTACTATACCAGCAGCATAAAATAATTTATGTTCTGACAGTAACGTAATTTTGCTCTAATATCCGTCGGTTAGACTGAGATAGTAAACGTGGGTATAAAGTATTTTTTTGAGTAATTTTTTTTTTTCTATAACAATTCGAGACAGATTTTCATAGTGAAAGTTGATTCGTTGCGATTAAACGTGTATTTGTTTTTGGTACACGCGTACTAAATTAACTTCTATATTTTCGCCCAACTTCCCACTTACAACAGAGACCCATCAGTGATTCGAACGGTGCCCGGCACTATTTAAATAATACGTAGGTATCACCTATAATATTACATAGAAATCATTGGGAAGCACCGCGTTCGATGAGTAAACTCTATCCCATTCGTTTATTCTCTTACGCCATCATAATATTATATTATATTCGTGCAGGTTCTTGGTTAATATTCCTACGAGACTTAAGAGGAATCACCGCGATAGTATAGGTACCTATAGACTATTATATAACGTCTACTAAGTAGTACCTAGCAATTTCATTTTTCATTCACGGTTTACGGTATTTTTTTTTTTTTTCGAGAAGGCATCTTTTTTAAATTGCAATCGTATAATACATGACATGTTGAACATTTTTCATCCGCGTAATCCGCTGCAGGTATGGTCTATAATATACGGAATCGTATAAGATATAGAGTTTCCGAATCGGCATTGATATTAAATTCTCCTTTATATGCTGAAATAACATTTTTTTTTTTTTTTTTTGCAATAAATTATAAAACTATTTTATGTGCGAATATTATACTTGTGTATAGGTATAGATAAAACAAAAATTTTAATATTCTCTACTGCAATATTTTCAATGACCGTTTTTAATATTTTGATTTTATTTACACACATATATATTTATATATTGACAAAAAAAAAAAGAAGCAATTCATGAAAAATAGCACTAGCCACATGTTTCAATAATTGATCGTCCGAAATATACGATATGCGTCGTGGATACTAAAGTCACGGTTTCGTGGAAATAAATAGATTCAAAACAGCCAAAATGCTTTATAAAGTGCTCTTTAATTTTTCGGATGAGAGATAATAAAACATTTGATTGATGTGTGAGATGTTCAAGTCCAGTACAATGGCAAAATAAAAATGAAAGAACTGCCCAACGCAAACCATTAAAACGCAAAAGGAACCAATAATAACTATAGATCGACGGCCAACATCGAATCGGCTATAAATATCGTTAAAAAATGTTCCGCATTCCTTTCCTATATAAAACGATAAAGCCACGTGCCGAAAACTAGAAAGAACATTTTATACGATAAAAACGTAAAACAACGAAAATCCATCAACTAATTATCATATAATATCAAACATAACTTCAAATGTGTTTTCACGATATTTATAAATATCGAAGAAATTCGGTTTTGTTTGTTATCTACTTTATACATTTGATCTTTTTACGTTTTACAATGATGTTTATTTTTTTTCGTTGTGAACAAATTTTTTGCCAACAATTTTTCTCCGATTTCTAACTATAGTACTTTTTCTGAAAGAAAACTAGACTGGGATAATACTATAAATGGGTCATTTTCCCAACTATTTTCATAATAATTGGGAATAACCGGGAAAAAAAACATGAAAAAAACCGAGAAAAACTGAAAAATAGGCATAATATTAAATAAATATTATTAAAGAAAAAAATTTATAATGTATATGTAATTATTTTACCATAATAATACGATAGATGTATATTGATGACAAAGTAACACTATTAACCGAACTCCGCTCAGAATCGTTTTACATTAGCCATAGTTAACGTTGTATGTAGATATATATACAATTTCCCCTCTAACTTCTCAACTTCTCACCTAAAAAACATTGCCCAACTCATCGAGCGAAGTATGTCCGTATATTTTTTAAGTTTGGATTTAAACGTCACGCTGTATATGGATTGCTAAACAGTGTTTTTTTTTTTGAGTTAAGTTAGTCGAGTATCTTAATTAGTTAATGTGTGGCAGTTTTGGGTTTATTGCCTTGGAGAAATCCGAATGGATGGGCGGTTGAATGAGAAGGTGTAAGTGTGGAAATTATACTTATTTATTTGAGAAGTCTCAGTAGTACATGAATCGGGAAAGACTTGACAGCCTGCTTTAAAATCGACATTATGTCGATGGAGTTTTTTGACTCATAAACATCCTTTAAGGGAAAAATTCTCGTTACCATCACGTAAAATGGTCTGATATCGATGTTTATTTTGTCGTTGGAAAGAGAAACACTTTATACGGAAAGTATTTTAATTTTTTAATTTTTTAATTTCATAATTAACAATGCGTCTTTAAAAAAGGTCGATTTTTTTTTTTTATCATTATTTGAAATCAAATTAAATTTGGTTGTTATTAAATTGATCAATAAAAGGAAAATCAATAATAGCAAAATAATGCCAGCCGTAACGAAAAAGATCGTACCTCGATTTTACAAAATTATTATTTAATACTTGTTTAAAAAAAAACTGAAATATTAAAATATTAAAATGTTTGAAAAACGAAATTTTTCGTTGCGCAAGTGTTATTACGTTGACAATGAGTTATTTCTATTCCCGGCGTAAGTAATTTTCAACCGTAAAAACGGCAGTACCTTGATCCCCTCATAACGGGTATCGGATAGTATTTTAGTGAAAATGTCTCATCTTTAAAATGTTAAAAATAATAATTATTATTTTTAGAATTGGGAAAAATTTGGAAAACTAGTTTTTAGTCTGACTAGCGCGTAATTAGCAACGTACGGAATGCCTTATTTGCAATATTTGCAACCCGCTTATTGGCAATAAGGCTTTCTACAGATCAAAGGTTGATCAGGTTGAGAACCGCGCAGGAATCGATTATAAATTGTAAAGAGTACTTACTGCGTATTGACTTAATGCATTTTTTTTTTTTTTAAATATTTTCATTTTTTAATAAATTATTAACGTGTAAACTTAAGTCAAACCTAAACTCGCAGACTATAATATTATTTACTAAGTGCATAATACGTCCCTATGTCCTAAACTCAAAAAGGGAGTGGGAATCGTTTAATTGAAGAATGCGTTTTTGATATGGATACGCAGTATGCACCTTAATGATTTCGTATATTCATATGATTCGCCGAAGAAAAAAACCTTAATTGTTATTCGAATAAAAATAATTTCACTAATATCTATGTTCTATATGTATGTATGTATGATAATTTACTGGAAAATGGCTTGTAGGTAATCAACCGTTTTATTTATTTCGAAGAAAATATTTGTAAAAATTGTCGTTCGACATCGACATAAGTATTGTTCACGAGTGCTGAACCGTATTATACCCAGGGGAGATCATATATTTTTGTTTGAAAAACGCGAACTGTAATAAACGCAATAAATAATTGTAAATAAACAAAAAAACATTTTTTTTTTTTTTTTTTATTCGTTTTACGGCACAAACCTCAAAACCCTTTTCGAAACATTTGCATTCGATTTTTCAGCGATGTTTACGAGTTGGCCATTTTTTTCATGTATAGATATTTTTAATTACCGTACAAATATCATTTTCAAGGGGAATTCTCGAGTATTTGTCTGTAATACAGTGATTGTATACACGATCGTCAGTTATGCCAGTGTAAATTCCCAAACAAAATATATTTTGTAAAAAAAAAAATAAATAATAATAAAAATCCACCGAACATTTTTCAGTGAAATTATTGACGCTGAAATATTTTTTAATTTTCTCTAATAAATTATTTTATCATTTTTTTATTTATTTTCACAACTTGTAAAACAATGTTTTAAAAAAATAAAAATATGCATCTATTCCACGTGATAACGGGAAAAATCGACTAGAATGATTATAGAGCAATTTAGTGGCTTGACTGTGACGCGATCGGTGGAAAAAAATTTGAACTTTAATATTGTTCAAACTCCGCGTGCGTTCGTTTATTCAATGCAACAAGTGACCGTGTCAGTATTTTGAGATCTTTGAGAAACCTCACTCTCTCTATCTATCTCACTATCTTTTGGGCGCCAGTCACGCCCCGGTCATCGGAGTCTCTAAATTTGTGAAGCACACTGAAGAGTAAACAAACATATACAATCGACAACGACGGTACTTTAGGAAACATATTCTAGCTAATAAATATTTAATATTTATTTACATCGGTAGTTGTTTACACCAGCGTTTTATTTTTAAAGTAAAATTTGACGACAGTCATGAAAAATACATAAAGATTTTGTTGTTCATGGACCAAAAAGGGCGATAGTGATAGTTCTGAACACGTTTTTTCTACAACCTGTAGTTATTTAACCACATTTAAAATAGTATACATTTTATGTACGTTACCGGCCATATCTTAACTTCAACCTTTTTGGCGCCAAAATGTTGTTTGTAATTAACACGAATTTGCACGATACATTTTAGACTTTGCACGACACTGAGATCAGAGCAGTAGGCAAAAACCGAGAGGGGGGGGGCGTAACGTTACTTCAGGCCATCAACACTAACGGATTTAAATTTGTTTGGTTAATGTTCAAATTTAGTATACCTGTATGAGTACTAAAAATACAGATTCTAATAATTCTATATCAATTCTTAACCCTGAAAATATTCTACTATTGAAATACAGATCAAAATTTCCAGTAGGAAAATAAAATGTAAACAGTTTAAAATAATGAAACTTTTTCTGCCATAAACATGTCCGTTTTGTCTGGGTATTCCAAATTAACATGTGAACTGCGTTAAATACTAATTGATCGTGTAAATTCATACGATTTGCATGCTAAATTTTGGCACCAAAAAAAAAAAATGTAATCAATTAAGGTGGGACGGTGGGTTTAGGGTAAGGTACATACACGTTTGCAGTTTTAGATTAAAACTTCCTAGGTTGTATTTTCACTGGGTCGTAAAATCGTACGAAATGCATTCAGGTAGCGAACGATACATTTATTGCATTTAGTGGGTTGAATCAAAACACGTGAATATAAATTATTTTTAATAATAAAAACACGGTGTTTATAAATTATATAATGTAATATATGATGTGCCTTTGTTCTAAACTCGACCAAAAAATAAAAATTCGTGTGGAATTAAGTGCGGAATGCCTTATTGTTGTTAATACATACACAGAGTGATAAATCTATCGTAAGACTCTCATTATCTCGGAAAGTATAAATTCGTTTCGGAATTTTATTTATAAAACTAGCTGATCTACAATTTTAAATTTATGTTATTTATGCCAACTTTATTTTTGAGAGCAAAACTACTTCCCTACGTTTGATTTTAAAATGGTGATCTATGTTAAATATTTCATAAGTACAAGCAGTATTAGCTAAAATAAATTTTGATGTTGACACTTTTGATTTCTGTCAATTCGTTGATGAAACATTTCACTTTGAATTTTACGTACTGACAATTTTTCTGAATTGTATAAAATAATATTCTCTGCAGAGAAATAGCGAAAAATAGTTTTGTTTTTATTTTACCCTAACCATAAATCCTATCCGTAATCATACCCAACCACATTATGGGTAAGGTAGTATAGGTTAGACTTATACCATCAAATGCATATAGAAC
The DNA here is from genome assembly GCA_902439185.1 of Cinara cedri. Classification (NCBI taxonomy): domain Eukaryota; kingdom Metazoa; phylum Arthropoda; class Insecta; order Hemiptera; family Aphididae; genus Cinara; species Cinara cedri. The sequence goes on from CABPRJ010000950.1 coordinate 1,582,835, forward strand.
ATTTTTCAATCCAAATAATAGTAGATATACAATGTTGTTTTGATCATTTTACTTCAAAAACTGTTACTATTGCATTTCATAACTGTTAATAATATTATTGTAATAATTTAAAATCAATTTAATTAATTTGTTTTTAACAAAATGTACATAAATAAATATATCGAATTGTTTTGAATTGTACTGAATTTCCAAAATAGATTTTATAAACGGATAATTAAGTAAAACATTGTCGAAGTTTGATAGTAACAGAAAAAAAAGAGATAATTGTTGATGTTTTTAATTTTCACCGACAATAAAACCATTACGAAACGGGTTTTTCTTTTAAAAAAGATTAAAAATTAATCCAAGTATTTAAACTATAGGTGCCATGATGAAAATTCGTTTTTTTTTTTTTTAATTTTATCCTTTAGGTAGTGTATTTAATATTCATATACTCGTTTTCATACTTAAACCCCGTATAATCTTCTTAAAATATTTTAAAATAAACTACGTCTATTTAATATATGTGTATGCCATATTAAAACTGCATTGAGTTAATTTTAGTCTTAAAACCATGGAGATTAATACTATAACAGTACTACGCAATGGTATAGTTAGGCACTGGCAGAAGACATCTGCTCTCGTATATTAAACCAAGATATACGAGAAAGTATTTAATAATGTAATTTACTAGATTAATTTATATTTTATGTATTTATTTAGAATGCGTTATTGAATCAAATAGATCACGCTTGTGTTTTACTCCCATTAAAAAGGTCAAACAATACATGTGGTGTACAAAATAATGAGTTCATAAAATCAAATAAAGAAATCGTCTAAATATACCATTGATGATTCATCGCAATTTTCCGAGAAACGTATACATAGGATTCTGAGGGATAATTATTGTCGAGAAGCTAACAATGGTGTAACTGCTACGTACATACGAAGGCAATCTAATAATTGCTTTCAATCGTATCACTTAATTTAATTTTGGTGCACTGGAAATTCGAATAAATATTAAGAATTGCATCGGAATCGTATTATTTTAGTTTAATGTTCGTTAACAACAAGTCCGTTTCCCTTTTGCCTTTGCCTATTTTATTCAGAGATTCGTTGGTGTTATTTTCATTAAATTCTCTTTTTATTCCAGTTATAAAGTTCACTTCTTAATTTGGTTTCAGCGCCAGATTCTATAGAATATAAACAAGACGTCTTTGTGATTGTACAGTACGGTTTTTAGTGTTATATTTCTTTAAAGTGACAAGCGAGGCATATTTAAGGTCCAAGGCTCAGAACATTCCGACATAGTGCACACGAGCACGTGGTTTTTGTCCTGCAATTTGATATAGTGCAATCACTGAACATTACCATTCGTACCACAACAAATTAACAACATTAACAACATTTCGGGCTAATCAATCAATTCATCGGCTACGGAGTAAATAAATAATGATATCGTTATATCAAAATCGAATGATGATTATTATTTCAAATGTTTAAAATTGTTATTTGATTGTTTGCTCATTATTATGCATTATTATGTTTAATTCAACGAAAACATTGATACACTTATGTATGTATATTTTTTTTATAATAGGGGTAGAGTTCAACTTTATCGGGTACATAAAACATAAAGCAACGCATATTTGCATCCGGTAGATAATCGCAGGGGGTGGAAGTATACCATCGCGAACCCCCGTAATTACGCCACTGGTTATTACTGCTGTTAGGTAGTTCTTAACAATAACAATAAAACTATGCGCTTAGACGCAACCGACTTTTGCTATAAAACTGTATTCTACTTTAGGTCAGCACATTAAAATATAAAGTCAGACAACGGTAAATTGACTGTCGTATTTTTTTTTTTTTTCCGTGCCAGACAATTTTAATGTTAAGAAAAACTACCAAGCCAACGCTCTTAAGTCTAGTTGTTTTTCTCCTCTAGTTATTGGTTAATAAATAACGACGGATGCGCGTATATTTTTTTTCATTCAGTTATTTGAAATGCATACATAAATTATTCAACACAAATATTATTGTACTTTGATTGTTATTAAATTCGTAATGTTTATTTAAACATCTCGTTTTTTTTTTTCAGACACACTGTCTCTACACTGTTCGTTCACAGTTTTTTTAAACTAGTTATAACGTTTTATCATTCGCTTTACTTATTCGTCTTGCACCTATGACATGGCGAATGACAACATTAAATTTTTGCCAGCCATCTGTTAATAAATTATAATCCCCGCCCCCAGCGGAGTATTTGTTTCGTAAAAAATCATGTTGATTTCTTGTGTTCGGTATTAATTTAATTGTCCTAAGTGTTCAAAATATACACCGGAATCGCGGACAGGCGTAAAAATTATTTTTTTTATCAATCGAACACTTGGAACCCGTAACAAACGATCGAATGTGACGTCACACGACGATAACAATATCTGTTGATTACACGCGTTGCCGTCTGAGTACGGCCGCACTCTACGCCTCTAGTCGAAAACGTTAACTACGCGTGACACGACCCGAGAACGTTACACTCTAATCCGCCGTGTCACCAATGCGAGAGACCGCAAGAAGCCGTAGAAGACACCGTAAGCCTCGCTTATCAGCGTCTTCTCTGGGTTCGTCCGTCCAGGAAAAGCATTTTTGCACGTTCGTCCTCGCCCGTTTGAACTCTTCCGCCGTGTTCACGGTGGTTGCGACGCGGCAGCGGTCACTGCGATTGTTCGCCGTACACCCGAACGCGTTTGATTTCCGCCACAGCGCCCCGCAAACGGCCGTGCACAACTCGTTGCGCGACGCCGGTTAGAAGGCCCGTGGCGAGACGACCGACGGATATTCGCTCGTGTGTCGGCTGACGGTCGCCCGTACGCCCGAAACGGCGCCCCGGTTGACGTCCGTGCGACCACTCGGCAACGAGAACCCCGGCAAGCGCGTGACAAAACGCGCGTTCGCCTCGTGGCGTATCCAGCACTGTTTGTGTACACCGGCGCCGCGGCGCTCTATGAACCGTCGCCCGGGCGCCGGCTTTAGAAACACGACCGACAGCGTCCAATGGGACGACGGCCCATTCGCCGAGTGTATGCGCCACCGGGAACGTTGTCCGCGGCGCCGGCCACTATTCCCGAGCGAGCGGACGTCCGCGAAGTCCCGGGTCCGCCGCGCCCGTCTTGCCCATGGCTAGTTGGAGCGTTTCGCGTCGCACAGCTGACGACGTTGTCCGCACGCCGCCGTTCGCGCGTCTTATCGGCCCGCTTAGGCTTTTGCCTTTATTCGCTTTCGGCGTATCGGGTCGTTGAACGCGGACCGCGTTCGCATCGTCCACGTTTACCGTTGTCGGGTACCGCGCGGTCTCCCGTGCGTCGCCGACAAATTATTCACCGTGACACTGACCGTTTAGTCGCCTGTTCGTTCGCCGTAATTTGACCTGCCGTTCGCCCGTGTGCATTTATCAATTTCCCGTGTATTGTTTTCGCGTACAACGGGCATGTCGCATTCCCCGTTATCGACACCCGCGGTCCGTGTTATTCTCAACCCGGCCCACCCGGTCCCGCGTCCTCGTCATCCGCACGCGGCCGACCGGTTTAGTTTTCCCGCGGGCGCCAACAGTCGTGTTCAGAGTATTCGCGTTCACTTCGGATAAATCGCGACCGTTCGCCCGTTACCCTACATCCGATCATTGCGTTTTATTCCCCGCGCCCGGGCAGTGACCGGCGGTTATTATCACGTTCTCGCGACGGAACAGTATTTGCGGTTCTTTCGTCGGGCCGACAATTGCGCACGACAGGAAACGTTCATCGGTCTGCGGGTACGCGTGTATTGCACATTCGGGTGCTAACCGTTCGAAACGCACACCCGCGCGAACGGCGGGTACGGCGTGCGGACGGTGCGCGACGATAACAAACGTCGCGGTTGGATTCAGCGCATCGCGGCACTGTACAATTTCCCCGTTGGCGCCATCCACTGTTACCTTTTCGACGGACACACATACACACACACACACACACACACACACCATTCGTACACATTATGCACGCCTTATCCCGTCTCGGGCTGTTATATTTTGCATCACCGATCGCCACCACTTGTAGCCGTAGTATCAATTTTACATTCGGCGCGTGCAGCGAGGGTTCCATCGGTTACGCTATAAACCGACCCCGGTATCGGGTCTTTTATTTATTTATTTTTTTCTTTTTGCGAGCGAACGACATTTCCTGTTTATGTTTGAGCCGTTTTTGAGCTGTTTACAGACGTTTTAATTTTGCGAGCTTTCAACGTGATTTTTTATTCGGCAGACGCTCTGAGGGTACGCTTGTTAAACTAAACGGAAGTACTCGAAAATATGATAGGAGGTTCACTATGAGTCATACTCGTGGTAAAAAAACGGAAAAAAAGACGTCCTAGAATAATGGAGATGGAGTCGCTGTTATAGGTAATTTAATGTATATCTGTAACCAACGATAATAGAATAGAATGATACAGAATTATTTAACATAACATTTAATATCAGAACTTCAAAAAGCTTTAATTTCAAAACTAATTCATGCCGCTCTATTCACCACCGTTCTGAAATTGGCTTAAGACATATGTTCAAAAAAAAAAAAAATGGAAAAATTAGATTTGTTCCATATAATTTTGTATTCAAACGATTTTCGTCAAACTATGATATTAAAATTCTTTTATATATATATATAAAAAAAAAAAAAAATACATTAAACTCAATTTATTTATGTTTTTGACCACAAAGTAAGATTCTTAATGAACCTTCCGTTAAATTTCCAAGCATTTCTGATAAGTCTAATAATTTTACCACGAAGTACCTACCGAATAAAAATTACGTACAAAACTTGCAAAATTTAAATGTCTATAAATAGCTCAATAATGGCTTAAATTTTTTGAAAATTCGACCACTACCAGAAAAGGCAAATATAACTTTACTGTCCGGATTTCAAGACTCTACGAATTTTTTTTTTATTGAATTACAACAAATAACTATAATGAAAAATAACAAAAGCATTATGTTCGTACATTTCCCGTTTTTCTTACGTTTTATCTTGGTTTTTCTCAGATATTATGTAAACCGCTTAGAAAATCAAAAAACGACCTCCTAGATTCCCTTTCAGAAATAATGCCACATGTATACATCTGAAAAAGATTACCGGTAGAACTTTTGTACACAGTATAAAAAAAGAAATAATAAGCATATTAGTAAATCCAATACATTCTTGAGATACACTGAGAATCTAAAATTGAATGTTATGTAGTATTTTTTTATAGGAGTTTTAAAATCAAATTTTTACGATAATCGTAAATATTATGGCCTTACGAAAATGGATAACCGATCTTCGCTCCAGATCGTTTTTCATTAGCGATGGTTTTTGGTTGCTTACAAACACATTTAAACTCTTCCATATAATTACTACTTACCCAACTTCTCAGTAACAACAGTGTCCACCCATTGTACAAACTATGTGCCCTTTTTTTTTTTTTTTATTGTTTTATACCTCGTTCATTATTCGATTTACTTTATCCATTTCTTTTTGATCATGATATCAAGATCTACTTTTATCGGTCTATATCTATTATCTATTCTATATATAGTAGATACCTGCAGTGAATGGCCCCTAATTAATAGCATAATTGGTTTTAAACATTTTTTTGTAGGATAATATTGTACTATTTTCATCTACACTGTACACGGTTCTTATATAATTGTAAAAAAAAAAAAAAAATAATAATAAAAACTTTAAATGCCATAATTCGTCATTATTTTTAAAACGAAAGATATTATACGAGATTATTGAGAAAGCCCTTGAATTATTGAATACATCAAATATTTAAGCACAACGTTCATGATTCTGAATGTCTAATATTATGACAATTCATAAACACCGTTACAGACTATAAGCACTATATTTCTCTCGAAAATCGTCTCGCTAAATAATTCCGCGGAGGTTTCGTTATTATATTCTTATTTTGTACGGGTATTAAAGTGGATTTTAACCACAATTCCTTCATACTTAAATTATTGTTCGGTTAAACTCGCGGACTCTTGTAAAAATCTTATACTGCAGTTCCTTTCACATTTTTCAAATTATATTGTACAATCGTAGTATACGCATTATGCATACCACATATAACTGTAGTATAAATATTAATTTCATCCTTTAGACTTTATCTGAAATGATTTTTAAGTTTTTAGCGTGCTAAAATCTTTTATCAACATTTTATATTATGATGGATACACCTAATTAGTTTTTTTTTTTTACAATGTGTTCGGAGGATATGCTTTCCCGGGAAAGTTCGTTTATCAATACACATTATTTACATTTAAGTAATTTAACATGACCTTATACAAAACTAAAAAAAATACAACACAATTTAAGCAAAAAAAAAACAAATAGATAGGTGGTAGTGAAATAAATATTGAAATTGGCAATTTTAAAAGTAATATTTATTTGCACCTTATTATTATAGTAAATAAAAACGGCGACCTGTACAAAGGCAATAAGAATACAATGACGCGATAAAAAGTCTTATTTTAAATTAAAGATATATATCAAAAAACTGTATTATTTTCTGTGCGGAAATCCTATTTATTAAATCTGATGTAGGTAGTCAATATTTCGTAAAAAATGTATTAATTTTCATAAATTCGTTAAATATTTCAAATACTCTTATGATATTACGTGTGTTATTAAAAAAAAATTAGGAAATGCCAAACGTCCGCAGTAAGTAAACACAACTTTCACAACATAATACGGTAAGACAGAAATACGTAGCGCTATCTAGTGGATTAATTGTAATACGTATATTACTAGTAAGAATTTTATTCTAAATTTTAACGCGCAGTTTAAACAGGCGCTTAAATTATTATTTATAGATAAGATAATACTTTAATATTAATCTAGTAATATAATTTTCGTTGCATATAATTTAAGCTATGAGCTTTAAAACAAATAAAATTATACGTTAAATTTCAATTCGTAACTAAAAACTAAACATTCTATACTATGAGTACCTACAGTGGCGTGCTCAGCTCTTCCTATGGACGGAGTGGGGGATGAACTGTGTTTATTTTTTTTTTTTGATAATAATGTAAACAAATTTTCAGAATATACTTATTGGTATATACATTGATATTTTCGGAGTAGGTAGTTAGGTACAAATTACAATATTAATATGTATAAATATTTTATATTGTATACATGCCTATTTTTTTATTCTAATATTTCAAATCTTTTTTCATCCAAAGGAAACTTGAATTTTGGCAACGGTATCCATACACTTTTAAGTGCTCAAACAGTAAAAGACAAAAGTTATGTTACACGAGGTAGTAAGAACTGATTTTTTTTCTTATCTGAAATAAAGTCTAAACTTGGAGTAAATTTATCAGCGTCCGATAGTATACAGTTCACAAATAAGCTTGTATCGTTTGTATGCATACATTCATATTGATAATATAACATTAATATGCGACCATCGGGTCGCGTTTATAATATGCATTGTCTACAAATAATTACTGGGTATTACTACAATATCCGCAAAAACATATTTTATATGTACGATAAAAATATTAACATGACTAAAAATTAAAACCAATTATGTACTACCTTCCCGCCTCCCCCCCGAGAGAACCGAAACTAACGAAGACCTTTAAACAAACGCATACAAAAAGATTTCACGGGAGGGGGGGGAGGATATGACAACCTCATAATCTCCCGTGAGCACGTTCCCGGATGGTATATGGACGGAATAGTTGGTTAAAAGTCGGAAAAAAAGTACTGTGTTGATTACCGTATCTACATACAATAGTCGCACGGGAGCGAATACGCGATTCAATTCACTCAATAATAAAAACATCGGTCCCAGTGATTTTGAATTTTGATAACTCGTCCTGCAATATAATTATAGAATTTTTAATGGTTTTCGAAAGAGTAGAATACGCATTTGCGGATAGGTATCATTGATTCTGAGATGTATTATATTTCCTAATAATGGGTTTTGTAATAATCGCACGCACGATTTTTTTTTTAATTTCATATGACAATCGGATTCGTCAATAATAATAATACAATTGAATATAATGTAAAACATATGAAACACAGTTTTTTGCACGCAACATTTTGGATATTATATCTTGCGAAAAGAAAACACCAACGGGCCTAACATACTTTACATGAAGGATAGGCCACTGTTGTAGGTGAAAAGTTGGGAAGGCAAAGGGGAAACTTAATGTATCTATACAAGGGCGCCCATTAGGTAATTTTCAGATGAGAGACAAAATGAAACTAGAATATAAAACCTATTTATAGTTTATACCTAGAAACCAGATTGGTATTTCTGGAAAAGAAATGAAAAAGAAAGGGTAAGTAATTATGTAGGTAAACATTTTAGCTACATAACATCATAGCTTTAAACAAGCTGTTATGTGATAAAGTGATAAGAAAAAGTCTATGATTATCATCATTGATGTAAAGAATATTTTTTTGGAGGGATATATTCTCAACATTTGTCCTCCTAATGGGCCCCCATGTATACGCTAAGATTATTGCTAACGAAAACCGATTATAAACGGTGTTCGGTGACTCGTACATGTTTTGAAAAGCCGTAATATTTACGATTAAAAAAATCATTTTTTTCCGTTTTTTCTCATTTATTATGAAAACCCCTGGAAAAATCAAGAAAACCTTTCTAAATTAAAACTCTAGTAAAATTTTCTATCAGAAAAGGTGCTACACTTGAAAATTGGAGTAAAATTTGTGGTAGAAAAGTTGTTTGCAGAAAAAATAATAATAATAAACATCATTGTAAAACTAACACATTCCTACCTTCGCTCAGAATCTAAAACATTACGAAACCACAGTACTTGACTTGGGAAATAAATATTAGATGTATAGCAGAAGATGGCACGTACATTTTACGCCCCTAACTCATTAAAAACCAAACATAAACAGGGGTGACATCACTCCCTCTCCCCTTCATTCTCCTTATAACACCCTTTAAACATGTAAACACAAACGATTAAACATTTCATAACTTATTATACGTATTTTCAACGGTTTAGAGATATTATTGCACGGCGAATATTAAATTTCAATTACAAGAACGAATTCGTTACAAAAAAGTCATCATTCGAGTTAATAATGTAAATGTTCGAAATAATGTTCGTATTAAAATTGTTTCGTTGTTGTTTTATAATTGTACATTTTTGCAATGCATACTGGTAAGGCATCTACTGTTTTAGTATGTAAATAACAGTGGTATTCTCCATACAGTACCTATACGTTTAAAGGAGGACACGGTTTTTTTTTTCGTTACAATAATATCTAATAACAATCATCTTGTGCGCTGTACTAACGTCACCGATATCCACGTGTCATGATGTATGTACACAAGTTAGAACGACGAAGTTGCATATTAATTTTCCCCGGGCCGGTTTGTAATTGAAACTGATCTGCGGCCTACATTTCGTCCCGCGCTCACCATCATCGGGGAATTTATAAAAGTATGAAAAAAAAAAAAAAAAAAAAAAACCACTACAACTCGGCAACACTTATATGACATTCAAACAACAATCCAAACTGTCATCATTAAAGCGTACCGTCGTCGACGAGAGAGAAAAATATATGAAATTGTCTACATAATAGTGGCGGACGGTAGTGAAATGACCAAAGTACATGTACATTGTACATTGTACCAGTACACGCAGTGCTTGAACTAAGAAGTCCCCTCTATTTTTTCGCCCGTAGGTTTTAGCGTATCCTTTAATATTTAATGAACACGGGAACGCAGTGGGAACAAGCCGATGTCAGTATTTATTATTCGCACAAACTGCTAACAATGTTAACCAAAATTAATATTCGAATAATTTTTTTCAGCTTCTGAGTGAATCCAGAAGTACGGCATTATTGTTTTACTATAATGTGTGGGTTGTCTGTTAACGCGATTTTGGCTAAAATTCGTGGTTTTAAAAAAATAAAAAATAACGATAGGTTATAAGAAGCGAGGTGTTTACTTGTAATATTGTTGGTCTAAAGTTGGTGCATCCGGGAAATACTTTTATTTTCTTACTATACGGAAAAGCTGACAGCAAATTATGACAGTGATAAAATGCTTTCCCGACCTTGAAATATAAATATTTAGAATATTTTAGATTCTGAGTGTGGCGAAAAATATATTGGTTTTACTAGGATGGTTATTATTTTTTTTTAATTTGTTTTTTATACTGTGTAATTCTACCAGATGTCTTGTTCAGATATTTACATGTGGCATTATTTCTGAAAGGGAATCTTGTCCAGGTGGTACTTTTAGGAGATCGTTTTTTGATTTTCTAAGCGGTTTACATAATATCTGAGAAAAACCAAGATAAAACGTAAGAAAAACGGGAAATGTACGAAAATAATGCTTTTATTATTTTTCAATTTTGTTATTTGTTGTAATTCAATAAAAAAAAATTCGTAGAGACTTGAAATCCGGACAGTAAAGTTATATTTGTCTTTTCCGGTAGTGGTCAAATTTTCAAAAAATTTAAGCCATTATTGAGCTATTTATAGACATTTAAATTTTGCAAGTTTTGTACGTAATTTTTATTCGGTAGATACTTCGTGGTAAAATTATTAGACTTATCAGAAATGCTTGGAAATTTAACGGAAGGTTCATTAAGAATCTTACTTTGTAGTCAAAAACATAAATAAATTGAGTTTAATGTATTTTTTTTTTTTTTTTATATATATATAAAAGAATTTTAATATCATAGTTTGACGAAAATCGTTTGAATACAAAATTATATGGAACAAATCTAATTTTTCCATTTTTTTTTTTTTTTTTTTTGAACATATGTCTTAAGCCAATTTCAGAACGGTGGTGAATTGAGCGGACTGACTAAAATTAAAGCTTTTTGAATTTCTGATATTATGCGGATATTATATTTTATTTTAAATAACTAAATATTTGTCATCTCTATAGCATTTTTGTCGTAGCCGAGTGATTATACATATCTCGTTTCATCCAAGGGTTCGTGAGTTCATACCATGTGTTTCGAGAAAGAATAATTTTTGTATTCCTTTTTTCTCTTTTACCTAAAAAGGGATCGATCTCTCGGATTATTTTAATCGCAAAATATTCCTCGATTTGTTATGCAAACTTTTCTACCAGAAATCTTGTTTTGATGTATAAATTGTAGCTTATTTTCTGAAAGAAAATTTTATCTGCATGTTAATTATGATTTTTCTAGCGGCTTTCATAATATCTGGGAAAAACCGGGGAAAAATGTCGAAAAAACGGAAAAAAGTACTAAATGGTAGGTATTAGTAAAAAAAATATGAACGATATTTTTTATATCAACAACTTTTCTACCAGCAATTTTACTCTTATATACAATTATAGCACTTTTTCTAAAAAGAAATCTGACTAGGGAGGTACTATAGGGAAGTTTTTTTTTCGATTTCCACAAGAATTTTTTCAAGAAAATGTGAAAAAACGGGAAAAAAACATTGGAAAACTGAGAAAACCGTAATAATCGGTAAAAAATTAAACAAATGAAAATAAATACATAATGCCTATTTAATTAGGTGTTTTACAATAATATGACATATTTATTGTTAACATAGCATCACTATCAACTGAACTGCGCTCAGAATCGTTTTTTCGTTAGCAAATAACAATGGCTGCACCTATCTCCATCATCCTAGAATGTTTTTTTGTTGTTAATTTTTTTTTTTGCCTATGTCTGGTTTTCTTTGGTTAGGCAAAAACAAACTACTTTAATTAGTAGAACTAGTTATAAGCAACATGCTGTTAATGAGCTCTACTCAGTGTCGCTTTTTGTTTGCAACAATTTACATTTGCTTTTAACGTATAAACTTGTAGTTACTACAGAACTAATAGACTTCTTAGTGCTCAAGCACTAAGCACTGGCTATTTTTTTGTTGATAGTTTGAGTTAAAATAAAACATAAAACTATTCCTTCAGTTTTTACACAGAAGAAAGTGTAATTATAAAAAAAATGCATTCGGTACATGGTTACGTCAATTTTTATGATTTGAAATTGGATCATTTCTTTATTGTAATAATTTTTAGCAAATTATGAATGTAACAAGAATATATTTTACTTTGCGGTAATATTACATTTTTAATTATCCCCAACTATTCACACTAGTCAAAACATACGACAGCCTTAATTCGATGTGTAGCATTCTTATACCTGCATTGAATGAAAACTAATTATGGTGTTGTGTGTTAAGTGCGAATTATTACAGAAGTGTGTACAATAACGGCAAATTGAATTTCATAATATTGTTGATTTTCTTCTATTCATAAACCACGTCGTAGCTAATACATCTTAAAATGGCAGGTTAACATTCACTTGAACAATTTGAATACCCTACAAGTCCTAGCATTGATAGGCTTTAGAGAGTGTGCAGGTATTTCATTTTCAAATTAGTTGAAATTATCATATTGGAAAGCATGCTATTTATAAGACGCGTATTTACGTTTTTAAGTTTAAACTCTTTGGTACGTAAAAAACTCGTAAATTTGTATTAAACTTTACAATCGATTTTTCGGACATAATACATTATTATGGTATTAGTTCTCTGGCTAATGTCAATGATTTCGATATTCTTAGTGGTTCAATAAAATTATTATTATCATGATATTATTTCGATGTGTCAAAGCACATGTGATGTGGATGGTTTATTAACAAGTGACAGTGTGCCATTCAAATCTCGATTGGTTCGGTTTTCGGTGAGAATGAAAATGAGATATGGCAGAGAGCTTGGAAAAGAAACGTAGACTTTGAAAATGAGGCCACGTGTTTCGTGGAACGGATTAACCTGACAGTCGAGATTAATAATTGTCGATATAAACGCATTAAATATTTAAGTGCCGTAACTTTTTAAAGTGAGTAAATATTGATGAAATAATATTATTATACGTCATATTAGACAGTAACGGTTTGATAGAGGGAGGGAGTTGATAGGTGAACGCCTCCCCTCTCTTAGGCCGTGGCTTTGTATAATTTTATTTTTATATTCAACTTAAGTCAAGTAAGGAAAAACTAAGTATGATTATAACGACGTGAATAAAAAAACATTGACATTATTTAATTATTAACTGTTAATAACTACAAACATCGTATTATCATTATTAATTTGTATGCGATATGGATTAAATAAATCAATAAATTGTACGTTTTTTTACATTCTGAGGAGAAACAAGGAATCTATTAATTTTACTACGAAGAGTTTTTTTTTTTAACATTATATGCCATATATATATATATATTGTTGACAAAGTATCACTATCAACTGAACTCCGCTCAGAATCGTTTTATCCTTGGCAATGGTTTATCGTTCCTTACACGACGTATTTTTCTATTTTTCTATATATGAGTTATCTCAATATTTGTTATTTATCATTTTACATTTTAAATCTTGATTTATATGTTTATCATTAAATTTGTCTATTTGTAGTATTCGTAGTAGTAATTAAAATACATAATGTTTGAAATTTGTATTTGTAAAATATTAGTAATAAATATAACTACAATTTATGGAAATATTAATTTGTCAATAAATGAACAAAAAACGTTAAAGTTCATGTAAAAATAAAAACTAAATTTACGTTCAATGTTTAAAAACTGATGTCTAGTTCTCCCAAAATGAATGCTTTCTTTTCCATTACTATATTATAGTACAATTAGACTTCAAATGTACGGATCGCGATTATAACTTTGTACAAAATAAATAACGAAATTTGATACCGGTTATGAGTAGTTATTCCAACCTATACATGCCAGAACTACAGATTTGACATGCAGCTGCATATGCATGTGCAAAATGGAAAAATATAGTGGCGAAATGCTAGTGATATGCTAAAAATGACAAATTTGTCTTTTTTTGTTTTTGATTCAAAAACTGTTTTGAAAAATGTCGTTTAAAAAAAATATAATATATACCTATATATATATATATATATATATATATATATGTATAATTTATTATGTATGTAACTAAAAGCCGTAACTACACATGAGCATACGCACGTATGTGTACTTTGTGATTAACATCGCAATTTTGTGCACCAGATCGAATATACGACAATTGTGGATGTTGAACAATATGCTCAACTCGATCGTTGGCATATGACATATGGTTATTATACAGAGGTCATTCTCTTCAAAAAAAAATCAAAGAAGTTGTATATTTGAAGTATACTATGTATGATAAACGGTGTACAACACACTGGACTCGTGAATAAATTCAAGCATGTATTTGAAATAGCACATAGGCGTATAGAATATAGAATATAGGAAAATAGAATATACAGTCACGAAAAAATAGTGGATGGGTGTGGGTCATGAGTGTCTGGATGTTCAGAAAAGGTGAGTGGGTGGAAAATTAAATCGGTGATTCAAGATAAAAATAATTCGAGACACCACTGGGTATAGGTATAATATAGGTAATAGGTATGGAAATAGACCCAGCCACCTAGGTAGAACGCACAATGACGATTGAATTTTCTGCAATCACATTGCACGATATTATATGGTTCCTGCAATAAAATATTGATTTTTTTTTTTTTTCAAAGCGATTGTATAAGTTATTTCTTATAGATTAAAATTCTTTTTAACTCATCTCGTGACTCAATTCCCACAAGACCGAAAAAACCTATTTACCAATATACAATCTCCACGATATGACCTACGACCGGAATCTAAACTCGTGTTCGGGTTTTTATTTTGTTTTTTCATGAACCGTATAATAAAATGTATTTTATGAAATACAAAAATACATTCATATAAATAAATATCGGAGACTAAGAATCAAATTGTATTAGTACCTACCTATGAACATTTAGGTTCGTACGTGTTTTGGTAGAATAAAAATAGTTCAACCCAAAATCCTTATTCTGTGTGCATGCCAAATACAAACATCGAATAATATTTTCATTCTTTCTATACTCATGGATTTTATATACCTATAATATATGTATAAATAAACATATTGTTTTTATCCATCGTATCACTAAACTACTGAACCTTATCAATAATGTTTTAGTTGTCTAGTAGACGACATTAGAAAGCTATTTATTTTTAAGTTTCTTAAGTTACTCAAGTACACGCCATCGTTTTAATACGGGAAACGTGTTGTGAAAACTGCATATACCTATTTCTTAATTTATCAATTAAAAATGAGAACACATGGAGAATAATATACTGAACAATAGCAGCGACGCTGATGGATTACTGGTTATTTTTAAGAAACCTACATCAATCGTTTTCATGTTGATTATTACTATGTCAATAAAATATAGATTGTACAGTATAATTATTTATAAATTATTTGAAATCGTTAAAATAATTATAATGTATAATATATCGTTTCGTTAAATTGCTCTTTTAAAAAATTACTATCGTAACTCGAACGTCCGAATTACATAAATATATATTAATTTCGTGGTGCTGAATTATGTGTATTTTATTTTAATAAATATTGTTGAACCTTCATGCCTGGAGTGAGTTAATGCGAGTTTCACAAGATAAGCATTTATAGCAATTTAGTTATATTAAAAAAAACTTTAAAAATCATAAATCAATTGTATTTATTTATGTTTTTTTAATGGGCGCATAAAATTTGCAAAATTACTTATGTATAATAAAGATACTTTAATTTATGCCTTAGTATATTAATCCGCGTTCCACCGGAATTGGTTTTCCTATTTTATGATTTATCATTTAGAACACTGTTTAATATCAACTGACCATTTTACGTTAAAGATTTTAAATTTAAATACAGTTACAGAACAATTCTGAATATCCAAAATTTAAATGTTATAGGTCCATAATATAAATAATACTTGTGATATTTTAATTTTATTCGAAAACGAATTTGGGTATTCTAATGCCGATACATTTTCGTTTTATTTTCAACAATTCCGAAAAGATTACCGTTATGTATAATTCATTAAATATTGTGTGAATATTTCAAGACCACGGTAAATAAGTGTTTAACTATTACTATATTATAGCATATATGGATTTCTTACCTGGGTATTTGTAAGGCAACCGCGTCCAAGCTATCCGACGGCGTGAGCGGTGGTTTTTCAAACAACCGGCTTGGCGCCAGTGTCAGCTGATGCCTGTGTCTCATGCCTTGTTTCCGGCGTTTTTTTATTTCCTCCTCACGACGAAGGTTGTGCAACCGGAAAAAGAACATTGACATTCTGCAACAGATTATTGGTTCCGTGCAAGGAGAAATGTCCACAGATCGTTCTGACATTTGGTACAACTGTTCATCTTGGGGTACTTATTGAATTAACACACATTTGACCAATCTAATATTTTTGAGTTTATTATAACTCATATATTTAAGAATATGTGTAAATACAATAGGCATATTAGTATCCTAAGATACACAGTTGTGATTGCTAAGTTTCAAATGCAACGGGAATTTTGTAGAGGATTCATGCAGAAGTAATACAAGAGCGGACAGAAACAAACAGTAAAACAAAGAATGATGTTAAATTTTAACCATAAAAAAAAAACTATAATTCTTTGATATTTTTCACAAATATATGTGCATTTATAAAGAATCTTTTGTCGAATATTTCAAATTCAATGTTTTGCCGATTGATAAATAACTCGACTACAATGCAGCGCATTTAACGCATGAGTGTACCCACTACATATTATTAGAACCGTTTATCAAAACATGCAGACATCTATTTGATATTATTTCGCAGTTACTTTCACTTGTCTTCGGACAATTTTCTTTTACGCAAAAATTTCTTTCGAAAATGATCAGTTTGTTTCCGTGTTTGGTGGATGACTATGAGATACATTACACAAGCATCAAGTATAATGGATCTAACAATAATCGTATAATATCTGATATTTATTCTTATAGTTTTTGTGGAATTATATATTATGGGTGAAAGTTGTTATTGAGTTGCTATTTTACAGTTTTGACATATTATATTTTACAGCTCATGTGTAATAATTTACGCGAGGAAAAGACAAATAATTATGATATATATTGTACATCGTAATATAATACTGACAATATTGTATTAATTTAAACCGCATTCAATACAATATTCACAATAGGTAAGCGTATGATGAAATTGACTATACAGAAGGATCGGTAACAAACTATTCATGTATTTTGAATGTTCTGCATTTAATAGACTAAGTCCCAAATATCGTACGGGTGCCGGGTGAAATAGGGTTTCTAGTTGAAACCACTCCCAAAACAATTTTAATATTTCCCTATAATTCGTCCCATAGTGTATTATTATTGTCGTTTCGTATCAAAGGTACAGTTAATCGTTACCGATATATTATTCAATATCGTGCGTGTTATGTCATATATTAAGCTTTGTAGACGTCAGAGCCAGAGTTACGAAATTTAGAGCAAAGTTTTGGAATTTTTTGCCAATAAAATTATTCTAACCAATACACGAAAATCTTTTTGAAAAACTTTACAATGATTGGAAACGTGAAATAAACCTGAATGTTTGTTTCGTCTAAAACCCGTGGCGACGACTATATTATATACGTCTGTACAACCGCTTAGATATTAATAATATTATGTTATTCGATTTTACTAGGGTCATAGTAAAAGAAAATGAGGATTAACCTGATTAGGAACATTCACATACAGGTACTTTATAACACGGTAATTTTAGTTACACCATTAATCAATGGTTGGTTAATTCTGAAGCAAAAGAGTTTGAACGTAACGAGCTGATTTTTCAGTTAATGTAAAATTGCAATGCGCTTGTGTGATCATCGAATTATTGTAATATCGATTTATATTTTATACGAATATCGTTTCGCACTAATCGAAGTTGAAAGCATTATGATGTAAAGTTCTATGCGTGACATATCCATTTGTATTTTAGAATGGCACGTCACTCGAAAAATGGAATTTTATATAGGTACAGTAGAGAGAAATTAATATCAAATAAACATATATTTATTAGCAAGTCATGTTGATCAGAGAAACGTATTATCGTATCTATTGATATTATAATGTCATACAATTTTAAAGAGCAAAGTAAGCATAAAACGATTTATAATAATCCAGTGGCAATTATATATATATCAAATTTTATAATTTCAGTACTCTGTTTTCATAGCATGTTCTGATAGGTTTGGAAAAATTTGACAGAAAAATGTTGAAAAACTAATAAATAAATTAAAATATACGTAAAATTATCAGTGTATTTCGTTAATAACTTAATTTTAAAATAATTCATTAATTTATTAACTATATTACGGTTAAACTTGTCTCAAGGAATACGGAATAAGGATGTATTATAATATATATTATTATTTTTTTTTTAAATATATGTCAAATTTCTATTAGTTTACCTATTTAATTATAAAATAATAATAACTATACTCTGACATATACACTCGTATATCAATATTATTTTCTATTCATCGTATTGATTTCGATGAAAATGCATACATGTGGAATAAAAGGTATCGGATTGAAATAGAATAGTATTTCGATAACTACTACCGGAGCGTGATATGATAAAAAAGTTTACACGGTCAAAAATCGAGCAACATCGAGACGAACTTATTCCTTATATAAACTGTACACATTTCTCGGGAGAATATGCCGTATCCATAAGACATATCAAATAATAATACTTTTCTTGTGTGACCCAAAGGTCACGTAAAGTAATACATGTCGGATCAGAAGAAATTGTAATTGAAAATCGTTGAAAAAAAAATGTATATGAATATTACGTATTGTGTTGCAATAAATCAAGAATTTTCAGGCTTTACAAAGTATAATTTATTGAATATTGGTATTTGTAATATGCANACTTATGGTTTCGTTTGCATAGGTATTGCTATTGAAAAGACTAAAGAATTCAATAAATAATCAAGAATTATTGATTACAAATACATTGAAAGTAATGAAAATAAATACAGTAAATAAGTGGTGGTAATGTAATAATTGGTGGAAATAACAAAAATATAATTAATACTAATATACCTTTAATAAATATTTTAACAAGTAAGGGTCCTAATGTCAATAAAACAATACAACTGATAATAAATCAAGAATTTTCAGGCTTTACAAAGTATAATTTATTGAATATTGGTATTTGTAATATGCACGCGGTCCACAATGCGTTTCTAAATGGTTTAGAAAAACTCTCAATAACTTATCTAATGGATTTCTAAACGGAGCGAAAGATTATAAAAGTTTTAAAGCTAAATTAGCTCGTTTGAAAAAAAATATATCTAATTTTTACAACTTGTAACCCTCCATTTCAAATACTTAAAGTATATTGGTATCAAAGACCGTATACAAATATTTTGGATCATTAAATGAGACTGCCCTACTCGTAGCCGGGTATGTAAGCCTGCATAGTCACTTACCGACCGCGTAGTATCACACCGTGAAATGTCAGGAGAAGATCTGCAGAAAACCGGCGAGTCGTACAGAAAATGCTAATCTGTCGTCCATTTTTTCGAACGTTTTGTCGCCCGGAATTATTATTCCCCGAGGTCCTGACCGTAAGTCATACTATGCGTACGACGTATATATTATATAAAGAAAACTCATTTCCGTTTAGGTTTTTATATCCAATCGTTCACCGGACGACCGATTATATGGGACACGCTCTATCTCTTTCCTGATATTAAATCCTTATCGTTATGCTGGATGTGTCATTCCACGTCGTTAACGCGTTTCTTTCGCGGTTCATTCGATTTCAACCCGTCTTTATGAACTCTCAATCCCGTGCCACCGTTCCCGAGGAACCGGGTCAAGTATTTGTGTGCACTCGCATGTACTTTTTATAACAATCATTCCGATGTGGTATTATTATTATATTTTTTCCTCGTCGTTCAGTAATAGAAAAAGTAAAATAAAAACGAATTACATTTTTTTTATGAAACATGTAATTTAGTAAAGTTTCAATACATTTTAATACCTGAGCTTACATAAATTCGAATAAGTATATAAAATGTTTTTAGCCCTTTTTAAGGAGCTGTACATTTTAAATATATCAATTGTGATGTACTGATAAAACAAAAAATTAAATTCGTATTTTCACATTCTAAAAGTACAATTGCCAAGCCGAATGCCATGGCTTGAACAGCCATTAGCTGAGGCCTACAGGCATGGTCACACTGTTTTTACATAGTAGTTTCCGATATCTGGCTGCGATTTTAGATAGAACTTAAACCACAGCAACCCGTGACATTTACCGGCAACATTGCATACTATTACCATGGAAAAAATAAAAATAACTTGGCCAACGTCTTATTTTCGTCTTATTTAAGCAAGAAGAAAATACCAATCAATTTAATTTTTCCTTAAGTTTTACGATTTTGATGAAAAGCTACTAATTTTAAATTCGCAGTGTAACAAGGAATGTATTCGGTTTACAATGATATATTTTTTTTTATTCTTTGAACAACTTTTCCACCATACATTTTACTTCAACAAATCAATTATAGCACTATATTTGAAAAGAAACCTAATTGGGTTTGGGCGATAATTTAAAGGGATAATTTTTTGATTTTCCAACCGGTTTTCATAACAATCGGAAAAAACTGGGAAGAAACGTAGGAAAAACGGGAACATTTGCTAAAAATATTATTTTCAATTTTGATTTTTTTTTTTTTGCGATTCATTTGAAAATAGAGACTTCGATAATAATTTTAATTTGGACAAATGGACAAAACATAATTGTCTTCTTTCGATGAGATAATATTATCAAAAAATTGACCAGTTTTTGAACTATTTATAGATATTTTCATTTTGCGAAATTTGTACGTAACTTNTTCGATGAGATAATATTATCAATAAATTGACCAGTTTTTGAGCTATTTATAGATATTTTCATTTGCGAAATTTGTACGTAACTTTTCTTATGTTAGAACTAACAGGAATGATTGAAAAAATTAAGTCGAATTTTATGGCCAAAAAAACAAAATAATTGAGTTTATGTAGTATTGTTTTTTTTATACGAATTATAATGTGAAATGTTCCCGAAAATTTTAAGTATTACGATCTTTCAAAACATGTATAACCGAACTTCGCTCCTTATTGTTTTTCTTTTGTAATGGTTTTCGCTGCATACAGATATAAATCAAAAAACTTTATGTATTCTACCTTCCTAACTTCCACCTGCAACAACAGCATACCTGATTTTATATATTCTGTTATATACGTCGACAGTGACCATTCGCTTTTTCCGTTAATTCTTTCCCCAATAGACCATATCGTAGGTGCAGAATATCATAAAATCCGTGCAAATCTTTTCATTTTTTCTAAATTAATAATATCGAAGAGCCGAATCATTTTCATAATATTTACATAATGGTCCAAGTTTAATAACACCGATGGATTACAATTTACCGAACACAAACTAAAACAAGAAAACAATTAGTGATATGTACTCGCATTAATGTGAAAAAAATGAGTTTAGTACCGAGCAGCCGTAGAATGTATCAATTGAATACAAAATTATAGAAACAATATTTATCTAATTATTTAAATAATAATGTTATGTTTTCACTCATAAAATACATTGAACAATTTTATTGAAAGGATTATCTGATAATTAGGAGTATCATCCTGAATTTTTTTTTATAAATTCAGTAAAAAGGAAGTAATAAGTTAAAGGGACATAAGTAATTATTTCCAACAAGTTTTGTATTATTGCAAAGCTTTGCAAAACATTTATTTAAAAATATGCTTACGCTAGTATTAAAGGTGTAAAATTTATTTAAACCTATCTATAACACATTCTCTAACCTAACAATTAATAATTAGTAAAAGACGTTAAATTATATAATTAAATAAAATATAGTAACTCTTTTTTTAATCTGTTTGAAATTATTCTTGTTTTGCTACTATAATTTAGCTATTTTTTTTCAGCATTTATAATTATAAGTACTTAATAATTTGAACTATATGTATAAATAAATTTGTTATTTAACGTATGTATAAATTGAC
Organism: Cinara cedri; assembly: GCA_902439185.1. Classification (NCBI taxonomy): domain Eukaryota; kingdom Metazoa; phylum Arthropoda; class Insecta; order Hemiptera; family Aphididae; genus Cinara; species Cinara cedri. Next base: position 1,604,812 of record CABPRJ010000950.1, read on the forward strand.
GTTAGAAATAAATTTGAATCTTTTACCTAAACTCTATACATTTCAGTTATTGAATAAGTGCTCAAAGTAAAATAATTATGCAACTGAATTTATTCCCCTTCCAAATAAGTATAAGTAAGTTTTTACATTTGAAGGGTATTGAAATAAGAAGGGGTATTAAAATAAAACAAAAGATAAACACAGTCGAACTCAATATAAGTTAAGGTTAAATATCTTAATAATGTTCTTCAATAGTTCAACATGTTAATTTTTAAACTGAAACTCATTCCAATAGAAGCACAACTTAACTTATTGAATTGTACACATCTAACGGCTTGTGATTAATCATCTCATAGAATATCTCATAATGTTAGCCACTCGACTATAATTGAATATTGTTGAATTATTTTAGTAATTTCCAAAGTTCCCTATGAATAAATTCATTAGATGTATCTATCTCAAAAATGTTCATAGGTACATTGAGGATTCTTAAAGTTTTTTAATAGGTAGTCTAAACAAAATAAAAGAATCATAAACGAATACTTAAAGATATCGTTGTTGCGGAATGAACTAATGATAGGGACAGAAAGTCTGTGACAAGATATTTATCTAAGGTATATGGATCAATTGTTTCTTGGTCAACAAACCATCAACCAACAATTACACTCTCGACTACCGAAGCTGAATACACGTCAGCCAACTATGCTACTTGTGAAGCAATTCGGTTGAAAAACAAATTAGAAGATATTCAAGTTGAATTACTATAATCAATAATAGTACATGAAAATAATCAGAGCTGTATACAACTTTCCCAAAATCCAGTTTACGGTCGTTGAACAAAACGTATCCCAAAAACAGAGAGGAAGTCGAGGAAGTGGTTATCAAGTTAAAATACCTATTGCTAGAAGGTCAGTAAGCAGACATCTTGTCGAAATGATTAGCAGTAAATAAGTTTAGTTATCTTGCAAATCAGTTATGAATTGAGGAAGATTATTGCAATTGTAATTCAAATTACATTTACTATCAATTTTTTAATTATGATGTATTTATAAATATCTGGTTTTTGTTAAGATACAATATGTTATTACTATTTTGTTTATTTCAATATTTTTATTTTTGAGTTTACTTTAAATTTATACGTTGTGTGTCGTCGCTCTATTTACATCTCGTACCTTTTGCATCAAATAATATAAAAACTGAGTTTAGCAAGTTCGTTTTATCGAAATGACTATTCATTCTATTTTTATGAGTCAATAAGTTGAATATGCGTCGTCAATGGCGCCAAACATATAGATTAGGTGTGGCGGCTGCCACACCTTATTTATGGGGTGGGTACACTCCTTAGAATTGGTAGTTAAGTATAAAACATTGTACATTTTACAATAAATATAAAAAGTAGTAGACATAATAGCATAATAATTCTAAATAACGTGAACTAGTCTATTCCTAGACTGTCGTAGAGCGTGTACTGTGTAATTGCATTAGTAAAAGCAGAAAATTATGAGTTTAACTCGGTGTTGAATTCAGAGAACTTTTCTGGGGAGGCTCACTTATTTTCATTGGTCATTTTGATGTAAATTAGAAAAAGTAACGAGTACTGTTCATTTAATAAATACATTTTGTTATCAGTTATTGTATTTTATTTACTAGAGGGGGGGGGGAATTCGCGCCTCTTAGAGTGTACCTGGATTCAACAATGGTTTAACAATAACTATTTAATTAATAGTTTTACGATAAACAATCAATAATAACAAATACATTTTTGAATTCAAAACAGCTAAAAATACATAATAAATAAATGTAAGTAAAAGAGTTGATACTTAGGACGGATATGGTCACTGTTGTAGGAGGGTAGTTTGGAAAGTAGGATACATTTAGTTGTTTAATTATGTCTGTAGCCAACGATAAACCAGTGTTAACGAGAAACGATTTGAAGAGAAGTTCAATTACATATGATTTTAAAGACCGTAATATTTGTAATTTAATTCTTATAAAAAAAAAAAATTAAAAAAAAACTACATTACACTCAATTTATTCTTTTACCATTGAATATGATTTATAATTGACTTTCTGTCAAATTTGTTAGCATTTCTGTTTGATCTAACTATTTTATCAAAAGAGTACTTACCGAATAAAAATTACGTAAAAAACTCCCAAAATTATAATGTTTATAAATAGCTCAGAAATGAATTAAATGTTTTGAAAATTTTACTACTTCTAAATATAACTTTGTCTGTTTAAATTTCAAGTCTCTACGAATATTTTTAACTGAATCAATAAAAACTAAATAGAAAATAATAAATGCAATATTTTCGTAAATTTTCTCGTTCTTTCTACGTTTTTTTTTTTTTTTGTTTTTGGATTTTGCTCATTTGATAAAAAAAAAAAACTACACAGAAAGTCCAAAAATGACTTTCTAACTCATTATTAAAAATTAATAATTTAATAAAAAAGGTTTTTTGTTGTTTTTTTTATTGGGGGACTGTTTATGGTAGAAAATATTATGTAGGTATACAAATTTAAAATAATGAAATCGGTAACTCAGGGGCCGTGGCACGCTCTGTAAATATTTGAGGTTTTACCTATAATTTTCTTACGGATTTTTCCCTGGAAAATCAAAAATTGACGTCTAACTAGACAGAATTACCTTTCAGAAAAAGTGTTACAAAAAAAAAAAAATAATAATAATAATAATAATAATAACTTTTACACAAAACCACTCGTTACAGTAAAACCAATAGATCCCTCGCTATGCTCAAAATCTAAAATAAACATCGTTGTAAAAACTATATATTCTTGTTTATGTCAAATTTTAATATCAGTTTCTAATGTTCATAAAAATAACTTTAACGCTAATTTAAATTCAAAGTACCTTTTAATACATAAACCATTAAAATATAAAATGATGTAAAAATTTTAATATTATTCAGTAAATAATAAAATTTGTAAAAATACAACTTTATGGTTTAAGAAACCGGTAGTGAGTGTAAGGGGTTATGTCGCCCATGTTTTAGGTTTAATACCGTGTAGAGGTAGATGGGTATAAATTAATGTTTATTGCCACACACATAAAATATTAGTTCGGCGACACTGTACGTCGTTGTTATCGATTATGACCGGTCAAATATTGGCGTTTTTCATAATTGTATTGTAAATATATGTCATTATTAAAGTATAGCCGCAAAAACCATGTCGTAATAGCCATATAATCATCATATTAATGTAAGCCAATTTTGCCGGGACGTTCGACATCGAGTCGTTACTACCAGTATGTCATGACCAATGTCGTTATGTATGGTATATATATATATGTTTTTAAATTTATAAATTTCATACTGACACGCTAGCTTAGTCAAAATAAAATCTAATGTTATTTTGACACGCAGATACTAAACGGTCCGTTATCCCTGTACTAGACTAAACCAATTCTTGGTACCTATAAACCTCCAAAAACTCCACCTAAAACCCATTTTACGTGCATAACAAAGTGCCTGCGATGCTCACGAGGTTGAGGATCAAAACTAATGGATCTAATCGCAAGTCGCAAGTTGATAACTCATTAAGTTTTATATCTGTATATATAAATATACATATGTATATCTTAAGGCATATTTAATTATATTGGTTATCTAGACTTGTTCCTGTTGTTTATTAACAATAATATAAAAGGTTTTCTTTTAGCTTTTTCTGAAGTCTACGATTTGTAAATTACGTTTAGGTAGTTCATTTCCATTCATCAAGTTGAAACTAGATGAAAGAGCGAAAAAACAAATGCAGTTATACGAGAATTTAGGTTTAGGTTTAGGTTTAGTCCGCACGTAATTTTTAATTTTACATCTATGCAAGCCACTACGGCTATTATTTCGGTAATGTGTTCAGTGATCCCATTTTCCGGGTCATCGCTTGCGTATTCCTCACCAACAGTTTCATGATGTTTATTATTTGTGCAAGAATATTAAAAGAACAATTACCTCAGACTGGACCCACCAGAAACACAAATAACGGATTTAGGTTAGATTAGATTAGATTAGGTTAGGTAGGTTAGATCATACACATAGGAAATAGAGATACTAAGCCAAAACTGAAAATAAACTGGTATGACGTAGACTTGAAGTATCTTAATGATCCAAATTAACTTGGAACTAAATTAGATCGATCTTATAAGACTAACTAAAAAAAAAAAAAAATAAATAGAAATTGCTTAATTTAATAATTAATCAGATGTAACTGTGGTGAAAACCTTCCAAAGAATTTAAGAATGACGGCTCTATCATTATGCCACTAGACGGTGAATACACTTGCTTCACATGGCAGAACTCGATATACGCCAAGAAAGTCGATATGGACCTAAATGTAACTAATTAAAGGATGTCTAAGACCAACCAAAGTTGTGAGTGTCTCAAAGTGAGTTAAATATTTGAAATGTAATTTTTAACATTTTTCGAATAAATCGATGTCACTCAAACGTGAAAAATAATGAAATGAGTATTTAATTTACCTAAAATTATGCATATTCTTATAACTCCTATATTACATTGTAATATACTATAATATTATTATCTGAATATCAATGTATAGTACCTTAATATTAAATGTATTACTTTCGATTTGTGATTAATAATAGTTTCTTTAGTAACGTTCGTTTTTCTAAGAATATTTAAGACGAGAAATTATTGCAATATTTACTTAGGGATGATTTTTCAAAAACGTAAACGAAGGCGTAAATATGATTTTTAAACTGAATGGATGGCTGATAACCAACCACTATTGGTGGGGTCGGCTATCTCATAAACTCCGTTTAACAATAATTAACGTTCATACTGATGAAAACGACTGTTAGATAATTATTCCATTAACAAGATAGAATAATAAAGTACTATGTTATTATTATTAAAGTGTAAAATAAATAGTGTTTTATTATTTTCAATTTGCATAAATTAATAAATCAAAATTGTATGACTTAATAAAAGCAGTTATTAAAAAAATAAAAAAAGTTTCATTAACAAAATGCAACATTTTATCGTCTGTCAAAAATATACTAAAACAACTAATATAATAACATAATGCTACCTATGTAGTTTGCTTTTTGACGGTTTATTTTTTTCTATACGTGAAAATGCAGGTATATAATATTGTTTAATATAATTATTTTTGCCGTTTCAATTAAATTGCTTAATAATCTATTTTAAGTTGACATGTTACACAATAGCGACTACCTCTAATAGGGTTATATTCAAAGGGGGCGGTGATACCCTTAAGTTTTTCGAGTGGCACACGTTTGCATTATTCATTTAAGGGAGGACAACAATAAAGTTCTATTATAAAAAAAAAAAAAAAAAAAAATTTAAAAAAAAATGCTTTCTATGTATTTTTACACTATGGAAGCGGGGTATTATTAACAAATGGTTTGAAAGATACCTATGTACTCTAAAAAACTATATCAGAGACTTATTGAAATCTAAAAAACTCATAATGTTCATATAGTTTTATTATAAATGCATATAAATATAATATATGTTTTTACTAAATTACGAATGCTTTTCCAAGGCGGTTCCAAGATGAGGATAACGTACCGCAAGATAAAGAATGTGCAAGCATCTATAAAAAACGGAAAATATTGATGATATTGAAATACTAATTTTTAAACTTTACAATACAAACCACCATTACAATAATATATTAAATTATTAAAGTTATTATTATAGATTAATCGATATTTATGACCAATTATAGAATTAAAATAAGAATCTTTTTTTATAGTATCTATTGATCTATTATTAGTTTTTAATAGCCTGGAATTTTTTTTTATATAACAATGTATGCTGGCATTAGATATCATGGCACTACTGCAACAGCTAGCGAATGGAAATACTGTTTTGACGTGATTGCGCTGCTTGATCGATGACTACTATAACTATTTATTTACTTTATTTATTTTCGAGTATTAACCATCTTAATAATGTAGTTTTTTTATTTTATTAACTATTTTTTAGTTTATTAGGATACTGAAAATGACTTATTATTAAGTAATGCATGTTTTTTAGTTGTAAGGTAAGTAGTTTAGTTGATGCTTGAGCATCACAATTTTTCTGCGTGTAATGAAATATATGCCATATTTTTAAAAGGAGTGAAAATAGGCGAGCTTTGTGCGATCTTTGCAAAAATATTTATTCTAACTTTTTGTCAAATGGACTGATTTACTAATAGATTGACTTATAATTTCAACTTATATACTATAATGTATCCAAGAGAATAATTCATTTTGTTAAATAGGTACATAGCATTTAAATGAAATCATATTGCATTAAATCGGTTTAAAGGATATGAATGATATAATGCTCGTACTTATAATAATATACTCATAAATAGTGAAGGACTTCTTATAAAACAAGTAATCTATTGAAAACGTCATGAAATTATAAGTGCATTTTTAAAACATAGTAGTGCAGCTCATTATTGTTATTACTATACTTATAATTACTTAATAGTTACTTAATTATTAAATTTAATATGTATTTCAATTTAAACTAAAAAATCTCATAGAATGTTATAAATTATTGCGAGTTGAAGTGATTAGATATTTAATATTTACTGATTTCATATTTTATTTTTGATACCTATCACGCAACGCAGTTGGAAGTTAAATAGATACCTACTTCAACTAATAACAAAGTAATATAATATTATAATTGGCAACAACATATTCTTGTAAAGCTGGAACAGATTATTATTCTCGTTTAAGGAATTAGTACCTACTACGGTTATTATATTACATCTTGAAGACTGAACATCTTTAACTGCAGTATATACCTACACATAATATAGAAATATAACAATATTTATATTTTATGTTGTCGGTAAAAATGATTTAAAATAGAAATGGAATAATATAACAACTATTGGTAGTTTAATTTCCGCAACATATCTTAAAATAATTAAACCGTCTTATAATTTTTACACCTTCGTTGTAGTAGCCGACCTTCGAGACCGTACTGACAAAACATAATAAACCCATAATAAAACGTACATACTATTCCCTACTAAAATTATGATAAATTTCCGTGAAATAGCCACTATTTTGATTTCAACAGCAAACTAAATTTTAGTTTATTAACCATTTTTAATAGTAACCACTTTTAGGTTTGAATATAAATGAAGGTACAATTCAATTAATAGTGTCGATCCAACGATAATTTCGGTACTATCAACTAAACTATTTAAGTCGATTATGAGTATTACGAATGACTATTGAGTAGGCCTAGCCATAAAATGTCACCGTAAAATGCCGTGGAAAATTTTATGATACAAATTAGACAATCGTATTATTAAAAATATTTTTATTTTATTATGAATTATATATATTTTTTTTTTTTAGTTTATTTTTTATGAATTTATAGTTATAATAAATTAACGTGCTATTAGTACAGACAGAAATTCGAATACATTTTAGGAAGGCTATGGGCTATGGGCTATGGGCTTTTCAGCAATGAGCATAAAAAAAGATCACACATTCGTTGTCACACATAAAAACGTAATAATGCTATAAAAGGTCATTTTAATTTGTGATTATTATTATTATTATTTTTTTATAATTTTTGGAATGGATTCCATGGATGAATTTTGGAGGCCTGGCATCTCTCGTAAATCCCCAACCTCCATTCTCCACCTATAAAATAATAGTTATTTCAAATAGTCAAAGAATTTTGATCTCTACAGAATATTTATTTATCAACGAACCACCACCGCTTTCAATTCCTATGAATATTCCTATGAATTATGGTACATAATACATTATCTAAATGTTAATAGTTATGCGTTTAACTCGAACAGCTTTAGGTTGCCGGACCAGTGCGATATCCGATACCTCATCAACCGATTCAAAAGCCCACGCCCGCCAATTATCTTGTGTTTACAACATTGAACCATGCACTTTCGGTGAATAATAAATTTATACGGTAATATTTAATTGATGTTTATCGTCGAAAATAGCCTTGAAATATCTTTTCATAATTGAATAATAATAACGCTACGCATATGGATAATATAAAATGAAACATAATGCATTATCGTTGATACGCCTCAAAATAATTCACAATTCCGTTTAAACCGGCGATACGGATAGGCAATTTAGCTACGTTCATGGCGCGTGTAAGGTTCCTCTAAACATTTTTACGCGATTTAAAATTTCGATAGCTACACCAAATTATTATTTTCAATCCTTCTTTTATATAATATTCGTTAACGTATCCATACCGTTGGACACAAACGCGTATATGGATGAATTATTACAAATTCAACTGTTTCATATCAAACCCCAACCCTAATATAATATATAATATTCGTAGGTGCGTATTTAATTTATCATACTCATTACAAACCATATTATTATTTTAACAAATTGTATTAAAGGCCATAAACAAAATCTTAAAAATGTCCTAAATTTAAAATAGTATAATTAATGAAAATATTTACAACCAGGATCTATATGAGTTTATTAAATTGTATATATTGTTTTATTAATGGTGTTTTTAACTAATTATTAACTTAAACTGAAATCCATTTTTCATAAATAAATTAGTTCGCAGATTTTGTTCGATTACAAAACTGAAAAGTAAATTTCCAGTATATGAGATGAAGAATTATTGAGTTTTGAATTGTCCTTGGAAAAAATGACGTTCGAACAAAGTTAAAAGTACACTGCGGTGGGTATATATATACCTTACGCAGCAACATATATATTATAATTGATTTATTTTGGATATGGTACGAGGGAATAAATATTATAGTCTCTTATCACAGTTTCAAAAAAAGTTTGTGATTAAATTTTCTTTAGACAAAATAAAATACGAAATCCTTTTTTGGCATATAATATTTACCACACCATGGAACTTAATATTTTAATATAATAATTTTGGATTCTGATCAGATAAAGGAATTTATTTTACTATAGTGTATGATTATTTTTTCTTTGTTTTTTTCTGTCCGTGTAAACATTTTCTATCAAAAATACTCCAGGCTGAAAAAGACAAAACCGAAAATATGAATAATTTATTATTTTTGTCTGGATAGTTGTACATTTTCCATGAAATCCGTTGAATATATTAGAGCGATGTGAATATAGTAAATACATATATAAAGTAGAACCGAGAAGCAACCGAGAGACACATCTCGAGAGTCCAAAAATATGTAATTTAGGTGACTCAAGGGTAGGAAGTGAAATAAATGGATGTGAAATCTTGTCCGGGGATAGGCATCTTTAGTTAGCGGCTTATGAAACAGAGATCCCTGTGTCTAACTTTTGAAATTTTTTTTCTCAATTATTCGTTGTAAAATTCATGTCAACGGAGACAATCCATCAAGAACTATCGTCAAATTAAATCAACTCGAGTACATTCCAATCGGCAACTCCGAAGGCAAAAAAATGTAAGGGCAACATTTTCCGAACCACGTCAAGCAAGCCGAATCAAGAATGTCAACCAGCAGGTCAGCATTATTGCAAGCATAATAATTAAGTTGATTATAGAAGATAATATTATAAATGGAAATTATTTATGAATATTATATTGGGAGTTTATTTTTGCGCTATTGAGTTAAAAGAGAGTTGTTATATAGAAATTATTTTTGAGTGTAAGATTATTGAGTTAAATGAATTATTATTGGAAGATATATTGAGGATTATTTTGCGCTATTTTTTTGATATTGAAGAGGATTTTATTTTTACGCTTAAAGTTATTGAATTATATGAGTTATTGTTGAATATTATATAAAATTGAATAATAAAGATGAAAGCGCGTACGTATATTGAGTTTAAAAGAAAGATGTTTATTATTGATTATAAAGTGAACAGGTATATAATAAGTATATATATATATTATATACAATTATTGAATTATTACGTTTTTTTTTTTTTATTTGGGGACTAGTTAAGAGTACCACAGTTTATTAAAATATTATATCAACACTGAAAATAATCCTAAGAAATCTCAACCGTCTCCCTTGGACTTAGACCCATTGTATAAAAATAAAAGTGAAGGAATACCTGTAAGTACAGGTGAAGGTCCAAAAGAACTTAAAAACGAAAATAAAATAAAATCAATTATTAGTGCTAGTAGCATAGATACAGAGTGTAATATATTGTATACTCGGAAAATAAACGATCAAATTTACACGGCACAATTACCAATGTCATCACACAAATCTCTTAAACAGTGCTGCCACCTTAATACGGCACACATTAATTCATATTATTAATTATATACGTCGCTCACATAGAGCGCCCGCGTAGCTACCAAAGCGAAGTGGCAATCATCTGTATGGGAGACCGCGGAGGGCACAAATACGCCATACGCGTCATCCAAAAAGCCATTCCGACAGTCTATCTGACAGTTTGACGGTTTTCAAGACAGTTGTCATTTCTCTGTATTCGCCGAGCAGAAGAAGACATTTTTTGCTCACTCACTCCAACCCTAGATTTTTTTTTTTTCCGAACCTATTCTACTAAACAAAACTTAACAGTAGTTGCAGATACAAAAGGCGTGTTGCTGTATTTGGTTCTTACTATCCTTAATTCTTGGTAATTGTGCTTGTTGCCACTATTGGTTTACTCTAGATTGTGTTTATTTCTTTAAAAAAAACATACATAATATTCCGGTTTTTAGATGGCTATACACATCCTGGAAAACAGTTATCTACACGCCTGAAAAAGGACAGAAAATAAGGACATATGTACTTTTCACTTAAAAAAGTCTAACACCATTGGTCAGGCGGCTATATGCATCTCGTTAATTGGTTAAGTTAGTGGTCGTAGTGACACTGTTTAACCTATTCATCTCTTTGAAACGATTGTCTATACGCTTATAAAAGGCGGTGGAGAAAATATAATTCTCGCTAACACTAACATTGTCTATACACCTGGTTACCGCGTTGTGAACAGAAAGCAAAAAAGAGTATTCACACGTCTATTGGGTACCTATGAAGTGTATACATTGCAACGATTCATCGATACATATACCCCTTATTTCCTGCTCCTAATAGTTTGAGCAACGGAATTCTTGCAAACTTCAAGCAGAAAATATAAAGTGTAATTTTTACATACATTCGTAGTAGAATATTAATAAGAGTAAAATATTCAGAAAAGAAATATAATTTCTTATTATAGACAATAGCCATCGTCAATAAATATAATAGGTACGTGTTTTTATCGACAAAATATATGTGCATATATTACAATATAATCCGAACGCCCACGCGCACACACACATACACACACACATACAATCATTTACACTCACGCTATACCAATTTTGTCAACATATTACACTGCAAGTCTATTCAAGGTCTTATCCGACCAATTGCACGTTGTGGTAACACTGCCGACAATCATCCTATCGATAGATAGATCGCCGAGCGTTCGCGTCATACGTCATACATACGAATAGGAATATACCTTTATCTATTACCTCTTTATAACCACATACTCTTTTTTTTATCCCATCCCTTCCTCTCCTTCTCTCCTTTCCACCAATCAAATCTTTCTTAAATCCAATTTTTATTCTATTATAAGGGAAAGGTAAAAGGTTTAATTAATTTAATTGATAATAAAGAACTAATTTATGAACTAAAAAATAAAGAAGTAACGACAGTAGAAAAATTAGAGAAAACTATGAGTTACTTAAATAAATTACAAGAGTAATTAGAGAAAAATACTACAACTACGGGAATAAATACTCATAGTCATTTAAATATAGAATACCAGCAATTAACTTTTGAAAGGAGACCCAGACAAAAACTAAGTATAACAAAAAAGACACTAGATGAGGCTTTTAAATTAATAGTTACTTGTTCGGGAACGAAAGAAATGTGTGGATTTATAAACACATGCGATGTAGCCGTAGAAACAATCGAACCCGAATATTTATCCTTATTATTAAAATGTATCACAAAGCTTAACAATAGGGCTGAAAGTATGAATAAAATATAGGAGAATAGATTCATGGAAATTATTAATAAATACCTTTTAGAATCGTTACCAATGTCGCGCGCACCATATGGACAGTGCAACTATCTACTGAGGCTCCGGCACAATGCGAACAATCGTGAACAAACTATTTTAGCAATATATTTATGCGCGTATTCTCGCACGACCTGTGTGCAAAGGGGCCTACGTGTGAGGTTATCAATCAACAGAGAAATAACATGTTATCAACGAAAACCGTCGACTAAGCATCTTTAGCTGGGGTCTAGGGTATATATATACCGGCCGCCGAGAACGCCTTTTCAGACGAATCTATGCACTATTAACCGTAAGCACCTTCACGCCAGACAAACTTGTAAACTTAATTAAAAAGTGTTAGAATACATTTCAACTTAAATAAAATTACTTATAAAATATTATGTTACTCATTTAACTTAAACTTGACTCTGAGTTTGAAAAATACGCCCGCAACACTATTTTCCGGTTTCCCCTGTCACCCTGCACGAGAAAACTCCTCACGTCGATGTCAGCTACACCACTACCCCTCTCTCTCACCACACAACGCCTGCATCAGTACCTGCAAATTTTAATTAATTAATTTAATACATATTTAACGCTGTAGACGGTGTCGCAATTCAAATTTACACGTGAAATCGTCGATCGCCTTGGTGTTCGACGATCGAACGTCGGGTGACCGAGCTAATCGCTAAATCAGTTATACGTCTGTTGTCATTCTACTCAAACACATAATGTGTGCCTGATTTTTCCTAACACTCTTTGACGGAAGATCGCCCATCATGGACGTCCATTAAAGGATATTAGTTAATTAAAACTTTATTGTTATTTTCCTCTATTTAAAACGTAGATTAAGGTTGTATATTTAATTTTTTGTTTTTTTTTTTCTCTCTTGGTAAATATTGTATTGTTCAAATTCTCATCCATATATACCCAAATCCTATACGAGAAAGTTAGGTTAAATACACATGCCATTTTTTTTTTTGTTTTTGTTTATTGATAACTTTCTTTCGCTTGCTCTAGCTTACGACGTCCCTCGTAGACTTGGGTTTAATGTTCTCCTGTCTGAACCACGAATCCGGAATTGGATAGGCAACTCCATCCAGAGCATGTCCCTAACATATTTTAAAATTGTTATTTTCATACCTACCGTAGTAAGATCTTCACTAATGATCAATGTAACCCCATGATTATAAGATATTTCTATATATTTTCTTTCAACTGATATCATACCATATTCTTCCCATATTATTAACACAATTATGTATATTGTATAAATATATATATTTGTTCCGTTTTGTTGTAATTTATTTGTATACATGTGAAACCTCTTGTTCCACACGACCTCCCTCCTCTCTATGGTTTGCGATTGCCTACAAAACTTACTCATATGACACGATTATCTATTGCAGTAGACACGTTCACAAATAAATGTCTAATTGTCATTTCCTCTGAACTCTAGTTTTTATTTTTTTTTATCCTCTACCATCAGGTTTCCTCCTTCTCTCAGTGATAAAAGTTCACCAAATTATGGTTCCTTGGTACCTTCAGGTAACGGTCCCAGATTAGCGGCCTTTCTCATTGGAGATGTTGTCTCATAAGGTTGGGCCAATATTTACTACGCCAGTCCGAGACGTTACAAGCTATTATTTGAAATTAAAAACAATATAATACGCTACGTGGTGCGCAATGTACAAGTTAAATTCGTCTTTAATAGTATTCTATTTATGGTTAATTGCAGTATTTTATCATCGAAATTGCATGAATTAAATATACTTTGTGGTTTAATATTTAATTTAGTTGATAATGAATAAACTTTTTAACATTAAAATATAATAAACAAAGGAATCCGTAAAACGAAAAATCGTTTTAAAATATAAATATAATTTAGAACAGACAGTTTTCGAATAATACCATCGTTATTTCAACAAAACTACTAACTTCATCAACATTCAACATATAGTCAACAATGAACGAGTGTTAATTAACAGATAAATCTTTTACGAACAAATTATATCTATCTCTCAGCTATGAGATTCCAAAGTGTTACCATTCGTGAAGCACCCAATAATGTAGTTTAATTTAAATTATTTCCCGAGTACAAAATTTTTATAATTATTAATTCAATTTGTCATCTTGAAAATAAAACATGTGACGGCACAAAACAAGCCAGCATTTATGAAAAAAAAAAAAAAATGTCTAAAAAATAAGAACAAATACCTAGCCGAATATATTTATCTAGACAATTTTAGAGACAATGGTACATTATTGAGCTAGACAGGTTATTGTTTTCAATAAATTAATCTTAAGCCAATACAATTTTATAAAGTTCCAAAAACATGGACTTAACTGTGATCTTGACCAAGAATATTGATTTTTTTTTTTTTACTTTTATAATAACATAAACTTAAATTACGTTCTAAAAGTTTAGAATTGATTGACATCATACCACCACACGAATCATTTTCTATAACTTTCATCCTACTTAAACTTTAAAATTGAATACCGTGTCAACGGTTGATGGAAATTAAAAATGTATTTAAACTAATATTTCACCTATCTTTGTAATTTTAATATGGGTTATTATTTAAAAACTAAAAGTGGGTAGTGATTTCACCGCCTAATTTAGAGGTAATAAAAAATTGTTTCGTTTTAAAACGGTATATTATTTTTGAATTTTCGTTTTGTGTTATATGATTAATTAACAAAAATAAATGAAGAATAATATATTGATTTATTTTATAAAATTATTTTAGTATTTGTTCCACTAGTTATGAATTTTATTTTGGCAATCTTTGTACAATTTCGTTTTGTGTTGTATTTTGTGATATAATATTTCTTTAATTTTTCATTTTCCGTTTAATTACTTTTTCGAATTTCTGCAACAATTTGTTTACGGAAAACGTTTAGAAGAGGTCATGAAGTTAACCACCTACATCAATATTTTCGAACCAAATTTTCCCAAAAATGTGTAAGTATTTGTAAGCAAACATTTAAATTTTTAAATCTAGTCGTTTTTAATTATCCACTAATATTCATTTCGTGGCTAACTTCCGTGAAACTTGGCCGTTTTGCTATTTCCAAATGTTTGACCTGGCCAAAATGTTTTACATTATTTAAGTATCTGTAAGCATAAATTTAAAATTTGTAAGTCATCCTATAGAACTTATTTATCTCTAAAAAGAAGTTGACTGTGCTTTGTCGGGCTTCTTGAACTTTGATTGTGAAAAATTGTCTTTCGCAATTTGTAATTATTTATAAACATGAATTTATAATTTTACAATCCGGCGAGTTGATTATAAATTAATAATTGATAGATAATTTTATTTAGATAACAACCAGTTTTATGTGAGTTTTTTTTGACATTGACACCAGAACAACGGTAGTGTTTAAGTTAAATATAAAAGTTTGTGTTTCATATTTTATTTTTTTACATGCGCATAGTTACTTTATTGTTTTCTAGAAACAAGATGGAAAATCGCTCTTCTATAATATTTTGCATTTTTATTATTTTTATCATCTTTAATAATAGTCTATTCATTTAACTAGTTAAAATCATATAATCATATTATTGTTAAATAAAAACACTAATAAAAGTATAATTTCATTCTCACCTACTATTGTGTTTTAGTTTTACACAATATATTAAAATTTTCGTGGTTTTCAACAATCAAAATATGCCTAGTATTACAGGTATGTATACAACATGTTAAATCTTAAAATTAACAATGGATAAAAAGCAAGGGGGAGCCACTAGGCTGGGTAAAGTTGAAAGTTACTGCAATGGAATGAAATGAAATTAATTTTAATTCAACGATATATCATTGTTTTATGCATTATTATTACATTAAAGATAGACGAATGAAAATTTAAAAAAAAATTGTTAACACCTTTCTTTATTTTCACTTTTTAAATATAAGCCCTGCATTGATACCGAACTAAAAGTTATAATCGAAACAAATAAAAGGAGCCCAAGCCAGTTTTTAAGAAAGCTAGGAGCTACGCACAAGAAATAAGTGTTAGGACTTTTAGTATGTTTATAAGTAAAGTATTAACTACTTCTGTACCAAAATTCAGCTATTAGGGAATAAGTTCCCTAATATTAAAGTATTATCCCTAAAGTATTTGTTTACAAATACTTACTAATAACTTACAAATTGGAAAATTTGTTTCAAAAATATTGATGTTGTGTGGTTAACTTCACAGACCTGTTTAGAAGTCCCATTTTATAACGACCCCACATATATTCGATAAAAATTGATTTGTTTCGCATTATTTTTCTATTGAATACTAACACCTTATCACTAAGTTTTAGTCTATGTAATTAATAGTATAACCTAATATATTGTGCAATTTATACAGTCTATTACTTCCGAATTCGTTTATGTTGCGTTTTAAAATTCTTTATTTTCGTGTCCGGTAATATCCAGTACACGATATTACGTTTACGAATTTGTACCCGGTTGATTAACCGAAATCCGGAATCCTGGCGCAAAATATAATGACAGCTATTAATATTTCATTACGGCGCAATAAGAAATCTTTTGTTTTGTTTTCCGCGCGTGGCCGTTCAGTGACCGTTTGTAATATTCTTTTTGGCATAAAACACTAACTTTAGTATTAATACGTCATCGTCGTTTAAAAAAAAAAAAAAATCAAAAAAATCCACACGTGGGAGGACAGCATATTGTGCATTCGTGCATAATACGAGCACACCTAATCCATCATCATCGGTTTGACACACGCGCGTATAACCCTATCAAGTAATAAATTACCAATAAAATACATTTAATCCGACGCAGACGATGACCACCACGATAAACTACAATACAGTATTATAAACAATTGTTTTTTTGGGAGGTTTTAAATCGTGTCGCAGAATTAAACTTCATGTTTATTGGCCGATATAATATTTCTCTTCCGAAGTCATATATTATCCGTTAAAACAAATATTGATTGATAATATAAAACGGTTTTATTATTCACTGTATTTATTCAGTCTTACAACAACCAAAATCTATTTCATATCTGAACACGTACTTTTCGAGTTAAATACCGAAGTAATGCAATTCAAACCAAGAATACAAGTATGTTTTTGATTTTAGAAGAAAATTCAATTGAACTCGAGTTACAAAACTATGACTAGATATCCTGATATAAGGGGTGATCAATCTATCATAAGGCACTCTTTATCTCGGAAAGTATTTTTTTTTTCAAACTTTGTTTTATTGAAAATTTTAGAAACAAGTAACTCTGTAATTTTACATTTATATATGATTTTTTATCACCCTAACTTTTGGTGGTGATACGACTTTCTATTTTTGATTTTCAAAGGGCCACCTATATTAAAAATCCCATAAATGGATGGAGTAATAGTTAAAAAATACGTTGGAGTTTAAATTTTTAATTTCCGTCAATCCGTTGAAGATATATTCCACTTTTGAGTTTGGGTCGGGGAGAGTGGTAGAGCATCATTTGTGTGGCGGCACAGTGCACGGCGTTTTAATAATGTACTACTACTCTTCCCCGACTCAAACTCAAAAGTGGAATATATCGTCAACGGATTGACGGAAATTAAAAATGTATATTAACTACTATTCCATCTATTTATGGACTTTTCAATGTAGGCTGCCATTTAAAAATCAAAAGTAGGTACTCCCAAAAATTAGGGTGACAAAAAATATTGTAAATGTTAAATTTCGTAAAAAGTTAATATTTTCCGAGAAAATATGTGTCTTATGATAGATTTATCACCCTATATATATATATAAAAAAAACAGGCCTTTTTTTATGTACCACGTTTCCGAAAACACTATTAAAATTTGTTACGATTTTTTTATAGAGTTGTCCCGAATACTCCCTTGAGTGTTCTCATGTCGCCCGTTTTTTATACTTTTCGAAGGGACTCCTAACCTAACATAATCTACATGTTTCTGATGGCGCAATTGAAATTGGAAAATGTACATGTGTGATAAAATTGTATCTTTAATAATTAATCCATTATAGCAAAATTCTATCAAATACTTGATTTTATATATATATATATACGAAAAAAATGTTTAAATACAATTATTTAAATTTAGTAAAGTAATTATTTCATTTTTGTTTAAAACTGCGGACGGGAGAAACTAGCCAATATGGATAGTTTTTTTTTATAAAAATAGAATCATTTATGTTTCTATAAAAAATATTTTATTTTAATTGTTCATCTTTTAGATACTGTTTGAAGCAATTTAGTTTAAATTCTGATTTCTTGATTGAAGTATAACAATTAATGATATATCCATGAATGGAATGAAAAGGGATAGTCTTCTTTATAGAGACGCTCCACTATAAGATTCCGAGTACCAAAATTTTAATATGTGCTTTGCTACATAATAACTGCATAAACAATAATTCAGTCACCTACCTTGGCGCCCAGCTGAGCTATAAACAAAATATTCATAAAATTATTACCTACTATGTCTCTAACATAGCGTGACCATATACAAATAAAATAAAAATACAGAATACACACAAAAAAAAAAAAAAAAATTAAACGTGACGCATATTAAATAAATATTATGTATAACAATTAAACCTGTAAATGTGACTGTTGATATATTATAAAAACTAACATGTATGCGTGTGTGCTATAAAACGATTTTAAAATTCAAATAAAATATATATATAAAAACAAATTTATTTTGATGATAATGATTGGTCAACATTTCTTCTTCTGTTGTTTATGAGTACAGGCTTGATGTATCAACCAGATAAATCCACTTTTTTCGAAAATGCACTTTTTCAATGATTATTGTGAAGGAAAAAATTATCTACATTCAGGTGCAACAAACAGTCAAATTCGATAAATATATGTATAATTTTTAATGAAATTAGATTCATCTTGTTTTTGTTTTTGGTGCAACAACCAGATAACTCCGAAGTTACACCACCAATAGAACATTAATATATGATGTAAGAAACCTATTAAGTTTTTCGGGTTGAAAACAATATTTAAGTTGATCAAAAAAAGATTTTTTTTCTAAATTTTCATTGAAAAAAAAAATTATTTTTGTTCATACAGAACAATTTTAAAAAGTGAATTTATCTGGTTGCACTAAACACTTCAATTTATTTTAATTAAATATTATAAACTCATTACAAGACTATAGTTTTCACAATGATCATTGCTTATTTTCTACCGTATGTAATACAATATACCCGCTAAAATGGTCGAAACAATAACCAAAAAATATCATTGTTAGAGTTAGTAGAAATTGTATTGAATAATTTTATTAAGATATGAAATTAATTTGAAATCTTAAACTTTAACAATTATGAAAAAAAAAAACGGTACTAATTCAGATATACTTGAAAAAACGGGACAAAATGTATACCGTATAACTTTCGTCAGGACAACTAGACATAATTTTTAAATACTGGACAATAATCCCGTGTAATACGGGACGTATGGTCACCCTAATCTAAAAAGTCAGCAGAGCTATACTCGAGATTGAAAAGCATGACGCCTGTGAAATATTGAGTGTTATAAGTTGCATTTAAAACGGTCTATAATGTAGTTTTCCTTTCAGAGATGCAAATTTCACTAATAGAAAAGGAAAACTGTATACTGTAACCAAAATTTAATTAAAAAAGTGTATAAACTGATAGTGTTGTAACAATTTGTCAGACAAACTCAATATATTTTACTAATCTTTTTATAAGACAGTTATGAAATCGAGTAAATATCTAAAACAGGAATTTTAAAGCGTTGAAGTATCTGGAATATTTTGAACGATTCGATTTTATATCTCTGTATTTATAAGAATTCACTTAAAATGCACACATTGCTATTATCATCATAATCATTTGTGTGTAGCTTTATAATTCACGGTGAAAATACACCATGTACAAGTTGCAAAAGATATCCATTCGTTGTGCTATCGTGCTATGGATCAGAAAAGTCTGTGTTCTAACTTTTTTCCTCTAAGAATAGTATTGTAAGCATTTTTGATAAAATTTCCTACAATATTAGCTGTATAAAACAAATGTTAACATACGACTACAATATTAAGTATTTCCGACATTTCAAGTCCTATCCCAGCTTCAAACTATCTAACCGCTAAATTCGTACAGCATAATTATTTTTCATTTCATATGTGTTTTTCCTGCGTATAACTCAAGAGCACTTTTAACAACGATTAACTAAATCTTGGTAATAATATTTTATCTTTTGCATAAACGATAACTATTATAATAATCAATCCCGGTTTGACAGTGTATTATTTACACATGCGTATAATAAATCATTATTTGTGTAAACGTGAAATATAGAATGAAAAATAATCATGTGGAATACAGAAGTTTGCAAGTTTTAGGCATTCGTTACGGTTCGAACACCCCCACGAAAGTCGGTGTCGTATTACTATTATTGTACAAATTTGAAAGCGATAATAAATCATTGCATTCTATAAAAACGATTGCGAGTGAAGATCGGTTTACCGTAGTATTTATAATCGCGAGACAAATGACTATTCGCGTGACACTTACAAGTGATGTTCAAAATATTCGACGAATACCAACACAAATATTAACATATTGAATTGAAATTAAAAATTAAATTCAAACTGTTTTTCAGGCCAAAGAGGATTAACAAAAAAAAAAAAAAAAAAAAAAAAAAAGACGAAGAGCCTATACCATATTATAAGTTCGGACAATGTCGTTTATCATTAATTTATCGGCTGTCGGTAATAAAATACCTATACTTTGTTAAAACTTTTTAATAATTTTAATGGTATACAAACATGTTGCGAAAGCAAAAAAGGAAAAACAATTCAGAAAAACAATAAAACATTTAAAGCGTGAATGAATCATATTATTATTAAGTTACAATATTATTTACTAAAGCGAGTCATAAGGGACCAATATTGCTATTCAAATGAAGTGAAAATAATTATATTTTATGTTTAATTTATTTATTTTCTTTTTTCTGTAATTTCAAAAATAATTATAGCATGACTATAAAATAATTATGTGTATAATAATTAAATTTATCGGGCTTCGAAAAACAATAAAAAAAACATATTTATTAATAGTTTTATTTAAATTATTAAACTTTAAAGACAGTAATAGAAACGTTTGAGTCCGACAAACAAAATTCCTAAAATAAAAATCGTAAACAATAAGCAAAATGATGCTAAATAATTAATAAAACACTTTGTCTATTTAAAGATTTAGGTTTTTTCTCATAAAGAATGCGACAAAGAGGAATAAATTGCTACGCCAGTTTACGACTTTAGTGTGCTCACTGTAGACGTCTACAACGACACTTCAAAAAATACGAATGACGACTTTTTTTTAGTGTATCATTTTTTTTTTTTTTTAGATTCTTTTACATTGATTTTCATTGAGTGACGTCTGTGTAAAGTATAAGTAAAGTAATAAACTTTAAAGTATTAAGTTTTTTTTTAAACATTACACTTAGGTAAACACTCGGTCATCAATACACGTATCTCTACTTAAATCTAATGCGACGCAGTATTTGTATTGTGTCGAATTCGTTGGTAAAACGTGCGCTTCATTTCATTTTCCAGACGCTGTACAACCTATAAAAATATTACGACGAGGAACAATCTTAATCTAAAATTCAAAATATCTTCGCCTGACTAAAATATTTTACGGAACTTTTCTGTTATCTCAACTACAGCGAATTCCGCCGTTTTCGTTTACTAATGATCATTTCGTCTGATTTTCACGTTAAGACAATTGATATTTGGTTAACTGACTTTCAAAACTATATTTTGTTATTTTATCAATTTAGTTTATTACATTAAAGTCTACATTTTATTCATATGAAAACTAACAACATTTTTTTTTAGATTCAGAACATAGCAAGGAATGTATTGTATTGTTATTTTTATCTGTAAACAATTTTTCTACTAAAAATTTTGATCCAACCATTAATTTTATGGACTATTTGGTTGCAATAGTGTTCTTTAGCTAGTGAATTTAACTATTATTTTTACTTCGTTTGTAGTATTCTTAATACTTAAAAAAGAAACTGGAAAAAGTCATAAAATAAGAAAATGCCATGTGAGATTACACTGATAATGTTCTATGTTCTGATCTATGAGAGGATAATTAGATCAATTTGGCCGTAAATCAATCAATTTCTCAACGATATTCCTAATATTGACTGGGCATGTTGCTTTTTAAATATACCTAAAAGATATGTCAATTCTGTACGTATTCAACGAACATTAAATATTCACGTTCAGAATTTCAACTATAATTGGTAATAATTTAAGTAACTTAAAGAATATTTCCGCATGTATTATTGAATGTGAATGTTACATTTGAATGTGCATTACATTATGCACTGAATCATTTATAATAGTTTGTAATACTGATATAGCTCAATGTTTAATATGAATACAAATATTTTTTTAAGATTCAACTATTTATATGGAATAATATTATAAAATCATACACAAGTAATAAACAAATTCAAAATTTAACAATGATTTATATGTCACCAACGTACTCGTAATATCAATATGAATAAAAGTGTATTTGATTTGTGGTATTAATAAAAAGGTATCTATTAATTTACAAACAATCACAACTACAGACAAATGCGCCAACAATCGATAATAATAAGTAACGATAAGAGGTGTGAATCCAACGCCTTAAAGGTCGAGTAATTTAAGGAAAAGTAATACTGGGAAATAGTATAGTTTTTTCTAACCGAATTATTTAGAAATTCAAAATCAAGTAAAACAAATAAGTTATTAAACACATATACAATTGAAGTATAAGCAGCGTATAAGTGGTACAACAACGATAAATCGGCGAAACTTGTCCAATAGATAGCATTACTATACTAATCCAACATGAGACAAATGAATAATACTTATTACAAAACAAATGGTTTATGGAGCTCATATCTCCACGTCTAAGTGAAAAAATTAGAAGCCGACAAAAATATAACATTTTACATAATCACCGGCTCACCGGTTCGTCCGAAAGTCCACAATCAAGAATTTGATAAGGGTATCCACCATCTAGCAATAGAAACTATAGATTTGATAGAACTAAAGATTTATTAAACTTAGAAGTAACTTAGGATGCACTATACCCTTAATGTATTTCGCCACTTAATGTAAAATACACAATAAAATCCACTCATAGTATGTTACAATACTTATATTAGAAAATAAACGGATCGTAGCCGATGCTAACCAATTAACTAAAATAAATTGGCATTTAGAATTACATGAAGCAAGCAGTTTGGCAGTTTGTAATATAACGAAACGTCGGGAAATCAATTTTGGGCGGAACGAAATATGTAGTACCAACAAAAAAAAAATCAAAAAAAAAGTATAAGTCGACATGATTCACAATTTTGTAAACGAAAAACCGGAATCTTATAAAATACCGACAAGTTTAAACGTGAATTAGTTAAATTACCAGAAGAAAAATAAACGAGTTTATTCGACGATTAAATTCATAGTAGGTATAACGAAATTAAAAAAAAATATCTATACTCGTATATACACATTTAACAGGTATGGTCAATAATCTAAAAACAATTTGGTAGAAAGTACCGCATACGGTTGGTGTTAATTTACGAGCATGAACAGCATTCGCATTACAAATTCACGAGTCCCGAGGGTCCGTCTGAACATAAATAGCATCCGTAACCATATTAAATTTTATTATTATGCAATAAAACTAATAACTGACATCTAACTTCATATTTCTTAGGATATTTGTAGGTTGTTAAGTACAGACAAGTTTTCACCACCATTCGCTAAAATGTATATTAATAATAAAACCGTATACGGCGAAAAACAAAAACCAATAACAAAATAATATTATACCTTTTGTATTCTTATCGTGTAGAATGTAATGGTTTTATAATGTCGACTTTATTTTTTTTTTTTTTTTTTTACTCTGTAAACACACTTATGATGGTAAGTGTTATCTAATTTTTCCGAAACGCTGTCAGAAGACGTGATTGGTAACATTTTGTGTTTTGTTTTGTTTTTTTTTTTTCTCTAAATCAATAAAGTTTCTAGCTACGCACAAAAGTGCACATTTCACGCTCAAAAAATGTATGGTTTATTTCCAAAACGATAATTCAAATGCATTTTACGCTATATTAAGCGAGTAAGCATCATTTTGACTATACAAGTACGACTATTGGAAGTATTGGGTAGTAAAATCGTTTGCCAAATAATTTTATAAATAAAATAAAATTTAAGTTGGAAGAAATAAGTTAGATAAATAAAAAAAAGATAGGAAACTTTTATTGCAGTAAATGTGTCCGTTTTTATAATATTCCTATAATGTTCCCATTGTATAATTTCCCCTGTTAATATGAAAACTACTAGGAAATTATAAAAACGACCTCCTTTTGCACCAACTAAACAATATTTCCTTGAAAATGATTATTGTCTACTCTTAAAAATTGGAATCTATGGAAAACCAAAAATAACCTCATCAATGCACCAACTAAATGCCGAACATATTTACAAGTACCTTTGTCATTTTAGGATCCTTAAGTAGGTTCCACATTTATGTAAAGTATTTTACATAATCTTGATAGTATACTTATTGCTATATTATTAAAATATTATAAATTTAATAAAAATGCTTATTTATTAGTTGGTTCTAATACTCAATATCATAAATACGACGATACAGAGAAAATCGTTTTTTTATTCCGTTCATTCAAGAGTAAAATAAATAATTTAATTTTCATCCATTCAGTTTAAAGTGATTTTTTTTATAAATTGTTAAAATATTCCATAAGCTTAAATGAACATAATTATTGTTACCGAGTTTCGCATAAAATAGTTTTTGATGAAACCTCAAAAAGTTCTTTAACCTGGAGTCTATAATGTACTGTTGTTGATAAAATACTAAGAGATTATTGAAAACTGCAAATAAGATTTACAATTCTTCACTGCCAAGCCTGCTTTGACTAATGAACTAGAAGACTTTAGTTAACGGATAATAAAACATTTGATAAAACAAAACTTTATACTCTGTCTCCTTAATATCGTGTAACGAATATTCCAGAAGACTAATACAATAATTAGAGAACTAATCCTATATTAAAAAGCGTGTACCTGTAATAATTATTATGGATACACATTTGCAACAAATACAAAAAAAAAACAAATTCACGAGTTGTTTTCAATTAAAAATAGTTTAAATTTGAAAATCATAAATAAAAATAAAATAATGTTGTGGATGGGTATTATGAAAGTTAGGGATACATACATTTATTAAATGCATATATCTACATAACGATAAAGCCGTACGATTTTCGTTGAAATTGAAATCTAAAATGAATATAAAAATAACTACGTTTTACTTTTTGTTTTTTTTTTTACCATCAAACAAAACTTATGGTAAACCTCAAGTTGAATTTTCAAACATTTTAGATGGGTTTGAAAAATTAAATTTACATAAATCGAAAAATATAAAATAAATATGCCGTCATTATTACGATTTTCATTAAAACACAACGCTTATAAAAAGAAACGTCTTCATTACATTTTATTTAATACACCGTATACAACGTATAAAGAACCTAGTGTAAGTATTGATACTCGGGCAAAATATTATGTGAACATGAAGCCAAATATAAATTTAAAAAGCTAAACAATTTCAAATGCCTGTAAATAGCTCAAAAATTGTCACGTTTGAAAAATTGGACGATGTCTATAAGGCCTATAATACTTATATTAAATTTTAGCAAACTTTAACTTTAAATAAACTGAGGTAATTTTCATGATGATTTACAAGGACATTGAAAATAAGAAAACCGTTATTGCATATATAATTACATTATTTTCCTGAGAAAATCGAAAAATGATCTCTTTATAATACCTCCCCAGTCCGGTTTCCTTTCAGAAAAAATGCTATCATTGTAAATCGGAGCAAGATTTCTGGTAAAAAAAGTTTCACATAGATAAAAAAAAAATATATATATATATATATCTTTGTAAAACTATAAACTTCTTCGCTTCACTCGGAATCTAAGAGTCATTGTTCTCGCTTCGGTCGAACGATTTTTTTTCGGAACTTGCTTTTAAACATCCATATATCTGTACATAAGTGATTGAAGCGTTACCTACGGTTTGTTTTAGCAATACATCATCCGACTGTTACCGGTAATGCATATCTGTTTAATGTTTTACATTGGGGAAAACCCTGAACGTATCGTTTCATGTGAACAATGTGTAAACACGAAATAATAAAACAAATAAATAAAAATAAATGAGGAAGAACGTTATGACACATTTATTTTTATGTCGCACGTTCTTATTGATGTTCATGTGCAGACCATATCGTTAAAATTGCTGGAACCTTTAAGTATTAAAGATCAACAAACCCAAAAACCGTTTTGGTTTGCACGAATCGATCACATTTCGTCGAAATTTCCCAGACCATATATGATCATGTGCGTACGAATCCGAAATGTATACACTCTGCGTGGCGGTTTATTTTACCGAAAAAAATGAGGGCTTGTGCTGCGACGTCCGCATTCCATATGGACCGCACAGACGTAGTTACACATTATTTTATCGCCCGTGTTCTTGTACTCAAGAACAATACAGGTTATAATGTTTTACAATAATAACAATGATTTGTTACGAACAACATACGTCTCCTTGTCAACCAAATCAACAACCGTAACTATGTACTGAAACCTGTACGGACGGACGCACGCAACAAGAAGTTCTGAACTTGTGTTTAGAAATCTAAAACTATAATAAGTACACCAAATCTAGTTCTAAAAGAGAAGAGGAATAAGAACAACTCGAGTTTATAGAAATGCATACATTATTATTTTATTGTATTAAATATGATATAAAATATATTAAATAACCAAAAACCGTGAAATTTAAGTGCCCGAATAAATAAATATGTAAATTATAGAATTATACATTGAGTACACTATTCGCATATCTCGTTTGTATGATGTAGTGCGCTAGTATAATTTAAATTAGTATCGATTGTAGGTATGATAATGACTGTATTTTAATGTGCCAAAACGAAATGACACTGGTATGAAATTAGTTAAAATACGTTAAATATAAGTGAATAATTACATAAATTTTTTTTGTTTTTTTTTTTTTGTAACAATTTATTAATGGCTAACAATTGAAAACCAACACTAACTAAATATTATTAAATTATTGGGTCAAATAAATTACCATTTTGAGTGATTTTATCTTCTCTCTCATAAAATCATATTAATATTAACAACGTAAACAAAATATATAATACTATATAACATAATGTTTTACACATGTAGACTCTGTATAATATGAATTTACAATTTATATAATTTTTAACTACATAAATACGCTTATTAGAGCCTTATTTTTCTTTATATGACATTGGCCAGTTATTAATTATTCGTGATATATTCATTTTAATGTTCATTCTATTTCTATATTTAACACTGCATTTTGAGTACCTTGAGTTTCAAATAATTGTTTATTATTTTTTATTTAGAAAAATAATGTTCAGCTTCTATAACAGTTACGGGTGCAGTTATACCCGTAACTAAACTAGATTACGGATTTTAAAGACAATTGCTTTTTTTTAAAAATTACTCCAAAACGAAGCTATATCAGCTACAAATCCGTTTTATACTACTTAGAATAAAATCCATTTATTTTGCTTTTTTTGTAAATTAATGCTTTTTGGGTACTTTTTTTGTTTTTAAGTTACATTTTTTCAAAATATGTTCTTGATAAACGTATTTGAAATGTTAATATTTATTTTTATACTATATAATCTGTTCCAAGGTCATGGCTGGCCCAATCGATATTATCTAGTTATGTTTTATTTACGAATATATTTATCGATGTATTTTCGATAATGTGATTCACGTACCGTATGGTATATAGTAGATAAATTTATCTTGAAACAACAATAAATACAAAAATATGCCCTATTTTTTTTAAGCTTTTTTTAGTGCTTTTCTTTAGTTTTTTTATTGCTTTAAAATCCGTACTCTATTTATTAATGTTATACAGTTGGAAATACGGTAATGGGTACCACATAATTATTATGAATTATTATGAATATTTACTATAATAGAATAATTATTTTTTCTTCGGCTGGTTCTCAAATTCTGAAAGTCGTATACATTTTAAAATTCATCCATATTTAAATAGATTTAATTTTTAACCATTTTTAAATAATGTTCAGTAATAATAGCATATAATTTTTACTGTTTTGGCTAAAAAAATTAAAAAGTTACGAATTTCTTATGTTATAGTCATGTAAAAGTAAATTTTGGTTGTTTAAATGTTGACAGATGAAAAACCGTTCATTAAGCTACAGTATGGAATCTAATCAAATCACTTAAATTACTTTTTTACTATAACGAAATCGAATTGCTGTATCGACTAGAATCGTATGGTTGGAATATTCGAATTTTATTCGATCACAAAGATTTATTATCAACAGAAGGACCTCCCGTCCAACTTTTTACGTTTATAATGTTTGAAACTTAAGTACATTGAAAATTAATCTTTTTCGTATATATATCTATATATATTGCGTTTTAGTTGTGTGATGGATGACTTTTTTTCTTCTTTTTTTTTTCTTTATTTTAAATACGAAATTGGTTTTTGTTTGCTGCTGTCATTTCTTTACTGCAGTACATTATCAATAGTATAATTCAATATACAAGACTATTTTATATGAGAATAATATAGTATTGCTGCATTAATCAGACCATTGTTGTAAGGTTTCTTCTGTCTGTTTTTTTTTTTTTTTCATTATTCGGTCAATTTCTTTTTGATTTTTAGATCCACACTCAAATTGAGTAGAAATTATAAAAATTATATGTATTCGTATGCTTATGTGTAGTGGTACATTACAATATGCATTCAATAAACAATTCAATTTTTCGTTTCTATTTTTTTATGCAGGAATTATATTCGTGTGTTTTGATTTAATATTGTGATGCTATTCATATTTAATATAACCTACCATATAAATACATATTATTTCTTACAAAATGTTTGAAACATACACGATGTTATATTATTACTGATAATAACTATAAATATATGAACAACATTTACAATAAAAACAAGTAGCAGAGATATTTAAAATGTGTTTCAAGATGTATTTACACCAAACAATGTATAACATGTTAAAAACTGATCAGTACATATAATTTCCGAGAACTAAAAGCTAGCCTTTGTGTCGTAATTTTTTTTTGTTCAGTATTTATTACACATAATGGTATTAAACGAATAATTTTTCAAATATATCGCATAAATGGTTAGATATTGTTATATTATTGTCTTTAAAATAAAATCAAGTTAATTTCCTATTTCGTATACTAATAATTTGTTTCAAGTTATTATTTTAATGGTCATTTTGACGATTTCTTATCGTCGTCCACGAAATTGTGCTTTAGGTCAAAACCACGTAACAAAAACTCGATTTATCCTTAGGATATGAAAACACGTTTTATTCATAACGTCAAATATTACCAAAATGAAACCAAAACCTACTGATTTTTAATTATTTAAGTGTTTAAAGTAGGTAAGTGTCTATATATATATATAATATATAATATATAATAATATATAATATAATTTGAAAAATTAAGTTTTCAAGTAGCAACACAAAACTGAGAATAAGGTAATATTTTAAAATTTCGAAATATCGTTATGCTTGAGTTTATCTAGATAAACTCAATTAGCCCTTATTTTTAACTATAACACTGTATAACTACAATGATAATATTATAAAATATTCCACTTATTCATCGCGATATTATGAAATATTCTAATTTGAATTTATATTTATATTAATTATTAGATAAGAGAAAAAAACGATTACCATTACCAAAACGATTAATTACCAATTGTAAATTTTATATAAGAAAAGAGATTTTTAATTAACTATAGAGTAGGATTTTAATTGAATAGATTAGTAGAATTTGGATTACACCCGATTCTTTTTTATATAAAAGCGAAAACACAACATAGCCATGAGTGATTTCTGTGCCGGGACACTTGGTTAGGTTGGGACACTTGCTTACTTTACATTTTCAAACTACTGTGCTGTTTCATAACAATTATATTTTAGAAATACTTTAATATATTCATTATTGTGTTTAAAAAATATGTTAAATAATAATGTAAAAAATGTATTGGAGGGTTGATTATTAAATAATATTGTTTAGGTAGCACTATGTGAATAGCCTTCTTAAACAGCTATAATATACATATGTGTTATATCTGTGGTCCCCGAATTATTTTTCAGAACACTTTGTCCTTCCAGATTGCATTAATAAAAGCATATCATTAATTTTTTTTCTTTCCGACTAAAATTATTACGATGATTGTGACAATGATTTATGATCCGACGTACGTCATACTGCGAGCACTTCAGATTTTTAACTCTTTCGTAACACACACTATTTTTAATATTCATAAATGATATTCAAATATCTGTTAAATTCTTTATATTTTACAGTTTCACAAAGTAAACAATAACGCTCGTTGATCAGTTTCAGATAACAATATAATAATGTTGTCAGCTACTATGTTACCATTCCATATATATATATATCGATCCTCAATGCATCGTGACGATGTGAGCGGAGACGATATATTATTATTATAGTGTTATAATATTATATGGACCAAGAGAAGAAATTGTTTTAACTGTAATGCGTGAGTACACAATACTTTAAGCAGGTACGTGACCAAGATCATAACTTAGGATAGACCTATTCATCATATTCATATATATGTATTCATCATATATAAGTGTGATTTTAAATTCTTCAGAAGAAAAAAAATATCCACCTGAAAAGGGTAAAAAGAAGACACCTATAATATACATAGGTAGAAATAAATATTAATTTAAATACATATAAATGTATATTATAAATTATGTATAATAATAATTATAACTTGTGCAAGTAATCAAATTGGTTTCAAATTAATTTTGTCAAAAAAAAAAAAAACAATAACCTGCAACTCTCAATCAAATCAGAATAATATAAAATGCTATTAACTTTAAAATAAAAAGACTGACATACTTTGTACGATTGGTGTAGACACTGTTATTAATGAGAAGTTGGAAAGGTAGGATAAAGAGGGGAAATTAATTTGTATCTGTAAGCAACGATAAATCATTGCTTACTAAAAACGATTCTGAGCGGAGTCCAGTTAATAGTGATTCTTTGTCATTAATATATACATATGTCATATTGTAGTAAAATAATTATGTAAGCATCATATATTTATTTTTTAAATATTTGTTTAATATTGTACTAATTTTCCCGTTTTTCCTACGTTTTCCCGGTTTTTTATATTTGCTAGAAAATCTATTGGAAAAATCGAAAAATGACTTCTTTAAATTACCCACCCAGTAGGATTTCCTTTCAGAAAAAGTTCTGTCGTTGTAAATCATAGCGAAATTGCTGGTAGAAAATTTGTCGACAGAAAAAAAAAAATCGTAATATATTTTTACTAATATCTACATTTAGTACATTTTTTGTTTTCCGGCATTTTTTCCCGATTTTTCCCAGATATTATGAAAACCGCTTAAAAAATCAAAATCATACCCTGTAATAATGTGATCTGTCTGCAGGTTTCACCGTTCTATACATTACATGTAATACAGCATATTATAATATTATCAATTTTCATACAGTTTCGATAAACTCATTTATGAAAGTGTTTCATCACGCGTTTTATCTGGTCAATATATCAGGATTTCTGGATTCTTCAAAAAGTAAGTATTTGCTATTATCAGAATTTCCGTTGCTCCGTCTGATTCAGTGGACATTATTTAAAAAAAAAAATCATGTTATTATATTACATCGTTAGGTTTAAACAGGTACTAATAAATAAATTTATCATTTTACTAATCTTACCACATCATTTGGAACTCCTGGTTTTAAACTAAATAAAGATTGATCAAGCGGGCTCGCTTGGCATCAAAATATTTATATTTTTAATTTTAATACATAATATTTATAATTCGTATAATCATGGATATGTGAGACCAGACGATAATTTATTGTACGTGTGTTATATTATATAATAATAAAATTATATTATACGTATATGTTGGAATTGACAGAATAATTTGAATTGATACGATTAAACCACAAAAATGGTTGATAATTCAAATGGTGTCTACATTTTTCAGTACCTAGGTAATTAAATGCAAGTGTATTAACTTGTTTATAATACGTAATAGGTATGTTTTATTAAGCGTTTAGAAATACTTTAAGAAAAATAACAGTGATTTAAAAAATACGATTTGAGAACTCGTGGTTAGCTAAGTAGGATGATTCTCACTGTATATTCACTACATCCCATCTTTATTTATTTTTAATACGATTTTAAGATTTATTTATTTTTTTAATAATTTGTCTGGGATTATTATATCATAATTTATTTATATACAAATATCGTTCTTAATTAACTCTTACCAAAATATAAAAAATAAATAAGTCAGGCATAATCCTATATAATAAGAATTATACTGCAGAATATATTATTTTATAAAAACTTTACTTATATCTTTATCTTAGATCAAGAATAATATGGCCGAAATATTAAATAAGTGGTAGTATTTTTGAAAAAAACATTCCTTGTTTAATACATAATTATATTATTATCATTGCATATAACGTGAATATTCATTTTTTTAAATAAATGGATGTACCTATAATATTAAATATATTTTATAATAATTTATATTTTATTTCCATATTGACAAATTTTATCTGAGGATTATTTCAGTCGTTATTATGAAAATAGGTGTATGAAGAATAAAGATTGTATTCATGTTCAATAAACCTATATTAAATATAAACTTATCCTTTAAAAAATCACTACTACCCGAAATATATTATATTATTGTTTCAGAAAACCTGTAAAAACGCATTTGGCAAAATTTACGTAAGAAAAACCAGAGGCATTTTAAATATTTGTATAGATACCGATGACTAACTAAATAATAAATTACGGTGATAGATCAATACCTGATTATTATGCCATCCAAATGCAAAGAATAAAGATGCATTTTTAAAACGGATCCTTAATGAGGCTTTTATTGGATATCAATAAGGGAAATACGTTATTTTTGTTCAATAAACAAATAAGGTTATCTTAATGTGTGACCATGACGTGTGTGTAATATGATTTAATTAGTGTCCATCAAATTAAATTGTATAATAATGAAAAAATATCTCAATAGTTTTCTAAAAAGAGTGAACATAATACATTTCATTATAATGAAGAAAATAAATTATTTAATTGCGTTACCCGATACAACGGGTACAGTACTTTTTCATAATGCTTCATAGGTATAAAATCAACTTTTAGAAGGAATAATCCGTGTTTAAAAAAGAAGAGATGTATCAAAACAAAAGAATGTGTCAACACACAACAATTTTATAGGGTCGACGTTAAACCGGAGTAGTACAAACAATACAAGATAAACATCGTAATCAATAAAATATTTCAAGAAGTCTCAAAAATCGTTTGACTGATATGTATTTATTTTACACATATACAGACACACGGCACTATTACAAATTATATATTAAAGAATAATAATGTAAAACCAAAATTGTATTTATCGTCCTCGTTGACAGAAACCACTTTTGAGACTCTATTCAAAATATACTTTCATCATAATTTTCATTAAATTTCGTAGAAGAGGGGGGGGGTTAAACCCCTAAAATCCAACCTTGTACACGCACCTAGAGGTGCGCCCCAGATGCAGGGTACTAGTAATACTAGTATCTGGAGGAGACTGTAGACCACACGCTCTTCGACTGTTCACACTTGGAGTCTTCCCGGCTGACAGTGAAAGCGTTCGTCGGCAGTAATAAACGTCGTTCCAATAGCGACGTCCCTGACCTACACTGTGGTGCGACGGATATCCCGTCTTAGGACTCAGACCACGTCCGACGCAACTAACTCTCGGCTGCTTCTTTGTCCACGGTGCGTAGTCTTTCTACTGCATACGATACGGGTCGGGAAAACTATAGCTCCGTTATAAAATAAATTAGCTTAAGTTACCTCTAATGCAAGGGGATGTTACGGGCGTTATACCCGTGCATCCCTCTAACGATTGTATTATTTAATATTATATTCGTGTTCTATGTAACCCTAACCCACAAAGGGGAAAATAAAATTGTATTTAGTGATCAAAATCTTCAACAAGACACTCATTATCTCGGAAAGTATTAACTTTTTTGAAATTTTTTTTCTAAAACATTTAAGAAACAAGTATCTCTGAAATGTTTAGGTAAGGAGAGAGAATGGAACATAAGGCACAGCATTTGAATAGTACTTTACTACTCTTCCTCTACATAAACTTAAAAGTGGAATATTTCGTCAATAAATTGATAGAAATCGAAATAAACTAATAGTCCATCTATTTATGGAATATTTAATAACGGTTGCCTTTAGAAAATCAAAAGTGGGTAGTGGTTTTACTCCTTAAAATAGCATTTATAAAAAAATATGCAAAATTTTAGAGTTGCCTATTTCTTAAATTTTCTAAAAACAATGTCTTATCGAGCACCATATACTACCATATACCATATAATTGAACCTTAAATAATAAACTATAACAGTAGTGGGAATGTATTCTGGAAATAGACCCTAGTGTTGTCAATTTAAATTGGAATAAAAGGTCAGGAAAGAAGACGATGACAGGCTGTGGATCTGGCTACTACCTGATTAGGCTATCTCACCCAGAGTATGGCTGGCGTCTTCGCCTTGAAGAATGGGCAGGGTCAAAGGAATCAATTACAATGCAGGCCACCCCTGCTCTGGAGGTGTTTATTTAAGAAAAAAAGATTGAATTAGGTTCAATGGCACCCAAGTGTTTCATGATGAATATGCACGGTGTATAATTAATACCCACTCAGAGACGGATCCGGAGGGTCTAGGGACCCAGGCCCCCCTAGACATATTATTTCTTCAATTTTTTTTACAATTCTATAGATCCTGATATAACTATATTCCAATCACAGATACATATGATCATATAATATATTTTAATAATTTTATTTGTGTTGTAAAAAAATTGTCGGCTCCCCCCCCACCCAGATCTTTGCTCTGGATCCGTGCCTACACCCGCCTACCACCCATGCCAAAACAAAATAAATTGTACTAGTTAACAGATGTTGATTAAAGTTTGTTCGTTAAAGGTATAGCGGTTGCAAAACCTTACATATAAGATGGGCGCCATTAATTAGGATAGTAACAATATTCAATAATCGAAAAATATTGGTGTTTTTATCTAATTATGGCTATTTTGATAATTAAGAGCTAAGATAACATTATTGTTTATTTTTACTTTTTAAAATTCTCCTTCGTTAACAAAGTTATTATGTTGATTTGAAGTTCTGTAAGTCCAGAATCCTAGTAAATATTAATGAATACGCTAAATTAATTTTACATAACAAGTGTGTAATTAATAACCGACCAATATAACAAAGTATTAAGTATGAATACACATCAAATAACAACAATACGTATGTATTTTCGTGAACTACCCTCTAAATAAAAGTACTTGAAATAATACAATATTATATATGTATTAAGTACATTATATAATATAAACATTTTAAACAAGACCGAAAAGCTTTTATACATACATGATACAACTATACGAGGCACTAAGCCTACATGGCTTACCTAAATCGTTTACAGAGTGATCAACATAACGTAAGACATGCATTATCTTGAAAAGCATTAACTTTTTTTCGGAATCCGTTTTTTACAACATTTAAGAAACAAGCAGTTCCAAGATATTACAATACCATTGTTTTTTTCACCCTTATATTTGTGATTGCCACGCTGCCATACAAATTAAATTCAACAACTCTTTTCTAGCCCAAACTTAAAAGTGGACTACCTAGTCAACAGATTGGCGGAAATTAAAGATGACAACGCCAAAATATACTTAAACCTTCATTCAATTGTGGAATTTATAATACGAGTTGTTATATGAAAATAATAGAAATGTAGCACTTTAGATCTACTATTGCTTCTTAAATATGTTCTAAAAAACAAATTCCGAAAAATGTTAATAATTTCCAAGATAATTTGTGTCTTAAGTTGATCCATCTGTATATTATACGATTAGACGTTACAAGTATTATAATGGTCCGAGTCGATGGCCCATGCGAACGCTATAATTCAAATTATAGATTCTAAATGCTTCTACTCGTATGATATTATATTATCGCGTGTAACTAGTCGACTATAGTGTCTACAAGCTGTTTTTTTTTTTTTTTTTTTTTTTTTTTTTTGTACACTTACTGACGGCAGTAGGGTAGACACAGATTTTGTAATTTGCCAATTATTTCCCATACTCATCGCGTGTGACTCTGGGAAAAACAAATTGTGTGTACATTTGATATTTCTAAAAACAATAACACTGTAAATAGAATATGTAGGTAAAAAAAAAATGCAAATATCGGTAATTATTATTGAAAGACAGGCTCATTGGCGAACGCCAGTATCTTTGTATCTGACTTAAACAGGGTGTTGCGGGAACCAATAAATGAGTCGATTTGTGGATTAATTTTTTTTATATTTTCACCGCGGTTAAACACACGAGGGATATTACCCAGAAGAATCCTTTTTAGGTATTTCGGTTAACCTGTCAGAACATAATTTAGACACCTGAATAATAAATAAAGTTATTTTTACAACTTATAATGATTCAAAATGTGTTTTATTTTCCCTTTTTCCCTATTTATAATCGAAAAAAAGTACGCTCGTAGGTGTTTTCAAGTGCAAAAGTGTATTATACACAGTGATTAAGGATATTAGCGGACTAGCCTGGTATGCCACTGTCCCATAGCACAATGGTCCGGTATAAGCATATACGTTTTTGGGTCGCTAGCAAAGATATCTATAATTCAGTATTTGTACTTTTTTCAACGTAAAATGTTACACGATAATATTATATTAGACGTTTTATGCGGGGGCGTAGTGTTACAAACTAGTGACTACACATATTACAATATATACTATTAGTATATTGATATTATTTAAATCAAAACTTTTTAAAAATATTTATTTTTTTTGTTTTTTCTAGAAACGTTAACGCCCTATCGCGGTTTTTTTTTTTTATTGGTATCGGTACGTACATACCTATCTAATATACACAAATCGACTTAAAGGCATGTATTACCGTGTAGTGGTGTGTACTGTACACCATGACGGCATTGCCAGAACAATAAAAATATATTATTAAATTGTGATTTTTTTTTTTCATTTCCAGTATCGTTGGCAAACATGTTAGTTTTGAATTGTATTATTTCAAATTTCAATATTTTAAATTTTATTTAAAAAAAAAAAAGAAGATAGTAATTAAAAAAAAAAAAAACACTATTAAAACAAGCCACGAAATTGTCCAAAACAAACGAATCTGTTCTTTGATTTAGCAACCGGCAAGTTAAAATATTAATTGCAATCGAATTATTAAGATTCCAATAATTAAATTAATCCCAAATATTTGTTATTATTTATACTTAATAAACTTTTTCACAGACAATTTTTTTCTAAAATTCACATTATTAAAAGTAAATAATTGAATGTTATGTACCTAATTACCTAATAAATAATTCATTAACCATATTACCTGTATAAGCCTAATATTTAGTTGTAACGGTTGTGAGACTATGCTATCTTCTATGTATTTTTAATTAGCAAATTTTTAGACAGAAGATAATATAGTTAATATGTACATATAAATATTTAATTATCAATCTATATATATATTTTATTTATTTATTTTTTATATTATACCAAATTTAAGTCGCATTAAATTACATTCAGTTATACTTTTATTCTACGTTATTATTAACATAATTAATTATTGATGACATAAATATATATATATATATATTCATATTACATTTTATCAATTGTTTTAGTATGATTATTACATTGCTTATTTTTAACTATTATACATTTACATACGTTTCCTTCGTTTCAAGATAAATTAATAACATCAATATTAATATTTAAAAGAATAGGGTCCTGAAAACTTTTTTGGGCCGCTAAAGTGTACTAAAAATAATGTACCCATAATTA
Organism: Cinara cedri; assembly: GCA_902439185.1. Taxonomy (NCBI): domain Eukaryota; kingdom Metazoa; phylum Arthropoda; class Insecta; order Hemiptera; family Aphididae; genus Cinara; species Cinara cedri. The sequence continues at coordinate 1,642,909 of CABPRJ010000950.1, forward strand.
AGGAGCCACATTTATTAATTTACGTACTATGACGTTCATTTTGGTACACGTTTGCGTCACTTTATAACCGTTTCGTTATTCTAATATTTTACAAGCACTGATTATTTACAAATTATATAACTTTGAAACAACAAGACAACACTAGGCGCGAATGCGTGACAACGTATTTTTTACGTAGGTACGTGGGCTTTTATTTACGAATTTACAATGCAAGCATATTATAGCGTTCAAAACTCAAGAACATAGAGTGCTTATAAACAAGTTACTGAACGTCGTCATATTATTTTTTGATGTTGAAAATACTGAAAAAATAAAGCGTTTGAATAATTAGAAACAATAATATTATGATAAAATATTGTAAAATGTCTAAGTTATAAAAGGATTGTTTTAAATCTGTTTCAGAATATTTCAAAATTTTCTAAAACGAAAGTAGGCATTAAATGCGATTTTTTCACATTTTTCACTTTCTCAGTCTATTTGTATTATATTTATAATACATTTTCTGCCTAACCACGCTAAAAGTAATTATCATACATTTATCAAAAAAAGAAAAAAAAAGAACTCTCATTTTACGTTAATTAACAGTAGATTGGGAGGGAGTTGTACCAACTCAACAACCGAGTATCACGCATTAAATACGGAAAACTCTACATTCGTATAAATTTGTATTACTGTTGTTATCATTAATTTTTGTAATTATAATTTTTAATACTATCATTTATAATATTAAAATCATTTTAATAATAAGTACATTGAAGTACATCGTACAGTAATGAAAACATTATTATTTCATGCATAATTCATATTTTAAAAACCATTATTAGAATTAGTTTACTAGCTTAATAGAATAATAAAGTAGACAAATCGTGTTATAACCAAATTATTTTTATAATAGGTACCTATTCGAAAACGAATCGAGTAGAAAATATTTAAGGTTGCCAACCGGCCGGCATTTCACTTCCATAGACTTAAAAAGCCGGTTGCCAGTATTAACCTATCACCGACCCATAAAAAGCCGGTATTTCCATCTGATCGAGAGTTTCGATATAAATTTAATAATATTTTATTGTTTTTGGGAAATTGGTTATCAGATATTGCCGTCAATAAATCGTATAATCTTCAAGACTTGTATGTGTATACTATATACTGACGTACTATAAAAGTATTTGTGTACGTCCTAAAGTGAATTACCTAAATTAATAGGTTTACTAGACCTGACAAAATTAATTAAGGTTCATGTCAATGGAGATAAACTGTACGAAGAGCTTAATTTAAAAAAGTTATTACCAAATGATATCATAAACAACACGGAATTCATTAGTTCGGAAAAATGATTGCAATTTTTTCGATCATCTACTGCACAATTGAAAAATATTGGACAAATTGCACAGTAGTATTTTCGATGCCGTGTGGGCAATGCATTTGTTGAACGCGTTTTTAACCAAATGAATAGTTTGTGGACGGACGAGCGCAATCGTTTAGAAGTTGATACGATTAAAGCCGAATTAGTTATAGGAAATGGCGTAAAATATAATTGTTTGGAGTTCTTTGAAGAAATAAAAAATAAAAAACTGTAAAAATTATCAAAAAGACTCCTAAATATATTTTTAAAAATTTATAGTTTACCTATTTAATACCTACTTTGATTTATTAATTTTACAATATGTAATATTAAATACAAGTTCACGGAAAATTATGACCATTTTTTTTTTTTTTTTTTTGTACCCTTGGACCGGTATTTTCCAAATTAAAAGTTGGCAACCCTATCTTTTTCTATATTTTACAAAACTAAATATTAAATGTGTGTATTTTTTTAAATCTACTTATTTTTGTAAATTAATTGTACTTAACTTTTAACAATCGATTATTGTGTTATTAATTGATTGATCGACGAATGATAAAAAAACAAAAAAAAAAAAATACGAATATCGAGATATCTATATAATATTATGTATAGTCAAAATACTACTTATTGCATGGGAAAAAAACATATTGCGTGTAAATGCGCGTGTGCGTGGGTGTATGTGTGTGTGTATTAAAATCGTCCACTGACAAATTACGATATCGGTCTTTTGTGTAAAAAAAAAAAAAAAAGTAGTTATTTTCACGTTATTATTGAAATTTCAAGAAAGGAATGACAGTTACGACGTTTATATGTCCTACCATGGTATGGAATTATTTACTAGCGAATATTAATGAATAATTTATAACGATACAAAATCAATAACTTTTACTATGATATAATAACTCATTTTTATCTCGAAGCTATATAAATATAGCCGAGAAAAAAAAGTAACGTATCGAAAAATAGAAGGTAACAATACAGACATGATAATGCCTGAATGGACAGCTGGTGTACACTATTTATATTTTTATTTATAGTGAATAGCGAAATGTGAAATCGTGATAAGAAAAAAAAATATATTATATGTTCCTGTTATAGGAGATTCAAAATGAAATATGATCCGACGAATGTTTAAAACCGTAAAATCAAATTTCTGAACAAATTTATAATAACCTAACCTACGTATTTCTACCATAAATCGCATTCACGTTAAAAACAAGACACTTTTCGACCGGAGCTGTGTTATCAATAAATTCGTTTACAAAAGGCCAAACAATTATTCTGTTTCTACAGTAGGTTTGTCACTATGAAATGTGTTTGAATATGTCACCAAATTTTAAAAAGCGTTGCCGAGCGTAAACATGTATTTTGAAAACATTTTACTCGAGGCACCTACTATGAGTTTCAATACGGTACTCGCGAGAGGAAAACTATATGCACCAAATAAATAATCGATAAACATACGCTTTGCAGTTATCATAGTACTTGCCTACGTATTTATTTTCTACCGCGCTTTATAATTTCATATATGATATCGGGCGAAGAAAAAATAAAACCAATTGTATAAATCATGTAAGAGTGTATTACGGAACAAAACATCGCAAAAACTTTTCGATTATCATACAGAACGGTTTTAAGAAAAATCGCCATAATTCAACTTGAACTTTGAACATAATAATAATATTTACATAACAGTACCGATATTACATTAGAGACGTAGCTATAGGTAACATTATTAAGATTATGCAACATCATTCCAGATTTGATTACAGGAAATCGATTGGGTATATTATTATTAAAACAAGAAATTATTGATTTTTCGTGTAACTATATAGGATTGCGTACAGTAAAAAAAAAAAAAAAAAAAAATGCGCGTTCCACCTATTTCTTTCTATTTATGGCTTTGATGGTATTCTACGTTGTGTAACAGACTTACGAGATTGCAAATTTTATTAAACGATAAATCTTGTTTATTTTATTTTCGTATTGGATGATCGGAATAAAATAATAGTATTTTGTAAAAAAGTAAAAGTTTACAACGAAAATGGAACACGGTGTCTTTAAATAAAGGCGACGGTAGGTATTATTTTTAAGAATTAAAAATCAAAAACAACATTTTTATACAATTATTTTAGGTAATCGATTATTATAGGTACATTAAGATTATAATTTTTAACGCATTAATGATAATTAGTTTTAAATAACTGGAATATTTAATTGGTTGTTATCAAATATGGCACGGTAACAAAATAAATTTGCACAGTTAGTGGAAAATATTTTTATCCGGACGACGCGGTAAGTTATTGTTTGTACATAAATATTTGGCCAGTATATTTGTTTCTCCCGACACAACTCTAATGATTCATAACCATTACCTATTTATTGTTAACTAATGGTTACGAAACACATATTATTATATTTTGACAAATTATACGAGCAATATCACAAAAAAGAATGAATTATAATAACTTCCCTAGCTGTGATTTATGAGTATTTTTGAATTTGTTTTTTTATGTATTATATTTATGAATGCCCACGAATAATAATAATTACTTACGTACCGGGAAAAAAAAATTAACCATTGTAAATGTTTTGACAAACAAAGAAATAAAATGTAGATAGGCATATGTAAAAAATATATTAAAACAAATCGTATTTATAAATGATTCTATACATATTTTTAATTATAAAAATTAACCACGCTTAAATTCGAGAACTTAATATAAATTAAATCTATCGACAAGAAACGTCTTATGTAAGTATCAACTGTTATACTTAAAATGAAAAAAAAAAACTGGTACGTTTAAATTGCCGATACTATATTAAAGATTAAAAATATCCGATTAAGCGGTGGTAGACATAAGCACCAAAATGGGATGAGAAAAATATATCGCATCATACGAAAGCGCCAACAAAGGTTAGGTACCTCCTAGGTACCTAACCTCGTGATAACCTGCAATGGTGCATAGATACACGAGTATACTACAGTAATAGATGTATTTATTAACCGTGTCTGCGTGATATTAAACTTAGAACTATATATTATCGATTAAAAACGCAAACAATTTATCTTAATCGACAAATTTATTATCTGATATTTTAAAGATCGAACAAAATCAACCAATTTATTAAAATTAAAATTATTTTCATTTATTTGTATACATGCAAGTATATTTTACCGGTTATTGGTAATTATAAAATCGTTTAAATACCTACTTCCATAAACTATTAATATTTGTTAATTTTGTAGTTTTGGCGCTTATGTCATATAGCCCGATTCAGTGATAACTGCTTAAAAAAAAAAAAACCGGTAACCAATCGAACACCAGGTTTCTAAACAAAATTGAAAATCGAATTACACTTATGTAATAAGCACCTATGACCTATTAATGGGATTTCACCATTATTGTCGTTTCATTTCGTGTGTTTTGAACGTTTTTGACACGTTCTTTATAATAATATGATGAATATAAAATATAAAATATTTAGATTTTTTTCTTATCAGTGACTGATTGATGACTTTTCATGTTTATAAATATCATACATTATTCTAATATTATTTATCATATTTATGAATTTGACAATATTGGTGTAGTTTTAGGAATCTGGATAATTTTAAATATCCTCTCTAATTTCAATCCGAGTCAGATAAATTGACACGACTGCAGCGGCAGCGTGATTAAGAGAGACCAGGTGATCTCCGTATTTGGATGTTATTACCAAATATATCAACAAACCACCATTTATCACAAACCATTAAAATAAATTTAATCGACAGTTCAATGGTAACGATAATCGTCAATCGATATTTATAAATATCGGTAATCGGATATGAGATAAAAAAAATTGTAGTGAATAAAGTTCTTCCTTGAATAAAAAAAGGATTGTTCAAATAGGTGATGCTATTCAAAAATAGCGCATGCGTGAAATCGAAACGGTTACAAAACTGTAAATTACCCTAAAGTGCACTTCAGTATTCCATATAAAATCCAGGAACCTGAATTCAAATCCAAGGTAATCCGATCAGAATATTTAGTGTTACCCGAAAATGTAATCACACCGCATAATATTATATTAAAACAAGTATTTTAATACATGCGACGGACATTTGTTTAAAGTGCTTTACAAACTTAATATTATTTTTTAAACACTATTTCATTATTCGTGTTTTGTCTTCAAATTAATTGTTAAAACGATTAACCGTCCATTGAATTTCAATACTAACTGCATAATTTATTATCAAATAAATATACAATAAAATTGATAAAACTGGACTAAATTAGTTTAAACTATGTTATACTTCAACTGAAGATTGTTTTTATGATTATTAAATTTATTTCTCATTTTACGTTGCTTTTTAACTTTTGCTGCACATGCATATTTTATTACGTATTATGCATACATTTTTCATAAAATGTAGGTGAAACTATAATTACATTGAAATTGATGTTGTTTTAATAATGTACACAAGCAGTTTTAAAATGCTTATTTTAGCATCAAAAAACATCTGTGTGTATGGGCGTTTGTGTGTGTGTGTGTGTGTGTATGTATGTATACATAATATGTGTGTGCGCGCGCGTGTGTGTGTGTGTGTGTATGTATACATAATATGTTGGTGCGTGTGTATGCGCGTTTAAATGTTGGAAAGTAATTTATTTAAGTTAAGACTTTCTTGTAACAAAAATTATGGTAATTCATTTAATTTAATATACAAAAACAAAAATTGATACATAATATACATAAATAATTCATTTTAATATTGTTAAATAGCAACATATATTTTACTTCATATTTGAAATGAGAATAATTTTATTTAAAAAAAAAACTCCTTAAATAAATTTTATATTTCAGTTTAGAGAATAATTGATTTTAAAATATTGTGTATAAAAGTTTTTAAACTAGAAGGAATTGAGTACAATTTTTATTTCTGAATACTATAAGAAAGTTTATATATATATTCATAAAGAACAGGTTGTACAAAAAAAATTATTTAAGAAAAAATTATAAAAATAAATAATTTAAAATTGATTTAATAACTTATTTAAATTTATAAAGATTATAATAATTTATTTTTTTCGTAAAATATTGTATTTACATCAAATATTTATCTAATTAAAAATTTTAAAAATTGTGTTTAATTATTTAATTATTCAATTTAAATAATTATTTTAAATACACCAGTGGATTGTTTGTAAATAGAGTTAATTAGTAGCAAATTAAAAAATATAACGATTACGTTCCGTCATCCAGTAGGGAAAATGAGTCATTATAACATTATAATATTGCAATATTATACATTATAATAATATAAATTATGGATTTCTGTACATTTTTTTATTATTCTGGATTCATATTTCTATTATACTGTACTGATTTAAAAACAAATTGAATACATGTTTAGGAGTTAGGATATGCACTCTAATGCATTACGTATTCCGTAAATAATTAATGATTTGTACAATTAGTATTTACTACATTTAATATGGTAAATAATACCTATTTTTTCTAACAAAGCACTCTGTAAAGGCGACCGACTAAAATATTTAAAACTTAAACTAAAAAGTAGGTCACCGAGTTATATAGGTATCCAATGATGGCTGCATATAACTATTTCCGTTATTTACCAGATACATACAAGATTATATATGTTCAATAAAAGTGACTTGAAACTTTTAATTGACAAAGACTATAATGGTCGACGGTGAAATCTAACCTAACAGCCTTTAGAAATAAAAAAAGGTTTGGACACGACTTAACCTCATACGTTATCTAAATTGTATTTACCAAGCATAATGCAATATCTAAACGTTATACAAAATTACCAACAATATATAATTTGTAATGCCCTAAATGTATATTGATAATTTACAATAAGTGGTATATGCTTAATCAAATTTGTCCACGATAAACAAAACCGTTTTTCACCGTTGACTACGTGTATACCGTACAACCTGCACGTTGGAGAACTCACAACCTTGATGCCAACCAATGCCCACACACTGCAGTATCGGGCCGGTAGGAGAACAGCACAATGTGAACGCGCCACAAAGTGCCCCACCATACATTCATATCCAACGCCCGTACAGTACTCCCTAGGCCGAGTTTAACGTTAAGCACTAGCGGAAAAACCTATAAAAAGGTGTCTCTGTACGGATAACACACATTCCAGTGTAGCCAAGTTTGGAGATTTTCGACTACCCCGAGGATTTACTTGGGAATTTTATTTATTTTAAGGATAACTAAGAACTCAGTTAAACTGACTTATGCATTTGTATTTTGTTACACGTATTTGTGTCCAGAATTTCGTTTATAAAAAATAAGTAACATTATGATTACAATTTGTAGTTAAATTGAAACATTTAGTAAATGTATGCACCTTGTTAATATAAAATATTATTTAAAATACTTATGTATTACAAAAATACAGAATACCAGAATGTCAATCAAGTGATGAAGATTCATTGATACCAGATATGAAATAATAACTCAAAATGAATCTGCTCACACAATAGAGTAGGAAAAAAATGCAAAATTTGTTTAAATGGCTAAAAAGAAAATTCTTATTTATATATTTTGCAATGCTTGCAGTAATCTTAATCGACTGTCAGAAGTTGGCAAACATTAAAAAACCGTCAAACATTTGAGCAATGCCAAATCTATTGCACGTATAGTTTTAATAAATCAAATTCAAAACAAATCAAGAATAGCATATATACTATCTATATACTATTATTACTATTGTTAAAAAAAGAAAAAGAAGATGAAATTAAAGTCTCAAGGTTTATTACGGAATATAATATAGTTCGTCGAACTTCGAATCATTGAATAAGTTTAATATGATCACCAATTCCAAAACCAATACCAATTCCGTGTAACTAAACAATAGCTACAGTGATCGTTTCTGATATAATTAGATAATATGGTTTTAAAAATGTAATTTTAAAGATGTCTTATCAAAAATGTCGCATCTTGATTGACGAGTCGACCGATAAATATTCAACAAAACATCTGATTATAATTGTAAGATTAATTTTTTTTATAAAAACCATTAAATCAGGTATGCAGTTTTAGATCTTGTTGAAATTGAGAACTTCACTGCACTGGGCACACATCAATTAATTGTTGACTTTTTTCTTAAAAATTCTATGCCAATGAAAAATTACTGATTATTGTATATATTTTTTTTAAGCGATTTTATTTGTTAAAAAATATTTGTAATTATTACATGGGTGACAACCAAAACCCTTAGCATTACGTAATCCACAGAAATTAAAAAGGAAAAATACTCTGCATAAAACGTACATTTTATAAGTTTGTAGGGGATTATTTAAATTTTTGCAGTCAACCTAAGCTAAGCTTTTTAAGATAATTAAAAGCCAGACATTGGAATAATGGCTCATAAATACTAAACAGTAAAATTAAAGCTTATCTACATAAGGACTTATACTAGCTATGTGATATCAAACAAATGACAATCCCTCTTGGGAGCACCCAGAAAAACAAATATTTAATGAATGCCCAATTTTTTTATTTAAATTTTAGAAATTTACCAATGATTTGAAGGGAATAAATGTTATTTATTAATCATACTAATGAAATAATGAAACAATTTATAAAACAGTAAATAATAATAGTATTTTAGATTCGGAGCATAGCAAAGAAAGTATTGATTTTACAATGATATTTATTTGTAATATTATTTTTTTTTTATGAACAATTTTTATACCGAGAATCTTGCTCTGATTTATCAAGTATAATACTTATTTTGGAAAGAAATTTTTTTCTAGTTGATACACCAAACAGGTGAATTTTTAAATTTTTTAAGCAGTTTTCATAATAATTGAGAAAACGTAGGAAATAAGGGAACATTTACGTACAAATATAAAAGACACTTCGCTTCTAATTTTTTATCGTTGCCTACATACATTTATAAATTAAATTATCTCCTGTATTCTACCTTCCCAACTACTCACCTACAACAGTGGCTCACTCATTGTGCGAAGTATGTTTGCCTTTTTATGTATCTTTTTTCTAGTATTTTTACTAATTGGACAATTGTTATTAAAACATTCAGCATAGAACACTTATCGAAATAATACATTTAATATATATTGTGAAGATAGAAAATTTACTAAGATCTCAGTCTTAGTAAATTTAAACCTAATAAATAATTTAACACAAATTAAAATTTTTTTAAAATTCCTCATTAAGAATTCGAAAAAAAAAATTAAACCAATTAACTGTAATAGTATAATAGAAAAATGTATTTCTTTTAGTATACTGCTATATTTCTAAAGGTTATTCTTATAATTTTCAAAAACTATATTGAAATAACTAATAAATTACTATAATATTATCCCGTATCCGTTAAACTTCTAATAGACCTAAATAATACGAATTAAATGAAAGTTTTTTAGAGAACTATTATAACTAAACATTGGGAAAATAAAAAAAACCTTCATCGTGTATTATCTATAGAGATAATACAATGAAAACTCACACAACTACGACTAATAGCCATCATTCTACTCAGAATGTAAAACATTTATTTTCAAGTTAATTATTTTGTTGAAAACACGAGGGATAATGTGTATGTATTCAACTTAAATGATAGGTGTGTATTCCGGTTTTGGTCCTCACTCAAAAAGCTTATTCGTGCGTAATGTTTGTAGTTAATAACGTCTTCCCATGGGGAATTGTTTCGTATTCCCCAAATGAAAATAATCAAAAAAACTATATTAAAACAACACATCATGTATGTGATACATTTTTTCATCTTTCGCTAATCTTTTTTCATAAGTTTTATGCTAATCCAGTGTTTAAATTGAAGGGGGGTGGTACTGAGTACATCAACTAATGTTTCAAAAGTTTTAGCGTACCTCTACTATTTTTTTTTAAGATATTATTTGAAAATATCAAGGCAACATATGTTTTTTTCAATTTAGAGATTGCATGAAAACCAAATAATAGAATTGTACTATTTTTTGTAAAGTTTTAAAGTTTTTTAAAGTCTATCAAACAATATGCATTCTAGGATTTTTAATATTCAAGCATCACATTCAACGATAAAGGTAAAATATATATATAAAGACAAACACGATGACCTTAAAAATCTGGATATCCCGAATGACAAGAGTGTAAGGAGGTTGGCTATACAATTTCAAGTTGGTGAAACATCGATCGTTCGAGGTTTTCGTGCGTTTAAAGACTCAGCAAATAAATAATTAGTTCATGACTTAAAACCATTAATAGTTATAATAAATACCATGGAAATTTCATCTTTTGAATGCGAGAGAATTTACAGTGTTATGCACAATGTTGTCACATAGAAAAGAAATGCATTAACCCCGAAGCATATCTCATCATTATTATTTATACAATGTGTTAGTTCAACCACTAATAGTTTCATACCAAGTAACCATGTAAAATCTTAGATAATTAGTGGTAATAAATATGTAGAAGAAACTTGTTGTCCAAAACGAAATAAAATATGAAAATCAGTACTCTTACAATAATTTATGGAACTATTTAAATAAATAATTATTAATAAATGTATATTTTTTTAGTGATTAATTTGTTTTTAGACTCTTGAAATTTGGAATAAACTAGGCATTACCACCATTAATGAAAGAAGGTGTAAGGGGGTTACAGGGAGCATAGCTCCCCACGTTACAACGAGGTATAAAAAGTGATTAATTTTGTATAAATAAACAGAGTACCCTTTCTTAAATTTTACAAATTTTAGCACTGTATTAATATATACGTTTTAAGCACCTAAGTTATAGGTATGCAATATTTTTTAATCAATATTTAATTAATAATATTATTTTAGTATAATTGATAACTGTTTTGTTGAATTCAGAAAAAAATGAAAAAATACAAATGAAACCTCTGATTAGACAGTTTAGACATTTTTTTAATTTATTTTCAATTAAAAAATAAATATTTTAAATTTAAAAAGTCACTTATTATCGTTGCTTTCCACTACAAACGATGACATTTAACATTAGAAGGTGTCATATTATGCATATGTTTCTTTCAACATTGTTATATTTCATAAAATTAAACTTAAAAATTAAAAATTGTATATTTTAATCATAAATAAAGTACCTTACTAAGTAATTGACAAAATCAAAATGTGACAGTTTAGAGCCTCTTGGTTTCTTAAATATTGTCTGCAAAAAAAAAAAAACTTTGCCTTGTTTGATACTGCTTTTTTTTTCATTAGTATAATTCGTAACTATTATTTTCAAAATACGTGTAGGTATATCTTTTAGAGCGTTTATTAAGAAATCTATTTCATTTACGGTATTTTTTCTAAGAGGAAAGAAGATACGAAAATGATTTAGTAAATTTAGCTAACCTTATTTTATTAAGTCTTCATAAAGAAAGTTTTATTGTACTATTATGTGAACTTGATGAAATATTGGGTAGGTACTATATCAAATTTAAGTTTCAAAATTACAAAATCTTAAAATATATATTTCTGCTTTGCCCACATTTACTTTAAACTACTTCAAATCACTTAAAACCAATCAGAGTGAGCTTAAAACAAGACGCATAAAATAGAATTATTCTTAAAAATACTTCAATAGTTTCAGAAAAAAATTAATTTATTGAAAAAATATGACTGTACCAACAAATGTTATCTTGATTTTTAAATAAATGAAAATATATATCAGTGTTTGCATAATACAGATAGTTATTAAACTTATTGAAAGGTGTACTAGTATTTTAAAAATCATAAACTATTATTGAATGCATTCCAAATTTCCAACAATAATTCAACAATTATGTGATTGTGCAATACTAGTGAATGAAAAAAATTCAGTGTTGTATTAGATTTTCAAATTTTAAGTTTATAACATCGTATCATCGATGTTATAAACTTTCGTTTGAATACGATTACAAAAAATAATTTTAAATATCTAGTTTCAATAATATATTACTATATGAATAGTGTAATATAAAACAATATGATTACAGAAATACAAACGAATTATTTTCGTAAATAATACAGAACGAAGAAAATGAAATATATACTCTTGATCAGTATGATAAAAATCGAAGAATATAATAGTATAGTAAAATAATGTGGAACAAATTGAAAACGGATTAATCTAAGGAGCTTTATTGGTGCATTTTAGTATACCTACGCATTTCACCATTGAAACAATTTTGAATTACGTTAATCTATACATGACGAATTTTCTTTAGGTAGGTACTCAGCATTTTTATGATTTAGCTTAATATCATTTTTCATATATATACTTATATACTGGAATTATAATTTGTACAATAAATTCATTAAAATCATCAAGAAATACATAGTTTATACTCGTATTTTTTTAACCATATCAATAGATATTGAATAATATAAACAACGTTTAAACAGTTATGCGATTGTACTCTCTGAATGAATATGAAAAATATTCAGTTTTGTATTAGATTTTCAGAATTGTAAATTCATAGCATTGTAGCATTGTTTGTATGAATAAAAATACAAAAAAATAAATTTTAAATATCTAGTAGCGAAATATTACTAATTATGATGTACTTACTTAGACAACTCACTATTTTACTAGGTGATCCATTTAAGTGGGTACAGTCATTATCTTGGAAAAACATAGATTCTTTTTTCAAAATTTTGTTTATAAAACATTGAAGAAACAAGAAACTACAAAATTGTACAGGACTTCTTTAGTAATCTTTTCAGAAATTTTGATTATTGTTGGAAATATCATGTTTTTCTGGAATATGGTATACCTATACGATATTCATTTATGATTTACTCTCTGATTTTACAGACAAGTGAACAGAATGGAGTTTTTTGGGGAAAGTGCAGTTTTTCAAGCCATAATTAAAATACCATAAATACAGAATATATACGAAGTGAGAAAAAATATAATATGTAAACCACACTATATATAATGTAATTGAGTAAGGGATCCTTTACAATTTCCAAGTAGTCTAAATTTTAAGTTATTGATAATTTTATATAGGTGAAACACTGAAATCAGATTATTTTTGACACCTCGTATTACTTTATAGTTTTCAGCGAGAAAAAAAAACATAAATGCACTTTTTTAATGAGAAAAAAAGAAACCGCTAATCTATCAATAAGTGCTAGATAGGTAAGTATATAAGAATAACTGTATTTTCGGATTTAATTTTTTTACCAACACATTATTTCCCATTATCGTTTAAATAATTGATTTTAGTTTATAAATACTGAATTAAATTTCAAAAATTCAAATTGATAATGTTAAAACGTATTTTAGAGGAGGAAAAATGCATTGATCGTATATATTAAGATTTCGCAAGTAGCCTTTATCATAATATGTTGAAAAAAAAACTGCTAGAAAAAATATAATATAATAAGAACAAATTAGTTGTGATACGTTTTTTGAAAGTTTTCATAATGTAAAATAAGCCCTGTCGGAAAATGATATAGGTTAATGTAACCTTTATAAGCTACTTACTGTCTCCTTTATTTCATTTAAATATTTCTATTTTCGAAATTAATAATAATAAATTAGCACTGCAACCGTATAATAGTAATGACATTATAATATTGTTGCGGTTTTATACTTATCTACGGAAATGGACGGGTAAGTACTTCAAACCCGCATAAATAAATTATTATAATAAATAGACGAATTAAATGCGATAGCTATTAAATGTTGCCGAAAAGAAATTTAACACCATGGAACAAAAACTAAAAACTAGAACAGTTGCGTTATTAGCACTATTGAAAATTGTAATTTATTTGTGCAAAATATTAACATAATATTGTAAATATAAATTATGACAACCTCTTTCTGAATTATTATAGTAATTAATTTCATAAAACTGATGGAAAACAAAATCACTATCGTTTGTAACTATTTCAAAATGATAAACATTATTAATTATCATTTATTAAAACTAATACTCACTCTGAACTTAAACGCTTAAACTTAATCATTTAAACCATATTACATTATAATAGTAGATACTAAACTTAGTAATAACACCCAATAATTTGTTTTTTTTTTCATATATTCATATGAACAATCATAAAATTATATCTCCGTGAAATGGTGGATTCCTTGGAGATTAGTGCAGGTATACTGCTGTAAAACAAGACTACACTTGAATTGCATACAGTTACTCCCCCGCTACCTCCATAACACCCTTGAAAAATTGCCTAGTCGTAAAAAAACGCATTTCAAAAAGAAAACTAATAAAAAATATTTTTTTGGAATAAATTGAAAATTCGTTGTTTTGTGGAGCGTGTTATGTATACAACTTATTATGAAAATATTAAAAAACTAACCAAACCTTAAATTCATTGAAAAAAAATTGTATAACATCAAAAAATCCATAGTCTCGTGTCTATCTTAAAATACTATTAAATAATAACTGCGAAACGAATAACCAATAAGTTACTAATCATATTAATAAAACTGATTAAATTTCGTAATCAATAATCTTAGTTATTTGTATTTAGAATGACAGAGATTTATACACTTCACATTATTATATAATCACAGATATTATCGAGTGTTACATAATTGTTATAAGGACCTGTATAATTACTGAATGTTAATTTGAGATTAAATTGGTAATATCATTTCTATACAATGTATTACAATATAAAAATGCACGCAATGCTTTAGAGCGTTATGTAAATGTTCAAAAAAAATTATGGTTATTTACACAAAAAACTGTCAAAAAATCCAATTTTGGGTAGCTAAAAGTTCTAATATAATATTATTTCCGTGCTAAATTCGAAAATAGTATAGAAAAAATTTCAATGGCTATTAAGCTACTAGCCTATATTTAAGTATACTGTATCCAGTGAAAATAGTGTTAGAAGTCCGGTCCCGAGTAAATCAGTTTTTAAGGCAATAACAAACGAGATACGATTCTCGGTCCAGCCACCTGACTTTTACCACTCGCGTCAGCATAAAATAGGTCGTATAGAGGTTTTATAAAACTGGAACGTAATAATATGGACATACTTTACATCATGGGCCACTGATATATAGGCGTAACTTGAGTAAACTGTATGTGAGGGGGGGCAAAGTTTATTTCATGTTAGTTAACTTAAAGGCTTTAGAATATGTTTAGAAAACATACGATTAATAATTATATTAATAATGGTATTAGAAATTATGTAACGAATCAATTTTTAAATTAAAACTAAATATTTATGTTAATTGTATTTGTCTTCTTCTTTCTGTCGAGCCTGCGTTAATTTGGTTTACAATTGTTTCAAAATTAATTTTATAACTTTTTTTTCAATATGTATAAAATAGCCATATTGCTCAGTATTTGATCAATGCTGTTTCTCGTAAATGTTTTGAAGCGACGAAGAGATGAAAATGAATGTTAACTCGAAGTATAACTCATTTGTATTGATAGAAAAATGTGATAAACAGTGTATATATTGTCAGATGAACCTAGTAAGTCTTTCTCCTAATGGAAATTTAAATCGGCTTCAACATGTTCAGAAATTTATTGAACACATTTTTCCAAATAGTTTGAACTCAGCCTTTAAATCATCGTGTTCATTATTGTAGGTGTCACAAACTTCTAAAGTATCATCTTCATCCCTGTTATTTCTGGTACTTAAACAATTCCAAAGAGCGTTGAGTATTGTCAAGTGGTTTTCTTCAAATTTTATTTATAGATATATCGATTATAATTAAATCTAATACGAGAAAATAAATATCAATTTTGTAATTAGTGGCCACATTTCTCGCAATTAAAGTTTCATCACCACCTAATCTTGTAAATATATTTCTGATTCTTGGGATAACAGGAAGCTATTCCTAGCTATTCTGTTTCAACCCAAAACGATCATCACTTCAAAGACATAGTAATTCCATAAAAATACGTCACAATAAACCGTTGCTAATGAAAAACGATTCGGAGCGAAGTTTCTTTTATACATGTCCGTGAAGTCTCCCGGTTTTCCTGACTATTATGAAAACGGCTTGGGAAATCAAAAAAGTAACTTTCTAAAAAAAAATATGGTTTTAAATCAATATATTTTTATCGCTACGCTTCGAACATAAATTGTAAGGTTTTATTAAATTAAAAGGTAAAACTATTAGTTTTAGTTTCAAAATCTAATATGAGATTAGGGTACTTTAATTTGTTTTATCTATATAACCAAAAAATATTAAAAATCGTTATGAACAAAATGTCATGACTTATGTGAATTTCAAAGCTTATAATGACAAGTAAATTAATACATGTTTTTATAATGGATTATTTTAGATTTTTAATTAGTTTTCACCTTATTTATACGAAATATACCGTCTAATTTAAAATGTTCATTTTCGTATTGCTATACACTATATGTTTTTCAATTTAGATTACCTTGTATATTATTAAATCGTATAATATCCCACCCACAGGGTTTTTCAACGGTACAAATTCAATAGATTTAAGAAATGTAATACCAAAATACAAATAAAAATAATTTAAATTCTCCTCTCCTATAGGAATTGTTTTTCGAATACAGAAAACAGTATTGTTTGCATTTCATCTTTACATAATAATAAAACAATGGTTTTCGCCACTGTGGTCAACACATTCAGCTAGGTATATCCTTGTTCTAAATTAAAGAAATATAAGACAATACGTAGGCACAAGTGTAGAAAACAAATTTATTGAGTACCATTTATGAAAAAAAAAAATAAATATATTCCCGCCATGTTGATGGTACTACTTTTATTTCAGTTCAATTTAACTTATTTATTGCGGAATTGAGGGCAGGGTTAATGCAGGTTATATATAAATATGTATAGACTAGATAACTCGATAAGAAATCTTATAAACCAATGACGTCATAACAGAAAATCTCGGTTCATTTTTCAAGAAGGCACTAAAATTTAAATAAAATTAATTTGTTTACTTCAATATACCACATTTTTTACATATCCAAAATCAATTTCATTATGAAATAAACAATTTAATTTATCAATATTGGAAATATTTTTTAAGTATCGATGTTTTCAGCCTAGTATGTTTACCACCACAAATTATTTCAAATGTATCTGTAACAAAAATTAAATTGTTTTCGTTTTTAATTCTATTTTACAAGAAACATGTTATGCATAAATCGTTTCTTCTAATTTGAATTGTAGTTGTACAAATATTATGTATAAAATGTTAAGTTTAATTATAATATGAAAGTAGGTAATTTAGATAAATTCATTAGATGATTTCAAATTATATTATGATTATTCCGGGAATTTCCATACAGATTCTTCTCCGAATATAAACAATTGTTAAAAATTTAAACACTACATTTCTGTTAAATGGTTCGTTTCCCGTAGCTGACGGGGGCTGGTTGAGTTCAAGTTTGAAGTTCGAAGAAAATCTAAACTTAAGTTCAACCTAATCGTAGGATAAATAAAAATTTTTTTTTAAAAAAAAATTTACAATCCCTGAAAAGAGCTGAACTGACTGTCAAAAAGCAGACGAAATAAACTTCGTTAATAATTATTGATTGAACACACGTTCACGTAAACTAACGTCACCTAACGTAATTAAAATACGTTAAAATACTTAAAACGAAACGCTGCTTTAGCTTTTCCGTTTGGTGTTATGCATTATCATGACAGTTGCGATTCATTACGTATGATACACATAAATTGATCTACGACCAATAACTGACACGGTGAGTGAATTATTTTCAATTGATTTTATCTGAATTTATTTTTCGTGTTAAGGGTAGTGTAGAGCAATCGCCCGGCTAAAAAGACAATCGTTCATTCGATTCCCGATCAGGCCGTTTGATTTTTAGCATTACATTTCACTGGAAAACATAATATAGCATAAACGATTATATAATAGAATTATTTTTTTAATTTAAATAGTTTTAAAATAAATATGTAATACAACATGTAGAAAATACAATTGACCTCCAATTTTGAAATAATTAAACTTTGTATTATTTCACTCAATATGAAATATGGAGTAATAGTTTGTAGAATATGATTTTTAATTATCAAAATAAACTAATCGGGTTTGAGTTTTAAAACAAATTAAAACTGTTTACTATTCCATTGATTTCATATGTTATTTTAAAGCTTAAACATACCTATACGAATTTTTGCAAGCATCATAGTTCGTTTAGGTAATAATTGTATTTGTTATTTTTAATAACACGTTTTTATCAGATAATCAGATAATCTGATCAAATAATATTTATATAAATGTAAATTGTGAAATTTTTAAATATTTAAACGCATTGTTTATATTATATGTAAAAAAAAAAAAAAAAAAAAAAAAAATTGGTTTTATGAACATTATTATAACCTATAGGAAATCATCATTTTTAAGCCTGACACACCCACCTTGTGACCTATCCTGAGGTTTTGGTAAAAATCTATTTTAAAAAAAAATAAAAATCATGACTTTCTTCGAAATCGCAATAAAACACTGTCAATGGGTCGACATTTTATTCTATTTGGCGTATCTATACCTATATAAAAAAATTACCGTACCAAAAATGTACTTTCAGCAAAACCCAGAATATAGTTTAAAAAATCATACTTGTTCTCGCCACAAGTAATAAAAGCTACAAACATTTTAAATCAGTATTATAATTTAAAGTTTAAAAAATAATTATTCGGTTGGTTCGTTTTGAAAAGTTTCCCTCGAAAATTACTTAGAACTATATTATATGAATATAAAATATCAAGTGATCAAGATATCAAGATATGAAGTGAAGTGTATCAAGGATATTTAAAAGTTCCAATCAGTGGCGCACATCTGAGAGTGTTAGTATGTCGACTGATAAAAATAATTTGAAAATACTTGGTATAATAGTTATCTCTACCATGAATCAAACATGGGCAAGACGGGGCACTTGCCTCCCCTGAAATAAATATCAGTTATAACATTTATATGTTGAAATAACATTAAACCTTTATTAAGCATACACTCCGTAGTAAACGTTTTATTTTGCCCTCCGGTCATTTTCACTGGGTACCCATGGGATCAAAAAATGTATTTAATGTTAAATTGCATACTTGCGTGTTACGAGTACATAGTTAATAATGTTAGAAGAGAATACATTTGCACTTCTGCAAATTTTATTTTAACTTGGCAAAAAATTAATTATTTACTAACCAAAAAATAGTAACAATGTAGTTTAGGAAACTCATAGGCTCAGATTGTGATAGCTCGTAATTATAAATTTAGTTCCCCAGAATAAGCTTCTGATTAATGAATACAGTCTTGCAGTATTTGATGTGTTCTTAGAATTAGTGTCTTATATTCATTATTGTTAAATGTCGCTTTTAAAATGACGATTCGATAACCTGTAGCAAAAATAACTTCTAAAAGGACATTTTCTATATGTATAATCTTTTTATATATACAGATAACAAAAAATAAAATAAGTTTTTCCAACATCTGCAGTAAATTTAAAAAAACAAAAAAGTATTTCTTTGGATTTTTAACGATTTTTCGAATTCGTTTAGACCGGTGCGCAAAAATTTCTAATACTTTTTAGCACTGATTGGACCCTCAAACAGTCCATTTCGAAATCTTAAATCCGAAACTTACAAAAATGGTAGCTAAGAATATTCCCTATTATATGATATGGGTCTGAAATCCGCACGACGCGGCTAAGGAAATTAATTCGAAAGCGATTTTTCCCAAATCGATATCACTTTATAGCCCACTTTCTTACCTACGACTTGATATCGGTTTCAAATAGCTAGGTCGAAAGCTGGCTCTCTGGCACATGAAAAACCAACGGAAAATGGGTTTATTTCGGATATCGCGTTGTCACGACTCTGCCGAACCGCGCGGCTAAGGTCGTGGTTTAGTTAATTCGAAAGTGATTTTTCAAAGAAAAGTAACTTTATTTAGAAATAACAACTTATCATTTTTATAATGAACACTCAGTACTCAATTGCTGATCTATATATTTATAAAAATAAAACAGGGCTGATATTAGAGATGGGTGTGCCACTGTTGTAGGTTGGAAGTCGAGAAGGTTGGATACATAAATTTATTACCTACATATTACCATTTGTATAAAACGTTTTTAATCATTTAATTATTATACTCTGTTATTTGTTTCTTTACTCTATTCGTTTTGTATTATGTAGCCTAAAATTATTCGTAGTAATTCGCATTTTGTTGTAACCTTTTTTCCTAAATGTATAATACCTCAAACAGTGCTACAATTGGGTATCTGTTAGTTGGGGTATGAGTTAATTTTATGCGGATCATATGCCGTTTACAACTCGTTAATAACTAATATCATATTAAATACCATTTAGCCCATCGCCGAGGCTCAGAGGTGCTGTTGCAACTTTCATAATTTTGCTAACTGGTTAATATTCAAAACAAATGTATTACCGTGTAAGAACAACAGCAAGTAATAAATATATGAATAATAATAAAACAGCGCACATAATGAAGAATAATAATGACGAAAAATATTTATATACCAACATAGATATGACGGTGAAGAGACGGGATGTGTGCAAGTAAATAAATCAGGATATTACACCACTTATATAAAAAGAAAGGTAAGATAATGAGGACGGGTGCAGCCATTGTTTTAGGTGAGAAGTTAGGAAGGTAGGATAAAGACGGGAATTTAATATACATCCTTAAGCAACGATAAGCCATTGCTTACGAAAAAACGATTCTGAGCGAAGTTCAGTTGATAGTGATGCTTTGTCAACAATATATGTGTCAATTTATAGTAAAATAATTAAATAGGCTTTATATGTACCGATTTTTCCAATGTTCATACGTTTTTCTCAGTTTTCCTATATTTTATTCCGGTTTTTCACATTTGCTGGGAAAACTCTTAGGAAAATCAAAAAATGGTAGTTCTAAAGTACCTGACTAATGAAATTTCGTTTTAGAAACATTGCTATCATTAAAAGTTGGAGCAAAATGTAGGGTAGGAAAGTTGTTCACAGAAAAAAAAAAAGGCTGCAAAATATTTTAACTATTACCTATATTTCTTAAATATTTTTCCGTTTCTTTTTTCAGTTTTTCAAATTTGATGAAAAAAGTCCCGATAAAATCGAAAAAAAACTTCTTAAAGTAACTCCCCACGTTGATTTCCTTTAGAAAAGGTGCTACACTTCGAAATCCGAGCATCTTTGTAAAATCATAAGCTTTTTCGCTCCACTCAGAATCTAAAATACATTATAAAGCACCGCGATAACTTGAATAACAAAATTCTATGAGTTAATAAATGTAAAGTGATAAATATAGAGTATTTGATATATGTATGTATATATATATAATTTAGTTTGTTGTGACTTTAAATATGTATGTAGAATTTTAATTTAGATAAAGAAGTTAAGTACATATAGTATAAGATTAAAACAGATCAATTTACAAGTAAAAAATGTTATTAGTTAATTATTATAAAAAATATTATAACCTTTGAAAGCTATAAAAACTCACAACTATTATTATTGACCTTAAAAAATTGTTTAAATGATACTGGGGACAGATGGGTAGTTGGGAAGATGGGATACATAGTCATTTAATTTATTCCTGCAACCAACGAAAAACCAATGCTAACGAAAGACGATTTGTTGAAAACAAAAATACGTTCATATATGATTTTAAAGGTAGTCATATTTACGATTTGCATTAAGATTTGATATTAATACCACTGCAAAAAAATAAAAAAATTCTATTTTTTAAATTCAAAATTTAAATTTAAATTTAAAATTCATTTTTCTTTACCAATATGTACCATTGTACAATTTATGATTTATAATCTCAAATTAAATTTTTAATAATTTCTGATCGGTCAAATAATTATATTCGTATAGTACCTACCAAAAAAAAAAACAACGTAGAAAAATTTGCAAATATTAAATGCCTACAAATAGCACAGGAATTTTCAAAATTTTGACACGACTGAAAAATGATTTTTGTCAAAATTTTAAGGCTCTATGCATATTTTGAAATGAAATACAACAAAAAATCAAAATTTTAAATAATGAAATCACTACTTCCGAAACCTTTTCCGTTGTTTTTACCTTCGGTGAGAATACAGCGCTACTGACTACTAACTGGCTTACATACGAGCACTGGCAATTATATAATTTACTAATGAAAATAGTATTTTGTATTATTCGATAGTGTTCAAATAATTTTTAATTAAATCCAAAACAAATCGCACCTATATAATATTATATGAATGCAAATTCTGAAAAATATTTGATTTGATGATAAGTTTATTATTCAGGAAATCAATTCTCTATTAAATTACTCTGACATACTTATATTATAAGGAAAATGTACCGGCCAGAATACTTGTTCTCTTTAATCACATAGTTACTGATTACACTATAATCATTACTGACTTCGTTGGCAACAAGAAATTGCAACGGGGAAATGTCATTAGCGATTTTCTGATGATCCTGCTGACCTTAACAGCACGACTCTTGTTAATAGCTCCGTTAATGGGAGAAAAAACTTAAGGGAAACACGAGTAAATCAAAATTTTCCTCGTTCTCATGATTCTCCACATTCCACAATAGACATTAGGTTTTGTAATTTGTTTTTCGCGTTTCAATTGACCGTGATGAAATCTGTGTGGCTGTAGGCTTTCAAATATATACCAACAGTTTTATGGAATAAATACATTATACTTGGAAAGAGAATCAAATTCGTATGAAAACCGAGCAATAAAAATATATAGTAATATATATATAAATCGTTTGGATAAAACAAAAAAAGATTTAATCGATTTTATTTCTATTTCAGCGAAAGTCTGAAGCCTCGGGATAAAGTAAAACACGGTATTGGTTCTGTAGTTGGGACCCTGAAGGTAAATTCCAACCACCTCCAGAAAAAACAAATCGACACTTACTAGAATTTTTTACGAAATCCCTTGTCGGTGTTCTTCATTCAGAAAATAAAATAAATTAATCTCTGAAAATGTAAACAAGAAAATAATATTTTATAATACAAATACCTATATACTTTTTAGTAATTACTTAATATTAATGAATTTGTATCATTGACTATGAACGGAAAAAATAAATATTGAATATCGCAATATATTATTGAAAACGTAATTGGACATTTTTTTTTTTTTTTTTTTTTTTTTTTTTTTTTGATTTTTACAAAAATTAAACTATTTTCATTGACAAATGATATCTTGTTTTTGCGTTTATAAAATGTTATGAACAAATATGGAAAAGGTACATATATTTGTTATAAGCTAAGAACAAAATATCATGCTTAATAAAACATAACTAGACCTTTTCCAATTGAAAATATGCATACTTGTATTATATTTAAAGACAAATCTGGGATCGGCATCATAATACTCGTAATATTATGAGTTTGGAAGCAAATAATAACGCAATCAATATTATCTCTTCAAACCAATAGTGTTGTTAATTTTTTCAACACTGTTGATTCACATTGGATGTTTTGTAAAAAATAATTTATTCGATTTTTTTGAATACCACCCATCGAGAATTGCGGAATATTTGAAAATTAAAAATTAATTAAAACGAATTGAGTGTGCGAAACCTGAAAAGTAAAATAATGTCAAGGGGGAAAACAAATCATTATAATATTATCTTATGATACCAATTTTAATTCACCGGAACAGTGAGTGACAGATGCTTAAATCCAAATAAATTATATTTTCGGTATAAATTTGCATTTTATAATAATACCCCTTTGGGTAAATATTAGGCGAAGGAAACAAAATCGTTTTGTATATTGTAGTGTGAACTGTGTATGTTAAATATAAAGTGCCATTAGAATAAAGCAATTATTTCCTATTTTCAGCTTAAACCACTGAACTAAAATTATCTGTAAATTCCTCCGAGTATTTTTAACAGGGACAATGATATACGCATACAAAACATATATAGTGTAATAGACGTATACAAATAATATTATAGTTGATAAATATTCCTATTTCAAGGTATTTTTTGATTTTTAGATAAAAATAAAATATATTAGATACGTTACATACAAAATGTAAATATCAACTTATGTACTTGTAATTTTTTTTACAGTTAAACAAAATATAATACATATGTATATATTATAAAAAGAAAAAAAAATTAAAATAAATAATTTAATAATAATATGAGGCTTTACAATTATAAGTATATTGGGTGGAAATCAATTCAAAAGATATTCGCATCCAGTGTTACACTTACATAATGAATAAAACGTATACAACCAAGGGTTTTATCCTATACCTATCGTATTATAAGTTCAAATCTTGGTTCTTAACTGAGTTTAGTTATTATGGCATTAAGTATATAGTTCCATAAATCCAAAAAACACATATTTTTGAGTTTATACTCGAATTATTAGTTAAATATAAGTACGCAGGAAAAATTAGCTCACGCACATATTAGAATATGTACCTATACACTGGCGCAATGGCATCGGCGATATTAACTAACTGAACGGTTTAGAATTTGAATAATGAAGACATTCATAAATCTACACAATGTATAAAATAATATAATGTGTGTATACGATACACTAGGCATTTTAAATACATTTTATATTTTAACTTAACCGATTGCTAAAACGATTCGTATGAAAATATCGGATTCTAAAGTACTATTACAGGTAATATACGATTCGCTCAGCCGTGTGTAGGTTAGCGTACCCGTACAATACGTATAAAAATCATACTTGATACACTACAGCAAGCCAGTAAACTTTTTTGATCGATTTCAATAATACACCTTTTGACTTTTTATCGTGCGTGGTTCAATTGCGGTCAAATTATACAATTCACACTGAATACAAATGTAAACACCAACATGTTCATTTTTCATAATAATTTTAAATAAATATCTAAGTTGTTAACATCACCGCAACGTGAAATCAGCCCTCTCTCTCTCTGTCTCTCTCTCTCTCTCTCTCGCTCTCTCTTTCTCTCTTTATGTTTCTCTGGGACTGTCTTCAACGAATTATATAGGATTTATTATTAGCCGGTCATTGGAGTATCGATTTCTGTACAGGGTAATAGGTCAAAAGTATGATTCGTTTTGAAAGAAACTTAAAATCGTATAATATAATATTTATTATAAAACGGCCACATGTAAACCACACATATAGTACGTATATATATATATATACAAGTATATATTATTATGTATCAATCGACATTTAATACGGTATACTCCTATGATGCTTAACCTAAATTCAATACGTATATCGTACATGTAAATTGTAAGTATTCATATTATTTATTACAAAAATTAATCTATATTATATCGATAAATATCGACTAAATTCAAAACTCCACGATTACGTTCATTAAAAATGTATGTAATTCAGGTTTAAAACAAAAAGTCCTCGCTATACAAATGTTATCTACAAAAAATACTTTTGTGAATGAAGAAACAAATTCATAACAAAATTAACATAAAAAAACTCGTTAACATCAAAGGTTCAAATAGGAACAATTATAAATTCATTGTAAGATATTACCTACTACACACAAATTATCCACCTGTTTCCACTTACGAGAAATTAAAGTGTAGAATGTATACATAAACCACCTAAAATGTTCAAACAGATATCAGTATACTTGTATGCGCATACAAAGTTAATTTATTTGAAACAGTAATTACTACATTTTAAAATAAATAACATATACTATTTATTTCTTAATTTTTTGTAATAATTATTTCACAAGTCATTATCTACTCTGCATGAAAATAGTCTGTTTTTAATTGAATGTATAGAGTAAGGTAGGTAATTGAAGCAGTAGTGTGAGGTCAATAGGTAAGTAAATAAAAAAAGACTGAGAAACGCGTCCGGTTTAGTTAATTATCTATGGGATATGAGCATAACGAGTACGAAAAAGGTATGGTACAAAAAAGTACCATAAAAACTGTTTTGTGAAAAAGTTCTGACGTCTTAAATTTTTAAATCTGATTTTTTTTATTGCCCTTAAGACAATACTTATTGTGTGGTGCTCTGATTTTTAATGACCTTCAATTTTTATTAATTACTTATTTAAATAAACAGGTAGTATAATTTAAAAAAAAAAAAAGTGTATCAATTTTATAATACAACTAAGTAGATGAATTTAAATTCAGAAACCGTAGCGGCCTAAAAAAAAAAAAATCGTAAAATGTTCAAAAATTGAGTAGGTAAGTTTTTTCTGCAAAGCTCGTAAAAATAACAAAGTAACAACATTTATTATTCCTGAATCATAGTTTTACGATTTTCTCGTGATAATTCTAATTATATCAATGCATGAATGAAAATATTCTAGAAAAAAACATACCCATGTTGCACCGCGAATCTGTAGTCGTTTATAATCTACAAATCGAATCAAGCTAAACATTCGCACTTTAGCACAGTTAGTATATAATATCGACCGAACGCGTAAAAAGAAAATAAATAACTAACGCTAGGTACCTACCATAATAATACTTACATTACTAAAATATTAATCGTGACATCAAATATAATTGTTTATTTCAATATAGTTCTATTTGGTATACACTAGAATATATTTACACCTATTATACAGAGTGAAGTAAAAAAAATAATTTTCAATAATAATCCTGGAGACCAGTCCTATATAGCGTTGTTCTAGTTAAAACACGCGTCGCATTTGTATTTTTTATTGTTTAAATTTATTGTTCAAGTTTACGATTTTAAAACTAGAGTCCAGTCAGCAGACAAATTGTCAGAAACAGACGTGACGAATAAACGAATACAACAAAATGATTTGGGGTAAAACTTAGATACATCAAGACAAGAAAAAAGCACTCTGTACATGCACAAGTAGAAAGTATAACGTATAGTGATGGCAGGACGGTGCATTATTTTATGTTATTATTATTATATATAGAATATTATAACGAAATAGGCTCCAAGGACTTAACGGATTTTACTTTCGAAACGATTTACACAGCCGCGCGGCACCTCTAAGTGTACTAACTGTCACCGTTTGCCACTGTGAATGACAATTAAGCGGCCGTTGTTCCGTCGGGTGCCGGTTGAATATATCATAATAATATATCACGATACGTACCTATATATAATGTACGATAAACTTTTACCGGGAAGACGTAATATTTTTTTGATGTTAAAATATTGCGAGTAATAAGAAACGCATTTCCGACGGACGGACCCGATCGTTTTATCAAATGGTTTTTGAGCGAAGAGACGATGGCGCGCAAATGAAAGAAAAAAAAACTGTAACGACATAATAATAATAATATAATAATCATAATGGTAACATAATGTTACCCGTATAGCTGTGTGCGAAAAAATGGCGCAAGTTTTTCTCGGATTTTTAATAATTTTTACGAACTTTTAAACGATTTCTAGAATATATATTATAATTTTATGTCCTGTTCGACCTGAAAATGCATTAAAGATTTGCAAAAACTGATATTTTAGTTATCCGCATATTTCATTCGGAAAAAGTATGTAGGTAGTAGGTACTCAAAAGTTCCTTGCTGTCATTCTATTATGTGCAAATTGAATAAATATGGCCTACTTTCTAAGTAGTTTTCATATTAAAATCAAATTATAGCTAAATTTAAGGCCAAACAATAGTTTTAGTGATTTTTATCACTTTTTGGATTGATATAAACTTTTATAGAATACAGTGGCGGTCTGGAACCAACCCCCCCCCCTCACCCTGTTGGAGGCCGAAATTAATTTATATAATATGTATTTGAAATAGGCACAATTAAATACTTATAATTTGATAAAATCGTCCATAGCCATTTTCATGGACACAATTATAATTGAACTTTGACTACCTACGGTCGAATGTTGACCTACACGGATTGATAACACGATCCTAGACGGAAATAGTCAACATATTTTGGGGGGCTTTAGCATTCATAATATTTATTATGTATTTTTAATATTTACTTAATAATGAATTTTGGAAGGGTTTTGTCGTGTATTGAGGTCATAGCTCCCAAAATATACGTGCAGCAATAGTGTGCGCATAATATATAGTTGAATACGAGAACTCATTGAGTGAGTACAACTATGTGATTTGTTTTTCAATAAAATGCCGTCTAAAAAACAACTATTTATTCGAAATAATAACTTAAAAATACACACCATTTTTCAGGATCCCTCCTCCAGCAAAAACGTTTAATACCCACCACAGTTTTAATTGCCAATATTTAAAAGGAGATATTTTATTTTAAATTTTAGATTAAATAAATTCCTCAAGCACATTTGATTATATAAAATAAAATGTTATCTTATTCCACAACATAACAAAATGACTAAATATAGTGACGTGCAGTTAAACAATTAATTATACATAGAGTATTAAAGATTTGTTTCGGTTATTCATAAAAACGAAAGTGATTTCCAATCATTTTAAAAATATGATCCTGAGGGGAAAAAAAGCTAGGTACGATTTATATAAATATACCTACATTATTTTAATCATACATTTTTATCGTGGACACGTTCACATTTTATAATATTATATTTAATAGGTGGTTTGTAAATCAATAAGATGTAAAAACTTTTTTTATTTTTTGCTTGACCGATTTGAATTACAAGATTTCATATGACTAGATATAAAAATATAAATAAAGTTCTGTTCAAAAATTGATGTTTACATTTTTCTGATTTTTTTCCCCATTCATTGGTAGTAGTCCAAGACATTTTTTTTGTTAGTAATTAATTATTTTTTAGCTATAAATTAATTACATAAATTGATCAAAAAATGTTTAACTATTAATACAATAATTTTATAAAATATAATTTATTGTATTTGACTGTTAATGTTTGATCTTGACCACTTATAAAAAAAACTACTATACTATGCTTTTTTTTTTTACCACTAAATACCATTTATCATAAACTTCGTATTAAATTGTTTAAGCATTTCTGTTTGGAAAAAAAATCCATGTCATCCATGTAATACCAACCAAATAATAACAAAAAAATTCGAAAAAGTCGAATGTGTTTAGCTCAAACATCGCCAGACTGCTTCACCACGCTTATAAAGTGTGAAAATAAGTATTCTGTGAAAATTTCAGACCACTACGAATATTTTTAACCGAATCACAACAAAAAATAATGTAGACGTAAATTACATTATTCCGGTCGTTTTTTCTATGTTATTTTTTCCGGTTATTAAGAAAACTCCAAGAAAAATCAAAACAACCATCAACTAACACGCCAACCAGATACAATATTCTTTCGAAAAATATGCTATACAAGAATTTTAAAACCAGATTTTCGGTAAAAAAACAAATTTGAAAAAAAATTACGAACTAAGATGGTATTAATTGGATATAATAAATGTGCTATACACGGTGGATGAGTAGAGTAAAATGACCTCTCCAGTGCACCAACTAAATTCAAAATATAACTAAAAATGATGCTGCGTATGAAATGTTTTTTTATACGTATTTTTATTTATATCTACCATATTAAATCTCAAATTTTAGTTATTTTAATTTCAGTACAACGCCTAGACAGTGCAAACATTTTCTAATTGAATTAGTCTTTAATATTTACTAATAATGACTGATAGCTGACATAGACGGGGACATAAAGGGTGATTCATTAATCATGCTCACTTCAGTTGTATGGTTGAATTTTTCACATATTCAAATTCTAATTTTTAGAATTTATAAGTGTTATTAAAGCTGATATTTTTGAATACTCAGATTTTTCACAACATTTGAAAAGTATCTTGCGGTGATACCAATTTTGGATTTTCAAATAAGAACCTATATTAAAATTTCCATTAATAAATGGAGTATCAACATTGATGTTAAAATGTTTGATTTTCATCAATTCGTTGACGAAATATTCTACTTTTAAGTTTAGATAAGAAAAGAGTAGTAGTTACAGGAGTATTATTTGTGTGGTGGCATGGCGTGCGGTTTTTAATAGTGCCTCACTAATATCCGATAATAATAGCCGAAAATATCGGCTTTAACTGCAGTTGAAAATTTCAAAAATCAGAATTTAAATACATATAAAATTTAACCTAAAAAATGGGATGAGCGTGCTTAATGAATCATACTTTGATATTTTCTTCCTATTTTTTTATTTTTTGTTTTTTTTTTTTGCTGAATTTAGTTGTCAATAAAGGTATAATATATGGAATCGTGTTACAGATGATCATAGGTACTTATTATAATCACACGTTGCGCAAAATTATAATTACAGACTGCCTAATAATTACGTAAGAATTCGCGTAAAAACACGTCTCCCGCCCTAAGTCGACACACGGTATTATTATTATTTATGCGGTCTCCGTGAATGACAATTATTTTGTATACTATATTATTGATTCGGCTAAAATATAGTAGGTATATTATATTATTATTATTATTATTATTATATTGTAGGAGAATGTCCGCCAGATATAACGCTGCGGACGTGTAGTGAATACAGTAACCAACCATAGGCCGTAAGTAACAGGAGTGCTTGACATATCTCGTTATACGCGGACCCTATTGCGGTCGGTCAGCAACGACGGTCTTTGTTAGGGGAGGTATAAGAGGAGAATGAAAAACAGAGAAGAACCATTGCAGTCGAAAACTTTTGCACTATAAAAAGACAAAAAATAAGATAAAATATCATTGTGAGTTTTGCATATTAAAATATGTATCTAGTATTTAATTCAGAAAAAAAAAATCCTTACTATATGTATAGTAGATATATGGGTTCAAGAAACTGAATGGTTCATAAACGGACCTAAATAATTCAACAATTCATTCGTGTAGATTACATAAATGTCAGAAGCTCTATTTTCACGTTTGTTGACTTGTATAGAACTAATTTAATATACAATTAAATATTAAAATATAATGGCAAACTGTTTGAGCAAAATCCTGACTGGTAAAACTTTAAGTTCTTTATAATGAGAGACTCTAGAGTCTTTTAAAACACATTTTTTTTTAAAAACACATATTCTTACTGAAATATTGTTTTGTGTGTTTAGATTAAAACTATGAATATACAATAACTATAACTATTAACTTAACTAACGAAAAAATACTAATACACAAAATATATTGTAGCAAATATTAAAGTAGGTGATTATCTTTTTAAGAGTGTACAATAAAACTTAATTTAATAATTCTTCTCCTTTGCCTTCATACCAACTATTTGGAGTCGGCAACCCTCGTCCTAAACTTCCACTTGACCCGATCACATACCCCTCATACACCGGCTGTCCTCATATCATTCTCAATCGCATCCAACCATCTCTTTTCCGGATTCTTTTCATTCGCGTTTATTTTCATTACAATTCTTACTACTTATGGTTCCTATATTTCCTCTTGACATGCCCAAACTTTTCTCTCATTTTATTCACTATAGAAACCACGTCTAAGATACTTCTTATGTACTTATTTCTTATCATATTTTCACTCATCACTCCACTCATCCGTTTACCTAAGCATTCTCATTTTTCTGTTGCACTCATTGTCTATTCTATTTTTCGATCTACTGCTAGGGTTGCTACCTCTTTGGGTTTTACCTGGATACTCCAGTTTTACATAATATAAATCTACGGACAATGAGTTCAGTGAATTATCCTCCGAGTCATCATAAAATGTGTACCATTTATATAATTATCAATAAACAACGAGGATAATTATTTTCAGCCTAAAGGATTTTGCCTAAATGATAAGATAAAATACAAATTATTGATTAGCAAAAATGCCCCTAAAAAATATTTAAAAAATCAAAAATAGTATCAAAAAATCACTCCTTTTGCAACTTTTATTTATAAAATAAGATCCGGGCCCTAGTGGTAATGAATAAAATAATTCAAACTAATCAATTACATTAATCTTAATTTAACAAATACGATAACAACTACAAATGCGGACAATACTGTCATCGTTGCTTTCATAACCACAGATCAATAAAAAAAAAAAACACAATTCAGTACCGTATAACTTAATGTAGTAACATAAAACCTGTAACTTAATAACCAAATGTTCAATATTGTAATTGTTGTAATTTAATATCTATATTATTGTATCAATAAATATTGTAATTTTGTATTTCATTTCAATAAATTGTTATAATAATTAAATAAATAAGTAAACAAAAGTATAATTTGTATTTTCATTAACGTAATTTTATTATCTATGCATTAACGGGAATAAATAACTAATCCGTCATTATCCTTGACAGTGTTAATGTGGAAAATTGTATAAATGATCAATACGTTTGCATTGATACTGTTACTAATTTACTAAAAAAATTAATTTAATATTGATTTTAAAGATATTCTGAACCTACATTAAGGAGAATGGTTATAATATTGTAAAAAAAATTATTCTAGTTATTTTATTTAACGGTGTATTTTCTCTCATTAGGTATAGCCTTGAGTTTGGTAGACAATAATTGTTCGTATGCAATGTTCACATTGACGCACATATTGTAGCTACTTTGTAAAATTGATCTTTTCACGAAAGTTGTACATTTAACGAAATGGTAACTTTTTCATGATAAGATCACTTAAATTTGATATCCTGTAAATTTATTTTTTTTTTTTTTTTAAATCGTGAAAAACCATTTTATTTTTATGAAACGGATATCTTCTCATGAAAATATCAATTTCGTGACGTAGCTACGACGCATACACTATACGGACTCGAGTTTATAGAAAAAGTAGCCTTCATCTATTTCTAAACCCCAGAACATTGTAAATTCTAAATAATCTCATTATTTCGTTGTATTACAATAAAAAAAAAAAAAAAAAAAAACAACGAAACTGTGGATGCTATGTATGTAGTTATACCAGAGTCAATAAAATGCTATATATAGGACCACAGAGAATTTCCTTATAATATGCTACAGTGAAAACGTAGTCTATTTCACACACCGTGGAAGAAAATTCGTTTTTCGTCTTTTAAAGCAAAAGTAATGTTTTTTTTTCTATTTCACGACCACTTTTGGAAGTATAAAATTTAAATATTCAAATTACTACTGTGTTCTACTTTACAAAATATACTTCTACCTCTTCTGATACCCTATCTTACATGGCTGCTATAGACGTGAGTACAAATGTAAATAATATATTTAATAAATAAATATTTCATTATAATTGTTTCTTTGTTAACAAATATAAACGAACTAATTTATGTCCTAAATATCATTTAACTTTTAAACGTTATGGATTCCTACATTGAACAGTAATCTAAATGACATAGTAAACTCTTGACACCTATTTTAATTTATGGTTTTAATATATAATTAATAATAGCTAATAGGTAATCCACCCAGATAGCACTGATAAACTAATAATTATAACATAATACAAAATTGTAAAATATAAATAATAAGTATGATATTACAATTGTTTAAACCATTGAAATATTAAAACTTTAAATTTTCAGAATATTGTTCCCTTAAGAAATAATCAATTTTTTTTAAATTTTAATAATTGATTTTTACTTGTACTTGAGCGTCGTATGCAGATGCCATAGCAGTACATTTACGAATGGTTGCAGTTCAGCCACCAACGGTAAAAAATATAGAGTATAAAAACAACTACTGTATTAGGCATGTGTAAATATGTAACTAGAACTATAACATTGTTCATAATTGTGGTGGTTAGAAATAAAGCTTACCCTACCTAAATATACACGCCTAAGGATATCATATTTCAGGTCATATCGTTTCCAAATAATTAAAAGCCTATCACCAGAGAGTTCTTTTTTTTTCGAATAAAAAAATAATAGTTTACAAAATACATAGAAACCTTCCATACACTAAATTTGTAAGATAGAAAAAATAAAGGAAGTAAATTACTTTTTACGAAAGTTAGTATAAAAAAAAAGTAACGTTTATAATTTCATTTAAACGTAAAAATAGTTTATTAATTGTAAAAATATGCTTAATATTCGAGTATTCGCTCTACACCAATAACAATGCACTACGTCATTAATTAATTAAACCTAATGAATTCAAGTTATTTAATGAATAATATTTCATTTTATTTGAGTTATGTGATTTTGTTTTGAAATATCCAACGTAAACATATTTTCAAACTAAGAAGCTTAAACACAAAGTATATAAAGATTACAGATATATGATTTAATGTAAAAAAGAAGTTCCATCGAGGATAAACATGCCAAAGACTTGTTGAGTATATAACAGTAGGTGTAACAAAGCATAAAGTTAAACTATAACTGTGTAATTCTACTTAATTATTAGAAACAAAACAAATTTTATTGTTTTAAAGGTAAATAATAAAAAAAAAATCTGAAATTACTTCAATAAGTGGAATTTTTGTTAGTTCAGTGTATGATAGGTTGGTACACAAACTTAGAGAAATTTTAGAAAAATAATTGATCAATCTGACAAATTAAAATCCAACAACATAATAATAGTAATATTAATTAATACATTCACCACGGTCGCCGACGGCATTGTACGGGCTCCCCGGCTCCCACACTTCTTCAATACTTTTGTTATAGTCATTGTAATACCGACAACATAATAATATTGTTCGCTCTAAATGCTCTGAACAATGAACAGTTTGAACATAAAACAACAAACACCACATGACACGTTTTGTTATATTACATTAAACGTTATTTACATTTATGTATAACCAATAAAATGTAGAGAGCGGCAGGTGTTTATGTGACAAGAGAATTCCAATGAGACTTAAAAGTAGATTCTACAAGAATACGATAATACCTACTATGTTTTTGAATGTTGGGCTATAAACAAAAAAATAGAACAGAAAATTAGTGTGGCAGAGATGAGAATTCTTAAATGACGGAGTGACCGGAAGAGGAACGAGTGCATAAAAAGTAATATAGGCGTGACTTTGATTGCAGACAAAATGACAGATGATGGACTGAGATGATTTGAGCATGTGGACGGCAGGTGTATGCAAGGACGATGTGGGAATCGGGTCATGTAAAAATACCTACAAAGGCGACCTTTAATACTATGGACCCTTACAGAAAGCAAAGGAGAAGATATATAACCAATAACTATGTTAGACTGGTTTTACTGATCTTACTCTAAACCATATCCGTGCAAAGAAAGTTTCAACAAAAATATACAAAAGGGTGTTATCATTAAATATTAGTTAAATTTAAAAAAATAATGCATAATTTTATATAGTTTTATGAGTAATTTACCTTAATTTAAATGTTAATAGTAACGTGAAACGTGTAGTGAATAATTCTTAATTCTCAAATAGAACTCTTCTCTATCGAAAACTACATGTATATATATTTATTCATATCAATATATTGCATATTAATTAATAATGTTTTGGTAATTTGTAAAAGTAAGTAATCAAAGAAGCGGGACATTTTTCAGGTAGCCATCCTGTATCTAGGGATCTTTCTCTATAAATTTAGTAAATATCGAGTTAACACCGGGTTGAAGGTCGAATCAAAGGATATTTGTATCCCATTTTAAATTGCGAATCGTAATAAATAATAATATATCAATACCTCTAACACTGAACAAAGTTGTTAATTAAAATGTCGAATGTATGGTAGAATAGTTTCCCTACTTCACTCTGTTAAACGTAAAATTATTACAGCCAATAAACTATTTGTTGTTGCCCATGGGCATTCTCATTCTATCCGCCGTTTCTTTTTCACATCTTTGTCTTAACCCGCATTACTATCATTCTTCCTTTTTCTCAACTTTACTCATTTCTGCACTCTTTATTGGTACCTAGGTATTTTTTCAATTTTCCTCGGAGTAAAAACGTATTGTTGTTATCTAATTAATATTAGCATAAAGGGTCAGAAACCGCTCCAAAATATCTTTCTTCCATAATATCGTATAACTACTACAGAGTACAATTTAATTTAATTTCGTCAAAAACCAATTATTCAGTTATAACAATGATAGTAATGTATTGATAATATGTGCTATCCCATCTCTAGGAAATTATTATAAGCACAACTTCCTCCCATCCCCCCGAAAAAAAATCCTGCGTACGCTACTGTTACAGTTAATATATTCTTCATTAATTCTTCTAATTTACTATTCTTCACTATTAGTTAACTCCCCCTCTCAACTTCTGTTCTT
The DNA here is from genome assembly GCA_902439185.1 of Cinara cedri. Lineage (NCBI taxonomy): Eukaryota > Metazoa > Arthropoda > Insecta > Hemiptera > Aphididae > Cinara > Cinara cedri. The sequence goes on from CABPRJ010000950.1 coordinate 1,679,291, forward strand.
TCATCATCTTGATGACAATAATTGCCGTTCAATTTCTATAAATCCGGGTTATCACATAAGTATAAATAGTCGTACAAAAATATAATAAGTGATTTCAAGCAACATTCGTAATGTTAATACATACCTAATTATTTTTTACTTACGTAATTTATAAACTTAACTTATAAACGCTGACGGTCAATTGTCTGAAATACTATACATTTATTGTATGCATTATAATATTAAATACGAAGTCAATTATTTATTAATTATATTTAAGTTGAGTAGTTTTTTAGAAGCCGAACTTGTATAATTTCAAAAAACAAAAAAAAAGTTTTTTGAGAAAGACGATTTTCTAACTATTCGAATAAAAGGAAGAGAGAGAAAGAGCCTAAATAAAAATAATTAAAAATCACACAATATACTTCTTGATTGATTTCTTCAAAGTAACTTTGATAAATACATTGTCCATTACATTATATTATTTTTTATTGTATTTTTGCAAACTATAGTGTCAATTTTAGCACATTGTACGGCACCAAATTAGCAATGTTGTATAATTAATTAACACTAAGTATCTACTTAGAAAAAATGCAAAATATTGTAATATAGTATTTAAACTAAATAATATACGAATAATATTAACGTTTACTTAAAGCAGAAGTTCCCAACCATTTATGCTAAGAAAATCTTTAAGTCTTTAAGACCTGAAAATCGTTTATCTTTTTATTTCTATCGATAAAATATAATTATATATAAAAACGACCTTCTTAATTTTTATTACCTATTATTTTATTATTATTATTGATAAATCACTAAAAAATTCGTATTTAATTAGAATAAATTATATTTAGTTTAAAAGTAAAGCACGATATTAATTTATTATACAATGCTGAATCCACTGAAAATAAAATTATTCTGAAGGAATTTAGTTTTCATAATAAAATTATATAACAATTATTTGATGTTAAAATACAGATTATAATATTATTATACATGGATTCTCTAGCAAATTTCTTTTTTTTTACGACTAACTAAATTAATATATTTAGATATTTTAAGAATACAATACATTTTATTAATAAAAATAAATCGAATTTTTTTTTATTTTAAAATTGATGTTAACCAAAGTTTTACTGTATAATAGTAAAATGGTGTACAGGCAATAGTAAAACATATTATTCTTAATAAAACGAAGAAACTGTTTAAAATACAAATTTAAATGGTCCCAAATTAATGTTCATACATATTTAAACAAAAAATAACTCTGTACTATGGGAACTAGTGCACTGTGATCAAAAGAAATTTTGTTCGGTCTTTTAGAGCTCCATTTTAGACAGTAAAAAAAAAACATCATATTTAAATAAGTATCTGTATAGATTATAAATAAACTAAAAAAAAAGATAATTACCTATATTTTATTGATTTGGTAGAATTACTACCAAACGAAATATTAAATTCGATCTCCATAGAATTGAATTATTATTTGTGTGAGTAAAGTCGAATTTGGGTTTTGCGTCCCCGTTTTGTATTAGTGGGTTTATAATTAATTTAAAACATATTATCATGAAACCCTTGTAATTTTTAAGATGTTTACATTTTTGTTATAGCATTCTAACAAGCAATTAAGTTTACCTTTTTAAATTTAATTTTAATTTAATAATAAAATTGAACCAAATTTTCTATATCTATTTAATTTTCTTAATAGCCACTCAATTAAAGTTATATACATATTTTGATAATTATGTTAAAAAAAAAATGGATTTCCAATTCGAAATAAAATATTTATAATACATTATATAATCATTTCCTGATCTGAAAAACATTTTAAAAATCTTTATGAGAATGTTTTGAATTTAATTTTAAAAATCAATCTAATGATTTTCAAAAAAAAATTTTTTTTAAAAATTAAAGATAGATAATCTAGTTCTAATCAAAATGCCAGGAAAAATTGATTTTGAAAAATTATAAAATACGCTCAGCTTTTACAGTATACAACACACATTATCTTCAGGTCCTATTAACGTATACAAATAAAGGAAAAAAAGATTTATATGATACTATGTCAATGCGCGTTATATTACAAAATAACACTATTATGCACGCTATATAGGTTGTGCGTATTGCAAAATGACAGGTAAATTAAATTTTATCAGATGAGGATTTTATTTGGTTTTAAAAATCGATTTATATGAGATTTCACCCGCCTCTGTGTATCTATCCAGTGGCGTAATCATGGGGAGACGAGATCTGGGTGTCAAATCCTCCTCTCGGTTTTTTTTTTTTTTATTTAAGTATCATGTACATTACCCGTATCGACTTCTACGCATGAACACATAAGTACACGTGTTCTCTTCTTTAAAGAGTATCCAAATATATTTACGAAATCGGAAGTATAATATTAATAATTGAAAATTAGGATACTTACTATACAAACATTACTTAAGTACGTAATAACAGTAATAAATACATATTTTGTTCATTGAAATCGATTTCGCGGATTGGCTATGCTGATAGTTCATTTTAATGTACCAATAGATCGAACGTACGCGTATAGGAAATGTCTCCGAAGCCAAGAAAAATAAACCTGTTATTAAAAATTGTATAATTTGTTTGTTGGTAATATTTATAACATTCTATGTACCGATTATTTCTTTTAACCGCCTTGTTAAAATATAATAAGCAAGACAATATTATGCTTGTGATATTATCCTTTTTTTCCCTCCCGAATCTGACCCACTGACCTTGATAATGAGCCTTTCTTATAAAGTGCATACTGCATACCTTCGTCCGCCTAATACAACATTTAAAAAAAATTGTCCGTCCCTCCCAATACCTAGCCAAAATTAAGGCGCTGTATCTACCACGATCAATTATTATTTACTAACCGAATATCAGACGTACTTATTATTAACACAATTCAGATCACTTTATCAATCCTATCAATAATTATATTGTGAAAATGTTGTTTTCCTAAGACGATTCAATGATACGAGAATTTTATAATGATCGTGGTCTTAAAACAAAATTCGCGTGCGGTTGTAGTAATGTGCTATTAATTGGAGCCAGTCTTTGGGTGTCGCCGTAGTGTAGTCGCAGGCATCGCGAAAAGACGTTTTGATACATTTGATTAATTTAGTTGTGGCCGTTATAATGTATAAAAACCGCCAAGAAACCCGATAAAAGCCATTATTGTCGCGGTTCGAACAATAGAAACTGTGCCGGCGACGCGATGGGAAATCTAACATAAAAGAACATTATATTTTCGATCGATTCGGGAAACGAGCCTCGCGAATGGCGGAGCCGCAGTTCACGGGTGTACCGTGCGCCCGTATACCCATTGACTATGGGCCAAAGTACGCTTAGATTTTTTTATAAACATTATCAAAAGACTTAAAATGTTTAATTTTGGAAATTAATGTCTATCTAGTACAATATATTATGTTTGACCTATATATAGTTTTATATTAAAAACGGTAGTACCCATACACATACATAGGTGGGGGGAGACAGAGTAGTGATTCATTCTTCCCCAAAATTAAAAAAAACACATCATATAATGGTTCTCGAGATCAAAATGTTAAATTTTTTACGTATGGAATGAAAATGTTCAAGCTTACGTTTCTTCGTAAACGCATTAGTTTCTCCGGAGAAATCGGTAATAACGATTGACGGCAAGATCATCCTTATCATCGTTATATCGTTGAGACGTTTTTTTACGACCGGATATTTATTATTATATAGTTTTTCGTTTCACGTGAAATTGTCCCCGAGATAGGATAAATGGAACGAGAACTACGTGTAACGAAATCCCTATCGATTTGTGGCGACAGTTTCTTTCTCGTCTTTTTTTTTTTCTTTTTACATCTACACGCATAGGCGCAACTAGTGGAAGACAATGAAGAGGACTTCGCTCGCCCAAATAATTGTATAATTGTACACAATGTATACGAAATATTATATTTAATTGTTATGTTATTATTTCAAAAACTATTACTACCAAAAAAAAAATAAATATGTTTTGTTATACATGTGTTTGTAAAGTTTATGTTTTTTAAATCGATTCTTTTTTTTCTTTTTCGGAGTTTATTTGATAATATAATAAATAACCTACAAACCCGTACAAATATGTACCGTATTTATTTAATACTCGTATTTATGTACCGTAAACGAAAATTCTAGACGGATCCTGCGAATGATAATCTATTTTGTAATTAATACTATTACCTATTCATAGCTGTGCGCAGGAGAGGAGATTGGCAAGGCAACTGAATCTCTTGACGGGGAATTTCGGCTAAAGTATTTTTTTATTTATAATTTCTGTTGTATATAAAATATTAAAACATTAAAACACAAATATTTCAAACTTAAAACCCGCATATAACGCATAATAACGCATAGAACTTTAATCTAACGGATATAATTAGAAGAATTTAGTGTTTTTATATTCATGCTTTCGTTATTGTTATGAAAGTAAAAAGCACAAGACGAATTTCGCACCACGGGTAGGTCACTGTGGTAGGTGGGAAGATTTAATGGTATAGAGCAAGGATGGCATATTATTTTGACGCAACGTGCCAAAAATAACCTTTTTTTTCGAGCGTTTCATTAAATTATAAAAAAATAATATAGATATGCAATATACTTAAATAAAAAAATGTGTGAAATTGCGATGTTATTATTTATTATTAAAAAATAAAATTAAAAAAAAAAAATATAATATAATTATTTTAATTTTGCACATGCCTTCAAAATTGTTTCCCGTGACATGGGTTTTTCATCCCCGGAATATTATATGGGGTATTTAATTCAGTTTTGATTTATATGTAGTAAAGGCCACGATAAACTATTGCAATTAAAAAAAAAAAAAAAACACAACAGAGAAATCAACCAAAATTAAACCGATGTATTGCTAACAGTTGTTAGTTTTATACATGTTGTACATTTTGTATATGTTGAATGATTTGGATCATTTCACTCCCCCAACAGTTTTTAAAAGAAAAAAAACATTGAGCGTGATTTTTTGGAAAAAGTAATGGAAATTTCGAAAAATGTTTCAAATAAAATGCCCGTAGAAAAAAAATATGTAAGGATCGGTTTAAATAATCCCCTTGACAAAAAGCTGACCTACCTGCGCATTCGTATGCACATGTTCATATAATATTATGACGAGTTTCACATACTTGTAAATGTACGGTTAATTTATAATGTTTATACAATGTATGCTTAAATCGCAATCTTTTTTTGTTTAATAATAATGTTAGATTTGAAATTAAAAAATTATTTTATTTTTTTATAATTTATTCGGTAATTTAGTTTATTTTATACTTTACTTACAGTTTATTGGCCTTAGTTTATATTCGGGCGATAGAAAAATACCATTACGAAATTGCATAGCCAGTGCGATTGAGGTTTAGAGACATTCAGGATCAAAGTAAGTATATAACAATATTACGTAATAATTAACACGGTTTTAAAGTGTTTTCATCATATTTGCTGCTTAATTTTTTTTTTTTTTTTTTGAGTCACTGACTCATAACCGTATAAATTAATTAGAAGCTCTAATACGGTATTATGAAAAATACTGGATGAAAACCGCGACTTCGCAAAGATGCACTGTGTTCAAGTTACTACGGCGCAGAGCAAAATAGTTTCATTGAATTATATGGAGTATCCTGCAGTGGCGTGACTAGGTACCCGCAACCACCGCAGCGTGAGGAGGTACCAAGGATTTTAAGATTTAAAAGGACGTCAACCACCGAAAATACTTAACGCGATAAAATTATAATATCTCAGACGAGTGATCACCAGGAGGCATGACGGAAGTAACATAATCATCGTACGATTAGGTTTGTAAACAAATTTTCTATACGTGCAATAGACTCGCGTCGGTTTAGGTTTGTTGTAATATGAGAACGAGATACACCGATTAACTGATTAACCAGTCAGCCGATTATATAGGGGTGTTCCGGAAACAATGTTATAATTCGAAATGCATGGCTGAACACAAAAATAACAATGTGACGTAAACCTTCAGAAATACAACCTGCGCGCCCGAGCTCGTACGCATTAATTAAATCGCGGAGCACGTCGGTTCCCGAAATAATAATAACAATCTTAATTATTTTCAATCATCGCGTCGTCAGACGGGAAGTGTGAGTTCTGGAGGGAGGTCGTGACGGTCTACGGGTACTAAGGTCGCGAAACGTCGAGACCGATTCGCATATTGTCGTATGAACGATTTGCATAATTTTCTGGCGGCGCTCCGGCAGTGCGGGGAAATAATCCCCGGTTACTATTAACGAATTTCCCGGATCTCTCTCGCCGTCCCTCCGCCACTTACGCACCGAAGCGCGTAACGCATTATCGGTACGCGCTCGGACCGCGGCCGCCGTCGTGTCATTGTCAGCGGCTGCGGCGGCTGCGGCGGCGGCGACGTCGTTGTCGATGTGTGACACACACGGCATGTCTTACCTGTGTCGCGTATGCGTCGCGGGCTATACGGCAGCGGTGGTGCTGGGCGTACGGCCTGGCGCCGGCATCATCGACTCAGCGTTCAACGGCCGATCATTTCGCCGGCGACATCGGTGCGGCGGAACGAGACGACGACGCGACGGGACGAACGACCGCGACGATCGACGGAGTGCAATGTCACTATTGTAACGCGTATGTTCTGTCTTATTTGACCGCGCGAAACCGAACGGAAACGAGTGCGTCGACGCCCCGGCGGTGGAGAGCCGACTCCGGGTTACCGCGCGCCGATCCCGGCCGTCCCCGTCATTTGCGATTTTTATTTTTGAATAAAACCGTTCGTTACGGCGGACGTCGTAAGCGGGACAAGCCGGCGGCAGTGCGTTCGCGAACGTGAGAGACCGCACCGCGCGGCAGTCAGCGGGTTTCTCACGTGTTCGGCGCGCGGATAGTGTGTTCGTTCGCGCGCTCGACACGCCGCCGCTTACCGGGGACGAGAAACGCCGGCGGAGGTTTATCGCGTAAACGCGCCGCCGTCCTCGGCCGCGGTGCGCCCGACGACCCTCCGCCGACCGTAACGCCGGACGGGGAGGCAAACGTTTTATTATTGCGTCGCCGCCGCCCGACCGCGTCACCGCGCCGGGCGAAAACCCCGTCACGTGATTAAATGTCCGCCGCCGTCACACGCAGCAGCCATTACGCGTTTACGCATGACCGTGGATACGCGTTGTGCGACGAGAACATTAAGCGTCTCGTCTGAAACCGCTTCCAGACGAGACACTTTGCGGCCGACCGCCGGTAGAACAGCGCCGCGATACGCGAAAAGTAGGCGCTTGTAGTGCACGGAGACGTCTGAACCGGGTGTACGGCTATTTCGACACGAAGGGTGCGGGGCGAAAAGCGGAAAGTCATTTTTTCCCCCGAAACGGTGAGACGTTGGCGTCGAACAAATTTGTGTTGGCGTATGCCGCGTCTCTGACGCTATCGAACCGGCCGAGTAAACCAGGTCGGTCCGGAGTAATGAGCGCCAGAAGCTACATGGAAAAAAACGTCTCAAGTCAATATTGATAACCGGACTAGTGTTGGGGTTAATAGCCGCGGTCGATAATATAATGTGACATTATCGTGTTGTGGTTACTACATTTCAAAGTTTAAACATCAAACTACATTCCGAACTTTTTACTTTGTAAAAAAAAAATCGTTACTTTTTGAAATTAAAACACGTTTTTCTTAGTTTGAAAAAAAAAGTGATTTTGCTGGTTTTTGCCGCGTACTCTTTGTATGTATAATCACGATATTCAGATAATAGTTTTAATACATTTTCGACCTGACCACGGAGGCGGAAAAAGCGATTTTACTCTATTACTTAACTAAAAGAAAACGGACAACGCGAAAGGCTCTGGTGGGTGCGTCTTACAGCTGGCGTAAGCATGGAAGATCGTATGTAGTAATAGTTACGAACACCTTAGGTAAAAAGGAAATTGAGTAATTTGCAATTAATACAGAGGCACGGAGTGTCACGGAGTGGTTAACGTAATAATTATTGGAAATGACGCATTATCACACCATGTTTCCGGCGGCTGTCGGGACGAGACACTTCGATTCCGTTGCGAGACACTGACATATTATATCTGCACTCTGCAGCAAGGTTTTACTAAAAATTAAACTTTTTGTTGTAATTTTAAACGCCATGTAAGTGCAAAATTCGAATTTAAAAATATCGTCGGGAGCACAATGTCCAATTTATGCCCAATATAGATCCGTTACCCTAGTATCACCATGTCCTAATTTTAACTTCAGAACCAACTGGTATTTTGTCAATTATTATGTAACAATTTACAACTGCAAAAAACAATTGTCCGACTGTCCTAGAACGCCATAAAATTGGTTTATCTACCGGAAAACCGTTACTCCAGCACCTTCGCCTGTAAATAATACAAATGTCTACTTCGAAACCGACTGGTGTTATTATTATGAATTAAAATAACTCACTCCGGGCTGAGTTTAGAGTTAAAATACCTGTTATGAAAATTAAAGTAGATAACATTTCTAAAAGTCTTGCGAAAATCGTTTGCTTTATATGATCAATATATTTTAAGATTTTTAAACAAATAAGTTTTTCGAAAAAGAACATTCGCAGACCTTGAAAATATTGTCAACTTTAAATGGTTTTCCTAAAATAATTTCAGAGCAATTTATTTGCAATCAAATGAGGCATGTTTTATCATGTTTACTTAAAAACTGATCATCAAGTCCTCTTAACAATACCAGATACCAGATGATAGGGAGTACGAGTACGAATAATGTGTGGTGATTGATAGTGTTTAGAAACAATATTCGAATTACACAAACGATGATATTATTATGACCCGGATGATGTTGAGACTTCTTTGTGGTTCCGACTAATCTGATCTATCACACACACGTGGGTACGTTTGTATTTCACGCTAGGCTAAACCCGAAACGACGTACGAGAGGTGCTATGACGAGTCAATGAAACTGTACCGTTACAGTGGTATTGGGATAACGTTTGTCCATCATCAGCACTGCTCTTACAAATTATTACATAATAAATAACATAATATCAGATGGTTTTCAAGTTAAAATTTATTATTTCATGGTGGTGTTTAACAGCATCACGGAAAAATTTAAGATCAATTCATTGATTCAACTCGAGTAACACGTTTACATTAGACCCTCCTGCGGTAATGCGATAAGACAGCAATTATGTATCGGCCAAATGCCACTGTAAGTATAAATAATTGTACGTATTACCGAGTGTAATGAGATATTTGTAGCCAAAAATATTTCCAAACCACTCCCTGCAGACAATCTGTTTCAATTTACACGCGCACAATTTCCGGTTTTCTCGCGTCTAGTGGTCACCATCATTAAGTGATGCGTTCAAAAGCCGGTAATACTTCAAGTCTATCAACATTTACACATTTCAGGGCGAGACAGGTGTGCATATAAATAATCGATATAATGTAAATACGTATTGATATTGTTAAAACAAACAATTACCATCAGAATAGATACGTCCATAAACCGGATCCATTATATATTTTTTAGCAGTCGAATACTTATTTAAGGGGTTACGCATAGGCAATTTCAACGACAGGTAATGACAAAATAATTATTTAGTAAAAATTATTCTATTCCGCTTTCAAATGAACACGAAAAATGATCCCATGTCAGTATTAATAATTGTTCTGTATCAATCTACAGACTATAGATCATTATAAAAAAAAAAAAAATGATAATGCTAATGGGTGCCACTGTTAAAGGTAGAAAATTGGAAAGGTAGGGTAAATCATAATGATATTTAATTAATATCTGTTAAAATCATTTCCAATAATTAATAAATTACGATTCTGAGTGAAGTTTAACTACCCATTTTTTTAAATCCTGTAATATTAAGATTTTCGTCAAAATTTAATTTTGAAACAATTACAAAAAATTAAGTACTTAATACTAATTATTATTATGAATTAAATAGAAATAATTATTTGTGAAGGATTCTTGAAGCTATCAAATTAATTTCACATTTAAAAAACAAATGGACATTCTTCACATGATGGAATGTCCACTGTTGTAGGTGAGAAGTTGGGAAAGTAGAAGGGAAATTTAATGTACATCTGTACGCAATGATTAATCGTTGCTAACGAAAAATAATTCTAAACGGAGTTTGGAACATGTTTTTAAAGATCGTATTATTTATGACTTGAAAGTAATATATTTCGTAAATTTTCACGTTTTTCCCATTTAATATAAAAACTCCTATGAAAATAACCTGATTTAAGTACTACCCCAATAAAATTTCCTTTCAGAAAAGATGCTACACTTAAAAATCGGAGCAAAATTTCTGGTAGAAAAGTTGTTTCCAAAAAAAAACTAATAAATCATTGTAAAACCAAAATATATTTCTCGCTCAGCTCAGAATCTAAAAAAAAACAGCTTCTACATAAATTGTTTTTCTTTTCTTTTTTTTTTTTGCCACAAAGTACGACTTATAATGAACCTCGTGTTAAATTTTCAAGCATTTCTGTTTTGTCGAACAATTGTACCCATATAGTATATCTATCAAAGAAAAGCTACGTAAAAAATCTAGAAAAATGTAAAATACCTATAAACAGCTCAAAACTTCTGCTTCGGTTAACATTTCAAACTTCTACGGTTATTTTAACTGAATTACAATTATAAACTCTCCCGTTCTTTCTAGGTTTATCCCGGTTTTGATCAATAATTAAATAAATTGATCAGAAAATTAAAAAAACGACTTTCTTAATCACCAACGAGATCTAAAATGTATCAAAAAAGGTCTCTTGTCGTCATTGAATTGAAGTAATATTGCTGATCGAAAAGTTGTTTGGTGACAAAAAAAACACACGTAGATACACCGATAAATCTCTCGTTACGCTTATAATCTAAAAAAATCATTTCACTTTAACGAAATATTTATTCAGCTTTGAAAATGACCCTCGTAAAGTTACTAGCACAACCACAGCAGATACATATCAAATACACTCAACAAATTTGTCGGGAACCAAAACAGTTTTATAATCGAAAGCATTTAATCACATAATGAAAGGTTTTAATTGGTGATTTAATAAAATAAAATAAAATTAACATTTTAAAACAAAAATCCTTTTATCACTAGAAAAAAAAAACGGTTTATAATACGAAAAAAGTTAAATTTAAAACGAAAATCGTTTTATTACAAACAAAATTGTATAATATTTCAAAACCTAACCGCCTATTAACCTAACTACGCCTATTTCTATACATCCACTGGGCTATGCAGTTTTGATAATATTACTATAACAGGTTATATAGCTTACATCCGTATAATCCATATAATAATATAATTAAAATTAAAAGTTATAAAATACAACCGGTTAATTACGTAGTTCATCCGTAGGTACATTTTTGGCTTAGTTTGGAAAAAAACGTATATCACTGGTTCAAACTTCAGATCACTAGTAAACATTAATCGATCAGCTGATTGAGTGTATAATTATTTTAAATGAGTATTTTGTTTGTCGGTATTATGGAACTAAATAAACCTGCAAAGCCTAGATTGGTGGTGACAAGTCATTTTAACGCTACGTGCCAAAAAAAAAAAAAAAAAAAAAAACATTTTTTTTTTCTGGTGTGCCATTAAATTATACAAAATATTATACATATAATATAATTAAAAAAAAGGACTGACATACTTCACACGTGGGCGTACGTGGTGTAGGTGGGAAGTTGGGAAGGTAGGATACAGACGAGAATTTAATGTATATCTGTAAGCAACGATAAACCATTGCTATTACTATTTATTATGTATTAATTGTTATAAATGAAAAAAAAATATAAAGTATAAACATATCTTTTTTTTAATGTAAATGTTAATTTTTGAAATTTGAAATTTTCTTTTTTCAATTTTGATTAAATACTTTGGTAAAGCGATAAATAAATGATCTTGGGCTAGATTTGGCCAGTAAGCTGTAATTGGTCTCCACTGACTTAACTCAATATAAGTGAAGTTATTTATAGTATAAAGAATTAAGAGTATAAAAAACAAAATCACTATTACCGTTGTACTTGAGACTGTCAGAGCCACTGCTTATTTTACACAAAAACATGGTATGCAGAAAAATCGTTCACATATCACAGAATAGTTAGATTAAGAATTTATATTTTTTTTTTGAAAAAGAAAGACTTTTTGTAGGCCTTATCGATTACTGATTTTCAAAATTCAAATTTCAAGAAACTGTATAAATTGTTTGAAAAATTCTCATTTTAGATTCTAAGCGGAGCGAGGAAAGTATTGGTTTTATAATGATGTTTTTATATGAATACTTTTTTTACCAGAAAGCTTACTCCAATTATCAAGTATTGCACCACTTGTGAATGGAAATGTTCTCTGGGTGGTACTTTAAACAAGTCAATTTTTGAAATTCTCATCACTTTTTGAGATAGTAAGGAAAACCTGGTTCTTTAGGTTAAAAAAGATTGAAAGATTAAAAATCGGTTGTCATTGATTATTATTAGGGTTTTATTATTTTAAATAATTTTTTTAACAATCATTTTTATCGTATAAAACCATATTTCTGTACTCATTTTACTATAATTATGACATATATATTTTTGACAAAGCATCACTATTAACTAAACTCCGCTCAGAATCGTTTTTTAGTTCGCAATGGTTTATCGTTGCTTATATATATAAATTAAATTCCCGTTTGTAAAATATGTCAGTCTTTTTTTGGTAATTATTTTACCTTTCTTACTAACATTGATTAATAAAAAATTAGAATTCATTGCGACCTGTTCAAAGTTTTGTTCATTCCAATAAAAATAAATGTATTAAAATCGGAGTGCTTTATGAGACGTGAGAGTTATTCCTGTAAAGTCATCTTCGTTTGTGCCCTTTTTCTCTCTAAATGGTTATCACGCAGTTTATACTAAATTAGTGTACATTTTTTAACTTTAAAATGATAATTTTTTAAGTATTAAAAATAATTTTAAAATTTTACAAAATTGGAGGATATTTGGGAAAACGGATCCGAAAGCCTTAACTTCTATGTTACCATATTTACTTAAAAGTTATAAGCTAAATTGTTTGATCTGTTTAAAAAAATTACACTGTAAAAAATGCATATGGTATATCTGATCTTAATTTCAATGTTGCGTGACACTGTACAAATACACACCAACACTTATTTATGGCTAACAACTACACTAACCAGTAACCATCCACAAATTTATGGTTTTTGGGCAAAATCCAATTTAAAACAAAAATAAAATCCATTGAAATGTGGCACCACCACTTCATTTAAACGTCACCGTCACTCTTACTCACAGATTTCTATGGTGACAAATATTTTACATGGCTTTTCTGTACGTGTAAAATACATTGGCGTATTGAGATATTTATTTAATCATATATCAATTCTTCTCGTTGGACTTAGTATTTTATGTTATTTTGTCAATATTCACGTCCATAATTCCTAATAACTACAAAAGAATTATGAACGCCGAATAATATGAATAAGCGGTGAATAACATTTTAATAATACAAAAATATAATTCATGACAAAATAGTTATATAAGTATTTATTATAAATGAGGGATTTAGTTCAGAATTCTTATCATTTTACTACATCTGTATGTAGTAAGTTTTAGAACTCCAATATAATAGACTATCTTATTCCACAGATTGTTTCTGAATTACACTATAACTTACTGTAAGTATTGATTAAATTGTAGCGTTTGATCATTATTCTAAGTAGCTAGAACTTATCAACAAGAAGACAGCAAAGAAAACTACATTACACTTTAGGAACATGTTCAATATATATGGTTATCCAAAAACTAAGACCGTATAACTCAAATAAGTTCAGATATTTATGTATATTATATAATATAAAATTGACATCATTTAGTCCAAGGTATCTATAGTCAAACGAAATGGCATAAAGGACAGTGTTTAAATAAATTGTAAGGAAAGCTGGTTGAAAAAAAAGACGTTTTGAACATATTTCTGAGTATTCTACACCCTAAACACTTTAGAAAGTGATGAGAGAATTAATGAGAACAACTCTAAGTGCACACACATGTTGGCAACAAGATAGATACTTATCAAAAAATTGAATAATATGATAAGGCTAAAATCAAATTAGTTGACTACGATTTAAATTAAGAAATTAAGTGTTTTGTGTGATTTGAATTATTATGTTGGATTATTTACAATAATAGTTAAAAAAAAATTAGGATGTTGTAGTTTGGTGTAATACTAATATTCTAATCTAAAATTTATATTATACAGTTTTTATAAATAGCACTTACTTTGTAGTAACTACTTAAAGTAGTAGTACTAAACTTAAACAAAATAATTTATTTTATAGATTTATTATTTATTGTGTAAATCATAATTAAATTAATATATACTTAATAATAATAAATAGGCATCTGTATTATTGATCTAATATCTATTTGTAATTCATAATATAAAACAACTAATCCAATATTTATTAATTTAAAATTAGGAACTGGTTTATTTCATGTGTAGGTTACTAAAATACAATTATCAATAATGTGTATTTAAAAAAAAAAAATATTTTTTCGCTTTGAAGACTTTTTTTAAAATAAATACCTACAAGTGCAGCATATTTCGTACAGTAGCCGATCCAAACGCCGTCAGTAGTTTAAAACAGTGGTTTCCCCAACTGATGGTTCCTGGATTTACTTCAAATGATCCGTGACATCATTTCAAGTAGTTAATTAACTTTATTGCTAATTTTATTATGTACGTATATAATAATTATAAATTATAAAGAAATAAGTGGCGGGGGAGTGGAACTAAGTGATCCACTGTAGTGGAATATTGACTATAGTAGTGAAGCCTAATGTGGAGTTAGAAACCACTGGAACAACGTTGACAGTCAAAATATCAACAAGTACGAAATATCGATAGATTGAAACTTTGACTGTGAAAACATCAAAAAACATAAAATATCGACAAACCAAAGTTCATAACCACAGTTTACGATTAAGTTTATTACCAAAGTTAATATTGATAAATTAAATAATTTATAATTATAATAAGAATATAAAAGCCATTATATTATGTTATAATATTTACGAACTATTATAATAATAATTGCATTGTAGTCAAATACAATGTCTATAATATTATTATTACAATTGTGTAGGTATTGAAAGTATTGAAAGAATTAAAAGTCTTTAAATAATATTAGTTATTCAAAATTAAATGTTATACCTAGTAACATTATTATATTATGATTTTAGTTTCTGGTTTATTTACTTTTTTTAAAAAAAAATTTACGCTCGAAGTTTTAATTGCATTAAAATATTATTTATAAAGCCATATCAAAAATTTAATATTCAAATGTTGTTTCGACGGTTGATATTTCGTTATTTTTGATACAACAGTTGATATTATTAAACTGTCGATACTTCGACTGTCGGCATTTTAACCTCTCGACATTTTGATTGTCGATGCTTCATACCACACCCATTGTATAAAACAAAAAAAATCTATTTTTATGATATTGATATATAGATATATATATATATATATATATATGATATATGTGCTAATCCATGGTTAAATAGTAGGTATTTTATTAGTTTGAAGTCTTTAATTATTATTTGTGCCTACGTGTATTGTAGATGTATACTTTATCTTGTCACAACAATAACGAATGACTTCTTAACATTTCCCTGACAAATGATTTTAATTTGACTTGAATCGTGTTTAACAACTATTCTTCGCTATATAAACGACTATAACCTGACCAATATTAATTACTTGAATCGTGCAAGTGAAAAGTTATAGGCATAGGTTGTACATTTGACCAGTATAAGTACCTATCTAAAAGTAATACAATTCATTAAATGTTCTGTACATATTTTAAGACGATTAATTTTATGATTTAAATATGAAAAAAAAAAATAGACAATTTGATCAATAATTAAATTAAAATGTTGATGTTTTCCAAGATTATTGATTTTTTTCTTTCTTTCTTTCTTTCTTGCAAATAATTATACAATTTATATTTTAAACTTGAAATCTGTAATACAAGCTCGCTACATAAATTAAGCTTTAAATAATTTAATCTACCAACATTTGATTGACTGTACATTTTAAATTCAAAATAATCATAATAATGATCATACCAATGTCATTATTAGGGAACAGATTTTACTATAATTACATATTTTAATAATGACTCATTATTATAGTCACCAAAAATAACACAAAGATCAATTTCCTGAAAGACACTCATTATTATTTCGGAATATATTACATTTTTTTAGAATATTTAAGACACAATTCTTAAATGAGAATTAGTAATTACTATAGATTATCACCAAAATTGATTTTAGTATTAAATTAAATTAAGTGTATTAAACTGCATACAAAAAATATTTTAAATAAATAAACTCCAAATCTTTTTTTTTTTAGTTATATCCTCCCTTAAATTAGTTTCAGATTTTCTACTAAATAGAAAACCTAATCAAGATTTCTAAGGTGAGTAGTAATATTCTAGACCATGAGAATCACAAAATAAAAAATATGTTTAAAAAAAAAAACTTAAAAATAACCAAAAAAAGTATTTTTTAATTTTTTCCATTTGAACTCTAAACACCACACAAATTTCTATAGTACTTTAAAAGATTTAATGATTCACTAAAAAAAAAAAAATAATAATAATCAAAAAATGCTAAAAGTCCCAAACCAAAATTATGACTAATAGTTTTTATCAAAACTGTTCATTTTTGAATGTTGGATTTTATTCATAGCGTATATTTATTAACGATAAGGTATGTACTTAACAAAATAAGCAATGACATTTAAAAAAAAAAAGTATAAAATAATTTCAATAAGGGCGATTCAACCCCCTCAGACCTCCCTGTAATGTATGCCTGGATAAGGGGGCCCATTGAAAGTTTCACTCCTGGCCCGAATTTCGAAGTTACGCCACTGAAAATAATAGTTTATAAAGTTGTATTAATATTTGTAATATTGGACAATAAATTGTCTGGCTTATCTACAACAATAATAACAAAAGTGTGAAAGTAATTTCGAAAGTTGGACACATTTTATGAGTTCAAACTTGTGTGCCTATACATTGTTTCTGTTTATAGTAATAAAATAGCAGACAATTTATAAAAAGCAATGATTATTATACGATAATAAATCCATATAGGCGTTGGTAATTTCCGCAGTCAACATAAATGCGCGAGTTCTATTACTACAGTGTGTTTTAAAATGTAGGTAGATATAATAACTATTTATTTAATGATGATAAGCATAGATATTTGTAGGCAAATACCTATTTGTTATTATTATTTTTACGCACAAAGTATAAGGTGGCGTCATTTGGGGAGAAAGAACAGGCGGAGGCTTTTTTCCCATCCTAGAATACAATTTTTGAGGTAGTGGTATAGAGCGGTTAATTTTGGCAGCCATGTAAATTACCACGGATGATAGTAAGAGCCGATAATTCAAGTGGCCATGTTGGGATAATTTAAAACATATGAAGCGTTTAGATCTATTGATTTTACTATTTTTGTATTTTTTTTTTTTTTTATATTTTTAGTATCTATGAACAACTTTTCTAACAGAAACTTGCTCCGGTGGGCAAATATAACATCATTTCTGAAAGGAAATTTCATCTAGTTGGTTATTTAGGAAGTTATTTGCTGATTTTCCAAGGAGTTTTCATAATAATTGGGAAAAACCAAAAAAAAATTATCGAAAAAATGGCAAATATAAACGACGCACCGCAGCATTACTAATTCCATCGATTATAATTTACACTGTTTTCTACCAGAAATATTGTTTTGATAAAAAAAAAATAAGAGACCATTTTTGTCACATTTTGGATATAGTTCTGAGAAAGTAATTTACTTTTTATTTTCTCAGCGGTTTTTATAATAATTAGAAAAAACCGAAAAAAGATGAAAATTAAATAATTTTATGGCGTGGCGTTATGAAATATTGCTCCAATCAAAAAATGATAAAGACCTATTTTGTTGCAATTTTAATTTGGTTAAAAAGTAAGAAATTCATTTTTGATTTCCGCTATGTGGTTTTTTTAAATAATTTTGCAATGCCGAAAAAAACGTAGAAAGAATGAGAAAGTTCGAGGGAATAATTTTAGTTCGAGTTTTATTATTTTCAATTTCATTTTTTACTTGTAATTCAATTAAAAATATTTGTAGAGAAAACTTACTTTTGCCTTTTTTAGGTATGGTAAAATTTTCAAAACAGTGGCAATTTTTGAACTAGTTATGGGCATTTTATCATTGCTGTGTGTGTATAATTGTTTGACCAAACAGAAGTTCATAAATATTTAACACGAGGGTCGTAATAATACATATATGTAGTCCGGTTAGCCCGACAGGCGTATGTACATAATGGTCTAATGGTCAAAGAAATACAAGTAGAGTGTAATGGAATCATTTTTTTGTATAGTAACTTTAAGATCAAATTTAACGAATACCGTAATTAAAACTGCCTTTCAAATCATGTATAAACCAACTTCGTTCAGAATCGTTTTTCGTTAGCAATGGTTTATCGTCATTTACAGATATAAATCAAATAATTATATGTGTCCTACCTTGCCAACTTCTCACTTGCTACGGTAGCGCATCCATCTGCAGTATGAGTTCTTTTTTAGATTCTAAGTGTAATGAGGAATGTATTAGTTTTACTATGATACGTGTACTTTTGGATTCAGATCGGAGCTAATTTTTATTCGGGCATTTTGATTCTCGTGTACTCGTATAGTGATCATTATAAACCTATATACCAAACAATTATTGTAATATACAGACTACTTATAATTTATAAACTTCACAAAATAACGCGAATCAACAACCATAATATTATATAATTGTGTATAATCATATCTATTCGGTAAATTATTTCATATTTATTTTGGTAAAATGTAACTAAGAGTTTTAAAAGTTGAATATAAATTAATCTATTCATTATAGCCATAGTCTATATATTTACTAGTTTTTCTTTCTTTTTTTTTTTTTTTTATTTTTTATAAAAATATACGAACACTCAAATTTTGATAGAAACTTTTATTTACCAACCTACACTTTATAATTAAACCGCTAATTTACACTCGTAATCGTTTCTAAATGCGGCGGTGCCTCATTATTAATTAAAGATGAATAATGACGCCGGGTATAATTAAAAGATAAAAAATGTATCTTTGACGTGTCTAGACTATATCTATTTTGAGTAAACACTAAACATAATGATAGTATATTTGAAATGTATTATTTAATAGGAAATATTTACAGTGTTTAGGAAATTTAATATTTTATCGTATCAGTTTGTGGAAGTTTAATTATAATTATATCGTTTAGTATTTATGGTTACACTTATACAATCGCGGTTACTTTGGAAATTATTATCAAAAGTATCTAAGGAAATCCACAAATGAAAATCATTAATTGGTAACAATTAAATCAATAAAGCGCTGGGTTTTAAGTGTTATAACATTTTTCGATTAGAAACGAAGAGTAGGATCTATTGGTTTTACAATGATGTTTGTGTTTTTTTTTATATATTTTTTTCTGTTTTAAACAACTTTTTTTACAAGAAATCATCCTCCGATGTATAGAGTGTTGTATCTTTTCTAAAAGCTAATTTTCTCTAATCGGTACATTTGGGAGGGCATTTTTTGATTTTTTTTATTTGGAAAAACTCAAAAGAAAATTATAGATAAAACAGCAAATATTTACGGTGCCCTGCGACATTTCTGTTAACAATGTTTTTAATTTTGACAATTTATGTTTTCTACCAAAAATATTGCCCCAATCGAAAAATGACAAACGATTAATTTTATTCCTTTTAACACATAGCATTTAACAAAGAAAGTTGTTTTTTGATATCTAAAATATTTTTTCATAATAATTGGGAAAAACCATAAAAGTCGAAAAGTACAATTTTTTTCAAATTATAATGCAACGATTTCATTATTTAACATTTGTATGGCTTAAATTTTTTACCATAAATATTAATCTAATAGAAAAACGACTGGAGACTTCTTTTTGAAATTTTTAATTTAGTTGTTGCCTAAGAAAGTTGTCTTTTGATTTTCTGTGTAGTATTTTTAATACTGGGCAAAACCAAAAAGAACTTAGAAAGAACGGTTTACAAAAATAATTATTTTTTTTAACTTTGTTTTTATGTTGTAATTAAGTTACAAATATTCGAAGAGACTTGAAATGTTTACAATTCAATTATATCTGCTTTTTCTAAACGTAGTAAAATACGTCTTCAATCGAAAAGTAATAATAGATCTTTTTTTTTTACATTTTAAAACTAATTTTTCCATTAAAACTGTCATACTTTCAATTTTCTAAAGGGTTTTCAAAATTATTGGGAATAGCCAGAACTGAAATTATAGGAAAAACAGACAAATATTATGGCGCACCACGGTATTATCGATTACATTACGGAAATAACGGTTTTATTATTTTCAATTTTGTTTTTTTTGTTGTAATTCAGTTTAAAATATTTGTAGTGATATGAAATATTGACAGAAAACTTTTATTTTATTTACGTGGTAAAATTTTCAAAACATTTTGACATTTTTTGTTCTATTTATAGGCATTTTATAATGGGAAACTTTTTACGTAGTTTTTCTTTAGTTGGTACTATGTAGACAAGATATTTTTACTTAAATAAACATAAAATTACTTGAAAATGATTGAAAATTTAACACTAGGTTAAAAAAAGTTGAACGAAATGTAGTAATTTTTTTTTCTTACTAAACTTTATTCAGAATCGTTTTTGAATAGAAATGGTTCTTCGTAGATTAGAAATATAATTACATAAATTAAATTACTTTTGGTATCCTACTTTCCCAACTTCCTATAAGAAATCTACGACAATGATACACTGAATGTTATACGGCTATGCATATACAATATACAATGTATATTATACATATATATAGGTGCCATCACTGTTCATGGATTTTTTAGTATTATTATATAAACTATAATACTTACTAGTTTATTTGATGAAATATTTATGATTGAATTATTTATTTCTCATTCTTGAAGATAAGAGAATTTTTTCAAACCAATATTACTTACGTGAGTGTCAGATTACCTATAGTATATATATAGCCTTTATTACTTCTGCATTATATTTTCTTTATTTATATATATATTATGTAATAATAATAGATTTTCTTATATATATATACTGTATAGTTAAAAAAAAATAAAAACTTTATTGCTAAAAAATAAAGGCCATCACGCCCATCACGAAACACTTTCAAACGATAATATATATATATATATCGATTTCTAGGCAAATAATTATTTTAATTTAAAAAAACCTATTTTTTTATTTATGCCACTTATTAACTTAAATTTTCCTTTGTTTTCGTAATAATATAATAACAACCTAACCTAACCTTTTTAAAAAATATATACATTCTAAATATTTATACGTGAGTATAAATAATTCATAATAATGCATATTACAGTCCTGAAAAAATACAATTAGTAAATTATTAATTTGTATTATGTTAGACACTCTGTTATACTATAAAAAACAATAATTATAAATCGGTTTTCAAAAATTTAGAATATCCACATCATAAGTTGTTAACTACAATTTATTTCTAGATATGAGTACATCGGAAATGTAAATCTATATAATAATAAGCAGTTACTGGACATCACTGATATTGGTACTTTGTGCCTTCACCCAGTGCCATACCAGCTGTAGGTTTAAATCTTTTTTTTTCTTTTCTAATCTTCATCCTGACTATTTGGGGTCAGCCACCTTCATTCTAAACTTCTAGTTGAACTCCCATATATTCTCGTTTTTTCTACATTTTTCTCTACCATTTTAACCTAACCCAATCTAACCTAACCTCCTTAAAGTACCTTCCCAGTCATATTTCCTTTCAGAAAAAGTGCTATCATTGTAACTTGGATCAAGATTTCTCGTAGAATAGTTGTACACAGATAAAAAAAAAAAAACATCTTTGTAAAATCATAAGCTTCTTCGCACCACTCAAAATCTAAAAATTACGAGAATGTATTTTACTAAAAGAACAATTTACAAAGCAGAAAACGACTGACAAAACATCAGCAACATAAATCGTTTTGACTTTGTCTAAACGCTCTCTTATACATTTTTACCAAAGTACATTAAGTACATTAGTATTAAATGAAATTAAATAACACATTTTTAAATTTTATTTGTATATTATATTAAATTAGTATTCATTGAACGACCAGAGGCCAGATTCTGAATGTTTTCGTAAATATTAATTCATCTGGCAAAACAAAAATTGTTTAAAAATACCTATGTTGTATTTCTTGCTACAAGTCACTGACAGTCTTAAGTCTGTAAAAATGAGAAATAAAATTTGTTTTATTGTTTGTAAACGTTTGGACCCAACTGGTATATAACCCACCGAAAGCCGAGACCCAACTAGCAGAGTACCAAAATTCATTGGGACCCAACTAGTGTAATATACTTAACAAAACCACTAGGATCCGGAACCCAATTTGGATGCAGCCAACCTGACACAACCCTATTTATTACCTCCTACGACAGGTTGAGGTACCGTGAGAGTATTCTAATCCACTCCCACAGAGAAAACAGCTATACGTTTTAACATGCATCCATAATTAATATACATGATTAATATGTATAATGTTATTATATATTATATAAAACAAATAAAAAAAAGTTAAAAATGAGCATATAGGTACAGTCTAGACTTAGTACACAATAAGTGGCGGCAAAATTTTTCTTCGTCAGAAGTACCTATTCTCCGTCATATTTTTTTTTTCGCCACAGCGTCCCTAAGTGAACAATATTCGAAACTGATACGACTGTAGATACAATTCTCTAAGATTGATATTGAGTATACATTTGTATTAGTCAAAACATTTAATATTAAGTCTTGGTCACGAAAATACTTAATAACTAATAATATATTCTAATCTACTGGATTGCGTTGTCATGAAAGGAGTTGTTTAAGTGCTTCCATTTAAAAAAAACCGAAAATAAAGCCTCTTTAAAGTACAATCTAGACAACCTGAACTTTCAGAAAAGTTGTTACGCGTAAAAACCGGAGCAAGTTTACTAGGAAAAATAATGTCCACAAACTAGAACAAAGAAAAAGAAGAAACAATAAACAACGTTGTAAAACCAATAGTTCCCTCGCTACACTCAGAATCTAAAATTATGTTAATATTTGTTTTAATACTATCATTGATACTACACAGTATATACAGTTATACAGGAACGTGTATTTGTTTTACTTTTATATAGATTATTATATATCCTTATAGCGTATACAAAATCATACCAATAAATAACTTATTAATATTATAAATAAAATACGAGATAAAGAGGAGTACAGTTTTGAATACGATCAAAACGTCAAAAAGTTTATAAAAATATTAACAAAATCGTTATTTATTTTTACATAGGTATCATACTATAAAAAGTCAAAAATCAATATACTATTTAGCTGTACCTCTCGGTGTTTCTAATGCCCGAAGGAATACAACATCATGAACAATGAACTAAGTAACGAATTTCTATGGTAACTAATGTGCGTTATGCGTATCCTCACAACTATTACGGGCCCTCACGGTCTACCTTATTTGTTATTTTGTTCTGTTTGTTTTAACTTTTTATTTTATTTTATCCGTATCAAAAAGTTAATCCGCAAACCAATAAAAATAATTCGCTTTGTTTACCAAATATACCAAAACCCTGTGTCACCCACACTTCAGGGGTTGGACTCGAAGAGAAGAAGTGTAATACCATGTGTTATTCCTGATCTAAAACTACATCTATGCAAATATTCAGCCCGATCCTTCTCGTAGTTTTGGCGTGAAGGGATAACAAACATGTATCTAAATAAATGTACGCATATTTATAATATCATAATTGGATTATACTAAACAAAAAAAACTTGTTCGATATAATGTAATGACCACTATCTTGTGACTTTTGTAAAATATACCATATACGTAGGTACCTATTCTAAATATTTTTTAAGAAAATTATACTCAACGCGCTCTAATTGTTCGTGTCGGTATAAAAGTGTATTGTGCACAGTATAATGGAGATTATTTACATTGTCAGTTGCAGTGATGCCGTAATAATAAAGGAAATAGCAGTAATACGGTATACGTTATATTTATACCATTAAATTAATTAATTGTAGACGGATCGTTTATTTTGGCAAATCGGACCAATTTTTCTGATGAATGTAATGCCGCGATAATCGTATTATAAAAAAAATATGTTTAGATTTCACGCCATTTCATACCGTCAAATTCCCTACCTTCTTACAAAAATTATAACTTAAAAAAAAGAAGAATATACTTCGCACGATGGATAGGCCACTATTTTAGGGGGAAAGTTAGGAAGGGAATGTAATGTATTTTTTTGTGCAGCATTTAATCATTGCTAATATATAATATGATATGCGGAGTTCGGTTGTTATGTTTTAAAAGACCGTAATATTTACAATTTTCGTCAAAATTTAATAACAAAATTCTTATTATAAAAAAAAAAACATCATTAAACTAAATTTTTTCTTGTTGACCATTAAGTACAACTTATAACGAACCTCTTGTTAAATTTTCAAGCATTTCTATTTGATCAAAAAATTTTATCTACGGAGTATCTACCGAATAAATATTACGTAAAAAAACTCGCAAAATTAAAATGTCTTTAAATGGTTTAAAAATTGTATCACGTTTTTAAAAGTCAAGTATAAGGTTGATATTCTAAGTCTCTACGAATGTTTTTCATTGAATTACAGCAAAAAAATAAAATTGAAAATAATAAAAGCTTTATTTTCGTAAATTTACATTTTCTTGCGTTTTTTCCCGGTTTTTCCTAATTATTTTGAAAACTACTTAGAAAATCAAGCTAGAGATAAAATTCACTTTCAAAAACGTGCTTCACTTAATTCACTGAAGCAAGATTTCTAGTAGAGTTTATGTACAAAATACGAAAAAAAGAAAATCTATAAAATAAACATTTTTGTAAAACATATACATTCCGGGCTTCGTTCGAAATCTAAAATTATGAGACTTTATTTGATGTTAAATAATTAATAAAAACTTAATAAAAAAAATATCATACTGTTAATGATGATCACTATTGTATAAATGGGAAATTGGGAAGGAAAAATGCATCAAGTTTTTAAATTTAATTCTATAAATAGCGATTATTTATTGTCATCGAATTCTGAGCAAAATTTCGATACATCATTTTAAAATGTCGCGATTTTTACGATTTTTGTCAAAATTTAAACTTAACCTATTTATTTAAAAAAAATGACTATTTCACTCAACTTTTTTTTATCGATAAAAACAACTTATGACGAATCTCGTGTTAAATTTTCAAACATTTTTGCATAACCAAAAATTTATATTCACATTAATCGAAAAATAATACTTGGAATGACGTGATTTTTACGATTTCAAATAAAAATCAAAATTAAAATTTGAACTTGAAACACATATAATATTTAAAAAAAATCTAGTACATAATGCTGAACTGTTTTTTTTTTTTTTATCACTTAGTGGATAAATGTAGAATTTATAATGAACCTTGAATGTTCTACTAATATTATCATCATTATCATCATCTCTAGAATTTGATCATATTCAAGTACCTATTTAATTTTAAACTACATTGTAAAAACGTATAATGTTGAAACAATTATATTAATAAATAAATAAAAGAATAATTCAATCAAATTAACTGTGCCAGTTTTATTTTTATTAATTATTTATAAATATAACTCTTCATTAGCGGAAAAATATTTCACGGTAACGTAGTAAATGTGATGTTTCCGGTGATGAATCTCACGCAAACCGATAATCGTTTACCTTACACACATTTCACGCACGCACGCACGCTTACTATTCAGCTCTTGTGATATTGCCAATGTCTAATTCCTTAAAATCGGTCTGTTGGCAACTATCCAAACAAATGAACAATGCAACATTTAAGTAACGTTACATACTATTCCGGAACGTAAAACGAGACAATAATTTGGGACATACCTCATAATACGAGCAATTATATTGCTTACTCCTTTCACATTGAAATGGGCAACTGATCAGTAGGTTAAAAGATAGCAACTTTATTTATTCTAATTTTTTATTAAAAATACTAAGGAATAAAGTAAATAACGTTTAAAGTACAATAGGTGATTTTTACCCAGCCTTACCCCTTCTGAATTCCCATAGTTTGAATTTTCTTTGGACTATTTTTATCCCTCGTGACTTAAGTTTATGGATCATTAAAGTTTGTTAAAATTGATCTACAAAATACAAAAAAATCACATATGCATATAAATGGAGTTGATAGTTTTAAATATTAGTCCACACCAAACAAAATTAGAATTTTCTACATTTAATGTTGACTCCTACAATGAAAACTGTCGAAAGTCACTTTTTCAATTGTTCACAAGAACAAATTTAAATAAATTCTAATTCTGCATTATTTAAATTCAAATTTGTATTTATTTGTCTAACTCTAAATATATTCTAAATCTCTTCATTACTTATTTCAGGTAATTCTTTTTATTAAATATTAGAAATGATTTTATTTTTAAAAAATAGATTTATAACCTAACGGAAATATAAAAATGGGTATATCTTGTGGAACACTCTGTATACTTTTAATTTTTCAAAATAAATAGAAACCCCTTTTCTTGAACATAGATTTAAATAGGGAATATTTTTCTAAACATTTTAATATTTATAACACTAATATCAGATTTAACCTAACCTTGCCCTTTTTTACTTCTCCAATCAAAACTTTAAACTATAATAATTATAACACACGATATTAGGATTATACATTTTACAAAAAAAATGTTTCAAAAAATATTTTCTGTATTAATCTGTCTACAAAAAGGGGGAGTACATATTAGACAATAAAAAGTATATACTTATATGAGGTTTATACAGTCGAGGTAAAAAATTAAAAAAAGTTTTAAAACAAAGCTTAAACAATTTCATAATGGTTGGAAAATTGATTATTTATAATAAAATGATCACTCTGTATAAAAACCCAAAAATACCAGAAATCAATAAAAATATATTATATTCATAGGGAATAAGGATAATAATTTCCTTACGTTCATTGTAATGTTTCCTCCATAATATATATTGTAATATCATAATTAATTTGTGTACTAAGGTTTTTTTTTAAAAAAAAAAAGTCCTCTGAAAAAGTTCACGGACATTTTGAAAACTTTTTAATTTCTCAAATTTATGGCTATCGCCTATCAAGTAAATATACAACGGTTGACCTACATTTTTGTTATTATTAAAAACTTTATATTACCTACTTTAAAAGAGTTGTATATAAATAGATTGTACTGGTGAATGAGGAAAAGATGAACACAAAAATAAAAGTATAATTCCAACTGTGATTATACAAGAAAATATTTACATTTTCTGTTTTTATATGAATATTAAAGCGTATTGGTATAGGTTTTTCTACATTAATAAGGTATTTATTTAGAATTTTAGATAGTCTGCTAATTGAAAATATAGCAAGTACTTATATTGAATTAAATTAAATTTTTTTTATACTTTTTTCACATTAGACTTCATTTGATAAGGTAAAAATACGCGAATGTTATTGAGTTAATGACAATATAGGTATTGAAATCTTTCGGGAAAATAAATTGTAAGTGAAATTTGGATATTTCGTAGGTTTTTTTTAGCATTGTGTATAGAACACGTGTACATATATTCAATTGTAAGAAAAAGCACAGCCGAAATATGGGAAACCAAAATCTGACAAAGGGAAGCCTACAGTACATATATATCCATTTGGCGCCGTACCTAATCTTATTAGAGGTTGAGAAAAAAAACCATGTTATATTAAAACGACACGATCTCGTAAATCCATTTTAAATGATATTATTAAAATAGTCACAAAAAAACGGCAGTATACTATTATCACATCCAAATCCGAAGCTACGAGTATTATATATATTATATTAAATCCTATGTTTAATAAAAATCTTAGTCGACCGTGGCCTATATTTATATATATTTTTAATTTAGTATCTAATTTTATACAATAATATATTGTATAAGCTCGTGTTTGCATAACTAACCCGACATTAATTAAATAAAATTAATTTTTATCGACAAAAAATACAACTCTATGACCCACAGATAATTTATGTATATTTTAACTTGAATGTTCTTTTTTTTCCTCCCTACTAAACAAAACTTGGAAAAGGTAATCAATAAAAACAAACTATTCTGATTTAAAAATCTGGAGATTTCTAATAGAAAAATATATTCCTAAAAATTTTAAATAATAAAATCGTTAAGCCGTATTTATTTATTTTTTTTGGGGGGGGGGTTTCAAATTATTTGAAAACTAAACTAACTTTTCTTTGGACATCAAAAAACAACTTTTTTTGTCAGTGGCTATATTAAAAGGAGCAAAATTGATCTTTTTTTATTTTTCGATTGAAGCAATATTTTTGGTAAAAACAATTTTATCCATATAATACCTTCCAAACCTAAGCTTAACCTACCAAGCGTATGTCAAATTAGCCAAATCTAATTTTATAAAAATAAAGGAATAACTCAATTTTAAAAATTGTTGAATTAATTCATTTTTAGTGGGTTAAAAATTGTACTTGTTGATTGGAAAAACAATCAAGTTATTACTTATTAAGCTAAGCTCCATGTAATTTGCCATGAAAGTAAAATTATATATACGTAACATTATTATATTATATTACATTTTGTTTCAAAAATTTGTTTTGCACAATAAAATACCTAACATAATATTATTTTATTTGAACGTTTAAAATACTAATTTTAAAGCATATTATTTTTTTCAATTTTAATGACTTTAAAAAAATCCGACCCTTGACCACACTATAAAGTATTGGTCTATAAAACCATAAGTCCATTCAAGAGCCCCCACAGGTGAAAATTCAGGGGGGGACAGCCTTGATTTGTATCAATAGTCAAACACTTTAATTAATATATTATGTGTATTTTTAAAAATCTTTAAAGATATTATAATATAATATTAAATTTTATACTTTTAGTAACTAATTAAACACAAATCGCAGTTATATTTTTTTTCCAGATTTATCAACATTTTTTTCTACTAAATTAAGTTCTTTGACTTTTTTCCAATGTAGCTTTCAAGTTTCAAATTTAACATTCATAATCCGGATAAACGATTCTTAGATAACGGCAAGTCAGTTATCCACAAATGATCGGCTATAATCGTAAATACCAACTTCAAATCCTAGGGCATAAATAAGGGCATATTTTTATGGTAAATTGGCTTAATTCTATTATCACGAAGTATACCTAAATACTAGGTACCAATCAAGGTGTTATTGATGGGTGTATCAAGTATTGACAAATATCAATACACCTCAGTGCCAATAATTAATTTTGGAATTCTGAGATATTGAATTTGGATATAATTAATTTTACTTGCTGTAAATCTAGGGAGAGTTTCCCCCTTCCCCTTTGTGGACGCCCTTGAGTCCATAATACCTACATATGTTGTACCTATCCATCACACATTTTGTATGGATAATAATTGTCGTAATTATATTGTATACATAGTGCTGTAAGGTATAATATAGTAGTTCTATTGTTTTGCAAATGTTAACATTAATTGAAATAATAGTCGAAAATTATACGAATGCATAGACACATACAAAAGTATACAGTTTACTATCATACATTTCATATCTACACATCGTTTATAAAGTTGTCAAACTATATTGTGCTAAAATATATGTTATATTATGATAATAACTTACCGTTTAATGAATGTTTAATTGACGTTTTGTAGTTTTATTTTTAATTAACATGAAATACATTTTTTGAAATTATCTGGTTCTTATGAAAGAAAAATTTTGTTTTATAACATACTATATGTTATCGACTGTCTAGTATTTTTGTTTTGTTTTTCAGGTAAAATTAATAATTTAACAGTTACATAATTGTTAGAAAATTGGTATAGGTCCCACACAAATAATTGACCACTTTGAATTTTGGAACCGCTCCATAACTTCACTTATAGGTACAGCAAAAGCTATTTACTGTCATAGTATACGGATTAAATTTATGGTGTAATGTCATATTATCAACATTTTTCAATAATACAATATTCGGTAAGATTTTCTAATATTATTCCTTATGAAATAAGCTAGAGTTATCGTTAAAACCAAAAACTTACAATGATAAAAAATAATAAAGAATGACCTTACAATGATCATAATTGATAATATTTTTCTACTATAATGTATATATTTTTATCTTCCTTCAATATTTTTCAGGGAAATATAAGCTATATATTTTGATTACAGAGAGAATAAATACTTATTAAGAGAGAATTTTTTTTATTTTTTTTTAACCTGCAAGGTTGGACATTACAAAAAAAAAAACCAAAAACATATTTTGTTCACAAATATGTGAACATATTTTTTTATCGCTGTTTTTCTAAATATATGAAATTCTTACACATTAATTAAAATTTAAAATAAAAACCAATATCACTTTTGTCCTACACTGAATTGATCAAGACAAATTTTCGAGTTTAGTTTCAATAAATTACTTCCTATTACAGAAAAACAAATAATGATTAAATAATAACGACTACATTTCAAAAGAGATTAATACTTAGTTATTTTGAATGTAGACAAATCATTTTTTTTCGTTTTAGATTCTGCAGTGCTCTACAGCATATTTTCTAAATAAATATTTTGTATTGTTGATGTATAAGAAAATTATGTTATTATGTTATTAATTTTCGGCTTTCTTAATAATTTGGAAAAACGTAAGAAAGACGTTTAGAATTGTAATTAATGAAATTAATGGTTTCATTACTTTCAATTTCGATTTTAATATAAATCGGTTAAAAAGGGTACCTGACTTAGGTAGTATAAGTACAAATAGTATAAGCATTGTCTATAAAATGTTCAAAACATTCTGGATATCTTTGACGTTTTCGAATTTTTCAAGTTGATATTTGGTAGATAATATATGATAAAATTGTTTGACCAAACAAAATATATTGAAAATTTAACACGAAGTTCATTATAAGTTCCTAATTAATTATTAAGACATCAATAATAATGGTAATTTAAATCATTACGATATACAGGGAAATTTAATGTGTATCTTGTGTATATCTATATGCAACGGTTAAACATTGCTAACGAAAAACGATTTTGAGTGGAATTCAGTTCTGCATGTTTTAAAAGGCCGTTAAAAAATAATAATAAACTTCATTATAAAACCAATACATTCCTCGCTACGCTCAGAATCTAAAATAACGGGGAACATGAATATGTAGGTATAATTTTCTATAGAAATATTTAACAAAAAAATTAAAACAAACACACATACATTATATTACTGATAGATATTACCCATAGTGTACCTATATGTAATGGTTTATTTTTTAAATATATAGGTATTGAATATCAACATGTTATAATATAGTTGTTCGACAAAAAGTATATTTATTTAAAATGATAATAGAACAATACTTTCACGACGAGCTGACTTTATAATTACTAACATTTGTGGGTTGGTATTTTAGCATACGCACCTAACCTTATAAATATCATGCACATTCATTCGAAACTGTCATTTTTCAGAGGTTTTTTTTTTTTTTATATATATAATATATATCTTATTTGAGTTATTTAAAAGTGATAAATATGTTTTCAATTACCAGAGTGTTTTTATTCACCACCTTGATTAAGATAATGTAAGTATTCTTAAAATTTTGTTCATAATACCTAATAATAATAATAATAATATAACTTTAAAGACTTTAAAAACGGCCAAATGATTTTGTAATGAAAAAAAGATAAGAATAATTTTTAAGAGCTATAATTATTTACATAATCTTTTTTTATACTAATGAAAATATAATATATAGAATGACTCATGCTCATCTCATTTATATCGTTGAATAATGCATAAATTCAAATTGCAGTTAACGATGATATTTTCGCATACATAGATTTTTTACAAAATTAAATGCTGTGAAGTGATTTAAGGGAATATTCTATGGTGAAAACAACATTGTTTTTTCTAAATTATAACAACATATTTAAAATGCAAATTATGTTAATTAATACATTTTTTTTTTTTTTTTTGAAAATGTTGACGTATTGTAATCGAAATTTGAACGAAATGTTTCTGAGATATTCTACTTGAAATGCTAAGGATAATAGTTTTTTACAGGGATTGGATACCAAATATTTAATGTACATAGATAATTTCATTCATAACATCTTCAGACAAATCATCTGATTAACAGTTTTTATTAAAACATGCAAGTTCTCATTAGAAAAATCAAAATTAGTAATGTCACAGGGTATTCCTAAATGTTGTGAAAAATATTATTATTCAAAAATATCAACCACACTTAAAAATTCTGAATATCAGAATTTGATTTTATGCATAATTTAATCATAAAAAAAGAATGAATTTATTTAACGGTTAACAATCGTTCTGTATATTGTTATTAATATTTAAGAAAAATTACTCAATGTAATGAATTGATCCCCCCCCCCGCCGCTTGACCGCCGTTTTAGTACATAATATTAGAAGGAGTTACCCAGAAAGGTAATCCATTGCCTCTTGAGATAATAAAGATAGGCAAATTCTATTTTATATGAATCATAGGGACAAGTATTCATATATTAATTACATTTTTATGTTTTAACAAAAAATTTAAAACAATTAATTTTAATTTTATTATTTTTGAAAAAATTGAAGACATCTATAGTTTAGAATTTATTCTTTTCAAAATTATGACTTTCAATTTTAATTTTCATTAACCTAAAGATTTTTAATATTTTGTATCATTCAGAGAAAAAAGTGTATTATTTAATACTTAGTATTAGTATTTTGAAATTATCTCACCTCATTATCAAATAAGTTTTGTTTAATAATACACAAAATATATACATAAAAATCATAAGTTTAATGAAAATAATAATGGAAACATCAAAATGTACAAACATTTGAATACTTTACCAAAACATAAAAATTAAATTGAAATATGATTATATTTAGTCCTTATTTCTATAAGTCATCTGAATAAATAAAAAAACCAGAATTCGATTGTTCTCGTTATCTCAGTGGATATCGCAGTAGGTATATCTTCGATGGACACTCTATATATATCTATAAAATTAAACCTTTTATTTTTTACTGTAATAGCTAAAGTAGCTTATAACTACATAATTTATTAGGAATTTTATTTTTTATGACACCGTTGAATATTAATATGTAGACACAATTTTGACTACCTACATACAAAATTAATACATGTGTTATTCGTCTTACGAAGAAAATAATAACTTCAATTGTTTACAGATTTGCAAATGTAGTTCCAAACGAAGGTAAGACATAAGTTAAAAAAACAAAACAAGTATAATTAATTCCTCTCAATAAGAGTAATTTATTTACAATTTACAATCTATAATATTGTTCATCATACTAGTATAATACATTATCAGGTCTACATAATTTTTGTTTTAGGGTTATTTAATTCATTTGGACAACAAATATCACCAACAATGATGCAAAGTAATCCATTACCATATTTCCCGACAACGCCACAATCATGGCCGCAAGGGAATCAACCTGCTTTCTTTACAAACCAACCCAACTTCCCTACAGCATTAACTGTCGTCCCTTCAGCACCAACTGTCTTCCATACAGCACCAACTGGCTTCCATACAGCACCAACTGTTTTCCCTACAGCACCAACTGTTTTTCCTACAGCACCAACTGTCTTCCCTACAACACCAACTGTTTTCAATTCAGTCAAGCCTATGTTCTCTATACCTCAACTACAGCAAATGACACAAGGATTCCAGTCTCCATCAATGAATCAAAATCAACGTTCATTATTGGTGCCAATTTACTCAAGATTACTTTTGCCTGCATTATATAATCAAATAATGACCATTCTAAGCAAATCTATGAACGGTAATACAAATAATAACCAATTGAACACCAATCTATGATAAAAAAAAACACAATTGGTTATAATATATATTTTATTTGTGTGTAATGTAGACATATAAATTACAATTTTTTTCGTATTATTACATTATTATCAAATAACCGCATTTTTTGTTGGTTGTTTGGGGCTGCAAAAATTCTGATGTGCACCTTCAGCGTGAGCTTCAAGTTTTCTGCGTGCACAGTGGTAGATCTTTAGATCTACCATTTTAAACGTTGCCCAGGGTACACTATGGGGAAGCGATCAACTTTTGTATTCCATATTTTTCGTATTCTAATGACATTAAAATTTTTTTTTTCCCAGCGGCAAACAATAACGTGATTCAGACTCCAACAGTTTCGCCGTCTTATAATCAACAATTGCAGTTATATAACCAACAACTACAGTCCTATAATAATCAACAACCTCAAGTACAAGTTCAACCAAATTTACAAGATGAAATATTACAACAACACCAGCAACAAGCTATAGAACAACAACAAGTAATAAACAATGGGCGGAAAATTCGACGGCAATTCGCAGAGGAAATGAAAAGACGTGAACAACTTTTAAAACTAAAAGAGAAAAATGAAGAATTAGAAAATAGACAAAATTTAAAAGAAAAAACCGAACAAGAAACATCAGAAGTACAAGAAGAGAAGAAAAAAGAAGAGAAGGAAAAAGAAGAAAAGGAAAAAGAAGAGAAGGAAAAAGAAGATAAGGAAAAAGAAGAGAAGGAAAAAGAAGAGAAGGAAAAAGAAGAGAAGGAAACAGAAGAATTGGAAAAAGAAGAGAAGGAAAAAGAAGAGAAGGAAAAAGAAGAGATGGAAAAAGAAGAGGAAAAAAAATTAGAAAATGTCCGTAAATTACTTAAAGAAAAAAATTTAATAAAAACTAAACATATTGAAGAAGCAAGATTAAAACTTAAAAATTTAGAGAAAAAAAAAAATCAGCAGCAGAGAAAACCGGAATCCACTAGCAGTCAAAGCCAACAACCAAATCCAACTAAAAAACCAATACGAGTAGAACGTAGACACATCGATTCAAAACTAACACCAACGTCTTTAGTACCTATAGACAAAAACAACAATCATGTTCTAGAAAACTAACACAATATAAAATATCCTACATTTAAAAAATATATTTTTATGGCTATTTTATTAACTATTGAATTATGTTTTAAATGCTTAAACTTTTTCACGACTATTAGATGTTGAAAATATTGTTTTTATCATAATTTAAGAACTTCTATTTATAAAATATTAATTACTTATGTCAAATTATGTATATTATTTTAAATACAAATATAAAATTAATTATAATGGCAAATATTATATTATGTAGGTAGCCTCTTGATTTTGTTGTTAACTTCATGAAATCTATAAGTTTAAGCAATTTCCTGTTAATTGACTAATAATTTAAATAATTTATTATTAAAAGAATATTTTTTTTTTCCAAATATTAGAATAGAACAAAAGACAATACGAAATAATAATACCTTACTAAATAAATGTAAATTACGTACATGAAAACAAAATACATATAAATTTCCTTTGAAATTGTTATTTATTAAAATAATTTTATTTTTTATAAAATCATAAAATAAGTTTTCTAAATTGGCATTAGCCATACAATACATACATACATTAACTTTTTGCGCATTTGAGTACCATTACAATAAAAACTGATGGTAAATATTTTTTATTTTAATGGACCTTATGACTCATAATGTGAATAGTATGAAATATTTCACATAAAATTTCACACTGCTTAAATATCTGTATAAAATGTTTAAATATTTCACTTTTTTTTCCAAACATATGTTTATTGGTTGGGTTTTGTATTGTAATACCTATAAGTTATAACTAAATACTAATAATGTATTATTGGATTCAATTTAAATTTTATAATATATTCTTTATTCAAATTGGCTGTGTGCCTTAATAAACAAATATGTTTAAGAAAAAAAATTAGAACTAATAGAATTATTTGTTAAGGCTGTTGTTAACAGTAGATGTTTTTAAATTGTTGTTAAAATTATTTAAAAGCTACGAGCAGGACCATTCAGTACCGTAACTAAATTTCTGTTATAGTTATTATAAGAATTTTAATTAAAAATGATTATTTTATTCTCAATCAAAATGAAATATTTCATTAAACTTTCATGAAATATTTCGTGAAATGTTTCGAAATTATAAGTTTCATTAAATTTTAGAACCCGAATGATACATTATACCTATTAATAAAAAAAGTCGGGCGTAATTACTTAGTTTGCACCTTTGGTAGGCCACTGTAGTGAATTTGAAGTTTGAAAGATTTAAGATAAAGGGTAATATTATTTATTTACTGAAAGTAACGATTAATCATTACAATCAAAAAATAATTCTAAGCAGAGTAATTTAAGTGGTATTTTTCCCCTGTAGCCTGTAACCTAAAAATCAACAAAAAAACTTATTATTTTAATGTATTTCAAACAAATAATATGTTTCAAACAAACTAAAGAATTTCAAGGTTTTCAAAAATGTATCAAATTTTTTGATAACAAAATAGCAAAATTCCATAAATATACAAAATCATTTTTTCCCTGTGACCAACCCGACATGGTTTCACATAACAAAACTAAGTCCAACCATAAGAGATATATTAATAAATGGACTGTGCATTGAGAGAGAAAAATATATAGTTTAATAATAATAGAGTGAAAGAGAAAACTACACATTAGCCTAAATATGGAGGAAAAATCGCAACTACTAATTCCATCAAGAGAAAATTTTACTAAGATACGTATCAGCTGTTTTGACGTTTGAAATACGGCGTTCTATCAGGTACATAAGTATAAATCATTATCAAAAAAAACTAATAATTAATTTTATTGAAATTTTTGAATAATTAGCTAAAATATACAGTATAGTTTGAAATTATAATTTATTACAAATAACAATAACAATCATAATTTGAACTTAACCTCAAAATAACCTCGGCCAGAGAGAGAAAGACGAATATAGAATATGAAAAAAATCTTTCTTTGTTCGACATTCCGAATAGCGATAGCATATGTAGAGGTAGGTTTACATACAGGCATACAGGGGGATAACTGTTCCTATCCCCATAATTATTGGTATATTCTAATAAAAATCACAATATTAATGAAATCAATTTATTATTTTATTTTAATTCGAGTTTTGTTGTTGAGAAGCCAAGTTAGATTATTTGTGGAATATTGCTACTTTAATTTTAAAAAAATCGTTTTAAAGCATTTTTAGAATTTTTTAATTCTAAACATGTCCTAAATTCTATTCCTAACCAAAAATGTACCTATATTGAACTTGGTGTTAATTATTTTAAATATGAATAGAACATATGACTAACAACTTTTAACACTTGTAGACTTAATTATGCAAAAAATCCTATAAATGTAACAGAGGTACCTAATACTAATAAGAATTGTTTATTATAAAAATAAATATTTATTGCAAACCAAAGAACTAAATGTATTTAAAATGATTCCAAAGTATATATTAGTATTTAACTTTATTTCATACGTGTATGTATAAGAAAATAATGTTGGCGATTTGTTTTACAGATTGGTTTTTTATTTTTTTAGTTATTCAAACAGCATACATTTTGGAGACACATTTGTTCCATATATTTATACAAATCCAACAAATTATGGTAAACACATTTTGAGTATTAATAAATAGGTACTAATAATTTTACCAATAGTAACATAAAACTTTATAAAAATGTATGTATAGTATGAATTGTTATCAAAATACTGGTTGTAAAACCAAAATTTACTAGAAAATATATACCTGAATTATACCTACCTATTTATAAATTGTATAAATTTCAAATATGAATTAAAATAATATCGTATAAAATTTATTATTTTAATATAATAATTAAATCGTGTTATGCATTTTTAAATGTTTTTAATACTAAAAAATAAATTAAATAAAATGTTTAGTATACCAACCTACGTAACATTACTTTTAATTCCAAATCACTCTATAGAATGGATATATATATATACATCCATATATAGTATATATATAGATAATTTTTTTCTCAAGGTAATAGGGAAAATAATAATATTATTTAGATATTAATTGATTGTGTTTTTTTTAGTTTATGCTTAATAAATATTGAAAATAAATGAATTTTATAATTTTTGAGAACAAAGAAGATATGAACTATATTCAAACTTTCACGTCACAAACTCACAAACAGTTTCTTATTTAAAACAAGTAAAATAACTTTAATAAATTTGAAAAAAAATATCTCTCAATTATAAAATATTATTAAATAAAATAGTTCTATAACTATTTAAACATTTCAAAATGCTACTTGACTATTATTAATTTATTAAGATTATGACTATCAAAGCATTATTATAGTTGTAAATATAAATTTAAATATTTGTTAAATTATAAATGACGAAGTTGCAGTATAGGTACCAACCTAATTTATTATAATCTTTCATAATTATAAATGTAATTTTCAAACACTATTATAGTATTTAACAGTTTACAAGACAACGATTATAATGTTCATGAAAATATACCAGACGTACAAATGAATGTGAAACTGCAGGACGGTGGTGAACTACAGCAGTTACAAGTAACTAATCAATGGGCTGAAGAAGAACTAGACAACCAACTAAGATATTATGATAAAGATGGAAAGTTGAAACCGAAAATTAAATATCAAATAAATCTACAAAATGGGAACATTCAAGCACAACAAGATTATATGGAACAAACAAAAATTGATGAGGAAGAAAAGGAGAAACAAGAAAATACATTAAGAGAAGAAGAAAAAATAAAAGAACAACTTAGACTACAGAACCAGGAAAAAAAATTTTCTCAAAATTCTAAACTTTTACAGCGACGTTATTATGATATTCAACTGCATAAAGAATACAGTGATGATGATTTAGAAGAACTGGAAATACAAGCAAATCAAAATGAGTGTAATTGAACGATAGCTAGGTATGCGCACAAATTACAAGAAAACTTATTTATTTATTTTTTATTATTCTTTAATAATATTTATGTAGACAAATTCTTAGAAATTATATAGAAGTTAATAGGTAGGTACCCAGTAATAATAATGATATATTATTTTGTGATGATGACATTAGAAAATCATATTTAATTAGAAAATAAGAATATACATTTTAATATTAATATTATAAAAATAATAATGATAATATATATATTTGTGTGATAATGGTTTTTTTTATGAAACTGGTCTTAATAAATTCATCTATAATAATGCTAATGGCTTACATTATTATTTCAATTCAAATAATATTTATCGATATAGTTGTTCTCTTTTTTAACATAAAATAATCGAGGTAGCAAGACGATTTTAGAGACGAAACATTTAAATTTCAAATCTGGTGTAACGTGTAACATCCGTTACATTTATGTATGGTATCTATATTATTTACGCTATGTAATATGTATATAATATATATGTATTATACGTTTTTGCTACATTAACACTTTTCGACGGGTGCCAAAATGCTAGACAATATATTATTGTCTACAGACGGGGGGTCAGTTCGCCGACGATTTTCAACAAGAGTGAACAGCCATCCTAAAGGTAAACTTTATAAAATGTAATTTTAATCCAATACAAACGGATAACTAAACCAATCTCCATTTATTCATAATATTAAGATCCAATCAACCATTACGTTCCAGAACTACGGTAAATAATATTCAAAAGAATCTACCCTCTTCCCTGAATATTTTATATTTAACGGGTCACCCCCGGCCACGTTACACTGGAATTCTGGACGTGTGACTTAAAATCGTATTCATTCAGAAACCATCGTGGATAATCATTGAGTCATGTTAAACGTATACATTTATAGTGGGCATATAAATTTAATTTACAAATTTACATTTTAATATACAAATAATAGACATTATACAGATGGCATTTTAAATTAATTACCCAGCACTTCTCTTCGTTATAATATACATTATCATAAAATATATTCATTGAACGATGGCTAAATCAATATACTGTAAGGTAAGTATTAGTATGGTCATTATAATCACCTATAAATTATATAACTAGTTTATTATATCTATATACTAAAGTTATTGATACAATTAAACTAATCCATATGACCTATAGCCATACATAGCGTACCCTTGTCAAAATAAATGCAAGTCCACTCAACACTAGAGTGCATTAGTGCATAAGTGCATTAATGCATAAGTGCATTAGAATGCAGCGTTTCTCAAACTGTGAATCGTGACCCACTGGTGAGTCCCTAATCAATTTTTGGTGGACAATTGTTTTGAATCATATAGATTCCAAAAAATGTATATTTTTAGATTCTGAGCGGACGAGAAATGCATTGGTTTTACAATAATGTTATTTTGGATTCCGAGGGTAGCTAGGGAACTATTGGATTTATTAAGATGTTTATTATTTTTTTTTTTTTTAGCACTTAAGCACTTACGTGGAAAAAAAGGTTTGAAAACGTACAATTTCACTATTTCATTATTTTATAAAAACATGGATGACGTTTACTACCAGAAAAAAATGATTTAATCGAAAAACCATAAGATACCTTTTTTATTGCCTTTTTGGTTTATTTTCTAACAGTATCATCACCAAAACTTTTGAGCCATTTTTGAGCTGTTAAGGAATTTTAATTTTTGGGAGTTTTTTGCTGTAATTCGGTTATAAGTAGAGACTTAAAACTTGATAAGAATATTTACATTGGACTTAACTAGATGTGGTAAAATTTCCAAAATTATAGGACGAATTTTATTTTTTTTAATAAGCGTTTTGAATTCAAATTTAAACGAAAATCGCAAAAAAAAAAATACAGTACTTCAAATTATGTATTACCGAACTGCGCTCGGAATCGTCTTTCGTCAAGCAAGAGTTTATCGTTATTTACAGATATAAATGAAATAACCTTATGTATCCTACCTTCCCAACTTCTTGCCTACAACAGTGGCCACTCTCATCTCTAGTTTTAGCTCTTTTTTTTTTCATTTTTATCTGTGAACAACTTTTTTTATATTAGAAAACTTTTATATATTATAACTTTTCTTATTATAACCACTTTGGTAGTCACATTTTATTATATTAGGTACTGCTGTTCATAAGTCTTATATCACGTACTTACTCAGAATTCAGATATTTATATAGGTATTAATATGACGCTACATTAGCAAGAAGGTTTATAGCGGTTTTAGCTAAATATTTAATACCAGAATTCGGTTTTTAGATATATTTTGGTCAAAAATTGAATTATTTTTATTAATTTTTGATGATTTCTTAGGTAACACGGATGTGAAAAAAATTGTTATTAATTTGTACAGTGTAACCTTGTGTTTTTCTGGTATCTACGGTGAAAACACGTAAAATACCATCGATGCATCTTTGAAATATATTTCTTCACTGTTACACTAACTTAAAATAGGTATTGTAAAAATATCAGGAATGGAAACTGTACTAAAAACATGCCAAATAATTATTTGGGATGATTTAGGATTACCAGAAAAAAAATTTAATTCTGAGAAAAGAGTAAAAAATATTACTGCTTATTTTTGAATCTCAAAACATAAGGCGATATAATTTTGTGGAACAATCACAAGATTTATGGCTTTGGCGATGTTTTACCTTATGAAAAGCAAGTAGGTATTAGCTTTTGTTGCTAATATTTTTTCTACAATTTTCATATTCTGTTTAACAAAAAAAAAACCAATCCGTATTTTAAACGAACTATAGTTAAACCGAAACATAAATTGATGAATCGTATTTTAACCGAATATCAACGTATTTTAGCCGAAAATTGTCCGAATCATATTTCAGCAGAAACGTATTATAATTTACATCTGAGAAATATTGCAGCCGAACCGTTAGGTTGCGATTTTCAGCTGTTTCACGCTTCCCCTTCACAACTCACAAATAGTATCAAGAGACAAGAATCAAGAAAGGTACGTAGAGCAGAAGGTAACAGAAT
Source organism: Cinara cedri (assembly GCA_902439185.1). Classification (NCBI taxonomy): domain Eukaryota; kingdom Metazoa; phylum Arthropoda; class Insecta; order Hemiptera; family Aphididae; genus Cinara; species Cinara cedri. The sequence goes on from CABPRJ010000950.1 coordinate 1,721,338, forward strand.
AGACTAAACTACAGTAATAATAGAGCGAATCACCGTATACTAACTGTAGATAAAGAAGTAGGTACCTAACTGACTATAGATAATAAGAAATTCGACTAATTCCGATTTCCAAACAATAACAGTGACTTGTACGAATTTCGGGGGAAAACGTAGATAACATCAATAACATCTATGCTGATCAAAATATATAAATACAAATTATATATTGTTGCCAATACAAAAAAAGTGAAAGTAAAAAAATGTTAAAATTTTAACAGAGTACTGATGTTAACCGGACGTGGAATGTACCATGTCCCATAAGAAAAGGCTTTAAACACTTGATTGTACCCTGCGTAATTTCTGAGGCGATCAACGTCGAATGGGTGAAGCTCTAATATTGCTCGCAGGTATTTTCCATCAAACTTTGTCTGTTATTTCAAAATCAACAGCAGTAGAAGAGCAGAATACATGTCTGAAAAATTTAATATTCCGGAAACATGTCAAGAAAATTACACTATTGGCCTATAATCAATATACGTGCACATTAACTTGGAGATGTTTTTACACAAACATTTTCAAAGCAACTTTTGAATATGGGCTATGAGTGGTGGAAAACTACCGGTTGTTCCTGAAATATAGAAAATATCGTTTCCACTGAACTTCTGTCCATTTTAACCATCAATTGAAAAAATTGATTCAGAAAAGAGAGTTTCTCTGAACATTGTCAACAATTTCAGGAATCATGAACGACTATGCCAGTGAGCCAGTTAGCTCCAAAAAATGATGACGTAAATCAAATCAACAATAGGATAATAATATAATACCAACCCTGATTTGTATTCATTGTTATTAAGTAAATATATATTAACTGTAATAAGAATCTTCCGTAATTATTATCGAGACTAATAATTATATTACTTAGGAAAGTTTCACCAAAAAAAAAAAAATTGTTATAAGATTAATATTGTGATCTTTATTAGGTATATTATTAATTTTAAAAATAAAAATATCCATAGATAATAGAGTTAAATGTTTTTAAAAATATATATTAAGTTTCTATCCGCTCTAAAATTGGTATAAAAGGAAAACATAAGCAAAAAAAAATGTTCTTGATAAAATCTTGAAAATCTTGATATTTTTTTTTATGCTCAAATGCTCATTGTTTTATCCTCGTATTATTTCTATTAAAAAAAAAATCACTCTTTGTTTGGTTTTATATAAAAGAGTGCGTGACAGTTAATGTGTCTGTAGAACATGCAGGTTGTTGTTATTTTATTTTTTCAATTCTACGTCATGTTTAGTCATTTAATTATTTTGTATTTTCTTATTATTACACTTCTATTTTGTGTATGGACTTACGTCCGTAAGCTATTTAATAAATATCAAACATTTTTCTTTACCAAATTATTTAGGGTATTCACCACTAGCTTGCATCACATCACATATACAAGTAATAAATTTCTTTGTTGAGCTCAGAAGTGTTAATTTCAATCCTCCTTCAGTATCTATCAGACTCATCTCAAATTAGATAATATCCATCATCAATACATTTAGATTTATAATATTATACAAATATAAAAGAACATTCAAACTGATAATTTACAATAATTACCTTAGAAGTAAACACATTAAAATTCTAAATTCAAAACTAATATTCAAATGTCTATATATATATGCTTCCTAAAATCACCAACCTGATGTACATTCACCGTAAAAATTCCATAACCCTCGACAAAATGTACACATGTTATGTAACGCAAAATAATAAATTATATATTGTATATAGACCAAACAGAAATGCTTGAAAACTTAACATAGGGTTCATTATAAGTTGTACTTAGTAGTCAAAAAGAAAAAGTTTAGTTTAATGTAGTATTTTTTTTTTATATAAAAATTGTAATATCAAATTTTGATAAAAATCGTAAATATTACCTTCAGCCTCTCAACATGCGTATAACCGAACTCTGCTCAGAATCGTTTTGTGCCAGCAATGATTAATCGTTACGTACAGATATACATTAAATTCCCCTTTTCATCCTACCCTCCCTACTTCTCACCTAAGACAGTGGCTCACCCATTTTGCAAAGTATGTCCACCTTTTTCACTCACGCACTAAACGATACAAGTCGTTTACTTATCTCCATATATAAAATAACATAAGCATTAAGCAAAGCCAAAAACATATAATTTGTAATGTAGTTGGCAGTTAAATTAAATTTGTATCATTATTATATTTGGTCATTACATTATATTATACAGTACGGTAGCCAATATTTATTTTTATTTTTTTTTTGTGGGGAGCACTTATCATTTTTATAAAAGTTACTATATTTTATTGAACGATAAAATGCACTGAAATAACTAATAAAAAAAAAAAAAAAAGGGGGTGTATACCCTCATTACCCCTTCTACATTTCCCTTGGCACTTGTGTCCACTATTCAAAGGAGGTTAAAGTTCCTGTTCACAAAAAAGCCGAAATTTCAAGATGTCACTGTATAGGTGCCTATATTATAATATTTTGAAATTGACTAAATAACTTATCTAGGTAATCATAAAATCAATATCTCAATAATTAGGTAGATAGTCTAGTGCATAGGGCGTAAGGTTAGAGTAGTCCCGCGTTCAATGCCCGACTATGGCAGATACAAGATGCCGTATTTTTGCTTTTTTTTTTAGTAAAAAAAAATTTTAGAAAAATAATACTTTTAAAATATTTAATAAATGAAAATACCCATGGCCAACCGTTATAATTTATAAATATTATTATATAAATGTTCTGACAACATAAAAAAAGCGACCAAAATATGACCACTGAATATTTTAGGAACATTTCTGTAATATTATTATGCATTAATTAAAATATTCCCTAGAGATTCTAAAAACATTTTATTGCTGTCTGGGTATTTATACATTATAATAATAGTGTATTTAAAAATGTATTCATTGCTCATTAAAACTACCTTTATGTTATGGTCTTGGAATAATTTAATAATTCCATAATAGATTGGTTTGCCTCATTTTACCCCTGTTCACAGTATTAATTTTTAATACTACAGAAGTTTTTTATTTCACTGATATAATTTTTTTTAAATAATTAAATCAAACTATTTTAGGTACTGTTTCTAAGCAGAAAAGAAACCTTAGATATATTTATATGATTACAATGTTAAGAAATAATGGCCCACTAAATCCACAGAGTATTCAGTCAAGAGATTTTTTTATTTTCAAAAAATACAGAAATAATCGAATAATCCAATTGTTTACATTTATTAAGTACCAACAAAATTATTAATAATTTGTCAAATCACAAAATTAAGTAGAGTGTAATGGATATAGTATTAAACGATTTTTATTATTAATTTTTTAAACAAATATTTTATAACAAACGAAATAAAAAAGTAACAAATAAGTAAAAAAGGAATTAAATCATACACCAAAAATATGCAACTCCAAAAACAAACAAATGTATTTTAATCGATTTTTCGAATTGATTTCATATAGTGGTCAATAATTCCGAAACGTTTGTACATTCCGATTTGAAGTTTTTTTCGTAGAGGTTAGGTTAATTGAACCTGATAAACTTAACCTTTTTCACACTCCGGAGATTTTTTAATACCTAGTTAATTTGACAATACGCATACATTCGTGAATCCAGTCGATTAAACGCATTTATCCTTTTATTTCGTGTATTAATTTTTTTAATTTTGACGGCATCGTGTCCACTCTGAACGTATCGTTTTCCGGCAACACCAATAATGACCAACTACTCGTGTCATACGGTACGTCTATGGAAATTAGATATAATTACGTCGTATCCGCAACATATAATCATAATGTTTGTGTAAAGTAATAATTTACTTGGTATAATTTCGGTGCAACCTACTGTAAAAGAATGCACAGACATTTGATTTGTAAATTTCCATCATATCCTCGATACTGGCGCATAATTTCGTGGGATTCAAGCGAGCCAAAGTCTTAACGGGAAATAATATACACAATATTATTATGAACATTGATTTCACTAAAATATATTATTATTATAAACGTATTCTATCGTATATGTAGCTGTTCGTCTTATTCGGGCGTAGATCACACTAACGATACAGCTCAGTTGTTTTCGGTTCTTCACAGGTAGCACGACCGCTTTCAGATACATAGCGTTACAATTAGACGAATTCAAATAATGGACGATGGATTTGATCCGGTTCGAGATTTCCTGCATAAATCGCAATACATATCACAATGCATGTGGTCGTTTGCAGTATTGTATAATTATGTAAAGAAAATTTGAAGTCGAGACAAACATTTATAAAAAAATAAGTCTTTAGGTACTTCATTTATTAGTCGTTATAATATATACTTAACGCGGCATCAGCCGTGTATAAATACGATACTAAAATGTACGTACGAAAAAAGCAAAAGTAAACAGCGAGAGTTTAATGTAATATATGATGTAATATGAAATCGGAATTATTTAAAAGAGTATTACGTGTTTGTCAAATATTCACGACAAAAAGAAACTCAATTTATTAGAATCGAGAATGACGAAACGCTTTATATAGACAATTGTAATAAACAAAAAATCAGTTGCCAAGGTTTATAAACGTATTTGTTTGAAACGTCGCATGATCATTATGTTATAGTATTATCGAGTGCTGAATTTTTGACCAACATAAAAATAATAATTTGTGTTAAAATTGAATCTAACATTATATAATAATATTCATGTCCGGAATAAATCGGGATATCTTGGTGGGTCACTTAAAATCATTACTTGTTTTTCACTAAATGTAATACTCTGTCAATAATTATTGTATATTTTGTATCTATTATGTACAATTATGGACCGATGAAAATTCCAAAATTCGGTGATCCGACACATTCCCTATCCGGTGCTGTAAAAATCATTAAACTCCTCCGTGTAAAAACCAGATAACTCCATTTTCTTGACGACATAATTATCATTATTTTCGGTGCTACTCAGCTGGATGAACCTCTATATTATATAAGTGTATATTTTTCGGTTTTGTTAAACTCTTAAAAAAACTACGAAAAAATCAAAAAATGATTATCTTGGTCATTAACTAGATAAAAAATTCAACCAAAATATCCCTCACTACACTCCGAAACTAATACAAAGCACTACAAAATAGAACGGACCTACTTCGCACGTGGGTGTAGTCACTGTTGTAGGTGGGAAGCTGGGAATTTACAGACGGGAATTTAATTTATATCTGTTAGCAAAGATAAACCATTGCTAACGAAAAAACGATTCTGGGTGGAGTTTAGTTAATAATGTTGCTTTGTCAACAATACAATATATGGTATAAATCATATTATGATAAAATGATTACACTGTGTGTTTCCATGACAACAATAATTGTTTAAAAAATATTGAAATTATAAAAACTTAATAACAAAATTAAACAAAAAACAATTGCCAATGACAACCAGATTTTTAATCTTTCAATCTTTTTCAACATAAATAACCAGGTTTTCCTCATTATTTCAAATATTGATAAGAATTTCATAAAATTACCTCTCTAAAGTACCACCCAGAGAATTTCCTTTCAGAAAATGTGCTATATTAACTTGATAATCAGAGTATGCTTTTGATGAATTTAAATTTTAAATGAACAATCAAAATGAAAGTAATAGTTAGATAAGATGCGTTATACTGTTGAGTGCCTATTTAACAGTATAAATATATTTCAATAACATATGAGTAGTGTTTTTATCACGCCATATTTTTCCGGTGATATTATTTCTTTGCTAAATATTTTATTCGCAAAATGTTGACGGCATACCCGTATTTATGGTATTATTTAAACACAAAACACATCATAACATACTAATAAATATATATTTTTATTTGAAGCATTGATGAATTTATCTTCCTGTAAATATTTCAAAATATACCTGATATTTTATAGTTCTCGAGAAAAAAGATTTTTTTTTTATTTAAGCAAATAAATACATTAATATTTCAAATATGTTGCTTGAAAATATTATAAAAAATGCTGAAATGCGTACTTATCTATCTACCAACCTACTTACCTACTTCTACACTGCTGAAGATAATTTATTTAAATATAAATTAAAAACAAAAAAAAAAAAGTATAATTTTAGATAGGCCACTGCAATGTTTGCAAGTGAACACACCACGGTATTGATCAAATGCTATTAATACAGGTAGTCCATATGCTACACGGATATACATTATATTAGGGCGGAAGTGTTATTTTTTTATTTTAGTTATGAGTTATGACTGTTATAAGTTTACAATCGATAAAACATCATTTACGAAAAAATGTTATTTAGGTCAAATATTTTTTTTAATTTCGTTACAAAAACAAAAATGTTAATAATTTATCAAATCAAATATAAATAAACCACCTACCCATACCTATCATATTTAATTGATGATAAACAGAATGTTTCAACTATACTATGTTACAGGAGTAATGAATTATCTTTGATCAGAAACCGTACATTTTAAATATCTATCTATAAACTGTACAATTTTAGCGTGAAAAAAAAGCTGATACTGGGGTTGGGTGTGCCACTATTTTTGGTGGGAAGTTGAAAAGATACGATTCAGTAATTCAGTTATACAATATTTTGAAATGTTTAGGATTTTCGTTCAAATTTGATAATTTTTTAGAAAAAAACTACTACACTACGCTTTGCTTTTTTTATACCACTAATTACAAATTATAATGAACTTCGTATTGAATTCCTAAGCATTTCTATTCGATCGAACTATTATCTATTAACTATTATATTATCAATATTAAACCAAATAAATACTGAAAATCTGAAATGCCTTTAAATAGCTCAAAAATCCCCTTAAATTTTTGAACATTTTGTCTCGTTTATAAAAGGTTTATGAAACAATTCTGTAAACATTTCAGGTCTTTACAATTATTTTTCGCTTTTTATGTACGAGAGTATTGGTTTTACAATGATGTTTATTTGTTTTTTTTTTTGTGAACACTTTTCTACCAGAAAGCTTCCTCTGAATATTAAGTATATCACCTTTTCTGAAAGGAAATATTCTCTGAGTGATACGTTAGAGAGATCATTTTATGAAACTCTCATCAATATTCGAAATAATAAGGAAAACCTGGTTCTTTCGGTTAAGATTGAAAGATTAAAAATAAGGTTATCATTGGCAACCATTTTTTGTTTAATTTTATTATTTTTAAGTTTTTATAATCTTAATATTTTTCAAACAATTACTGTTGTCATGGAAATGCGCAGTGTAATCATTTTACCATAATATGACATATGTATTGTTAAAAAAGCAACACTATAAATTGAACTCTGCTCACAATCGTTTTTTCGTTAGCAATAGTTTATCGTTGCTTACAGATATACATTAAATTCTTGTCTGTATCCTGCCTTCCAATTCCCCACCTACAAATGTGGCTGCACCCATGTGCAAAGTGTGTCCACTTCTCTCTATTTTCCCAAAATTATTCAAAAAACTACAACCAAAAATCGACTTTTACCATTTAAACAAAATTTTCTTTCGAAAAGATGCTTCACTTGAAATTTTGAACAATATTACTGGAAAAATTTAAAAAAAGTAAAAATGTAAAATGTAAAATAATGAAATGTTAACCCCGTAAATGTACATATTATATGCGATTTTCTTTACGGGATTTTTTGCCGGTTTTTCCAAATTATTAAAAAAACCACTTGGAAAATCGAAAAATTGACATAGATTATAGATCCGAACTGCACTTAAAGTGTTTCAAATCGTTAATTGATTGAAACAAGATATCTGTTGTAAAAATGTGTACACAGAAAGAAAAAATATAGATACACATCGTTGTAAAACCATAACATTCTTTTGCTACGCTTAGCGTTTAAAAATAATATTTTAATCACAATGGGTATACTGGTATTCTCACCGTTCATAATATCACCTTTGTTTTCTAATTTTCAATTTAATGGCAGGTATAATAGGTATTCATATTATAAAGTTTTAGTACAAATTGATATAAGTATTAAAATCGTTAAATGAAAAAAAGTTTACAGTAAACCTAAATGAATAACATTATAATAAATCAATTGAAAAAGCTTTTACAACTACATAAAATAATAATTATTATTTTATTTCGAAAAACATCGAAAAGCAATAAATGGAGTCCATCGAACACAAATCCTCTTAAAACTATCGAGAGAATTCCTAAAATTACTCGTTTAAAGTACAAGTCGCATTAAATTTTCATTCAATTCAGAAACTCCACGTAAAAACAATGTACATATTCCGAATAAGTTGAAAAGTATCTAATATAAAATATATATTATTGTTTATTGCTGAGCGGATAAAAAAATATACTGCTTTTTAAAATCCAGGATGATTTTTCTAAAATATTGACAACAGATTTGGAAAAAATGTATATAGCACACAGGGATTTGAAATTTTGAACAAAAGTGAACAGAAACGGAATTTATAAATTGCAATTTCTATATTACAGAGGTCCTGCTTAAATTTTGTAGTTTTTTTTTAGAAATAGTTAGTTTTAAAAACTAATTACCGAATTAAAAACTAAATTACCGAAATATCCTAAACCTTCCCAATTTGGTGGCCTTTCTACGATATGGGGGATTATTGCCCTTCGATTTTTTTTTTTTTTTGTTTTAATCAAATATTAATTTATTTTGTATTTTAATTTATACAACTCAGAATAATAAATTAAGTTTTTGATTACTCTGAAGTTTACTCAATGTGACTGTGAACTGAAGACCTGTTATGGTAACAATATTGTACTTGCTTATTTACACACAACTACAATCTCCTAGAATATTAAACAATAGAACATATTTAAACAGATAGCTAAATAGACGCATTTAATAAACGGTGATAAAATTTCAAATGCAAAACTAGGTTAATCCTTAGATAATTGTTCATAATAAATAGGTGAAGTACTATAATCGGATATCGATAATACCTGATTGATTAATAAATAATATATAAATTGTATTTTATGAGTTTTCCACAATAATATGTTGTTGAACATTACCTACTATAAAACACCGAGTAATCGTGCATTTCTGTCCATGTTTCGTAAAAGACACAAACGTATCGAATTTAAATTTGTGAAAAGCTCGTTTGAAAATTTTCTTATACTCGTAATAATCAATTATTAATCTTTTACCATAATGACTGCATTTGAAGAGACGACCGGTGTCGCAAATATGATACTTCTAGACAACTGCGACGATAAAAAATTAATCGAAAATCTAAAAAAACGACTACAAAAAAACATAATTTACGTAAGATTAAATTATTATTTATCTGATTTATTTAGTTAAAATGATTATAAAATATTTCTTTTTATCTTTTATTTTAAATATATTTTTTATAATACTAACAATACATTATTTTAACTTGATTGATAAAATTGATTTTGTACCTAATCAATTGTTTATAAACCAACAAATAGCAGTTAAAATGATTGAAAATATATTAACTAAGAATAGGTATTTATATCGAATATTTTGTCTTGGAATCAAATATTTTTCAAAAACGTAATAATTTTGAAAAAAATGTCACATTTACTACACATTGATGCTACATATACCTACTATAATATGGGTGCAAAGCATGTAAGTACTTTTATTGTTTTATGTATTTTTATTTTCACAGACTTATATTGGAGAAGTGTTAATAAGTGTTAATCCGTATAAGACGCTATCGATATGCAATGAAAAATTAATGCTGAAATACTATAATAACAATTATGTCGAAGACATGCCACACATGTGAGTTTATAAGCAATAGTATTCAAATTAAATAGTGTATCGGCAGTTCTATAACTAAATCCGAGCAGCGATTAATTATGTTTGCATTCTTTTACGCACGAAATCGCTTTTGTTATTGTTCTAACCGATTAATATTTTATTTTTATTTTGTAGATTTGCAATTTCAGCGAAAGTTTTCAAGTCATTAAAAGAATACCGCCGGGACCAATGTATATTAATATCGGGTAAACGAAGCTAGTTAAATGTTGAAAATATGAGCACGATAATCTTTCGCTCAATCACATCTAGATTATCGTAACAAATAAATAACTAACAAATTCAAAATGTTAGACCGCACTCTCACTAAAAAACAGAATAAATAAATCCGAAGAATATAATGTGGTTTACATGCAAATTTTGGTTTAAAACTGATTTAGTTTTTTTTTTTTTTTTTCTGTACAATTGTATATAAACTTGTAAATATACAATGTATACAATATATATTATACAGGGTGTCCCACGAAGATATATCCATTGTAATAACTCCGGAGATAATAAAGATAAATCAAATTCTGTTTTTTATATATATTAGGTACTCTCAAGGATTAAGGACTACAAATATTAATATTTCAACTAATTTTCTATGTTATGGTAAAAAAAAATTTGAAAATAGCTGGATAGCTTGATTTTATAGAGTTTATTTTTCTAGAAATTTTAACGCACCAACTTTCTTATCTTCAATGAATTCGTGATTTTTAATACTTTTTTAAAGTTTAGAAAAAAAAGTATACATTCAATAAGCCACAAAAACAATAATAATCAATTAGCGAATGCGATTACAGCCTGCTGCATAATTATAGGTAATTTTCTCTGAACTCATTAAAGGAAATTTTCTCTCTAAAAATTATTAAAACTAAAGTTATTTTTTAGTTTTTTTATCAAAACATAAAAGTTTAATTAAAATATAAATATTTTTATTCATTATCCCTGTGAGTAATATAAAAAAAAAAACAAAATTGTATTGTCTTTATTAAAAAGCTCTCTTTAATATTTATTCCGCCAATAAATAAAAAAATTACATCGATAAATATTTAACTTAATTTTATAAATTTTACACAGGCCCAAATTCAATCTAAATTATTATCTAGATAACTAGTAAACATTGTCAATAATATTTTTAAATCACATTATTTTGTGCAATCAAACAATAATCTACAACGATTTCGATATATTTTGCAGGTGCTTTTTTCATAAAAACTTATCTTTTTAATACAATTATTTTTAGCTTTCGAACAAAGAAAAAAAAACATTTTACACTTTTACAATAAATAAAATAATCAACTATAATAATACATACTACATGAAAATCAAAATATTATACATATTTTCAGTTTAAAAACTCTTTCCCATTTTCATTTATTCAGTTGTTCGTAATGAAATATCAAACAATTTTACATGTGTATTCAAAATTTGCTTTCCTTTAGACACGGTGTACCTACTATCGACAATAATTCACTGATTTTACGAATAATACTTCAATCGATTTTACGAATATTATTATAGATTCAGGTTATAATATATAGTTAATAATTACATATATTACATTATAGGAGAGTCTGGATCAGGAAAAACGGAAGCATCTAAAATGGTATTGCAATTTATTGTTAAAGCAACACACGGAGATCATATCATTCAGATAATAAAAGACAAACTCTTTGTAGCAAATTCTGTATTAGAAGCATTTGGAAATGCAAAAACGCGTAACAACGATAATTCTAGTAGATTCGGAAAATATATGGATGTTCAATTCAACCCCATGGTAAGCATATCATCAACTAGAATTAAATCAGTGGCTTTATAATTTATATTTTTACGAAAATTAAAAAAAACAATCGAAATTTGTACTTTTTAGGGTTACCCAATAGGCGGTAATATTCTACACTACCTACTAGAAAAGTCTCGAGTAGTAAAACAGGCACACAACGAGAGAAACTATCATATATTCTATCAGCTAGTTAATGGAGCAGACAAATGGCTAGCCCAACTTCTAGAGATCGACAAGGATATAGATTATTTATATTTGAGAACGGAAAATAATTTGACGAGTTTTGACGATCAAGTTAGATAAGCTTATTTTAAATAATAATTAGTAAAATAGGTATGCTCGTATAAGTATTCTTGTTAACTAGAAGGCCTTAATTTTAGATAGAGAATGAAGATACCCAAAAGTATAAAGAAACTTTGCAAGCACTACAAGTCTTAGAATTCGATTTGGAAGAAAAAATGGATATATTGAAAATTGTGGCGAGTGTTTTGCACTTGGGTAACATAAAAGTTCGTCGATGTGGAGAAGTGTGCAAAATTGAGAATAACAGTACAATTAGAATAGTTTGTGATGTATTAACACTACTTACAATTTACATTAATATTTTAAAACCTCACAATTAAATCATAAATTATAATTCAACAATACATTTATCAATTATTATAAAATGCATATAAAAATAAAACAATTATGTATGTTTATTAGTTACTCGGGGTCCCAAAAGATGATTTGATATTCGCACTGACAAATAAAACAATAAAAGCTCACGGGGAAGTGATTAGGTCACACCTAGACGTGGAAATGTCAGTTTTCGCCAAAGACGCATTAGCCAAAGCCATTTATAGCAGACTGTTCGAATGGCTGGTAACGCACATCAACAAAACGCTCAAAACGATAGTTGGTAAAAAAACCGGTAGCGAAAATAAAATAAAATCAATCGGTATATTGGATATTTACGGTTTTGAAATTTTACAAAACAACGGGTAAGCGCAGGTCAAAATCTCAATAACAATTTTTTTATTGTAGTTATAGCATCTCGATTTCTAAACGGAGAACTGTGAAATTTTATGAAAAAATTTACCTACATATTACCTAAACATAGTTCCTAAAATGTTAAAAATTTGTACTATTTAAAATATTTTTTTTTTTTATATATATATATTTATGTATAATATTTCATGGTCCAGTACTTAAAATCAAATATGATTCAATAACGCTGTTCTTTTAAATTTTAGATTCGAACAATTTTGTATTAATTATTGCAATGAAAAATTGCAAAAGTTATTCCTTGACTTGACACTTAAGTCGGAACAAGAAGAATATTTAAACGAAGGCATCGAATGGACCAATGTCGAGTACTTTGACAATGGTGTCATATGTGACATGATCGAAGAAAGACACAAAGGTAACGACCTCATTAGGTAGTTAATTTCACTGTGTATACTAGTTGCGTCCCGAGTGATTATAGATATAACTGCGCCCGGAGTTTTTAGTCGGGTTCACAATTTCACCACTCTCCACGTGTTAATTTTAAGTTTTTGTTACACATTTTTGATTGTGGCCAATGAAAACCCATGCAATTTATTTATTATTGAAGGACAAACATTTCGATTTAAATTTGTAACATAACAAAATCAATGTCATATTTTCTCCGTATAGTGTTTTTGTCGATTTATAAAAGGCAATACATTTGGTTATTTGATCAGTCTGGCTTTCTATAACTCTGTACGGATGTCGATTTCATTCGGAAATATTGTTTAGCTTTTATGATTTACGGGACGCAACTAGCATGTACATTGTACACCAAACAAATAAGTGATACAACTAGTACGACCCGAAATTATGGCCGGAATGCAATTCGGAAGTAACTGTCGCCACGGGACGCAATTCGTACGCAGCGGTTATTTTAAACATAAAGTTTAATGTATCTCACGGTGTATTTGTCTAAGGGATTATTTCGTGTCTCGAGGACGAGTCCCTTAAACAAACCGATGCGTGTAATAATGCTGTGTTGCTAAACGAGCTGGCGAGACGTTTCAAAGACCACAAACATTTTTCGTGTTATCAATCGATCGATTCACACAAAAAAATCAAAACTATTTTACCCACAGTGAGTATCGCAGATAAAATAAAATAAATATAGACGTTGTAGACACATCCCCCCACATAAGTTAATCGACGAATTTTTTATTAAGGAATTCGTAATCGTTCATTTCGCTGGTACTGTGACATATGACGCGTCCTGTTTTTTGGAGAAAAACAACGACTCTTTATTTGGAAATCTCAGTCATATCATGTCCAATTCAACTAACAATATCATTAAAGTATATTTTGAGTAAACAGCATACGTATTATATTATTAAACGGATACTCTGTGTTGTACGTTTTCCCCGTAACATTTTAGTCGAGTTTTTCAAACTGTCAGACTCCCAGCAATAAAATACCGGAAACCACGATAAATCAGTTCAAAAGGAGCTTGAATAAACTGATGAAGACGTTGACGTCGAAACAGTCGTCGTACATTAGATGCATAAAACCAAACGACTTCAAAGAACCCGGTTAGTAATTCAGTACAAATACTGTATACCTGCAGGCTACCGTAAAACTATACGACACCTGACCGACTGCGACGACAGTGTAACGATAAAACTAATCCAAACCATCCAAACGACGGCGTGTTTCAGGCGAATTTGACGACGAGGTGGTCAGAAACCAGGTGAAGTACATGGGCCTGATAGAGATCTTGCGGATACGGAAAGCCGGTTTCGCGTATCGCAGCGAATTCCAACAGTTTCTGGCCCGTTACAAATGCTTGTGCCCGGACACGTGGCCCGACTGGAGCCGACGGTACACGGCGGTCGCCGCCGTGTGCCGTCTGATTCAGAGCCTGGGCTTGGGCGCCCAGGACTATAAAATCGGAAAGTACGCGGTCGATTGACCTAACATAACCGAACTTAACCACTGCAGCCCCGGCCGTGCTCGTTACAGGTCGAAAATCATGGTGAAACACCCGCATACCGTGTTCGAGATCGAGAAACGTTTCCAAGTGGCGAAACACGCGTTGGCCGTCAAACTGCAGTCGGTGTGGCGTGGATACGTGGCCCGTCGACGATACGCACTGGTCAGGTCGTCGGTGATACTGTGCCAGAGAACGTACAGACTACGGTTGCAGCGCATACGGTTGCTTCAGCTCCGGGAATTCGAGATAGTCACCCGCAGGATTGTCTGCATCCAGAAAAACGTCCGGCGGATGTTGGCGATGCGAGCCTACAAAAAAAAGTTAAATGCCGTCCTAACTATTCGAAAGTACCTAATTTTTATACTCATTAAACAATATAAGTAAAAAGCTGTCCTAGGATAATGGGTACGGGTGCAGCCACTAATGTTGGTAGTAAGTCGGGAAAATAGGATATAAACGGGGAATTTATTAATACAGGGTGATTCTTTTATTGTTGAACACTCATTATTTCAATTTTTTCAGAAAAAATTTGTTTGAAAATGTAAGAAACAAAAAGCTAAATAAATTTAGATTACCATTGTCTTTTGTTACACTTATTTTCTGGGTGAAATCGCTTCAAAATCTTGATTTTCAAATAGTAACCTTTATTAAAAATGTCATAAATAAATATTTATATATATATATATATATTAAAAAATGTATATATAAGTATATAAATATTAGGTTAAATAAATGTTTTTATTGAAATTTTTGATTTTCGTCCACCCGTTCATAAGATATTTCACTTTTAAGCTTGAGTAGGGAGAGAGTAGTAGAGCACTATAAAACGACGTGCGCCGTGTCAAATAATACTTCGATACTTTCTTTCTACTCAAACTTGAATGTAGAATATCTCGTGGACGGAGTGATGGAAATCAAAAATTTATTTTAACTAAAACGTCATCTATTTATGGAACTTTTTATGCGGGTTATTATTTGAAAACCAATAGTTGATAGTCGTTTCACCCTAAAAAATAAGGGTGACAAAAAATAATGGTACTGTAAAATTGTAAAGCTTTATTTCTTAAATTTCAAACGAATTTGTTTTGAAAAAAGTCAATACATTATGAAATAATTGACGTTTAACGATAAAATAATCACCCTGTACAATTTTTTAAGCTTCATTATGGGATTCATGACAAGAAATGATCCACCAAACGTTAATAATTGTCGGTTCGTCGCGTACAAACAAACGAGATATTTGACTCGTCTATCTGAAACATTGCCGAAAAGTTTGCTAGACTATCATTGGCCCGAACCACCGAGTTGCTGTACTGAAGTAAGTATAAAATCGTTCGTTATTTCAAAAAAATTGTCAGTAAAACTATTTTCGAAATAATATTAAAATAATCATTTTCGTATGAACAGGTTTCCACATACCTGAAGTCTCTGCACCGTGCCTGGTTGTCACGAATTTATCGATCGGATTTAGCTAAACGGCCCGAATTATACGAACGACTAAAATTTAAATTAGCTACTTACGAACTATTCAAAGGTTAAAAATTAAATTATCTATTGCACCATTGCATTCGGTGGCAAAAATATCGAGTTATTCTTGATTTTTTTTTTTTAGGAAAAAAGTCTATGTATCCTAAAAGTTTAAAATATGATTTCAACAACGATCGTGATGAAGTTCTTCCACGGTTGTCAAATATGAGTTTGGATGGCACAAACTTAAGAACAACATTTCTTGTGGGTTTAAAATGGTACAAACTTCATAAGAAGTTTCAATGTCTTTAATTACCTATTTGTTGTAGTACGCGACAAAAGTGACAAAATTCGATCGCCGAGGATACAAACCCAGGGAGAGGATATTAGTGGTTACCATTGAAACTATTTTAATCATCGAGAAAACCGATAAACATCACAAAATAAAAGATAACTTGCCGTTAAAATATGTGACAAGCTTACAAATGACCTCTGGAATGGACACGTTTTTACTGATCAAAGTATCCGAACAATTCGAAGAATCCAAAGTGAGTTTTACATTTTTTAAGCGTCAAAGGTGTAGATTTTAATTTGCAACAACAATACACTACTATTGTATATGTCGCGTACATAAACATTTATCACATAAAGAATGATATTATATAATAATATTTTAAATTGTAATCGCAATGGCACGCGATATAGGTATCGGTACATTGACAAATAAATGTTGAAAATAAATTTAATTTAAATAATAGTGTTGCGGGCACCGACTTTTCCTATTAATCTACGTTATTATAATCTTAATAAATGTTACGTTATTAATACGCCCGCAACAATGGTAACCGTTTTAATATTTAATACTTTTTATTTTTTATATTATAATTCGTAAGTATAATTCATAACACATTAATAACAAAATTATTGAAATTAATAACAAAAACAACACATTATATCACATTAACATAATGTTGAAAAACAATTCGTCCATTCATTCTTGTTGTCTTTTATTATTAAATTATTTTTTCTTCGTGCGTTTTCATTTTCATCCAATTTTTGTATTTGATTAAATCAATAAATCATATAGCAATTCAATGGCGCTATTAGATGATAGAATCCCTAAAAGTGAATGGGTCATATTTATTTAATATTATAGTGGGGCAAAACATCCCCCCCACCGAGATATATGAGCTAATCGTGCCGCTGCATAGCATGCTTTGCTTTCGAATTACAAATAAACGGGGAAATTATTCAATTACAACTAATATTGCACTAATACGCACTGATATTGATAATTTAGGCACGTCGATATCAGTATATTTTTCCGATATCAATATCGATATTCTTATGCACCACTAGTGTACCCAAGTAATACTAAATAATAACGGAATATTGATGAAATCGTGTTTATTATTAATATAGGGAGACGTTTTGTTAAATGTGCCTCACTTGATTGAATGTGTAACTGTCATCTCAAAACAGGCTCCGGGAAGAGTAGATTTCATCAACATGCAAACGAATTCATGGTGAGTATAAAATCTTGTGTCACGCGATTATTCGGTCAATACAATTATGTCATAGATGACACACAAAAAAAAAAAAAAAAACCATTGATTTTATCCGTTTCGTTTTTATATTGCATAGCTATTAGTGATATAAAATTATATTTATCCTTGAATAATGTGTAAATAATATTGTTTGTATGTTTCCATGGCCTGTGCATCGGGTACCTATATTTTAGTATGAAACACGACATAAGAAACTCGAAAAATCCCGGTTTTATCGAATTCATACCGGTTGCTGTTTCGGAACGTAAAGGAGAAATACGCAAAGGGAACAATAAAAACCTAACGATTACCGGTTGAACGGTGGAAAAAACGTTTCAATAACCGCGTGATTCCAAACAATCGGATCGTAAAACAATCACTCTGCCGAACATTAAATATGGCGCGAATACCCTCAAGAGGACACAAGCCAATCACATCCGAGAATATTATAGTATTAGTATAACCGTTAACTAACTGTACATTATATTGTTCTAACCCAAAAGAAAAGTACACGCGAGGAATGTAGATTTTAGACTAATGTATTTAATTTAAAAACGATATCATGTTAATTTGTCTATACAACTTTTTCTAATTGTTATCATTGTTTATCATGTATTTCTACTATTGTTAGCGGCGACTTTGCCCGTGACAATTCGAATGCACGCAATAAATAATACAAATAATAAACACCTAAATTAGATGGGTTTTAGTTTGTTCGTTTATTTGTTTATTGAAAATATTTGAACTTTGTGACATTACGAACCCCTCCTGACACCCTCCAAAATATCTTCAATATTTTTTTAAGTGTTTAAAATAATTAATTATTTCTACACCGACATAAACATGTTCAGTGATAAATTCCAATTAAAATTACTATCCATTACGTTTAAGTCAATAAATTAATAGTTAACGAATCAGTTTGTACATTTGATCACTGTGATATCTGGCACTATCACAATCGAGAAAAAAATACAATTTCTAAACTGAATAATAAATATTTTTTTTATTCTCGTCGTGTTTTTCATAATACATTAATATTATTATTACTTATTAGGCAATAGATACACTGACATATGAATGCTGATTGATGATAGACATATTGGAATCCGATAATCACGGTATTAACAATAACATCATGGTCCACGATGAAACCTGAAAAATCATAAGTGTTTTTCAATGTAACTATGACCGTCGAAGTGTCGACTATTTAAGTAAAATAACTGCAACCGACAACACGATTGTTCGATCAAATTAAAAAAATTATTGATATTCGCAAACGGTTCACACGTGTTATCTTAGTGGGTAACTGACTGGACATTGCACCCTCATACCAGCTCGAAATGGACCGGTTACAAAATTCTGTTCGGTTTGTCTTGTAACTAATTAGCTGAAATCTATAATAGTTTCAAGGTGAAACGACTAATAACCAATGTCCATATAATGTTTGTTGTATTTTTAAGCCGATCGGATGTGGGTGTAACCCCTGATCTTCCGCTCCCGCTGCCAAATGGTTCGTCGTATATAGGTTGGCGCACAACACAAAAACGAATTTAGGCACTCTGTGCGAATTAATTCCGTGGGGCCGCTGCCGTCGGCTACTTGTTCAGACACGAAAATAGTTTTACCAAAAGTTTTTAGCCGTGTTTTCTTTTTACTACGTGCACATCATCCTCATCGATCGTTTTGCACTCTGCCACCACCGGCGCCGACGACGACCCCCTCGTATATAGATAGGTATATACTACCTCGGTCCCATTGTAGTTTATCAACTATACAATATTGATTGTTATACTTATATGGGTATAGGTACTCCGTTTTACCTATGTAATCAAAAACCCATACGACCGATAATTTTATCCGCGTACGTTCATAAGAGGACGCCAACACACGAGCATTTGTTATAAATATCTATATTATAAGCCCACGGCACAGAACACTTGCGTTCAGCAGAACAAATTTTGGTCTGTTAGTTTTAATATTAGAGTGAATCGATACACTGTCAAACTTGCAGGTAAAAACATCATCATTTGTGTTGGTTTTCTTTTTTTTTTTTTTTTTACGACCTAGTGTAAAATATCATAATTCAAAAAAGCTTATGTCTCGCTTGAAAATTAAAATGACCAACGCGCAAGTACGGATAATGTTCTTCCCTTTAATTTCGATAATAAATGTTAATTCATTCTAATATTAAAACTAACAGCACAAAATCGGTTCTACTGAATACAAATTTACTGTGTAATCATGCGTTTGTAAAAACGGAGACGACAGATACATAGTATGTATAGCGCCATACATATTATTTGTTCTTGAGTTTTTTTTTTAATTTTCCATTAAGAGAGATAAAGCACGTGCACAGGACAGGGGCAAGGGGAGGTTATGAGTCCACTCCCTCCCCCTCCCGAAATTTAAAATACACTTCATATACCAGTTCTAGAGTTTAAAATGTTTAATTTTTTTATTTATGAACGTCCCCGGAAACTCCATCCCCGTGAAATTATATTCCGTGTACGTGCCTGGGAGAGGCTCGCGTGATGATGTACACGTGTATGCTTGACACAAATACACGAACCGCCGCCATTGAATTAATAACGCTGGTCAGGACTGTCTACGTCATAATTATAGATAGGTGAAACTATACACGAACGAAATATATTTCCAATAATAGGTGTAACGGTCGAACGACAAAGAAAAAACCGTTAATATTTTATACGCATCCCCGGGGAGACCACCCGCAGGCTGCAAACTATTATTGCTAAAAATCGATCGATATAAACGACGTGCAAAATAGGCAGGTTTAAGTACCACTACACGTATAATATTTTATCGTTTTAGATTTTAATACTCAAAAATATAACAATAAAATATATTTAAGTACCTACACAATGGCGTAATTGTGGAAGAGCAAAGGGGACACATGTCCCCGTGGCATTTTCGGGCGCAAAGATACCCTAGGTATGACAACAGTAAAAAATCTCTGAATCTTCTAAAATAAAAAGAAATAATGCAATAATTAATTAATTCGCTTTTTACATCCATGACCATAAGATACGAATATTTTTTTCTTTTCGAGAAGTTTATATTTATTACAGGATTCTCCTGTTTTATAATATTGTGTTGGCGTAGGTGTTGTCAACGTCATCGCACTATGTAGGTTATAAAAATAATTCAATTATATTATCTGCCGCAAGTACGATCACGATTTAAAGTAGTATGTATCATCGGCGACAGTGGTTATGACGTAGCTATGGTGGATGTCAGTGAAATACCTCAAAATATAATAATAATGATGATAATAATCTGTCAAATTAATAAGTGACACGTATAAAATAGATATCAACAAAGTTACTGTCGACCCTATCTATGTTTAATCGGATATTCAAAACCAAGTTTAAAGTAGGGCCTTAATAGCGTGTCTCTTGAAAACCAAAGTATGATCGCTGAATTACAAATATGTGTACCAAGTTTTATAACATGCATATTAGTTTTAATTGTAGAGTTAACAGTCATTTGGAATTTCAATACAAATATATATTTTTTTTTTATCTCAACCTAATTGATAAGAATTTGCTCGTTATTAATCACATACAAATATCATAAACCTTGAATCCGGTTAATTTCATATTATAATATATTAAAAATATCCCGGTGGTTCCACCTTATTATTTATATGTAAAAATAAATATGCCATCAGTATCGAAGTATAATCCATATTATGACGTATTCTTTCGCGTCTATTTTTTTTTTTAAGTTTTGTTTATTGAAGTTATTAAATTAGCATTTCAATTTTGATACCGTTCAACAAGTTAATCATATTCAAACAAGTTTTTTCACCTGTATTCTTATGTACCTACTTAATATTATCGAACAATATTGGAATCTATACTGTCTACAATTTATTTTAGAAGAATACAAATATATTTACACCACCCCTCGTGGTTTTGATTTTAGTAAATACATTATTCTACCCCACCTTGTGTTTAGCTAGTTACGCCACTTATTTTATATATATTATAGGTAGGTATAGTTATTTTATATTTTAGAGATGCTAGGCAACCTACATATTATATTATATATTACAAATAAAATTTGAAAATATGAAGAAAAATCTTAGCCTATGGAATAACAGGCATTTTTTTAACCAGATTATGATTATTTTTTTTAAACCGAAATCGGTCGTCAATTTCCACGGCTCATGTTAATAATACACCCCAAGTTTTTCCGTCATAGGTACTATTTTTAGTGTTGCGAAGAAGTAATTAGTTTTACAATATTTTATCACATCGACTGTATTAGAAAAAAAAGTTAATTTTGTTGTACTTTACGTGTTATACAGTCCAATATTCGCTTATTAATTATTATATAATTATTTCCAAGGCGCTACACATAACGATCAGCGTAAAATTAAAACTCGAAAGTCCTTATACCTCGGTCTGCTTATTTCGAAACGTTTATTTTCTGTAATGTAATTGTAATTGTATATGTATGCATTTTATTTATTTTTTTTTTTTTTATATATTAACATTAATTTTTGAATTTAATGTAAATCAATCGTTCTATACACAAACAATCGAAAAGAATTATTGACCGCGGTGAAACGAGAACGAAATAAATTTTATAAAATAATAAGACATAATTTCTCCGTTTCAAATTAATTATTTCGATAACGCCTACTTATATTGTAGTTATACAAACTTATATCAATAGAAGGGGACAAAGAAAACTTTCACGTAACCAAATCGATATTTTGAATTGTTATGTACGGGGTTATATAGGTTAGGCTATTATGCAGGTAGCTACTGTAAAGTGTTAAGTATAAAGCATATGAAAATAACACTCCACGTACAAATACTGTGGTAAAAGGTTCGTCAGAAACTCATAACTCTTTTAATTAAACATTGAATGCAGTTCGCCTGTCAGTTTGGGTATGCATAAAGTACCTAAGTAGGTATGTTTGAAAAATGAAAAAAAAAAAAATTATAATTGATATAAATTAGGTATAGGTACCCAATGTCTGTGATGATTTATTTTTATCCGATCCTTAACATTGTATTTATTTCTTGTGTTCTCTTAACATACCTAAACATACATTAATTCCACACTTCAGTTAGTTTGGTATTATTTAAACGGAAACCGATATAATTTCAATAGAATGTCATCTAAAAAAGAGGTATCCAAGATGTATTCTATATTTTCCAACAAATGGATACTTCATTACTAACTCAATATTTATACAAAATATTCTTTTCGCACGGTTTTCCGCAAACTTCACAATGAAAATAACACTATCATATAGAGAAAATTGTTCAATGAAATATTTGTTTGGGTCAAGTGGGTGTTTTGAACGAGGTTGGCCGACCTCAAATGATTGGAATGAAGGCGAAGGAGAAGTAGAATGAAATAGTTGTTTCTATTTTATCTACCTAAATTTGTTTTATTTTTTTTTTTAGTTTATTTGATATTTATTATTTATGGCTAAAGGTAAATAAGTAAATTTATTTTTAAATACTTCACTGTCTATATTTTAAATTCACTAACTTTAAAAGTCGTTGAACTTATTAGTTGAACAAAATGTTTAAACGATGGTTAATTTTTTATTTTATAAGTTTTTTTTTAATCAAAAGATTTGCTTAAATAGTTATCATGCTTATGTTTACTTATTTTTAATGCATTTTAGTTAATTTGAATAGTAAGAAAATTAATTGTTTAAAAATGTGGTAAATTTAAAGTACCTTATAGGTATGTAATTTAAAGTTGGTAAAGTAAATTTTTCAGAATTATGTTTTATACCAGAAATCTTAATTTAAGAATAATAACTTTTTTGTTGAATTTAAGATCTAATTGGTTAATAAATATGCTGTCGTGTTTTGATTTTTTAGTCAGTTTTCATAATAATTGGGAAAATCTGAAAAAACCATAGGGAATACAAAAGTTTTCGGCAGTAGGTAATGGTTTTGTTATTTTCGATTTTGGTGGTAAATTGAATAAAAATTATCGCAGGCGATGATATTTTCACAAAATACTTGTATTAGCACTTTCTAGACTCGATAAAATGTTAAAAACATTTTTGAGGTATTTATATTAATCATTTATTTTTTATGCACTTTGTGGATAAAATTGTTGAAAATTAAACACGAGGTTGATTATAAGTTGTACTTAGTGATCCAAAAAAAATATTGATTTTATATTGCAGTTTTTTTTTTATAAGTGCTGTAAGATCGAATTTTGACGAAAATTTTAAATATTATGGCATTTCAAAACATGTATAACCGAACTTCACTCAGAATCGTACTTCATTAGCAGTGGTTTATCGTTGTTCACGAAAAAGTATAAATTAAATAACTTCATATAGGTACTATAACTTCCTAACTTCCCACATACAACAATGGTGTACACATCAGCAGTAACAGCACTTTTTTATATAGGTACCTATATCTATACATTAATTTGTGTTGTGTGATAAAATCGAAAATAATTAGTGATTTGTAAATAATCAGATTGTGTTTATAGCTTATTATTTTTACTTATAAAATATATAATACATTATATTATTAATATATTATATTTGTGCCAGTATGAAATATAGGACCTGAAATAATGTCCCTAATAAGTACCTAGGTACCTACTAGGATTTTTTTTTCTTTTTAACTTATTCAGACATAAGATGACTAGATCCTTATTTTCAAAATTTAAATTTCTTAACTTTTTAATTATAAAAATAAAAAATGTACTGTTACCTATATTCCATAATGTACGTATACATTTTCTTACTAAACAAGAAACGTATCAGTATCACTATAATAACATGAAGGTTAGAGCGAATGAACTGATTATTGTTACTTATACTACCTATCTAGTTATTTGATTTAATTTGAAAAGTCACATTGGAAGAGGAAGACCAAGGGCAGAATACATGACCCAAATAATAAAGGAAATTACAAAGACCAGAAACTTGAAAGAATATGTTAAAGTAGAAAAGCACGGAGAACTGCAACAAATTAATTCAAGGGTTAATGTAAAATAAAAATGTATACAATTTAATTAAAATGGCAATTTTAGGGTAGATTTAATTATAACTCAAAAATATGTCTTTCTTTTAGAATGGATACATGTAACCAACAATATGTCATAATTTCCAAATTCAATATCTCTCTGCTAACAAAATCCTAAATATGGCACTGTTTAGTTTAGAAAAGTATATACCTAATGTAATTTATTAGGTATCTAATTAAGTGAGTAATTCCTTATCAATAAAGCATCAATATCAAATTGTTTCTACTTCCAATATTTTAGATTCTGAGAGGAACAAAGAATCTATTGGTTTTAGGGTTTTTTTTTTTTTTTTTTTCATATGTGAACACAGAAATTTTACTCCGATTATCACGTATAGCACCATTTTTGAAAGGAAATTTTCTCTGGGTGTTACTTTACAGATGTCATTACAGAAATTCTTATTAATATTTGAGATAATGAGAAAAATCTGGTTCTTTAGGTTAAAAAAAAAAAAGATTAAAAGATAAAAATAAGGTTGTCATTGGCAATTGTTTTTACTTATTTTTTTGTTATTATTAAATTTTTATTATTTTAGATCTTTATTAAACAATCATAATTGTCATGGAAACGCACATTGTTGAAAGATCAATACTATAGGCCGAATTACATTTAAAAGAATTACATTTTGATTTCAATACATTCTTTTAACTACTAATATTTATATTATATTTTTTCATTTTCTACTTAAATAAATATCACTATCAACTGAACTCTGCTCAGAATCGTTTTTCATTAACAATGGTTTATCGTTGCTTATAGATATACATTAAATTCCCTTTTATATCCTATCTTCCCACCTACAAAAGTGGCTGCACCCATGTGCGAAGAATGTCCATCTTTTTTATATTTCATATACTAATTTTTCTACCAAAAATTGTTATCCAATCATCAATTAATAAGTATGGTTTCTGATATATAGAATATATAGTATTATAAAATAATATAAAAGTAGATTAGGCGCCATATTTGGGCCTAGGCGTTCAGATTTGATTTAGTTCCTAGGCTCTTCACAGTTAATGCTATTACTAATACAGTTTTTTTTCAACTCATTATGAATTAATAATTAATGTTATATTAAATAAGTTTAACAAACCTTAAACGTTTTAAAATGCATTGGTATTAATATGTAATAAATTAAGTAAATGTTAATTTACTAAAAGTGTCATGTTATAAGTGTAATTGCAATTTCTAAAAACCAAATATTATAATAATAGATATAATTTACATAGGATAAAAAATTTAAAATATGTCACCAACTCTCTAATCGGTTTCCTTATATTTTAAGTTATCAAATTGGAAAATTACGCATTTACAATAATACTATATTAAATGTGATAATTATTTAATATTTTTAAACAAGTATTATCCATTGGAAAAATATTCAAACTCAATACATGTTTAACAAAATATCTAACTAGATTTATAAAGACTGAAATATATTGAATCAATAAAATGAAATAAAAAAATTAATTGAACAATTATTTTATTTTATTGTGATTGTTTCATACATCAATTTCAATTTTCATTTTTCAACATTATTTTTATATTTTAATTACATTAAAAATGATACGTGCTTTTTTTTATAATTTATCAAACAAATACTAAATTCATATAACATGAACAAAGTGCATAAATTATTATAACTACAATATAATACTATACAGTTTTGTTCATTTATTCATCTAAATTCTACAATACACACAAATACAAACACATGATAACATTATTCGTTCTGAAAAATACAATCATTAATATGTTAATAAAGTTGTAGTGTGAATTCAAACATCAAGTTTTTAACAGAGTATCTAACAACCTTGTATTCAGTATACACAAAGTTTTTTTTATAGTTTTTATTAACTAAAGAAGATAAAATAAATACATTTTATTTAATATTTAGAATCATGTTTGTTTATAGTATGATAAAAACAATATAAATAATTATTGATTTAGGTCCATTCATTCCAATAAGTTATTAACAATAGGACATGTCAAAATGATACCAAGAAGTGTTGATTTGTTACTTAAAACATTTAAAAATGTTAATTAATACATTTTAAACACTAATACCATTTTAATATATAATGATGTACAAACCAATAAATAATTATTACTTACAAAATTAAAATATTCAATTATACATACAAATTTAAACATTAAATCATAGGACAGTACTACTGATAAACTATTCAAAATTCATAAATTAATACTTAACAAAACATATAAATTTAAAAAATGATAATAATCATTTGCAAAGTTTATTTCAACAAACAGTTGAAAGATTTAACTTTTTGCAATAAATAGTCAAATCTTTAAAAACATAAATAATAAACAAATAATTGACAAAAATAAATATCAATAAAAAAAAACCACATTAAATGTTTATATTAGTGGAAATTGATAATTAGAACACTGATATAACATAATTTATAGTATTTTATACAAAATCAATTGTTATAACTTATTCACTTAAACAAGGTAAAAGACTAAAATAATAGTATCATTCAAAACTTAACTGTCTTACAATGTCTTAATGAAAATAGATTAACAATTGATGTTCAAATTAATCGTACTTTATAAGTATATTAAACATTTGAATTTTATTTCAAAACGTAACTATACTATATTCATTTGTTTGTTTGAAAGGATTAAATTAATTGATCATTGTAAATGTCTCAAATTGTATATGTATATTTTTAAGCACCATTGGTTGGGGTACTGACCGATGAAAACATGTCAATGAGCATGATTTTATTTAAAATTTAATGTAACTGTTTAAACTGTATAAATGGAAAATATTATAAGAACTATTTTTTTCAGAATTATCAACTAAATGGTTTTGAAGACGAATATACATTTTGATATCGCTGATATATTAATTGCCAAAAGTAATAGCAATGAGAAAATAGCGATTCAGTAATAAACTTAGAAACATATAAACAAACATTTATAAGTAAAATCTTATGTAATTAATAATAGTATTAACATCATAACATCTAATTTATATCAATTGATTCTAAACACGTCATAATACCTAATATGAAGTATAAAAATTATAATATTAAATTGAGTATACCTTAATCAAAATCTCTTTCAAAGAAATAATACAATAACAGAACAATTATAAATGAAATTAACATTGG
This sequence comes from Cinara cedri, assembly GCA_902439185.1. Taxonomy (NCBI): domain Eukaryota; kingdom Metazoa; phylum Arthropoda; class Insecta; order Hemiptera; family Aphididae; genus Cinara; species Cinara cedri. Next base: position 1,749,062 of record CABPRJ010000950.1, read on the forward strand.
TAAGTTCACTCTTAATAATTAAATTATTAACAAGTATAAACATTTATTTTCTTAAATAATTTTGAATAAATTAAAAGTAAAATATAGGAAAATCAATAATTAAAATTAAAAATGTTTGAATAAAAATTGAAAGAAACATGAAGTACATTGTACATACTTAAATGAAGTCTAACGCAAACTTTTAAAATTTAATTTTTGTTTATACCATACATGTCGAATCATCAATTGAAGGTAACCAAAATGCCATATTTGTACATGCTGATGCCATCATCATAAATTTAGGATTGAACTTCACACAGTGAACTGGGCCTGGATGATCACCATTGAGAACACATACCTTATAACCAGTGACTGCGTTCCAGACATGAACACGGCCATCAGTTGACCCACTAAGTATATACTGAGAGTCTGGACTGAATGATGCTTCAATTGCAATTCCCTTGTTATTCAAGTGACCTGTAAATGTCTGTATAGGTGAACCATTAAAAGCATTTATCAACCTAATTAATGATCCATTGGTGGGTATAAGTATGGTACGTCCATCCAGACTAAATTTCAAATCTGTCCAATCACATTCTTTTTCTTGAGGAAGCTTCACAGTTATAAATGGTCCTTTATCAAATGACCTAAATTTAAACATAATAATAGGGCATAAATAATTTGAAGAAAATGAATAGTTACAAATAATTTTATTTACCTGACATCAAACAGCTTAAGTGTTTCAGAATTCACACCAGCTGCCAACACTAAGCCTTCTGGATCAAAAGCTGCCACTGGTCTTCCCATTACATTAATATATCCATGACAATTTGGTGACCTTAAATCCCATAGTCTGAGACTTTTATCCAAAGATCCAGAAACAAACATATCCTCAATGGGCGATACACATAATGACACAACTTTTTTGGCATGTCCAGAGAAGTAACGAATATACTTGTTGTCATGCAATGATAAATATCTGAAAATAATAAAATAGTGAATACCAAACAAAAACAATTGTGAAAATATTATTTAACTTGAATAAAACCATTATTTAGGCTAAAAGCTGTGCGTTATATAAGAGAATACAAAAGATTTTTATTTAGCTGCATAAAGACTACACAACTATACCACAACTCAGAAGGCTCGATAAATCACAAAACTAACATATTTCAAATGATCATCACAAATTTGCTATTATAAGCTTTATTAAGATTTGGAAATGTTTACGGTTTTGAGTATCTAGACTCAAACAAATAAAAATAAAAAAATGTAAAAATGAATTGAATGCAAAACAATCAGTAATTTAAATTCAAGAGCCGAACAGCAGAGGAGTTAAACAGAATGTGTATAACAGCAATGGATATATATAATCTCTTTAAAGCTAGAGAAGTAAAAATAAATATATTGATAATAGGTTACAATATTTTAAGAACACATGTTGATGCTATTTAAGAGAATATCATAAATTACAACATCTAATTATACAAAATATACAATTTTTTAATATGTAATCATAGTAAATTACTTTAGACTCCTCAGAAGTTTCAAAAAGAAATTTAAATTACTTTAAACAATTTGCCTGATTTAAAATAACTTGTAAACCGGACAATTTAAAATCAAATTAGTATTGTAAATTTTAATACAAATAAATAATTATTGTATACTCATTATACACAGGAATCTTATGGTATTCAGTAAATTACCAGACAGGAATGTCAACATTGTTTAATGTAATTAAAACGTATAGAAGTACCTTTTTGATATTAAAACAAAATAGAAAATAGTTCTCTAATTAGCAGATTTTAAAAAATGTGAAGTGTGTGTGTTTAACTACTATCATTACTTATTAGATTACAATATTTTTATAAAAGAACCTGACTGTTCTTTTATAAGTTATTGTTAAATAAGTAGATATTTAATAGTTAGCAGGTAAATAAATATTTGTATATTACAATATTGATAAATACAAATTTTCAATTGATTATAGATAGTTAATCTACTAATAAAAAGAAGTGTTTCAAGGTGTATGAGTGAATATATATATAAAAAATATATAAATATACAACAAATTCTATAACACACAGATATCTGAAATTTTGAACATAGGCAGATAAATGGAAGTATGGTAAAATATCAGTCAAATTGTTTAATATTTTTTTAATAGTTAATGGCATTTGAATTTCTGAAATGTATTAATTGTGTAGGTAAAGTAATTTTAAATAAAACAAAGATAATAATTAATAATGAAATTATATAAAATATGTAATTAAATTAAGAAAAGAGTTGTGTACAAGACTAATAAAACATTAGTAAGAAATAATATGAGAAGATATAAAGAATTAGAGATATACAAATTTGTAGATTTCTGGTAAAACAGACGGTAACAGAAGCTATATTTGCCCAATAAAATGAAACTCAAAACAGATATTTGGAATACCAATTTACACATTGTCATTGACATGAAACAACCTCCTAAAATCTGATTATTAAAAGAAACAAAAAACGCTTTAAAAATCAAAAATTATCAATGATTAACGACAATACATTTTAAAATTGTAAAACTATAAAACTATTTATTTGAAAAAAAATTGGAGTAAAATACTTAATAGTTATGGATATTATTATTGTATAAATTGTCAATATTTCATTACATAGGATTTTCAATGTGACATAGAAAGTTCTCTAATGACGATTAATGTCACATAGGATATTTTTAATAACAAAAGGTATTTCACAAATGATTTAGTAATATATAGGAAATTTTGTTTTTATTTATCATTAATTCTTTCATGAAAATAACACATAGGAGATAATATCATAGCATCATAATAGCTTATTTTACCTCAAAATTGAAAATTTTGCACATAGGTTTTTCACGTCAATGATGACATACTCCCCAAGTTTAAAGTTTTCCAGCCAGAATATATGCAATTTATGCAAATTGTACTGATTTATAGTTAAACAGCTATAATAGATTATGTACATTATTAACAATAATTTTGCTAATTCGCTTCTAAACTGACAAAAACCAGTGTTTTTTAATTATTTTATTAATCTTATAGTATTCTGAAGGTCTAATGTGAATTTTATCTCGATCAAACGAGTATAACTTCAAAATTTTATCCAACTATTTAGCAAATTAGTATGTCCCACGGACTTATAGATAATAAATACATGATTAGCATTTTAATCTATTAAAATACTTTGAATTATTAGTTATTAATGTATCTAGGTATTAGGTATCTATGTGTATTTGAAAATATTGATTGCACAGCTATCAGTATAGTAACAAATGGTGATACGAGGGTCTTAATGGTGTTTAATATAATCAATTTTATTACAAGCTGAGCATTAGGTAAATAATTTAAAAAAGACGTCCTAGGATAATGAAGACAGGTGCAGCCGTTGTTATAAGTAATTTAATGTATATCTGTTAGTAATAATAAACCATTGCTAACGAAAAAAACAATTCTGAGCACGGTTCAGTTGATAGTGATGCTTTGTCAACAATATTTATATCATAATATAATTAAAAAGGCATTATATATTTTCTTTATTAATATTTGTTTGATATTGTATCAATTTTCCTGCGTTTTTCTCCCGATTATCACATTTTCTAAGAAAACTATTGGCAAAATCAAAAAATTACCTCCCTAAAGTACCTTCCCGGTAATATTTACTTTCAGAAAAAGCATTATCATTGTAAATTGGAGCAAAATTGCTGGTAGAAAAGTTGTTCACAGAAAAAAAAGGGCATATTTTTTTTACTACTAATGTCTACATTTTTGTTTTTCTGACGTTTTATCCCGCTTTTAACAGTTACGAAAACTGAGTGAAAAATCATAAAAATAACCTCACTAAACCACAGGGATAAAATTTCCTTTCAGAAAATAAGCTACACCTGATACATGGGAACAAGATTTTTAGTAGAAAGTTTGCACAACAAATCGAGGGGTATTTTTCAATTAAAATCATCCAAACGAAAGATAAATAGATCTCTAGGTACACTTGAAATGCATTTTTTTCCTAATTAGGTAAAAGGTAAAAAAAAAAACCATTTCTTTTCAAACCCTGGGTTTGAACCCGCGACCCCTTGTATGATGATATGTATTCATGACCATTTGACTACAACAGCCGAGTTATTTAACATAAACATGTAACATCTACATAATATCTGAACTTCAAAAAGCTATAATTTCGAAACTTCAATCAGTTTGCTCAATTCCGACTTTACCATCCTTTTTGAATCAAAAAATACACATATGTTCAAGAAAAAAAAAATAGAAAAATTAAATTCTACATAATTTTTACTAAAACAATTTTTGTCAAAATGTAATATCAAAATTCCTTTATAAAAATAAATACTACATTAAACTCAATTTTTTTTTTCACTACAAAGATTTAATGAACCTTCTGTTAAATTTTCAAGCATTTCTCTTAAGTCTAACAATTTAACCATAAAGTACCTATCAAATAAAAATTACGTATAAAACTCGCTATATTAAAATATCTATAAATAGCTCAAATGTTTTGAAAATTTTACCACATCTAGAAAAGGCACATATAAGTTTTCTGCCCAAATTTCAAGTTTCTATGAATATTTTTAACTGAATTACAACAAACAAAAAAATTAATAAAATAATAAAAGCATTAATTTTGTACATTTCCTGGTTTTCTTACGTTTTTATCCTGGTTTTTCCCATATTTTATGAAAACCGCTTGGAAAATCAAAAAATGACCTCCCAAAAGTACCATCTGGACAACATTCTCTTTCAGAAATGCTGTCGCGTGTATGTATCTGAGCAAGATTTATGGTTGAATTTTTATACACAGGATATATATATACAAATGATATACAAATGAATTTTTATATATAGATGTATATATAAAAAAAAAAAATCTTAGAAAAACCAATACATTCTTCACTACACTCAGAATCTAAAATAATAGAATGCTAAAAATGTAAGTTAGGTATTTCTAAAAAGTGGTGACAAATGGTGGCAATTATTTTCAACAAATATGGTAAGGGCATGGGACCAACAAGATACCTACAGGAGTGGATAAACCTATACAGACATACTTATTAGAGAACAAAATATGTCTATGAGTGTAGTAAAGGATTATTTAAAAAAAATAACTTCTAACATTAAACTTCACTTAAGTTATTATTTTTCCTAAAATTTGCTACTTAAATTCACTAATATTTTAAAATAAACTTGGGTTATTTTTTTTAAGACAACTTAAAAAGAAAATCAGAAAATTAGTTTTAAAAATTGGTCAACTTGTCTAACTTTGGTTATTAAAAGGGTTAGTTCTTCAGTGGGTAGTATAATATATTTTTCTAAGGGATTCTTGGTATAAGGGTCATCTAAAATTGGCATTCATTCCTCCGCTTACACTAGATGCCATGCTCAGTAAATAAAATGGTTTAAAAATAGTGAAAATAATGTATTATACTATCACATACTATGAATTAAATCAGTTAGAATTCATTATATTTTTATGAAGTGAACACGAATAAAAATTAAATAATTTCTATAAAAAAAATATACTAAGCCGGATTCACACAGAGTCGTAAACTGGGCGAGAATACTACTGTTAGAAGAGTTAGTCGTGATCACTACCTGGTGTGAACTGGTAGTAGTGGTAGTGAGAGTCATCAGCGACCATAAATAGATCGATCATGATTACTCCGGCATGTTGGAATAAACACGACTGGTTTAGTCATGAAACACCCACCGAATGTGAAGTTTCTAGCATATATACACATATTTGTTTCGATATTTGTCCGAGTGAAGTAATAAAATTTTTACATTTTATTTTTATATAATAATAATTAATAACATTTCCTACTTCAGCGTACAAAATGAATACAAAACAAAAAATTTGATTTGTTGAATTGTATCGCGATGCGGAATGTTTGTGGAAAATAAATTCTGAAGTGTATAAAGACAGAGATGCAAGAGATGGAGCCTTAAAAAAAAATATGCGATGAAATGAATATCAATGGTTTTGGTATTCACAAATAAATAAAAAACGTACAATGAACAACTAGATGTCAGCGGCGGTTCATTTCTGGTCACGACGCCTTTCAGACACTAATTCGTGTGAACTGGAGGTCATATATTATTGATCGTGAAAATCAAGCAGTCGTGAGACATGGGCAGAACAAGTAGTATTCTCGACCAGTTTATGACTCCATGTAAACCCGGCTTAAAAGGAAGTAATTTTAACTTGAATGAGATATGACATACACAGCCCAAGATATGTATCGTTTGAAATATTAATTTGTTGACATAGGTACTTATATAACCTGACAATACATTCAATTACCTAACAAATATGTAGTTTCTGTCAAAATTGAAATGAGTTTAGAACTCAAGAAGAAAAATATGTAACACCTAACCCATCCACCAATAAATTTGTCTATGAAAGTACGATACCTACCTAATTGTATCGTCCACTTTGGTCGAACTGTGTATAGCCGTTGACTTAGTGTGCGCGAAATGTATGAGATCTACACCGTACTTTTTGCTATTGATGGTCTTGGACAGCTCACCCTTCTGGGTGTCGTATATGACGATCTGGTCATCTTCACTGCACGATATTATATAATCTCCGGCCGGCGAGAAATCAAAACTGTTGATCTTGTCAGTGTTCTCACGAAAAACCTTGGCCACTTTGAAACTGCGTACCACGTTATCGATGAGCTTCATCTCAACCATCTATGGATAAATCCGGTGCCGTAGACAACGGCCAAAAAAAGTATATAAATACGTACCGAGGTACTTCTAACGGAGAACAAGCCTGGGAATGGACCTGAGCGTCTAATCAACAGGAGAAGCAATTGTTATTTCTTAAGAATATAAAATCAGTCTGGCGGGTCACTTACAACACTATTATGACCAAAATCGTGTTCACTGATCATCTAAGTAAACGCTACGATCATAGGCGGCGGGATAACTGCACGAATTCGTAGTTATCAATAGCCACCGGTACGGCGTGTACTGACAGTCAAAACACGAAATGCTTCTGATGTTGGGCTAATCACGGCACGGGGTACCTGAAACGATACCAAGTTAGAAATGTAGCTACTAATTAATACACTAAAAACAAAATACGATTTATTTACCTCTTCCGCTCTTTCTACACAATAGTATTCAACGGAGTAGCGATGCGTCCAGCACACTGGAAGAGCAGCAGCCGCGGTGCACGATATGGTGCAGCGATTGCGAACAGCAGAGCCCGGGCCCAGCGTCTTTCCGGTAAACTACAGTGCTACCAACCCCTGCACCGTCGCTCTAACGGACGCGGTTGCGCGTTAGCGTGCATCTTCGCTGCCGCCGCCGACATTCCGCACAGGAACGACAATGCCGTGGGGATTTTTCCCGCGAAAACTTTGCCGCCGCGCGCCACGACCACGTCACGTTGGCAACGCATCTCATCCGACGCGCACTGCGCACAATAATTTGTCAATATCGGCAGGTGGCCAATATGGTCGTTCGCCCGCGTACCCCCTCGAGATCGGGTGCTTTTAGCCGCCGGTGGTGGGTGGCGCTGCTTTTGCGTCGTAACATGAGAAAATAATAATATTTTTATTGCGTCTTGAAATTTACTACCTTTCCGACAATCTGACCTCCCGTTCCCACTGTGTGCAGGTCGATATGAACCCGAAACAATTGGTCCATCAGTCGGCAGAATGCAGCAAGATCCGGGGTTGATTTTTTCTTTATATATATATATATATAAAACTGTAAATGTTACCTACGGCATTGGCGCACATTCAGTCAAAAACTTGGGAGTGCTAAAATTATATACGATAGAGTATCACGGGGGGGGGTGCTCCCCACACCCCCAATCAATTTGACATTTCAGAATGAAATTATATATTACTTGCACATTGAATAAACAAAAGAAAAAAGATCTTAAATAAAAAGACCCGATTTTTAATAATGAATCTTTCATTGCTTAATAAATAAACCAACAAGGGCCGATAGGCACCTCCTTAACAATATGAAAACAATTAACATAAACTTATATAATAATATAACATAAATAGGTACTATATAATATTAATTATTAACATATTATATATAATATAAATCAATACACAATAATATAATAAAATATTAATTACTCAAGTATCTCATATCTGAATACTATTTGAGTATTATACCTATTTATTTTATTCGGCTCAAAATCTATAGGTACTAATTTTAGATTTAGGGATGCTAAGAACCCCCTGGCTCCCCCTTATATGTACCATTGTACCTACGTACTTATTGGTCACATATTATAATCTCGTGACCAGGGTCTGCAATTTACACAATTTCGTATTACATCGTTATTCTATAATACACAGTGGTGATCTCAAGAGGGATGATATGGGTTTTACATTACCTCCTAAAGAGTTCTAGAACCCTGATTTTTTTTTCTTTTGTGTAATAACATATTACACCCAAAACAAAATGCAAAATATCAAGAATGATTCATCAAACATTATCAATATTCCTTCGTTTATTGTTAATCAAATTGTATGATACAGTGCCTACCTATAAACTAGTCTATAAGTATATTATGATTTTGTCTTGATATTTTTAGTAAATTTTCATATTGTCCCCCAAGAAACGTCACTGCTTCAACATGATGAAAAAATTTTGAAAAAGAAATTCCCGTGTTTTCATTGATATCATTAGTTATCATTGATTTGGTTATTCTTGGTTTTCAACGAAAATTAGTATAGGTTAATAATAGGTTATAAATATCACTGCGATAATTAGAACGCTACGTAAGCTGCACTAAAGACTGAACCAAATTTTTGGGTAGAAGGGGATTAAATTAAATCATCTATTATTTTTGTTAAACACAAAATCATAGTGTTTATCTATAAAATAATAAATAATACTTAAGAAAATATTCGAGAGAAAGGGGATATTGTACCTCAACTCTCCCAATTACGACCATACAAATTTGCAAATTTATATTATACGGGAGAAATAAGTTTTGTAAGTTTAAATAAGTTGAAATAAGTTTTGGTTTTCGATCCAAAACTATTTCGGTTTCAAAAAAAAAACGACCAATCAAAGACCAGTAGGTAATGTATAATGTTGAACGTAAAACCTTAACCGAACGTCCTATATATGATTGAGACTTAATATCCGTTATCATTATACATTTATAACAATATGTTTTGTATAGTTACTGCTGTGATGTTAGAACGTTTCCAGAATATTATGGGGGTTGGTTACAAAAGTTATTATACATGTATAACCTAATCTAACCTATACCTAATTAAAACTGAATAAATGTAGGTAGGCTGCCTATATATACCTAATTAATCTCTTCTCGCATAGGTATTTATATTATAGTCAAATAAATTTAGTACTGGGCAGTGTTCGAATTGAAAAAATAAAATGAAAGGGACTATAAGACTTAAAATAAATTAACTTCCCTTGCAATTATTGAATTTAACCTAACCAGGAAGTCTTGCCCTTCATACCCTCCCCACACCAATTTTTAAACATAATTCATATAACACTACCTACTTTAGGCTAACGTTTTGCTTACATAATAGATAATATTTATTTTAGATTCTATTATGATGATTACCGCTGTCTACTATGATAGATACCACATTTTTCTTTTTCTTTTTCTGTATGTGAATAACTTTTCTACCAAAAATCTTGCTCCGATAGTAGTCCGATCATTAGTTTAAGACGGTCTAGTAAATATTGTTGTCTCGTTGGTGCAATGCGAAGGTTATTTTTAATTTTCTTTATAGTGTTCTTAACTACGGAGAAAATCTTAAAAAAATGAAGGGGAAACTTTTAATTGTTAACTTTTAATATTTACACAGTAGAGGTTTTTATTCTACTTTTTATTCTATTTTTTTTTATTCAGTGAAAAATAATTGTAGAGGCTGGACATTTCACTTAATATTTATATAGGTCACTATAGACAATATACATGGTACAATTTTCAAACTATTTTAACAATTTTCAGTTATAGCCATCAGCAACTGTCGAGTTTTTTAAGGATTTTATTTGGTTTATGTGATTAAAATTTGGTAATTTTTATAAGTGGGAAAAAAAATTCAACGTAATGTTGTATTTTTTTTTTTTGTAATTTTAAATTAAAATTTTTTTTAATAATGCATTTTGATAAAAATGTAAAAAAATGTGAATTCTCATCGATGGTGGATCCTGGGGTTGATTAAGGAAGGAGAGATTTATTAAAAATAAACACAATTAAGTTTCGTATGTTTGAAAAAAAAAACAATTGTAGAGTATAAGAATTACGTAAAAAAAACTCGATCCCAGGATCATCCTAGTGCTCCCCCTCCCTTGTATTTTGCATTGCGTCCCATGTGTTGCATTTCAAACAAATAGTAGGGGTACACTTAAATTTCTGGATAATGAGTTGAACTACTCCGTGTTTTCGTCCTGCGTTCCCTCAAATTTGAGCGCTGATAATAGGTAGATACCCAATTACAAGTAGTATAGCTAATATACAATTATAAATAAATAATATTACAAAACTACGAAGTGTTTGAGGGAGAAAAAGCGCAAGAAAATATTTTGAATTCCCAAAACCACCTATCCCACCCCCAGATTTTGATGGCCAGACATTCGATGCTCACCGAGCTGCAAATGTGTGTTTCAAGTCTATTCAATAACGCCGTAATAATATTATATTGCTTATGCATAGTTAAACTCGATAGCATAGCTAAACGACCGCTCGTCCGAGTGGTAGAACGAGTAACCCAATATTGATCTACTCAGCGTTTACTCGTATTTTATTCACTAGGCCGATTACATGTTAACACTGCAGTATCGAATTCACAAATCGCCACTCGACAATAAAAACTCCGAGAACCGTATATCTTTGTAGTGGAGTAGCCACTCAACCCAGCGAATGGTAACAGATTCTATTCACTCGCTCGCCAATTTTACTCGTCCGATCACTGGAGTCTGAGTATTGTACTCAGAAACATATTTACACCATTGGCGCCCCAGGGCACTGCAGTGCTTTAGTGCCCGTTCACGACATTAATTTTAGGGATAAGTAAAGGAAAAAAATAATTCCGTCTTGTGACCTCTTCTTGAAATACGATGTTCGTGGCAATTGCCACCCTCCCCCTTCCAAATACGTTTTTGACTGTATATTGTGTTTAGATTGGTCAAGTACTCGGTCGAGACAATGGGTCTCGTCGGCCGAGCGTTTGCTCCTTTTAAACAAGGTAAGTGATCAGTGGAGTGCACAGGGAGTTACACCCCACCCCATTAGCTTAAATATACAACAACTATGAATATTTATTTAATAATTTAATCTTGAAATGTATATTTTTAAACTAAATCGAGTACAAAGAAAAACTTGATTTATTGAATAAAAACTGTATTTTTAGGATTCGGCTTTTAAATTGCTATGGTCGAGTTGGAAATTATTCGTAATTATTATTTGCTACGTATGTCTTCCTATTGAAAATTCCCGGACATATTTTGTTTGAGTAATTTTCGGTTTTTACAATAAATTATATTTCACGTTGGAAAGTGAACTTTTTGTTTTTATCAATTTTCACGACACATATTATAAGTACCTACAACGCAACAAAGTTCATAATAATAATACGAGGTACGTACACAATAGTTATTATTTACTGAGTTTCGTTAGTCTGTGACTAAATTTCATGTTAATTTAATTATGCACCACCATATCGATCTTTCAAACGACCGACCCGCCGCCGCCCGGACTTTTAAATTGTCGACGTGATAAACCCCATCAACCAAATAACGCTACTTGTTTGGAGCGTTTTCTCATTTTTCTGACAACCGTACAATATGCGTATACCTACTTGTTTAAAGTGAAAAACAAATAAAAATATAATGCATATACCTACCTAAAAGTACAAATTATTGTACATACTTATATAGAATATACACCTATAACCTAAACGTATTATTATTTATTAGCTGTTCTGCTTGACAACGTGTTTATTTTAGTTATGCCTGTTGTACTTCCTTGTTTGCGACACCCAAATTAGTTAATATTTACTGTTTTTTTCATCTGTTACCGAAGTAACCTTCATAAAATAACAAAAGTATAATAATTTGATTTATGTACGGTAAAAAATCTAAAACTCTGAGCCACCCGTTGTGTGTTACCCGTCGTAAATCAGTTGCTCTTGCCTCTCGGTTTGCACAACTTTACTCCTTTAATTTGTGTGATATAGACAATGCAACTCACACGACACCATGATACTATTTTTTTATTAGAAGATTCTCCTGAATCTGGTCCCTTAACTTCACACTCGTTTATATATAAATAATATACATATAATTATAAAAAGTATGTATAAATATATAAATATTAATATGTTGATTGGTTTATTAAGGCGCGTGGTGAAACTTTGAATACTATCATTTTGAATAAACTTTTTTTTTTTGAAATATTGAGGATTTTTAAAACTTTAATAATTTGAACTGATATAATTTGGAATTTACAGTTTTAATGATAGGGCCCGCACAAGAGGCTAGCCTAAGAGCCAATATATCCTAAATATGGTGCTGATTGCTGATTAAGAGAACGCTGGGACGCTAAATTTTTATGAGCATAAAGATAGTTAATTGTATTTTAATCATGAATTTATTTTAGCCCACACTCATACTACCGGGTTACATTTTAAGCGGCCCACTGAGATTTCTCGGTAGGTGGCCTCACAAATCCGGTTCTGTCTCTCTGACTTAAAATCTAATTGAATAAATTAAAAAGAAATATTGACAAAGGTATTAGCATTGTAAAAACACTATGAGACACTCTGTACATAATACAAATATTAGCAAATGTAGGTCATGGAAAATGTATGAATAATGGTATATAATGAATGTATAAATGAAAAAGTTCTGAGGAAGTAATAATAATTTTTAATATTATCAACCTACTTTTTCAAAATTTTAAAATACATTGAAATAACCGACAAAACAAAAGATTTCAATAGGGGGCGGTGCGACCCTAGTTCCAGAGCCCAATACGGCATTTCCACTACGCAATGGTCACGTAGAATGTGTTCATTGGTTTGATGAAGACTACTATCATTAACTAAAACTTAAAATGAACTTCGTTTTACATTTCTAAGCATTTCTGCTTAACTAAAACAATTATACCCACATACAACTACATAAAACGTAAAGATCACAAAAAGATTGCGGATTGCTTCGTTTTTTTTTAATCTCAAAACAAAATAGTTTTCAATGCTGATTACATTAAATTATTAAGGAGTTCTTTGAACTTATTAATTTTTCGTGATCATAAGTATGTTTTTATGAACTTAAGCTTTCTAAAACTTTTCTCACGCAGATTGCAATAGAAATTGGAAATATCACCAAAATTCTTAAAGCTACCAATAAATTTGGTAAAGTACCAGTCTTAAGGCTGTAATTCGTTCCGATTTAGTCTGGACACTACTGAAAGTTTTAAACATGCTGTCCCGATATTCATTAAGTCCCGGCCGGAATAATAAATAATACCGGATTCCTAAAATAAGTCCCGTGTCTTCAAAAATTTCAATTTTTACAAAAATGTATACAATTTATTTTAAATATTTAAATTTTATTAGAGAACTCATTTTTAGCTATTGGATATTTTGTTATACTTATAAACTTTTTCAACCAGGTAATTTGACGTTCACTTTATCTCTAGTCGTCGAACCTAATCTAATCGTGTTTTATTAACCGTGGCCGTGACATGAAACAACAAAACTATTTATTATTTAATAGTTATTTTAGTTCTCTTTTTTAGTTTGTTTAGGAGAAAAAGGAAGGTTTTTGTTTTCTCAAACATGAATACTGTACACAAAGAATTTGGATGATCAAAATAAGTATAATCCGTATAAAAATTGATTTGATAGTGAGAGAGGGCATACCTATACTAGTACCATAGCCAGCAAACAAATCGAGCGGGAGGCGCTAATGATTTACATTATAATTTACTAATTTTAGATTGACAAAACACGTTAAAATAATTTAAATAATCAATTAAAGTAGATTTCGTAGGGGGGGGGAGTGCACGTGTTCTTTAACATTGAATGTCCCGATTTTTAGTCTCAAATAAATGACAGCCTTAATCTACATTTTTAATTTTTTTTTGTCATTTATAAACGATATTAGTTTTACTAAAAAGCTAACTCACCGTTCAGTATATTACCTTTTTCTACTTAAAATCATACATTTTTAACGCTTTTTTGAATTTTAGTTTTTCATTTATTCATTTTACAAAGCAGTATTAAAATTTAAAAAGATACAGACATACTTCGCATGATGGATAGGTACGTTGTTGTACGTGAGAAATTGGGAAAGTAGAGAGGAAATTAAATCTATACGCAATGATTAACCATTGCTAAAGAAAAACGATTCTGAGCGGAGTTCGGTAATAGCGTGGGTTTGTCATCAATAAGCATGTCATATTATGGTTAAATGATTATTATATATTATTTTCTTTAATAATATTTGTTTAATATTGTACTTATTTTCCCATTTTTCCTACGTTTTTCCCATTTATTGGGAAAATTAAAAAATAACTTCTATAAAGTACCACCACAGCCGGACTTCCTTTCAGAAAAAGTGTTATAATTTAAATTTGGAACAAAATTGGTAGTAGGCAAGTTTTTCACAGATAAAAAAAAAAAAAATAAATAAACCACATTGGTGTAAAACCAATACATTCCTCGTCCGCTCAGAATCTAAAAACAAACAAAAATAACATAATTTTCTTATAAATTATTTGTTTACTCTGGTAAATTAGGGAAAAATATTTTGAAAAAAAAAATGGAAAAGTCAGTGAATCAGTAATTGTTTTCCATCATTCTTGTATGTTTATATCGACCGGTTCGCGTTAAAATAATAATAAATGATTACCATTATAATATATGGAACGTATTATTCCTATACTGTATACTATGGTTAAAAAAACGATTATGATATGTAATAATAATGATTGTAAACAAGCGATTAAGTGAAACACGAGTATAGGATAAAATGTTCGTATAGATTTTCTCATAATCTACTGCGCGTTTTATCATATTGTAAACAAATATCGGACATAATATTATAATAAGGTTATTGAACCGAAAGTCATACCACAATTTATTAGTAATATAATATTTAATAATTAATATACCGAATAGATATAATAGGTAAATATTATGTACACAGAAATTTACACTTATCGACTTAATTTTGTAGTTGATCCAAATAAATTAGCAGTTATCTGAATTTATCTAATCAACCTTTGGACGGGCTTTATCTGGCTGATTGAAAATAAATGAGGCTCGTCTTCGAGTAATTCTCACGGAGGGGAGGGGTAGTACTATTATAAGAGAGCCATAGACAAAGATTGAAGGACTAGGAGGCTTAAAATTTGTATTGTATAAAACAAACCAGTCTTAATATAATATACAGGGCGTTTCAAATGACTTCATCTGAAATTCAAAAATGGATATTAATTTTAAAAATGAAGTTATAAGGGTAGAATGAAGTAAAAAATATTCATAAAGTAATCAAGTTTTATTAAGTTTATTTACAACTTAAAAAATGTTCACAGCTACCCGACATACATCTATATGGTATTCAAATTCCCCCCAAACGTTGCTGATCAAATCTTGTGTCACGGCATTCACAGTTTCTATAATCCTGGTTTTGAGCTCTTCAAAGTCTGTATGTAATGGTGGTACATAAGCTTTATCTTTTACATAGGCCCATAAAAATAAATCACACACTGGGCGTTCAGGGGGAACTTGATAGCCAAGGATGAATCGCCAGATCATTGTCCAATACTCTAATCATCGCCACATCAAAACTAACTGACGGAAGTTCACTAATCATTACAGAATTTATCAGCAACATAAAATAAACTAGAAAGAAAGTTGACTATCTTATCTTTCCACTAGTATATGGATCGTTAACCTGCGATCAACGATTGCTGGGCTATATCTGTTCGTAATCAGTCGTCGGATGACGACTTTTAAAAAACCGTGTATATTTGAGCTATTCTACTTGCCCCCCTCCTCCGAAACGTATTAAATCTTCACCTATGTTTAAGGCATATACCTACAATTATAACAAAATAAATATAATTTATTTTCTGTATGATTATATGTATATATATATATAAATAATGCATGTAATATGATTTAATATAATAATAAGATCAAAGAATTATAAATATTAGAAAATGCATGAAAAATAGAAAATCGTATAAGAAACACGGCCTATATTGCCCCCTTCGTTCCTTCACAATTTTTCTACCAGGAATTTTGCTCAGACTTTCAAGTGTAGTACATTTTCTGAAAAAATTTGACAGGATGGTATTTTAAAAAAGTCATTTTTTGACGTTTCCATAGATTTTCATAATAAGTGGGAAAACCGGAAAAAATTTAGAACAAACGTGGAAATTTAAGAAATGTATTATTTTCAAATTGCAAATACTACGGACTTTCAAAAGATGTACAACTGAACTCCACTCAGAATCGTTTTTTGTTAGCAATGGTTATTCTTTGTGTAGTTATATATATATACATTACGTTTCCCCTCTACCTTTCCAACTTTTCACCTATAGCAGTGGCCCACCCACCGTGCAAAGTATGTCGGTTTGTTTTATTTGTTTTATTTAGGTTACAAGTAATCGTAGAAACCTGTAATTTTCATATAATGTACGTAAATGAGGTCTAGACTATATCTTCTCAACTTTTTACCTACAACAGTAGACCACCCATCGTGCGTGTAGATACATTGTAAACTGTCTGATTGGCAACTCGCGTAATGAGCAGTCCGCTTTATAATTCTATTTAATAAAGTTGTATAACTCATACATTTCAGAATTTTATTATATTTCATTATATTACATCAGAATAAGACTAATACAAGAAAGTATATTAAATATATTAAGTATTTGGTAACAAGTCAAAGTAACATTTCTATTACCTATAACTTATAAGAACTTTAAATAATATGTATACATATGAAAAAAATTATAAATCCATAAACCATCATTACTACCACCACCCCAAAAATATGGTCCAATCTTGATCAGACCTGTCTTCGGCGATCCCATTGTTGTCAATCATTTATATTAATATTTACTTTTATTTTATTTATTGGTATGGCATACATTAATATTATTATTTTGTCTTTCTAAAATTATTTTTAAGAAAATTGAACAGTATTTTATAAATTAAAATTTTAATTTTAAACTATTTGCTATCTATTATGAATTATAATCAATGTAGGTAATAAAATTTAAATTAGAAAAAATACATAATAGATACCTATTATTATTTCGGTTGAGTTATTTGTTAGACTTCCATACATACTGCGCTATCTATGCGACAATCGTATCATAATCTCCAATGTGTTTTATGTTTTACTCGTAGTTTAAAATTTGGCGGTTCAAATACAACAATAATAATGTTCGGAGAAAATATACATTATTGTTCTTATTTATGATGGATTTTTTTATACTGATGACTTTGTAGTTTATCTGTATAATAACAGGAAATACAATAAAATACCACGGTAGGTATATAAGTCACTGAACACTTTAAACCCACGTTTTAAAGTAGAGAACATTTTCGAGATTACAAGTAGATGAGTAGACACTTACCTTTATAATAAGTCAGTGGGAGGAGGCTAAGGAGACTTTAGACTTCCTCATCATTGGTCGTTTTAAAGTTCAAAAAGGTAACACGAAATATTCAGTAGTGAGAACTTATTTCTAATAAAAATAATTGTACACAGTGGCCTACTAACAATATAGTTTACTATCTCCGAAGACAGTGGGTTGCTTTCTGTATTCAGGTTATGGACCAGGCATAGGCGCATCTAGGGAGTGCTTGAAGGTGCTGAAGCACCTTCAGACTTTAATTTAGCACCCCCAGTTCAAAAACGCTGAAAATTGAAAAATAATGTGAAAAAAGTTTTTATAGGATAATGGAAACGAGTTTAGCCACTGTTATAGGTAATTTAATGTAAAATTGTAATTAAAATCAGACTGGGTAAGTACTATAAGAAGGTCATTTTTCGATTTTCTCAGGAGTTTTCTTATCAAATGTGAAAAAATGGGAAAAAACATCGGTGAACCGGAATAAACGTAAGAAAAACGGGAAAATCGGTTCAATATTAAACAAAAATTATTAAAGAAAATATGCAATGCATAAAATATCAAATCTTGTCAAATGATTACAATAAAAATACAGATAAGACCCGTGTGCAATATTCCGCACCACCTTGGCTATCGATAAACGCCAATGAAATATTATTACGAGTATTTAACGTTATTCGAAAAGCGTATGAGGTTTTGCACGAGGCGCGTTTTTTTTATAGTGGTGTCCCCGAGTAGGCCTAATCCACTGTGTCGCTTAACCTAACCTTACCTTAAATGGCTTAAATCCGTGCAATATAATACGATCACCGAATCCCGGTCCTCGCTCCTTGAAGTCATCCACAGCTACCAGCAGTCTTAGATCGAAAAGTTCGCGTGCAAATGAACCAGGAAAAAACCATAAAGGAAAAAAAAGATTTACAAAAATATAGAAATAAAACCCCTTTAATTATTACAATGAAAAAAACTTCAAAAATGAACTATCAAAAAGTTTAAAGGAATGATTATAAAACAATTCAGAAAATTAAAAATGTAAAAACGATAACGAATAAAACAAATTTAAGAAACACAATTTACTCTACAATTCGATTAAATACGCACACAATAAACAAAATTAATATTATTGCCAATATTATTAGCCAGCGCGTGGTTTTGCGATATTTATTATCGTTCAAATAAATAAATAGTATTAATCAGTAAGCATACCTACAAGTTTTGTTACTTTGGCGCATTTTAGTAATAATAGTGTAACCAATAAGTGTTTTCAGCGAGGTAAGGTACCTCAAATAATATCCATATAAAATTGTATAACTTTACGATTGATCGATTTTCATAAAAATCTGAGCTTCAAACGGACATAAAAATAAAATGACAGACATCCTTCGCATGTGGGTACAGCCACTGTTGTAGGTGGGAAGTTGGGAAGGTAGGATACAGACGGGAATTTAATGTATATCTCTAAGGAACGATAAACCTAAACCATTGCTAACGAAAGAATGATTCTGAGCGGAGTTCAGTTGAAAGTGATGCTTTGTCAACAAAGCATTATATATTTTCTTTAATAATATTTGTTTAATGTACTGATTTTCCCGATTTTCCTACCATTTTTTCCGTTTTTCTTTCGGTTTTTCACATTTGTTGAGAAAACTCCTAGGAAAATTAAAAAGTGACCTCTTCAAAGAACCTTCCCATACCGATTTCCTTTCAGAATAGGTACTACACCAAGAAATCGAAGCAAGATTTCTGGTAGAAAAGTTATCCACAGAAAAAAAAATAAACATATACATCTTTGTAAAATCTTCACTCCACTTAGAATTTAAAAAGCGTTTTCTCTTTACGTAGGGATTTTTTTTATTCGACGTTTTTAGCAAAAACACAAATTATTTGTGATGATTAGTTATATCAAATATTAGATATGTAACATCAACAATATCGTTGAAGCCAGATAGATAATAAATTCTTCAGTCATTACTTCTTCAAAAATACTTAAAAGTATTCTAATAGTAATAGAAAAATAATATCAGTATGATATAATTTACGTAAATGTAAACATATTATGTTGAATTACAGATAGATTTAATTATAAAATGTACCTCATACAAGTAACTGTTAAAAAATCTAAATTGTTTAATAATTTTAACATAAGTTACTAAACAAAATAGGTTCTTTTATCTGTGTACACTTAGTAACTATTTTTATCACCTAAATAATATAATATAGCTAATGAAAAAATCAGATTAGTCAAAAGTAATGAGCGTCACAAGTTTAGGCCCATAGGAAAAAAACAGGTAGGTCAACTGATATTGGGAGAGAATTAGACAAGTGTTGGGTTAATACATTGTTTTTCTATGGTTAATAATATGGTATGGTATTATTGTGTTGTAATAACTATATTTCAAAGTTTAACATTTAATTTAATCCGAAATTTTAACTTAAAAAAAAATGTTACGTTATGAAATTAAAAACATGTTTTTCTTAGATTGAAAAAAAGTGTGACTTCTGGTTTTTTTTCCTGTACCCTTCATATACTATTTCATAACAGTCCATAGTCGGTAAATATACATACTTTAGTTGTAATACATATACTATGAATATTATGATAATAGATGGCGCTGGTGGTTATCTGATGATTCACCAATAAGTAATGTTACAATTTCCTTGATTCATATGTGATGGCATCAGTGGAGCATCATTATTCTTTGATAACAACTACAGCTAGTCCGGTTTATCTCATCAACCAACTCATTAATAAAGCCATCTTAAATGCCACTTAAGTACAGATGAATTAAAGATAATCAGACATTGTGGTATAGACTAGATGCCAGACCTGTATAGGTACAAGACCGTGCTAGCGTACTCTAATCAATCAGTCAATATTTAGTGCAGTAATTATCGTCGAAAATTTTCAGCGATGACCAATGTCCGTATTTACAACGCGACAAGTTTGATTTAATTTACATATATTTATAGGCAAAGAAATATTCCAGCCAATAGCGATGATTGTAGAGTTCTTGATAATCTAATAATAATATAAGTATTATTATTGGTCAGTGGCGCTGAAGTCAATTTTACAAGTGAAATAAAACATAGATAGGTGGGGCCGCTGCCCCTTTAAAGCAATTTTGTCACACTAACATGAGTAGGAACTAGTACAGCCACTACCACTGTACACGGTGTTGGTGTTGAATAAAGAGAAATAAAAATATCCAATATATGTATGAAACAACACGACAATATCAATGGTTTATATTAATAAGTATACACTTAAATCTTAACAATATCATTACAAACTATATAGTATAAATTAAAATATAGTATGTTCCGTCAACATAAAGGAACTTGTATAAGATAGACTTATACTGAACATAATAATATAGATTTATCAACATTTTATAAGAAACTCATTATCTCGAACATTATGTCATTATCTCTGTTTTATCGAACATTTAAGAAACAAGTAGCTCTAAAACAACTTGCAGGTATTATAAATTCCATAAATAAATTATTAAAACGTCGCACAAATGATGTTCCACTATTTTCTGCTACCTAAACTTAAAAATAGAATATCTCGTCAATAAGTTAATTAAAATCAATAATGTCAACACTAAAATGTATTCAAAATAATACTCCATCTATTTCTGGAATTGTTTAATATAGGTTGTTATTTTAAAATTAAAAGTAGGTGGTCATTTCACCCCCAAAAATAAGGGTGACAAATAATATTGTTGATGTTAAATTTGTTGAGCTTCTTATTTCTTAAATTATCGAAAAAAAAACTTACGAAAAAAGTTAATACATTCCTAGATAATGAGTGTACCCACTGAAGTGAATCATCTGGTACGTACTTATGCGGGGAAAAGTGTTAAATGCAATCAATGCACACATGGTGTGTATATTATAGAGTGTTGTATTGTCTATATTATAGACAACATTCTATATAAATTAAATTTATTCTTTGATGTATTTTAACGAGAGGATAATATATTTCATGAAAACGAAGTTAAGTTAATCTATCTATAAATTTGATGAATCCACGATCATCTGCAATGGTGTGTAGGATGTGGTGATATATACAATAGGATTCATGTAGATGGAATAGAACAGGGAGTAGCAACAATAAGAGTGTTAAAATGGACATGTGTGATGTACTAATAACAAAGCTAAGGACGAATAGAATTAAATTTGATGTATCAGAGGTATGATGAGGTATTCAAATAGTTTTGGGTTTATTATATAGAGTATTCCACAGAGATATGATAAATTCAATAACTTTTTTTGTGTATATTAAATTATATTTGTTTTAATAATTACTGTAGCTTTGTGTTTTATAAAACAAAAAATAAACAATTTAAACAGTCATTTTATAACGCTTTTATAAGTACTATAAGTCCTGAGCCCTAGTTAGTACAAAGTTATTATTTATTAGTAATATTTTAATTATTATTTAGAAGTGGCACTCAAATTTGTTAATTTTAATCTTCATGGATTTAGTTTAAACCAATATACTACACGGAGTGATCAATCTAGCATAAGACCTTTTTATAAAGGGAGATCAATCTAGATCACCCTGTATAATAAAGGCTGATACTGCTATTGGGTATGCCACAGTTTTAGAAAGAAGTTTGAAGAGACGATACATAGATCAATTTAATGTATATCTGTACTCAGTGATAAACAAACTACATTTTATTTTATTGATGTTCGCTTGCTAATGATTCTAAATAGAGTATTATTAGTCATATACATTTCCTTGTTGCTAAGGTAATACAAAAATCAACAAAAATTGAACAATAAATTCAGTTTTTTCCATTTACTAAGAAAAACTATGAGAAATCAAAAAAATTACCTTATCAACGCACCAACTATATAAAAAATTCTACAGGAAAGTATCAATACATTTTTTGATTGGAGCATGATTTCTGGTAGAAAAGTTGCTTACCGGCAAAAAAAAAATAAGCAAAACCATAATAAAACCAATAAATTCTTCGATTCTTTCAGAACCTAAACTATATTAACCATAGGGCAAGGCCCTAATTACTACCAAAAATAAAAACAAACTTCAAAATATTGTGCAAAATAAAAGTTATTGCATTTTTCAGATCACTGAGGGACATCTGTATAACACGAAAAATAGGATAGAGAGATAGATTTCGATGGTATGTATGGATTGTGGTTGTCGTGTCGGGAGAAGGTTAAACAATGAGATATCGTCAAGTAGATAGGTGAACTCAATTTGAATGAAAGCTATGGAGGAGGCTACCTACGTCCTATTATTACATAAAATAAAGGCGGAGATAAATAAACTAGATAACTAGATAAACTTGTGGACGACCTGCATTATATCGTCGTTTAGATTGTTTCGAGTACGGTGAATTCTTATATAAATTTTAAAACAGTGGCGCAAGCAAGTGATTAGGATGAATTTTGAGAAATTTTCGCTCGGAGGCCGATACAGATGCTCGAGGTAATGTAGACAGTAAGAATTCGGGTAACTATATGAAATACAGCGGATCACTAAAAGCAAAATGAAATATTTGAACGAGCTATCATCCACCGTGTGAGTTGTGACAAGCTACACAAATAGTAAGATGTTGAATTTGTTTAGTGTTAATTATTAGTTTATATGAAATTTTCGATAAAATATGGAACAGTGTCGTCGACCGTGAGCTCTGTGTACTTAAATATATGGCGGCCGGAAGTAAATCGTATAAGTATAACCTGCGAATACTGTAAATGGAAATATCCGACATATTTTAATGTTGACGACCTTTTTTTTTTTGTTTCGCTCCATTCCGTCGGTGCAGCCAGAACTAAAAAAGCAATGTCCTTGTTCAGTAGTTTTAGAATAACTACAATATTATTTCTATATCCAATCGATATATTATTATAAACTGCAGATAAAACAGCCAATATAAAATATATTGTATATGATTAAAAGTCATTAAAACCATTAGAAATCATCTAAATGTTCGATTGGCAAAAAAAAAAAAAAAAAAATTATTTTTTTAAATTTTATATGTATTAAATTATTATTTCAAAATGCTTGTATGTATATATGTGTATATGAACGCGTCGTGCTTCTGGTATTGTCGTTTATTATCGTGTTTGCGCTATTACGGTGGATATCGGGGCCCGGCGCCGGGATGTTGGTACAGAGTGGACAGGCCGGTCGCCGAAGTAGCCCAGTAAGACGGAGCGGTCGGGAATATGGATGCGGTCGACGGGCTGGCCGCGGGCGCGTGTTGCTGACCGTACAGTCCGCCAAAGTCCGGTGGCGTGGACGAGGAGGGGCCCACCGCGGACGACGGGCCGGCAACGGTCGCTTGTGACGGAGGCTGCGGCGGCATCTGCGGTTGGCTCTGATGGCACGCGGTCATAAGACCGTGAAAGTCGAACTTGTACGCGTACCGCTTGCCGTGCACCTTCGTCATAATGTTTTTGTCGTAGTAGTACCTGCAGCAAAATAGAATTAAAATTTACCTACATTGTATTTCATTGCGAAACGCGCCGTAACACAAAGTACAGCCACTTTGTCTAAAAAATAAATTTACTACTACAGTGGACAAATTTTCAACAAACTAGCACAACGTAGACAAAGATTAAATTTACTTCTATAATTATTTTAAAAAACCAAATAATAATATTTAAAAATAATAACACGCATTTAATGTTAAAAGTTAACATTTATTATTTAATATATTTGTATGTACTGAACTAATATTCCCTGTAATATTCACTGAACCTTTTTTTTTTTCAATTTCTGATCCAATGCTAACGGAATTTTTTTTTTCATCTCAGTCTATTACAAATAATTGAAGTTCCACCCACCTCTCATAAATAATCTATACCTACGCTCCTGTAGCTGTCTGTCTGCTATTATGCAATGGATTTAAACAACCCAACGGCTTAGGCTCATTAACGTTCCTAGGTCAGCAGACCTAAATTTTTGATATTCTAGTAAGTAAGAAATTTGCAATGTTTTTACCTTTTTGTATCCTATTAATTACGGAAAGTAATACACATTCAACCAAAGAAAAATGTAAAAAACTATACATTTTCCAATGACTATAAATAACTTAAAGAACATCAGAATGTTTTAAAAACTGTACCATGTCTAAAGATAGCTAATTATATTTGTATTTGGTAAAAATTTCTGGTCTCTACGATTATATGCATTCTCGTTAGTCCGAAAACTAGCTACTAGGAAATTAAAAAAACAACTTTCCCAATTTACCAACGAGACATAATCAGCTACTAGAAATTACACTTGAAGTTGATCATCAAAGCAAAATTTTTAGTAGAAAGGTTGTTCAAAGATTCAAAAAATTAAAAAGGCACACCAATACATTCTTGCTGCGTATTGTTTGTTTCACTTAAATTTTAAAATAATTAAATATTGTGTGTATCATGTATTTTAAAATGTTACTTAATTTCCTTATTTTTTTCACCCTGATTTTTAGAGGTGAATCAGCAACCTATTTTTGATTTTTAAATATGACACGAAATTTCGAAAACCCTGTAAACTTATATATGAAATTTAAACAAAGTTTTAGAACTACTAAAACAACGTCAGGTTTTTTTAGCATTAGATTGAATCATTAATCCCTTATGGTATTATAGGCTGGAATGGTGGTTTTTGTAATGTTACATCTCAGCTTTAAGCTCGTCAAAATCAAATTATTAAAATATTGGCATTATTGCTTAAATAAAGAACGAATGTACTCGACCAAAAATTTGTGTACAGAACTAAATGGGTTTCCTGTTAAGAAAATATATTTGAAAATGTCTGCTTTATATTTAAAAAGCCATAATTTATTACAACCAATAACGCATGGAGCAAATACATAATACGCAAAGAATAATTTTTTCATTGAAATATTTAAAAAAAACCTCATCTGGTAGATATTTTAAAATAATTGGTACTAAATAATGTGACAAAATACCATCTATATATATAATAAACTTTCCAGTTAATTTATTTAAAAAAGGCATTCTGCAATAGTGCAATGGCGATTGGAATCTCATAAAGAATTTATATAATAATAATAATATTACTTTAATTTAATATAATTAGTATATTAGTATAATAGTAATTAGTTAATTTAGTTTATCATATTTTTTAGAGTTTCAATTTTTATCATGTACGTGTTATTTGTATGTAATTAGATATTAAAACTCTTGGGCTCCCACACGACTCTTCTTTGTGGGGCCCAGGACTCATATGTACATGAAATTAAATTAAATAAATAAAAAAAAATGTTTTTGATTTTTCAATCTGTACTATAAATTAGTATATAAGTACAGACTATTTTGTAACTGCGAGTAGTTATGGTACGTAGTGTACATATGTGTGTGTATTATGTATACTTTTTGAATGAAAACTGTTGAAGGTTTAATTATTCTAATAACTAGATATGGTATACCTTTTTCGCTTTACACATAATCGGAGACAACGGATTTAATCCTACGTCTACATATTAATTTTCTCAATTTCAATAATTTGCACATGTATTAATATATCAATAATTGTTATTCCCAAGAACCCGAAAGAGGGCAAAGGCCAAAAGGTATCATGCGCTAATATTGTTCTATTTAATTGCTTTAAGTCTCTATATTCTATACGGCTTTTATTAATTGTAGAGTTATAATATAACTGTACAAATTAAAACAGTATTACGCGAGCGGGATTTGTCGGCTTCATAAAGAATACATTTGCCGTACTTTGAATTCTGTATAGGTGATTAATATAATAATAACATAATATTGGATATCAGCTGGACTACCTTAATAAAGGATAATTTTGAAATTCCTTTTTGATTTATAAATAGCGAGACAAAATACAAACAAGCGTCGACATTTAAATTCGTTAAATGGTTTTTTTTTTGTTTTATGCAATGACATATTATGATATTAAGGTCATGATTATAATGATATAACTGTAATCATACTTATCAAAGAACAAAAAAACGGGTACAATTTGTTGAATTCGACAATTTTTTAACCACACTACCCCATCAATATAACGGTAAATAATGAGGGTGTTAGAATATTGTGCTAGTGATTTTCCTTCTTAATTTCAGAAAATTATATAAAAATGAATTATACTATATACAGAATAATTCACTAAACGTGCTCACCACATTTTTTTAGTTATTTTTTCATGCATTCAAATTATGATTTTTGTAATTTTTAAATGTAGTTAAAGCGAATTTTTTCGAATACATAGATTTTTCACAATATTTAAGGAATGTCATAAGTGGCGATACCAACGTTGGTTTTTTATGAGAACCTATATTAAAAATTTAATAAATAGACGGAGGATTACTTTAAATAAATTTTGTTGTCAACATTTTTGATTTCCGTCAACTCGTTAACGAGATATTCCACTTTTAAGTTTAGGTAAGTGGAGAGTAGTGGTGTATCATTTTTGTGGCAATACAGCACACGGCGCTTTACTACTCTTCCCTTACCTAAACTTAAAAGTGAAATATTTCATCAACGAGTTGATGGAAATCATTTGAAACACTAAAGTTGGTATCACCACAGAAATGTCCGTAAATGTTGTAAAAAATCTAAGTATTTTAAAATATCGACTTTAACTACACTTGAAAATTCCAAAAATTACGATTTAAATATATGCAAAATTAAACCAAAAAATGGGTACGACGAAATGGCGTACGAAATGGCGGATGAACTTCTAAAGATTTTATCGTTAATCAGTAATAATGAATTGAAAATGATATCGGTTTTTAAATTATTTATATTAATGAAGCATTTTAATTAGTTAAAATACACTGATAAAACTATAAATTAAAAAAAAAATGTTTACCTAATATGTATTATCATTATGAAGGGTCAATTCGTAAATGTATCATTATTTTCACCTGAAAATCATTCATCCACTGTTATATATACTATAATAATTAACAATTAATATAGATCTGACATTTTGTAAAATATTCTTTTTTTCTTGAGAATAATCACTAGGAAAATCACTAGTCTGATTTTCCAATACCCTCAATATACCTACCGCTATACGATATCGTCCAAGTTCATGCTGACTCTAACCACTAAAAATTATATTTAAACTTAATTGTAGCACAATAAAATTATATATTTGTTGTATACAAATTGAAATATATAAAACTAAAGATTTTCAAAATCAAAATCCTTATTTGTCGAACAATTTAATTTACCTGTCATTTACCATTTTATAATACGCGCTGCCAATATAACGGTATACCAGTATATCAAATACAAATATATATAAGTTTGTGTACCCACAAGTATAATATACAAGTCGATTTTCGAGTAATTTAAAAATCAATAATCGTATACTAAAAATCACTGTTTTGAATTATTAAAATTATTTTTTTTTTGAAATTTGTTTAGAACTATATAGATAATAGATATAAGTACTCGATACCTATAATAATTAAAAAATAAAAAACCGATGTTTTCCTGGAAATCCCCGTATGATGAAAACAAAATGAAAATAAGAAATCTTTCTAATGAAAATTTGTTTTAATCCGAAACCAAAACTTCTGACCAAATGTATTTGAAACCGTGTCTAATAATATTTTATAATGTGATAACTGATAAATATACCTGAGAGCTCTGCTCAACTTATCGTAGTTCATATTCGGCTTGGACTTGCGTTCGCCCCAACGTCTGGCCACCTCGTCTGGGTCGATTAACTTAAACTCACCACCGGGACCGTCCCAGCAAATACACCCGGCGTTACTGGAGTCAGCTAGTAGCTCCAACAAAAACTGCCACAATTGTATTTGTCCCGAGCCCGCGGCCGCTTGCGCCACGAGTCGACTACTAGCCGCGTTAACCACTTCGTACGGATCTGCAAATATTAATAATAATAATATTATATTCACACAATATAATGGCGTTTTAAAATATTGCATCGTATACTATAATACACCTGAGTATCGATAATTTCTAATTCTGAGTGGAGCGAAAAAGAACGAATTATGATTTTACAAAGATGTTTATTTTTTTTTTTTGTGGACTATTTTTCTATCAGAAATCTTGCTCCAATTTTTAAGTATAGCACTTTTCTTGAAAGTAAATTAGACTGGGGGGGAGTACTTTAAGGAGGTAATTTTTTGATTTTCTCAGAAGTTTTCCGAATAAATGGGAATACCCGGAAAACCATAGGAAAAATGTGAAAATAGGTACAATATTACACAAATATTATTAAAAAAATATATAATACCTATGCAATTATTTGATCATAATATGACATATATATTGTTGACAAAGCAACGCGCTCAACTTAATTTCGCCACGAATCGTTTTTTCGTTAGCAACGGTTTATCGTTTATTATAAATATATCAACATTAAATTTCCTTTCTACTATCTTCCCAATTCCTTACCTTCAACAGTGGCCCACCCACGTGCGAAGTATGTCCGCCTTTTTGAAATGGAATATGCAATATTTTAGAACATTAAACATGTGATTTATGACACAGATTAAATAGATGAATCCTATTTCAAAACTCACGTGATCTAATGGAACTTGTTAGTTTCGACACTAACCGCTATTTTCCGGTTAAATTTAGGCTTGTTCTTGTGCGTTTTGAAACTAACTGATTAAAGAACCCAAATCGTCTTAAAGAATGCTATAAAAAAACATCGCTAATTCATTTTCTTATTTTTGGAACCCTTCGTACGAATGATGCTCCACTACTCTCCCCACCTAAATTTAAATATAAAATATCTCGTCTACGAGTTAACAGAAATCAACAATTTCAAGCCCAACATTTATTTGACATTTATTTATTTAAACTAATATTCCATCTGTTTATGGAATTTTTAATATACAAGTATACTATAGCCTACTCCCAAAATTTAGGGTGATAAAAATAAATGTAATGTAACATTTTAGAGCTGCTTATTTCTTACATTTTCAAACTAATTCTTTTTTTAAAAAAGCCAATACTTTGCTAAATGACGAGTGTTTACGTTTAATGAATCACCCTGTACATAAATTGAGGGGTTGACCCGGTCGAATATAAGAATATTAAACGCCATACACGACCCAAGTGCTGCGTAATATATTATAAACAACTCGGCGGGGGTTCCAAAATCCTCGGTAATCTTTTTCGACGAAAATAAACACAAGTATTTTCGATCTTTTGTATAAAACATACAGGGGAAGGTTCTAAATTAAAAACAAGAAAAAAAAACACAAATCCTATTGAATTTATATAGTACATAATAATGATTTATAACGTTCGAAAAACGATTATTTATTTTCGAAAATTTCGACAGTTAAATAAATTAATATAATTTGATAAACGGGTAGGAAGAATTGTGTATTATATTATTTATAGGTAGGTAAGTATATTCCATAGAATTTTAAAAATATTCTGACGTTTCTTGAGATATTTTTGATATTTTAAATTATCGACTTTGTTTATTTTGTTTTACGTTAATAAATCATTTTTGACTCCATAAAAATATTCATAAATTTGATTTAAGGTTTATTAGGTTTAATATTATGATATTTATTTAAGAGTAAAAACAAATTTATCGTGTGTCGTAATTTATTTTTATAAGCCTTTAAAGATCAAATTTTTAATTAAATTCGTTTAGTTTAAAACTCCTCCATTTTCACCGATGTTGATGAAATTTTACAGGTAGGTATTTTTTGTGAACCACCGTGCCGTAAAATTGTGTTATAGTTAAAAAAATTGTTTCTTTTTTTAAAACTGAGCCATGCATATCGTTTAAAAGATATTTAAAACTACACTAGAAAATCATGTGATATTTCAGATTCTGAGTGAAGCGAGGAATGTATTGGTTTTACAACGATATTCATTTTTTTTTTTTATTCATACTGTATACAAAAATTCTACCAAAAATCTCGCTTCGATGTATCAAGAATAGCACCATTTCTTAAAGAGAGTTTTATCTTGTTTGTACTCTAAGGAGGTCATTTTTTGATTTTTTAAGCAGTTTTCATTATAATCGAGAAAACCGGGAAAAAAGTAGGAAAACGAGAAAATTTAGAAAATAATGTTTTTATTATTTTAAATTTTGTTTTTTAATTTTAATTCAGCTCAAAATGTTCTTAGAGACTTGAAAATTTGAAATTTGGACAGAAAACTTATATTTATCTTTTCTAGACATGGTCAAATTTTCAAAACATTTGAGCCATTTTTGAGCTATTTAAAGACATTTTAATTTTGCTAGTTTTTTTACATAATTTGTATAGGGTGGGTAGTATATACTCTGTGGATAAAATTATTAGACCAAACAGAAATGCTTGAAAATTTAACAGGAGATTCACTACTAAGTCGTACTTAGTGGTTTAAAACGTGTATAACTGAATTTCGTTCAGAATTGTTTTTCGTTAGCAATGATTAATCGTTGTATACAGATTTACATTAAATTACCCTCTATATCCTACCTTCCCAACTTCTCACCTACAACAGTGGCCTATCCATCATGTGAAATATGTCCGTCTTTTTCATACTGCAGATAAATATTTTGTGGCACATAGGCTCTTAAAGTTGATAATATGACTCTCCCACATCTAAATTTCAAACCAAATGTGATTAAAAATGTAGCCAAATATTAAGACTTCCAACGAAATATTAAATCTTGTTGAACCTCTGGTTTAAAAAGATCAAACACATTTTTGTATGAAAATTTGATATAGGACATATGCAATTTAATGCATATTTTCTTATGCTATAGAGAGAGGCATAGCTCGGTTATAAAAATTACAAGAAATTGATTAACTGTCGAAAAATAAAAATATGCATGCTATTTTTAAAGTGACGACCAATCTGACCAAAGATTTCATTCTTTTAAGTCGTAAGTTAATTAATAAAACTGACTTTGATCATCCTTGACCCAAAATATAGATATTAAGGTAAATACAGAGTGATTCTTTTGTCGTTGAACGCTCATTATTTCGTAAAGTATTGACCTCTAAGTTATTTACCAAAAAAATTTGTTTACAATTTAAGGAACAAGCAATTCTAAAATGTTATTCACTATTCAAACGCCAAGCTCCATGACGCCACACAAATGATACCCCACTACTTCCCCCCTACTCAAACTGAAAAGTAGAAAATAACTTGTGAACAGGTTGTCGAAAATCAAAAATTTTAACTCCAAAATGTATTTAAACTATAATACTCTGTCTATTCATGGAACTTTAAATGTAGGTTACCATTTGAAAATAACAGTAAATATTAATTTTACCCCCAAAAATGAGAGTGATAATAAATAATGGTAATGTTACATTTTAGAGCTGTTCTCATTCCTAAATAATCAACATTTGTATGTATTATTTTTTTTTAAAGTCAATAATTCGGAAAATAATAAGGGTTCAACGATATAAAAAAACACTACTTATAATTCTATAAGGAGTATACAATAAACATATATTTATGAGTATATTCGTCACTAATCAAAAACCGAAAAAAAAATAATGAAAATAGGTAGAACACTTTAACTTCTCGTTATTTATAACACTACGAAACTCTTACGTATATATAACATAAAAAATAAACTTCAATTAGGTAAAAATGAACGCTCAATAATTATACTAATTAGGCAGATTATTAACACTGCTGCAGTCATTGCCATTAGTTGTAACATATTAAAGTAATAATAATTAAGACGAATGAAAATTGATATGACTGATAATATTATTGGTGTTATACATAAATATGAATGCTATAAATAACAATATAATAAAGAGATAAAAAGTATAATCAAAACATATTACAGGACACAGGTGTATTATCACGTCCGTAAACGTAAACGCACACACGTAGGTTTATAAAACGATTGATCTCTTCGTTTCTATTTAAAATTATAATTTTATAAAAGTATAAATAAAAATATTACACTTTCACGAGTCTCAAAAAAAAACCTCCATTCGCAAAAAATCCGGACTTCCTTCCGGCGAAATTTTTTTTGACTATGTTAATTGTTTTAAATTAAATTAATATTTTATTCACTATTCTCATATTTTGCATTTTTTTAAAATGGACTCTCTCTCTGAATAAAATCCTGGCTATGTGCTTGACATGAATAAGCCTATAGAATAGTTATAATCCTTGAGTTTGAACTCATTTAGTCCATGGGGAGCCGCTAGAAGTGTATAAAAGTTGCGAGAAAAATAATGCATACATTTTATACTCGTGTATATACATAACAAAGTTCAAATACACCGTTTAGGATAACCTATGGATTCAATTATTTTTTTAATTTTTTTTTTTTTAATCTCACAAGGCTCCTAAAATGGTCCGGACAATTGAATAATAACGGCCTATTGAGCATTGTTTATTGCTACGACAAAGTGCAATTTACCTATTACAAATGGTCCTTAAAGATTTTTACTAAATTAGCTAGAATTTTATTCCTAGGTAGGCCCAAAAGTGCTGATGACTTTTTTTTCAAATAATATATCTGCACAATGTAAAAAGGTTTTGTTATTGTTGGAGACAATGGAAAATAGTAGTAAATCGATGCAGTTCACATGTGTTGTACGATAACACTTTATAAAACGTGGTCTATGTAGTCTATGTATTATTTGTTGTTATATTATTTGCAGTGGTTAAAAGTTAAAGTGGCGATCTTCATTTACCGAAAGTTGAGAGGCATTCCTAAGAATTAACTAAACTTAAGCACTTTAGAAACGCATCAAGAATACAAGCCTTCCACGGTGATAATACTGTTTTTCTCTCACACACGTTTGTTCATTAAAATGTTATACCAATAAGATTTAAAAATAAATTTTATCCCCTCCCCTTCAAGTATTATCCTACGAGTATGTCTGCTCAATAAAAAAAAAAGCAAAAGTAGTTAAAAAATTAGAAATTTTCTCATTTGTAATAACTACAGCATACCCTCGGACCTTGAAGACTTAAACTATAGGAGAACTGATCATTCCACTTTAAATAAAAAAAAGGGACATTGTTCGGGACGTAATATGTGACTATCTGTTTCTTTGTTTAATTTTTTTGGGTAGGCCCGGTTCTACCCTTTGACTAAACCTCTGGGGGAGGGGAGGGCTCTATTCAACCGAGATTTTCGCTTTTGATACGAAACCTAACCTAACCTAACTATTGCATCAATATACTATAATACCTACTGGTATATTATTATTATTATTTAATTACATGGTATACAATACAAAGCCATATAGAGCCGACAAACCGTTATAGAACAGTTGAGCCGAATGTCCGAAAGGTTTGGCCCTGTTGAGGGCGGTGGCCATTTGCAAGTGTCTCCTGAGATCATGCCGGTCGCAAGCCGACAGTTGCCACATCTATTTATTCGCTGCGGCGCGACACGTTCGCGAGTGTACCGGTGTCCGGGACGAACGCGCGCGATCACGTCCCGGCGGACATCGTCGTGGTATTATTATAATACACAATTATTGCAATACACGCGTCGTGTTGGGACGACGACGGCGGCGCGCGTCCACGGCAATGCTGTATCCGCGCGGCGTGTATTCGAGCGCGTTTCTGACGCACGACAAAGTGCGACCGGGCGGCGTGCGTTGCGCGTGACTTGCGGCGGTGCGCGTGTAAAGATTGCGTGTGGCGCGCGTGTAACGACGACGGACCGAGAGTAACGAACGGCGGTTTCCGTCCAGAAGAAAAATCTGCAGTGTACATCGGATCGCCCGTCCCCCTCCCTCCCTGGCGGACCTGGTGCTTAAACACGCCGCCCTCGGATAGGCCGGGGACCGCACCATTTTTCTACACGCCCCCGCGCGTATCCTGGCAAGCCACGCCTATGTGCGATTTTCGCCGACAGGATTTTCGTCTATCCCGATGTACGTAATATTACTATATCTCGACATCTTGCAATATAATACGAGCAATAATAAATTGTACTCATATGTTTGTTTGGTTCCGTTCAAGAAGGGCTTATTAAATCAATTTTTGGTATAGTTTTCAATATACAGACAAGTTCAGAATGCATACCCCCGGTGGCGTGCCGAAGTAAGTTTTTTCGAAGCAATTGGTTCATGACTAAAACAGGTGGGTGAGTGGGTCACCAAATATGTTGAATGTTGAATAACTAGTTTAGAGACCAGAGACGCTCTTAGTTTGGTGTATTATATTATTGATATATATATATATATATATATGAATATTACGATGGTTCTTATTTGGGTAATGACGGAACTTTTCTTTTGACGCCCTCTAACTTTATTTGAAAAAAAAAAAAATAAATATTGAATCCTATTTGAGTTTCCTAGAAAAATCCTTAAGTCTCCCTGTAACGAGGTAAAGTTTCCCTTATTTCCCTTAAAATACACGTGTCTTTCGTTTACTCGGAAGTTTGTTTACATGAGGCATAAAGACACAAAGGCGAATTGACGAAAAATGTTTTTCTTGTATGGAAATGATTGATATTGAGGTACGCTTTAAGGGGAAAAAACAGTTAAAATATATCGGGCATTCCATATCACTTTCTTACTGATAATTATACATTTTTTCTTAATTTCCTGAAATATCATTAATACCTATATCCAGAAAATCGATGAATTTTAGCGTGACACATCTTTGGAAATCCTGTGAACATCGAAAATGGGTCACTCTGTATCAACTAATAAGTATTTCATTGAAAATATAAATGTATATTACCCACTTATCTATACATAACTTTAATAATTATGGACTATTTTAGGAACACTTTTTCAGTGATTTTATTAATTGATACAAAGTGACCCATATTCGATACTCATATGATTTTAAAAGATGCGACACACTAAAAATCATCGATTTTCTGCATATATTGACGATATTTTAGGAAACTAAGAAAAAATTAATAATTATCAGTAAGAGACTGATACGGAATGCACGATATAATTTAATTTTTTTCCCCCTATTTAAAACGTACCTTAACCCCAATCGTTTCCATGCAGGACAATTTTTTTTCGTCAACCCTATATGCCTTATATAAATAAAATTACATTTATTTTAAATACTAAATTGGAAACTTAACTGCGTTACAGAGAACTTTAGAATTGTCCTAGGAAGCTCAAATATGGTTCAGTATTTATTTTAATTTTTTTTTTAGAATAAAGTTATAAGCCATAAAACAAAAAATCCGCCATCGCCCAAATAAGAACCACCCTAACATGATAGTATATGATAGTTTATAATATGTAGTCAATGTAGCTAAATGAGATTTTTGATGTAAACAAATTATTTTTGGAGATATAAAAATCCATATTTTGGGTTGGTAGAACTTAAATTTTTACTGTAGACTCAAATATAAAAAATGTTCAGCACGCCACTGCATACACTATACATTAATAGCAACATTTTATATTATAACTGTAATTACATAAGTACATAAGTATAATTTCCATAACGAATTCATTGAATCGGTACCCAAATGAAAACAGTCATTTGAGGGACCGAACCCAAAATCTCAAATTTTAATACAAAAGTATATTATTATAAGATTATAACAAGCTGGGACAAAGATAAAATGCCATTTTTATGCCTTTTATCGACCGGTTTAATTTATATGCAAAGATAAATTATTGCCAACATAAAACGATTCTGAATGACGCTTGGAATAACATTTTTTGATAAAGATAAATTAAACATTTTATTAATTTGTAGCTGAAATATAAATTACAATATTACTCTTGATTTTATCGATTTTTTTATTTATTTAACTATAATATGTGGTGGTTATTAGTACACACATAAATATATATAAAATTGTAATTATAGATGTTTAATGTTTTTATTTTATTATAAGAAAACATTATGTAAAATGTTCGGCGTTTAAAAATTTGTATCCACGTAAAATCAACAAAATTAATAAACTAAAAGACATCGAATATATTCAAATAGCTGTATAATTTTCAGAAAAATCTCAATAAAGGCTAGAATATTTTTAAAATTATACCAGATTTAAAATGTGCTAATTTAAGTATTCGATAAAATTGCAGTGCTTCACAATTATTTTCCATTGAATTACAATAAAGAAACCAAATTTAAATTTACCATATAAGCCATTATTGTATACAATTCATTTTTTCCGACGTTGTTTTATTGATTTTTTCTTGTCATTCAGAAAAGTGCAAGAAAAATATAAATAAGATCTTTATGTTTCACTAACTAGATAAATTTCTTGCAGAGCTAACCCTGAAGCTAATAATTAGAGTAAGACGTCTGGTTAAAAATTATTTTATAGGCAAGACCGGATTAAGGGTCCATTATATCCTGGGGCCAAACTTAAAAAATTTAAAAATGGGCTCTTTTCATACAAACATATATAAATTTTCGTCCTGCACAACTTTTTAACAAACATTTTTTAATCAGTTTTAGACTAATATCAAAAGTGGACACTTTATATTAAATCGTATTGATGAAAAAAGAATAGGTATTGGAAAACATATTATGCTGTGCATTTATTTCGATCATTATTATGTACTAAATAAAGTACAGTAAATATATATAGGAGTATTTTGGAAACGTTCGTTTAAATGAAGGAACCGAACAATTTCGTTTTCTTTTCTGAGTTTCTAAAAACGTTTCGCAGCGTTTTGGCGTGATATGTGTGATGTATACTATGTGTGTGTATACTACGGATTTAATGGGTAAAATGAAATCGGAAGGGTCTTTGATTAAAAGAGGTCATTTTTTAACAAAAGGACCGATGTTATCCTCCACACCACCGCATAGGGGTTAAAACTGTTATCGAGTCTCTAGGGTGTTGACCGTAGTCCTTTTTTTCGCATGTCTTTTCCCATTTTCGTAGAGAACTATAATACTATATACACTGCTGTTCATTCCTACGTCCACTATAGCACCTAGAGGATATATATAATAGTACAGTGTAGATACGACTTTACCGGTTTGTCGTGTGTTCGAGTTACAGAAACAATCAGTGGCAATCGTCGATCTCTCATGTGCAGCATATAAGCGGATTTCGCCGATTTAGATACGTATACTCAGACCATTCTTTGGCAACGCACTTCCTCGTCCAGCTTATGTATATACGAATCTAATAGTTCCGTTTAATCCGCACTCTCCATCATCGATAACAGTATATTTATATATACTGTAGTTATTTTCTGTTGGCCACCCTTTTATCCAGTTTTAATTTAATACAACGTAGGTACTAACATATAATACAATATGTATACATTATACACGTATAAGTATATTTTTTTTTTGTATAATTATTAAAGTATCCACTGATAATTTAAACAATATTATTTTTTTAGGTAAAATGTTACACGTTGTTTTCTACACGCTTAAATAATCGACAAAAATCGGAATCCGTGAAAAAAATGAACTAAAATCTTATAATACCGGTATTTGAATGTGAGTTTGGGGAAGTGAATTCCTACAGAAATTATTTGATTAACAAAAGACCTGATAAGTGTACCCAAAGCTGAAAAGTAACGAGTTAAAAAGTAATAAGTTACAAAAATATTATACTAACTCGTTGCTTTTTCTACCTACTAATTTTGTAAATAAAAACGTTACACGAGTAACGAGTAATATACTTCATTTTAATTGTAGTTTAAAAAGTTTAACTATGTATTTTAAAATTTTAAAATCATAATATTGAATAATAATATTCATTATGTTCTATAATTGTATTAGGTTTATCACCAATTAGGACAATGATAAGAATAATTTCAAATTTGTATCACATATAAACCCTATATACATGCTACCATGCTACCATGCTACCATGGTTGTTTATTGCGGCCAATTTTTCAATGATTAAGAGATTTAATATTAGTAACAGAAATGTCGAGAATATCTTTATTATTAACATTTAATTCGGATAAGTATTCCTTCTTTAATTATTCAAATTTTAAATATTTATACTTTTGAAGTTTATCCGATAATTACAAAATTATCTTTTAAGTAACTATAAACTTGTTACTTTGTTTATACGTAAGTCACTATATATTAATATAACGAGTTACTATTCGTAGTAAGTATTCCAACTAATCTAAGTTACTAAATCAAAGTAACTATATAACTGGAATATATTTAACTCAATTAAATATCAAAAGCAATTGAATTGCTTTGCAGCTTTAGAAAATCTAATTGATTGGATCTAAAAATCAAAATGTTTTAAGGAAGGGGTGATCTGCAAGAGATACCGTATAGTATACGATAGGGTGACCATACGCTCGTATAAAACGGGATTGTCCCGTATTTCAACTTTTTGTCCCGTTATTCCGACAAAGTTATACGGGATGCTTTTTGTCCAGTATTAATCCTGTTTTAACATTACTGTTAATGTATACATTTTTAAATTTATGTGATGTCTTAAAGACATTAAATCTCTACTTAACAGTGGTATTCTTAGTTTATTATTTTGACCATTTTAGTGGGTATACTGTAATACGCACAAATGAATATCTTATCTTGAACTGTTTACAGTAAATCTATGTCAATATCACAAATAGGTATTTCCTAATATTTATAAAAAAATATTATATCTATGTAAATGCAATTTGTTGTTAGTTTTTGTTTACAACAGATGTTCAGTTTAGTATACGACTCGATAAAAATAAATATTTGTTTTCATAATAACACCAAAAAAGAAGCGGCATTTTCACCATCTAACTTCAACCTAACTAAAATCAGAATGTCCTTTTTTAAAAGACGCTGATGAGATGAAAAAACATTTTGTACACTATGTAAATCAGTATTTTCTATTGAACGCGGTGGACTTGCAGATAAACATATATTATATTTTGTTTCGCTCATTGTTATACAAACGGAAAACGGAAGACACAGGTGTATAAAAACGGGTGACGAGTTAATTTTTAATTTTTTTTTCTTATCAGTGTTTTGTCTCGTATTTTTTTTATTTTCATGGTCACCCTATCGTATACGTCATGATCAACGCGGGGTTTTGACTTTTATAATGCGATACGTATTATACTCTAAGACGCGTTTATATTATTGTAATTTGATTTATAACATATTCAATGTGCAGTGCGTCTTTATTGCACTTCGCTGCGAGAGCCACCGCTATGCCCTATGTATATATATGTAGGGTGAAATAATAATAACGATGATAATAATGACGGCGCCGAACGACACTGCACGGGGAGGGGGTCTCCGATGCAGCAGTGTGTGTGTATTTATATATATATACAAGCTGACGTTATTAAACCACGTTTTCTCCGTGTATTCGACGGCCGCGACTAGTAAATATAGTAGGCAGTATTATTATATTATAGTAGTTTTCGTCTCCTATCCATTCACGCGTTCACGCGGAGGCTGGAGAGCGAGAAAGAGCGAGAGAGAGAAGGGGAGAGAAGGGGAGAAAGTGAGAGAGAGTGAGATGAGCTTTACATAATATACGAACGAACGCCGTCGCCGCCGCCGCTTGTTATTATTATTAAAACGGCTGATGCTGTAATATAATAATATTGTGTACGTTTTCTTTCGCTTTTGTCGTTCTCCGCCCAGTCCACTTGCCAAAGGCGGGTCGCCGCAATGATATACTCGAGCGTTTACTCCGGCCGTTTTTCCCGCCGTATTTATTATTATTATTATTATAATATCGCGAGCGACGGCTCTAAATAAGTAACCGCGTAACACTTCGCGACTTAAACGACTGCAGTATAGTATACGGCGCTTTGCATATTATTACATTATAATATACCACACGTCACACCGTAAGTCGGTTATAGGTAGATAAACCGCAGTGCCTATAGTACCCGTTACTTACGTGTAAACGTTCCTCGAGGATAAAGGGCGCCTATAAGAAGACCTAAACGGCAACGGTGGCTGGACAAAGCTGTGAGAGAATCGGAAAGCTTAGAAGTGCGAAACTACAGGGAGTTGGCGTCGGTACGAGAAAATACTAGTCTAGGCCTAGAAAGGACTAATTTATGTACATTCTATGAAAACGACAGGTTTCTATGAATATTTTTAACCTATTTATAACAAATAAAACAAACCGACATACTTCACACAGTGGGTGGGCCACTGTTATAAGTGAGAAGTTAGAAAAGTAGAGGGGAAATTTAATGTATATCAGTAAGCAACGATTAATTATTGCTAACGAAAAACGATTGTGAACAGAGTTCGGTTATATATGTTTTAAAAGGCCTTAATATTAACAATTTAAAAAAAATACATTTTGAACATTTTCCCTTTTTTCATTTATTAAAAAAATCGCTGGGAAAATTAAAAATTGACCTTTTTAAACTACCACACCAGAAAAATTTTCTTTCAGAAAAAATGCTATACTTGAAAACTGAAGCAAAATTTCTGGTAGAAAAATTGATCACAGATACAAAAAAAGAAAGAAAAAAATGAACATCATTTTAAAACCAATACATTCCTTACTCTACTCAAAATCTAAAAGTAAAGACGAAAGGTCTTTAATTCTGAAGTTGATCTTTTTTTTTTTTTAATTTTATTTCGACTAGACTATGTGTATGATTTACAGCTAGAAAACATCGAAAATCGATGATAAGATAATAATAATATGGATACATATAATTAAACATTAATCAATAGCAGTTCATACTGTATCACAGACGCAAATAGTAGGACTAAGGGGGCTTAGTTTTCCCAAAACTCAGCAAATCCCAATTCCAAATCGAGTCCTTATCAAATAAATTTTACCCTAAATCAATAATAATCATAATCATAATCAATGATATGGGATTTTAAGCCTCCCCAAATTATTTGGGCTACTTGCGACTATATATATTGGTAATTGGTATACATACATATGAACAAATATTATTTAACAACAATGTTATGAGAACATGAAAGTCAAAATAATTATAAAAGTATTCAAATGTTGGTTGAATCGTGTACATTATATAATAGATAATATTATTTTT
This sequence comes from Cinara cedri, assembly GCA_902439185.1. Taxonomy (NCBI): domain Eukaryota; kingdom Metazoa; phylum Arthropoda; class Insecta; order Hemiptera; family Aphididae; genus Cinara; species Cinara cedri. The sequence continues at coordinate 1,790,551 of CABPRJ010000950.1, forward strand.
TAACTATATTATTAAAAAGAACTAGTGTCTTTTTCCCAAGCGACCAATGAAAAAATATTACACCGATACAAATCCCGACGCTATCATCCGTTTTATACTTTCCTTCCTTTCTTGCTAGCGATGTAATTCCATTGCCCTCGACAAATTCAAAATTTTTTTTAAAACGTAATTATTCTCTTACCCCCTCCTACCCGTTTATTTAGCTATATATTATTTTCAAAATTTGATAAATTATTGATTGGCGGATGTGATAGTTATATACTATATAGAAATAGTATTCAGTTTTTTTCTATGAAAAAAAATATAGCTATAATAATATGAGTATAACAGAAAACAATCATTATACTATAAATAAAATTTCATGCATTTTAATTAATACATGTGTTAACCTTAATAAACAACTAACTAAAATTAGATTATAATTTGAAAATACAATAATTTTATTTTTGTGTTTTTATTTTATATTACATTATAAGTATTTACCTTGTAGGGGCGGACCCAGGACAAGATAAAAAAGGGGTGGGTGATTTTTAAAATGCATTTTTGACGAACTCAATGATGAATTAACCTAAAAGTAAAGTAAAGTAAATTGGAGGGGGTATGATCGCCCCTAGCGCCCCCTGTTGATTATACCTTGTCGATTTTATTCTTGACAAAAAATTTACTGGTGATATTATATATTTTTTGTATGTATTACTATTTCTTTATTCACTTTTATGATAGGCACGAATAGCTCAAATATTTTTGTGTCGGAGAGGTGTCTTATAATATTGATTAAATGGGGGTATAAGCTCCTAGCCCCGATATTTGTATTGAAGTTATGCTATTTACGTGTATAAAACTCAATTGTGTTAATTTTGCCAGCTACTTAAACCGCCAGATATTCAATATGTTTCCTATTTGGGCCAACATTAAAAATGTTTGACCACTGCTGTTTATTAAACAAAAGCAGTAAAATAAAAGGATATTAAAAATAATAAACGGATTAAATAAAACGACAATTTTATTAACATGCAAGTCGGTTTTTTATTAAATCTAATTTCAAGTACCTACTATACTTATTATTTCAGAATGTCTATTAATATTTTATGAAAATTATATAATAATGTGTATATATTTTGGTGACCACGATATTCATGAACGGCAAAATTGTGCTTAGCAAACAAAAAAATGTACTCAGTTAAAAAAAAATATATGTATAATGTATGTATATATATATATATATATATATTAAAATTAGCTCAAAACTGTTAAATTGTAAATTAAAACTTATTAATTTATAGTTATTATTAAACGACACAAATAAAAAAAAAACTACATGAAATATCGTACAACAAAAAAAAAAAAATGGTTTATTACTTACAATATACAACAAAAGTAGAAAAAGATCAAATATTGTATATTTTTACGTATTTTTTTTATTAATACCAAAGGAAATTAATCAAATTTGCACGAACTGTTACAACATATGACTTTATCATTATAATATGCAGGTTAAACGTATACTCGATCTGTAGATCCGAGACCATACTAAAGCAACGTGGAAAGTAAAACGGTCCACACGGTATATAGTATTATTTTATTTCTGCGGAGCGGCTGTTGCATAAATCATGTGCCTCAGAGATCCTTACAATAATAAAATCGGGAGGAGGTATATATAAGGATAAAAAAAAAAAAAGCTATAGTAATCTAAAAGTCAAATGTCGAGAAGCAATAATGGTCGAGGTTAAGCGACAGCGTGCCCTAAAGGGGATTACCTGTGTCCCTCTGTGATATATTACGCTCTAGACCCGGTGGGATTTTTATCCCTATTTCTACTATATAAGCTTGTCAACGACAATGACGGTTTCTAAAGGGAAAAAAAAAGGACAATGATAAAACGCATAAAACTGTTATACATAGTAAATCAAAACCGTCAAAAAACTCGAAGCAAATAATTACGCTAATCTGATTAATATTGTTCAATAATTGCATTATAATATACTGCAGTATACAATTAATATAAAATAAAAAATCGAATGTTCATCGTAACGCCTTAGAAAATTTTTTTTTTGAAGTTAAAAGTCTAATCCTAGTTTTTCGCAATTTTTAGGGCATAAAGCTATAGATAATTTTTGTTCATTTTCAAGCATTTCTACTCGGTAAAAACAATTTTATTCATATAAAATCCAAAAATAAACTAAATAAGTGTGAAATAGGAATAGCTTAAAAATAAGTAAAATCCAAAAACAATTGAATAACATATAATTTTTTATATACCTATTCAATATACCTATAAACAGTAATAATGAGGATAAATAAAATTGAAAGGGTACTAATGACACCTTCAGGATTTTTTATGAAGAGGAGTGAAATAAAATTATTTTCAAACACGTATACAAATCTTAAAACACACTTGTGCACGTACTATAAACCATTGCTCATGAAAAACAATTCGGAGCGAAGTTCGGTGAAACATATTTTGAAATGCAGTAATTTGATCTTAATACGCTTATGAAAAAAAAACTAATGCATTAAACTCAAATTTGTTTTTAGGTCACTCAGTACAACTTATAATGTACCTTGTGTTAAATTTTCAAGTCATACAACTTTAATAACAGATCCCTACCAAATAAAAATACATATAAAACACAAAAATAGCAAATACCTATAAATATCCTAATAAAAGTTAGAGTTTAATCACGTCTACAAAAGACCAATATTAGTATTTTGTAAAAACTGCATGTCTTTACAGCAATTTTTACCCGAGTAACAACAAAAAACTCAAATGCTGTACATTATGCCATATTTCTAACATTTTTTCGTAAATTTCAAGGAAAAGTAAAAATAAAATTAAACAACAACTTTCTTGCTCAGACTTCTTACAAGACAACATTTCTTTCAGAAAATATACTATTCTTGAAATTTGGACAAAGATTTCTAATAAATAAATATAATCTTAACAATTTTAAATATTGTAATCTGAATAAAAATCAATTTTTTTTTTTTTCCATTTATTTGAAAACACCCAGGAAAAACAAAAAATGTACTGTTTGATGCACCAACTAGTGAAAATTTCCTTCCAAAATGGTATTACATTCTATATCAAAACAAGATTCCTTTTCGAACAGTTTTTTGCAAGCAGAAAAAAAACCGCTGACACCGGGGGGGGGGGGGGCACTATTGTGGGTAGTTGGCGATTTTTTGGCTGCATTGTAATAATGTGTCTTTTACAATAATAGTGTTCATATAAATATATATAATTATAGTAAGGCCTGCGAAACTAGAAGCGTGACCGTCGCGCGCATGGCGGCCTTTTTCGTGCAGTCCCAGGGGTTCTAAATGTTCCAATGTTTACGTGAGCCGCGTCGCGCTTTTAACAAATAGCTGATATAGCTGTACTTCAACTGCTCTTGGACGAACTTTGAGTATCCTTTACTAAATGTGCATTATATAGTCATATAGATATATATTATAAACAACAGTATGCATAGTGTGAATACACGGACGACTAACCACCAGTGGTAGAAACCCGAATACGAAAATTTGCCACACATGCACGCGGCGGTCACGCTTCTCGTTTCGCTAGCCGTACTTATAGTGGGTATTTACCATCGTCCGGTGTTGTAAGGCTAGGGCTTGGTGGCGTTCCGGTAACAGGTTGTCGGAGTAATGACAAATGCAATAATAACAATCGGCCGGAACGTCTGTTCCGGGATCGACGGTCAAACTCTGCTCTGTCCAATAAACACAGTTCGTAACCGGAGTTTGGAAAATCTTCCGATCTCGGAATCGGCCACAATTCCAATTGCTTCACGCACCACTTCAACCACGACGCTATGTGTTCGTTAGTCCAGTCCAGCGGATCTGCATTGTCAGTAAAATTATTAAAACAAAAACATTAATCGGAATTGAATCAAATTTAAATTGGATTTTTCTTTTTCCCCATAAACAACGTTCGACTTTATTTTTTTAAAATGACAAAATTGTCCCGCCGACAAATACATAGATTGCGTGTATTGTAAATTTACTTTATAACAACTGAAACTCGAATATAGATACCAGATACCTATTGATGTTGGTGAGTGGTTAATCTACGAGTATACCGTTATATAGGTGGTGCTCGGAAAAGAAAAAGTATAGAGGCTGATGACGCGTACAAATTGTGCGTCCTTACCTAATTAAAAACCGATTATTACCGCGGAATTTCCATCCGGCGGTACTTTGCTTAAAGCAACTTTTTAAATGTTCAACAGTTTCTCCTTAAGATCCTTTATATGTAAAACGCTTTTTCGGTTATCGAAAAATGTTCCTAATTGTTAACAATTCAATAGGATATTCGACATTATTCATTATTCATATAATAGTGATGAACACGTAACACAATATTATGTAAATTTAATGCACGTTTGGATGGTCAAATTAATATGTAAAAAGTTTGTTTTTTTTGCGGAAAAGGTTTGGTTATGTCAATATAGATAAAATAATACACAATGTCAGGCCCGGATTTCTTTTTTGCTTATTTGTTCTCGTTTGTACTATTATGGGCCCCCGGGTCCCCACAATCTTTAACCCGACTCGGCCTGCATAATGTATACACTGTATTAATTTGCGGTTAAAATTATTTCCGTTCGGTCGATCAATGTTGATATTTGATTATTATCATTTATCACGAACTATAAGATGGCCGTGGTACTTGTGTACATTTCGTAAACAGCTTTTTTTTTTGTTATAAATGAAAAAAAAATAGGTATGTTAATTAATCATGAAAAAAAAAGCTAAATAAAGTACCGTCCCGTAACATCTTAATTAAAAAAAAAAAAGTAAACGTACGCTAGAATCGGGACCGACCGACCTCACGTACACTTAACGTTGAATTATTCAAATCCGTTTCCAGAATCCTTATCGCTTCGTATCATCGGTCGAACTGATTGCCGAAAAAACGGATTAATAATCGCTGCGCCGAGCGCGCGTTAGACGAATAATTCAAATACGCAACATCGAAATCTCTTATGATGGCCAGTTTCACCGTCGAGAGTTAAAATATAAGTTACTGATAACCCGGATTTAACGGAAAAAAACGTCACCACCTGGAATTAGGTGGTAACTCTAAGTTAATGGAAATCTTAACTCTCATATTTTAACCCTCTGGTATTTCTGAGTGTTAACGACTTAGTTAAGACCATATTATGATATCAGTTTTTTACCTTCGTATTATCATTTATTATAATTTTTCGTCTGCATTTCTAAAACTAATATTTCATTTCAAGTACTTCAGTACCTATAACTTTTCGCAATAATGGCTCGTAGATCAATATTTGATAATTTGTCGATGAAATAGTTATTGTAATGCAACGACGCCTGAGAATCTTCAATGAAAGAGTAAACTAATATGAAATGTATGACGATCGAAATTTTAGAGATCGATTTCGAATATCAAAACCGACATTTTTACTTATCTTTCCGCATTATAGTTTTAGTCACCTCTTTTAGATTCTGAGTGGAGCGAAGAAACTTATAGTTTTACAAAGATGTTTATTTTTTTTTTTTCAATCTGTTAATCACCTTTTCTGAAAGGAAATCGGCGTAGGGAGGTGTTTAAAGTCATTTTTCGATTTTCTCAAAAGTTTTGAAAAAATCTTGAAAAACCTTGATAAAACATGGGAAAACGTAGGAAAATTGAGAAAATCGGTACTACATTAAACAAATATTATTAAAAAAAATATATAAAGCCTATTTAATTATTTTACTATAAAATGAAATATATACATATATTGTTTACAACGCATCACTATCAACTGAACTCCGCTCAGAATCATTTTTTCGTAAGCATTAGTTTATCGTTGCTTACGGTAGACATTAAATTATCTATAACAGTGGCTGCACCCGTCCCCATTATCCTAGAACGTCTTTTTTGTTTTTATTTTCAATAATAAGCTTATTTTTCGTCACCAATTCAATAACGTCTTCTCTATTATTAAAATTAACATTTTTTTTTTCGTTTATTGAAAACATCCATTTTAAAATAAAAATGATCATCAAAATCCAAATAATTACTGTATATAATCTTGACTGCAATAACACAAATTCACAACAATCGCGGCCAATTCATTTTTAAAAAATCGTCAATATTATCATTTTTATCGACGTTATCAGCGAAAACCGCGGAAAGAACTTAGAAGAAACAGTCATTAAGGAGCTAATCTCGCGCGATTAACTAACTCCAATCCAAAAACATGAAACGGAAACGGCTAACTTGGTAACTCAAAGTTCATTGATCCGCCCTTTAACTCTAACATGGTGAAACCGGCCATTAATATAATAGTACACAGTATGCGTGGTTGCAGGGCTCACCGTTTGGCAAGACGACGTCGGCGGAACCGCAGCGATCTTCGGGAGCCGTCGTCGTGACAATGACACGGTCTTCGGTGTCGGACATTACCGGCGGCCGTGGCGGTCAACCGCGGACGACATTACCGGCGGCCGCGGCGGCGGTCGACCGCCGACGACATTTCCGGCCGCTGTCAACACGACGTCCGGAACGTCCGAAAGCTGTTGCGCGAATCTCGCGTCCGGCGGTTTATGATTAGCGGCCCGTCAATTGACGTCCGCCATCCCTAGTGGTTCGCGAGCACCGGCCCTGTTGACCGTCGCCGTGAAACGTAACGGCGTAATAACGAACGATGGTTCCGGTCCGGTTGTTCGCATAACGCGGGTGAATCGCGTTTCGGCGGCTGGTTATAGGGGAGGGCGTCGGTTTGTTTTCCGTTAAAACGTGAGACAAAATTGTCTTTGTTATTTACAACTGTCGCGAACACTGCAGTACGATATTATATACGAACGGTACGATTGCGACGATGTTTAGACGAAAACTGAATCATGGGCTTTTTTACCACGATGTCTTGGATCCGTTGCGTACGACGTCGCGTCGTTGTGCGTCGATGACGCATCCCGATTCCGAGACTCCGGCCACTGACTAACCCCATTACCGCAACCGCGGTTCAAGCGGACCATGTGCTGCGGGTTTCGAGTGTGTGCGGTTCGTCGTTACGGGTATAATAGGTACCTGTATAATACCTGGTCGGCGCGTCCTCGTCGCGATATTTTCATTCAGCAGCGAGTCCGCCGCCGCCGCCGCCGTACAATCACTTTTTTATTAATGAAAATATTGTTTAGGTAGTGTGTAACGCGTGATTGCTAACACAGGTATAGTGTATTTTGTATACACACGCTCGTGTAGCGCGTCGTTATAATACCGTCATCTTCTTTGGGTTTTTTTTTTTTTAAAAAAAAAAAAGACCGAACGGTCGAATTAAACGCGTGGAAGTCGAAAAAAGATTATTTTCCGAATCCTCCGAATTTAAAAGTGTTCACTATAAATATGTACAGCATTTGGATTTAACAGTAGTCATTTTAAACAACTCAATGACCGCTATATGTATGACTGGCATACAACTTGCGTATTTATTAAAACTCATGTTTATTCACGCCAAAAATTAAATTGTTAATTAATTATTGGGTATTTATTTTTAACATAAACTAAATTGTTTTTTTTTTCCAACATTTTTTTGACTTGAGTGAAATTCGACCATTATTTACTTGTTTTTGATCAGCGAGTGTTGTGAGTGCAGTTCAACAGTTTTCGAGGGATTTTTTTTTTAACCCAAATGCAATTCGACCATACTCAATGATATATACAGGCACGCGTGGTCGACTACTGAACCGAGAGATGAACCACCGTCAATAGCATTATTATTCGGCACATTATAAACGAGATAGCCGATATCAAACATTTAGAATTTTATATATATGTTTTTCTTTTCCCACTTATTTCAGACCCGGATATGTCAGTATAATTTTTTTTTTTTTGTCGAAACAAAACATTTTTAATTTAATTGCATTACAAGCCAATGTCTAAAAATACAAGAATATTGGTAGGCACGTATAACAATTCAAACTAAAACTGTCTAGTGTAGTTTGCTCGTATTAAATCGAGCTTAGAATAATAATTATTATTCGGATATATTGTATACTATAGCGAGAAAAAATGAAATAATTTTAACAAGTAGGTATTATTATAACAGCTTACGCCAATATTGAGACTTCTGTCAATAGCCCGGGTACACAAACACGATAATGCAGGGAGGTCCACTGCAGTATGTTATGCCGAAGCGCTCATTTTTCAACCTTGACTGTCGGAACAAAAATGTTATAATTTATCGTTTAACATTTATATTAGCGCTAACGACGATAGCTGTCATCATACGTGTTACAGTTAAAGTATTGAATCGGTTAGTTCATGAGATAGGTAATTACTAGATAATTTATCAAATCAGGCGTGTTTGAGCAGCCTGTTTACTGGTTTAGCGGATAAACTGCTTTGGAGATATTGTCTACTGCAATTGTTTGACAACTAAATACGCTTTTCGACAACAAAGTTTCCAGAGTCGGCGAAAAATTATTTAAAACTATTTTTCGGTTATTGAATATCCATTGGTAAAGTATACTGCAGTACAATAAACAAAAATTATTGGCGATTTTTCAACCAAGCAGCAAACAAACAATGCAAAAAACTGCATCGTTAAAACACGAGACGAAATTACTATTATACCTTTTTATTCGGGACGCAACTAGTACGCAAAGATTCATTGTTATAAATAATAATAATTATGAATTATCAACAAACCTTCAAATATTCTAATTTACCACCTATCTTTCGGAAAATAACGTTATTCAGCACTTTAACTGTAAAATGTACAATACATAACTTAACCTAACTTACGATTCAAGTTGTAAGCTTGGAAATTAATTTAAACATTTACTTTGTAAAGTGAAAATTAAATTAAAATATGTTCAACATTTATAAAATTTGACCAAAAATAATTGTTATATTCTAGTTTAAAAGTTTTAACATTTCCATTACGGTGACTTTACGTTCATTATAACTTAGGCACCTAAATAATAATATAATAATTTCTTTTTTTTACGTATACAAAGTCGTAATTACTATTGCAATAATATGAGAACTGTAGATAAAAACCACGTGTAAGACTCTTCGAGTTGAAAATTAATGTGTAGTACCTACTATATTCTATTCCATTTAAGAATGCCCGATATTTTTTTTTTTTTTTACTAACGCGTTCACGGCCCGCGCATAACCGTTGGCATTTGCTGTCGACAGTGACCACTGTTGTGGTGCCACGACAACATTCAACGACAGCGCTCACTGTCGGCAGTGGACGTGAAAGTTTTTTTTTTTTTTAAATTGGACATTCTTAAACCGAATAAAATAGAGTATAAACAATTCAACAATACACGGTATCATATTTATAGATGACTACCTGTGTATTTTATACCATTTCTGAACGCGAGTAATGGGCAACGAAAAAAACTAAAACCATCGAATCACTGCAGAAACTGTATACGCGGATAACAACTGTGCATGCGTCATAGAAATCCAATGCCATTATATTTATAATACGTCATCGTAAACATGAAAATCGTGTTCATTCATAAAAAAAAAAAAAAAAAAATCATGACGTACGACCTACGCTTTACCATTAGAATATAGTAAACTGAACGCTATGTATTTTCTATGAATTGTTATACTATAAACGAGCGCGCACTAATGTAAATGTGCCTACTATAAAAATGTATAAACGTATTTTCTATTATTATTGACTACTCCAACTGAGTATAATATTGTTGTACGACATTAATAATTAATATTCGCCGCGTAAATGCATAATATATCTGTAATAATATACAATAATTAATAAAATCGTTATTGATTATTGTGTATCTACCTATCTACGCGGTTCGGGGTGCAACACGATATTTTCGTAAAATGCGTAGTTATACCCTACCCACTACTACTTGTTAAATAGCAACTGACTCGTGAGTAGTTTTTTATTATTTTTTTTTTTGGTTTTTAACAGTTATAAATAATATTATATAGTTGAAATATCTAATAATAACACCTAATTATAATATATAATTGCAATGTAATAAAATCGAGTTGAATAACGTTCCATTTGCGTGCAAATTATTTTCCTCGTGGCGCTATGCTTTTATTAAGTACTAGTTGTATTACACACGGCTCCGCCCGCGTTCAGTTTACATAATATTATGTGTGCAGTTTAGTGTGTAAACTGAACGCGGGCGGAGCCGTGTGTAATACAACTAGTACTTAATAAAAGCATAGCACTAATACACTGTACATACAGTAGTCATGTATATATTGAGTACAATATTTAATACATTAAAATCATTATTCATTTAGGATATTAAATAAAAACTGGCTGATTTAATATCGTATGCAAATGCAATGTTTTCCTATACCGAAAAGAAGAGGAAAAATGTATTTCTTGCATTATAGATCAGTAGACCGTTCAAATAAAAAAAAAAAAAGACGGACATACTTCGCACGATGGACGGGCCACCGTTGCAGGTGACAAGTTGGGAAAGTAAGATTTAGAGGGAAATTTAATTTATATCTGTACGCAACGATGAACCATTGCTAACGAAAACCGTTTCGGAGCGAAGTTTCTTTTATATATGTATGTAAATTATCCCGGTTTTTCACGATTATCATGAAAACCACTTGGGAAATCAAAAAAATTACCATTCTAAAGTACCAACTAGATAAAATTTCCTTTCGGAAAACGTGCTACATTTGATACGTCAGAGCAAAATTTCTGGTAGAAAAGTTGTTTACAGAATAAAAAAAAAATAAATATATATCATTTTAAAACCAATATACTCACTATTCCGAACCTAAACCATTGTAAATTATCCCATAGGAACACAATACCGTGATCAAAAGTATCCTATGTGTTAATCCAGCACATATTGTCTATCCGTGTGTTAAATTTCATCCAAATCCGTTCAGTCACTATATTATAAACAGTCATATTTAGTCATAAACATCTAAATATCGTCACAAACTTTCGCATTTATTATATTAGTTTAGAATATAGTTATTATTGTAACAGAAGACAGTCGAATAAAGCTTAATTCCGTGATTTTAAATAATAAATAAATAACGGCATAATAGTTTTTTTTATGTCTGTAAATAACTTTTTTACCATAAATTTTGCTCTAATTAAAAAAAAATTGTTTTTTTTTTTATATGGCTGTGTATTTATATAATACATTTTTCAAAAACCATACAAAAATATCATTAACATATGCAATGGAGCAAAATAAAATATAAATAACGTTATTTCTGTTGTGGTCTTAAGTTATTTTCGTTCTTAACAATACAGTTCTAAAGACGACATTTTTACTTGCCTTCTTTTGTAAAAAAAAGCGAAAATTTATTTATGCCTATAAATACTGTGGTCTCTTAAAAAAAGGTAACAGAAATAAAATCTTGAAAATCGGTCCAGTTGTTTTTAAGTTTTCTATAAGACTTATCCATACTAATATTGTAAATTTGTAACCCCCTAGTAATTGGTTTTTTTTTTTTGAGTAACCTATTTCTTCTCTGAGGTTTCAAGCTACCTCCATACCAAATATCATCAGAATCGGTTTAGCAGTTTAGCCTTGAAATCGTAACAGATGGATAAAGTTATTTTCGAATTTATTATGTTACCAAATAACATATTCGAATTTTAGCGGTACAATTTTATATTTTCCCTGTAATTTAACCAATTATAAATTAAAATATAAATGGTTTCTACGAGAACTGTGTATAGATAATATATTATAAAATATAAAGTGATCAATCCTCGATAAGACACTTATTATCTCGGAAAGTATTAACTTTTTTCGGAATTTTTCTTTTTCTTGACAATTTAAAAAACAAATAGCCCTACAATTTTACATTACCGATATTTTTTGTCACTCTTATTTGTGGGGGCGAAACCATTGTCCACGTTTTGTTTTCAAATAGCAACCAATATTACAAATTCCGTAAACAGATGAAATGGTTAACTAATTTAAATACATTATGATGTCGACATTGTCAATTTCCGTCGGACCGTTGACAGCAATTACACTTTTAAGTTCCGGTAGAGTTGTAGAGGGCGAGTAGCGGAGTGTCATTTGTGTGACGGTGTTATAGAATAGTTCTTCTTAGACCGCGGGTAAAAAAAATCAACGTTCACTCTGACCGGTTAAAATTTCACAAGACAATAAACAATCGTAATTTCAACCTAAAATTACCGCGAAATCGTAGTCTGTTAAACGGTTTTGCTCTCGGTACTTTCGCGAACATTAGCTAGGTGTGATGACGGTTTTGACAAACCGCTTTAAGCACTCGAAACGGCTCTAATGCCAAATGCGGCGAGCGTTTTTCAGCTGTGAAATCGGTTCGACGCTGTTACGGTTTCGGAGCGTTTGCACGGCCGGAAACGGTTTTAGTTTCGAAACGATTTCATCCCGAACGCGCGATTCTGGCGCCGCCGTGTAAACGCGTGTAGTCTGTACCCGCCTGTGTACGCCACGACTCGAATTCGCGGCGCCGGTGGCGCGAGGGCGAGTTCACGTCCGGTCGAACGGAATAGGCAATCGCACTTCCGCGTGCACAATACATTATAGACACGCGCGCAAATACGCGCAGACCGTATTGTAAGTAAAACAGAAGATAATAAAAAAAAAAAAAAAAAAACCGTAGAAAAACGCGGGTAAAAATCTCATACGGGTATAATCGCATAGCGCTCCGCATAACACGATATGCTCATTGCGCGCACGTGACTAACGGCCGAGGAATCCGGAGATAGATGTCGCCCGCGAACGAATTATCACGATCGCGTTATGTTGTTGCGTTGTTATTGATACTCGCGCGCGCCGTTTTACGAACGTCTCCCGCGTCCCCGGGCGTACGGTGTCGTTCATACGGCCGCGGTCCAAACCAGCGACAACCGAAATTGAATTCGACCGAGTACGGCGTGTGGCGGGTGTACGGCATTGAACGGTTACGGCCGGGGATTCTTTAAGGAACGCACACAGCTGTCGAGTCCGTGTGCGATACCCAGCAAACTGAGAGACTTCGCTCGCAGCGTGTCCCCCGCCACCGCCACTAGCAAATAGATTAAACGTTATTAAACGGTTGAACTGTTGAATTCCGTAACGAGATATTATATGGGTATACGGGAAATTCACCCGCTGTCGCGGTAGTTGCGCACGGGGAGAGTGGTGACCGGGGACAGTACGAAAATCAAGAGGAAATTTCGATAGCTTTTAGTGTTTTTTTACTTAGTTTCGTCCCCCTCGATATATTATAAACGGCATGACACTATGCCAATTGCGCCGGGAATCGCAGATAAGAGAAGAGAAATTATAGAATAGAATAAAGGTGTACACCGCCGACTGCGCCGATCGACAATCCGCGTTGTTTCTCTGAGAATAATTTTACGCGCGATTCATCATACACAGACAAATATTATCCGTCTGGCACACAAATCCGTAGTGCTGTTCCGAGCGTTACAAAGTGTATATAATCATCGTGATTTGTGTTCGTGGAAGTAGTTTTAAGTGAACGTGATAAGGAACAAATTATTTACATTATACATTATACGAAATCGTCGCGATAAATTATACAAATTATGCTAAAAATTAATTTCAACTGAAAATTGTAATAATTTGTAATTACAAAATACATTTTAATAATCGTTCGTGTTTTTAATGAATTTTAACTTAAATTTGAATTTAAATTGCTGATATAAATAAATTACAAAATGTGTATCCACATAAAATGTTTTCCCCGTTGTAATAAGAACGCTACAAAGAAAATAGAAAAACGATCATCCCAATGTACCAACCAGACGAAATTAAAAATTCGCTAGGCAACAAAAACCTCTTCTGATAATCACGTTTGGCGCAAGGTTTACTGGTCGAAAATTTGAAATGATAAAACACTGGCAATTGTATATTCATATTATTAGAGGTTAGGTGATTACTTACAAAAATTCTTTTGGCCCAGTAACATTGAAGTTCATCATAAATTGGACATAGTAGCAGGGTCCGTTCTTGACAAGCCTAAAAAAGAGGGGGCGAAAATATTTTGAATATTATAGATTTAACTTAAGAATTTAAATTTCTACTTTTTTCCCAAATTTTTGTTGTTGTTTATTCAAATTGTTGTTGATTGAAGATTAAATTTGAATGCATAGGTAACTCTATTGGAGATTTTAAATTTTCGCTTGCCGTGTCACGGCGAACATTGTTGTACATTGAACGGCCATGAGCTTGAAACATAGTCCGGGCCGAAAAATTCTGATTGCACTTATCAACGCGTACCGAAATATGATTAAATCAAATTAAGTTAGGTTATGCATAACTCGATTAATTGTGAACAAAAAATGTACAGACATTTATGGCGATGGAAAAAATTAATTTGCTCAAATTTTTTTTTTTTATTCTCTAATCATTTATTATAAATAGCTATTTTGTAATAAGCATTCGGTCTTCAAAATACCTACCCACTTTCAAATTGATCCGTGTAAAGTGACCAAGTGAGTATATATTGACGTAACCAATGAAACATATTGAAATACATCAACACTACAACTTAAATGCGAATAGGTGGATATAATTGTATTATTGTAGGTACGTATTATGTAGCTACCGTGCAATAGGTAATTTAATTTAAATGTAAAGAAATCGACGGTGATAATACGGTGGCGGTTTACTTATAATCACGGTCATTAGAGCCCGCAGACATTTTTCCAGAGGGGGGGGGAGGGGCAAAATTAAATATTTTACACTGTACGTAATTTACATTTTGATAAAAAAAAAAAAACCAAATTACATGGGTAAAAGGTAATATTAAAAGCTAGGACGAGTGACAATCGCCCATTTTCGCCTCCTCCTCCGGACGCTTGCGGCCACTGTGTTGTAAATGTTGTAAGCATAGATAACAGATTTATTATCCATGGTTGTGCGGCCGTGCCGTGGTATAACCACGGTAAAAGAAATCTTCAATATCTTATCTCGCTTTGTCTTATCTACATTCGGTGAAATTTACTGGTCAAATTAACATTTACTGTAAAATATTACGACTTTACTGTCTCCATTCCTCGTGGTTTTGTGTAAATATTGGTTATTACCGTGGATACTGGACACTTGCATGTTATTATGTTATAACTAAAGTCCAACTTATATCATATTATGTACCTACCTGCATAATATTATCTATGTCTAAATAATAATCTATTATTTTGAACTCGTAAATTAGACACGTGAGTCAAGATTGAAATATATCATGATGCACTCTTGTAATTATACCGATATTAGTCGATAAGCTTTCGCTTTCGTAGAAACAGTTCAGTATGAAACAATCATATATGTCTGATAATATAATTACCGATTTTTTTATTCATCCGATAGAAAATTTGTACATAATATGTTAGTCTGGTCATTTTGTTAAGTGTTTGCACATGATTGATTTCTGAACCAAATGAATTCGATTTTAATCTTTATAATAATTAATATTTTGTTTTTTGATTCAACGGAGCCGAAAACGATGAGTAAATTTACATATTTTGCATATGGAAGCAACATGCTCATGAGTCGCATACATTTGAACAATCCGTCAGCTGTGAGAATTGGAATCGGTAAACTGAATGTATGTACCTAATGCACCTTGATTTAATGAAATCAATTACTTACCTAAATAAGATTTTACATTTTATAAATGTTTGTTTTCCTTTAAGGAGTACCGCTTAGATTTCAGTAGATATTCAAAAAAGTGGGATGGGAGTGTTGCTACAGTGGTCCCAGACCATACAGAATATGTTTGGGGTGTTTTATGGCAATTAAATAAAACTGATATGGCCAATCTAGATAAACAAGAAGGAGTCGGTCATGGTGTGTATAAGGTATTCAACGCAACTGTGACATTTGATGAAAAGAATGAAACATGTCGTTGTTATATGTTGGTTGAACAACCCAAAAAAGAAAACCCGATACCACCAGAAAGAAGACCGTCTAAAGCTTACCTTCGAACCATGATAAATGGGGCCAATGAAAGTAATATACCATTGGATTATGTACAATTTCTCAATGATATACCAAATAATGGTAAAGATGGTCCAAAAGAACTACATAGTTTAAAGTTAACAGAATGAATAT
The DNA here is from genome assembly GCA_902439185.1 of Cinara cedri. Taxonomy (NCBI): domain Eukaryota; kingdom Metazoa; phylum Arthropoda; class Insecta; order Hemiptera; family Aphididae; genus Cinara; species Cinara cedri. The sequence continues at coordinate 1,806,607 of CABPRJ010000950.1, forward strand.
TTTTAAAAATATACTAATAGCATTTTATAATTACTTGGGTTTTAAATACAATTGTTATACTTAAAACCTATAATTAAATAAAATAGAAAACTGTTTAAAGAAACAGTTAAAAATTGAATTCATAAAATATTATGAACAAATATAATAATATACGGTGAAAAAATGGTTATGAAAACTATGTATCAACTATGATTAATAATTAGACATCTATTATTGTTGTCAAAATTTAATTTAATTACTTAGATGGTAGGAAAAATGTATAATGTAATAAATAAATTGTAAAATTTTATCATAACTACCCTATACCAATTAAAAAAAAAAGGCAATCCTAAATGAAGTAGAAAGTAACTCTTTAAGATTAATATAAATAATTGATACAATTAATTGCCCATTAAGACTAGCCAAAAAGACGATAAATAAAATACTATCGTGAAAAAAATCTATTTTATTCCGATCTTATTTGTAGTTCATTTTTAGTTAAGTAGCCTATACTAACGTGACTATATGTACAACTTTTGAACTATGTGTCCTGTTGTCTCCAATGAACGCAAAATTGTTCTACTTGGAAAAAAAAAGTGACTGAAATGCATTTTATTGAAAAAAAGGCACGTGTTTATTGATAGCAGCATAAAAAAAATATGGCTATTGAAATTATATATATATACATAAAACTTATAACATTTTACAAATTGTACAGTAGAGTAATTTTAGTAATTTGTTTAACGCCAATTGCTTATGAGTTATTGCACTTTCAAAGAATAATTCTTAATGTAATACAACTATTTCGACCTTAAGTGTACATCAAAAAATCTGTGCAATGTAATTTTAATAAAAATGTATACCATTACATGAAAAATAGTAAAAATTTTGGTTACTTTGTGTTTGATTCGACAGACATAAAATGCATTATGTTTATTGGATATCTATTAAATTCATTATTTTTACTGTTTTTGGCAAAAAATAATAATTGCCGTGCTTTTATTATCGAAATTTACAAGCGTCCTACTCTTAGGGGACAAATTATGGTATTGTTACATATACTACATAATATACCAGTATGGTGAGAACTGGAAAGTATTAGTAGGTAAGATATTAAGATTCATAAAACACAACAATTACAAGCTTTTCTATTGTAAGGTAAATGAGGTGGTCAAAGTAAAATTTCGAAGAATAAAAAATATTTTGATTAACTCAACATGATTAAACACAATTAATATTGTAATACATATGAAAGGAATTTAAAATTATGTATCCCCGTAATGTGGATAGGTTATGCGTAGGTACTATAACATTACGACATTGTTTTAATTTTGTGTTTTTTTTTTTTTTTGAAAGATTTATTATTAGATTAATACAAAATAATATACAAAGTACAAAGTATTAATAGAAATAACAATAATTACCTACACCTTTAAGCTAAGTTATAACTATAGAACTATATTTTATTATAACGGATGACAAATTAATAACATAAGGAATTAAATGTAAATTTGTAATTATTCATAAACTAAATATTATTTTTAACAATTGTAGAATCTATTGACTTGGGTTTTGAAACAGATTTCCTATCAGTCTTTATAAAAACATATGTATCATCATCTATAAATGACTGGTATTCAATATTGATAATGTTCCAAGGCAATGTGTACTCTTTAATAATCTCTTGATCCATAGTCAATTTAATGGCTGCTTCTTTAGTTAATAATGCCATTTTCTTTTTAGGCATTTTCAATACACATTTAACAGCATTATTAACCTGCAAATTAAAATAAAACTTTATTTATTGAAAACATAAACAATTAATTAATATTGCTATGGCAATACTACATAGTTACTTTACACAGTTGATACAAATAAACAATATAAGAATTACAATTTTAATTTGTTTTCTTTTTTACACACATACACATTTTATTTAAATGCTATTTAAAAATTAATGATATAAGAATTTTTCTTTTTACATTACAATATTATAACTAATAAAATAATAATAAAAGGAAGCATAAAAAATATAATGTATACAATTGATTCCTGTTTTGAAAAAATACGACAAAATACAAATGTATGCCGCCGACCTAGTTATCGTACAGTATGCAAAAAACCTATCGTGAATAGAGGACTTTTAACACATGATGATTATTTAAAGATGCTTTCAACTCCTAAAGGATACAAATGGCAAAGAATAACATCATATTACAATCAAGTTGGGTAAGATAGTAATATGCTGAATTTAAAGACGACCAATGGAAATAAAAAAATATTATTAACAATTGATTTACCAACTACTTAATTTTAGATTAGTTTGTAGTAAAACCCCAAGTTTTTAATTAAAAACCAAAATGTACATCACAAATAATTCATGACTTATAGGCAAGAAAATGAAAATAATAGAGTTCATGGTACAAAAAAGCAAAACAATACATATCAACAAAAAACGGTAGGTATTATGTATTTTTAATTTGAATGATGCTATTATATAAATTAGAAATATACATACAAGGCTGTAATTTGAAGAGTAAAACATAGTTATTTTTTAAAGTATAATGAAAAAAAAAGTACTCCAGAAAAAAAAAATCATAACAAAAAGAACCTAAATAATGAACAAAATCAAAAAGGATTTGATGATAGTTCGAGTGCAGATGCAAATGAATCAGGTAAATAATATCATAAAACTCAAAATATTTTTGATTATATATGATGATAAATCTTTGATAAGACACTCATTGTCTCAGAAAGTATTTACATTTTTACAATGTTTTTATTTTTTTGACAACTTATGCTTATGAATTGAGTAATTTTTTAATATTAGGGTTGAAAACACTATTCACTTCTGATTTTTAAATATCAATCTATGCTAAAAATTCTATAAATAGATAAAGTTTTAGTTAAATAAATCAGGTAATGACATTTTTAATTTCTATCAACTGTTGGTCATGAATTCCACAGTTAAGTATGGGTAGGGGGTAGTAGTGAAGTATCATACACTGTATAGTACAATATCAAATAATTCCAAGTATAAAGAGTGTAGAACTGTAAAAATATTAATATATATGTTAAATCAATAAATTATAACCAATTTTTTTTGAAACTTGAGTTCATGACAAACAAGCTAATATATTTTTTTTAATTACTCACAATAGAAATATATTGTTTTTAGAAATGTTAATTATACTACACTATTTTACATGTTGTACATGTAGATCATATATCAATATGTTTATCTTATTTATTTGTTAAAGTAAAATATTGTTATTTAATTTGCTTCAATTAATTAGAAATCATATGTATCATATATGTTTATTGAAATGTGTGAATAACATTTTAGTCATGACATCATTTGGTACCAAACAGCATATGAACAAACATTTTGTGTTGCACCATATGATGCCAATTGATGTCAATAAAAAGAAATTTTTTCTTTTCTCACGCGTGAATTAATATACTAATATAATCTGTAGGAAATGTATTAAACAAACAATTGCAAATAAAAGATTATTTATCCAGATCAAACAATGAAGATGAAAAAAACTCAATCGAACAATTAAACAAAATTATAGCAGATGAAACAATAGATCGTTTGATGAAGAAGGAACAACTATGGTTACAATCTGAAAAAAAACGTAAAAAAGAGGAAAAATTAAAGAAAATGAAATCTGATATGAAAACCAAACAAAATGCACGTGAAGAATATAGAAAAAAATTGGATGAAATGATGAAATTAAAAAATAAACGCAAGCAAAAAATGGAAGAAAAACGAAAAAAAGAAAAAAGTGAAAAAGAAAAAGAAGAAATAGTTAAAAAACAAGCATTAGCTGAAAAGGAAATGCTTGAACAACAGGCAGAATTAAGAAAAAAAACCGAACAAAATCTTAAACTTCAAGCACTTAAACTAGAAGCTAAAAGAATTATTGAAGAAGAGGAAGAGTGGAGAAATAAAATAAATCAGGCAACTGCCTTAAAAATGGGTTATACATTCAAGTCAAAGCTACACAATTTGTCTATGGAAAATATCAGGAATGAAAATTGTATATCTAAAACTGGTAAAAAAAGATTAACACAGTATATAGTTAATCTATTAAATGAAATAAAACAAAATGATCAAGTTTTTGATTCAGGCAATGTAATGAAACAAATCATTAAAAAAGAATTGAACATGAGCAACAAAAAACAGGTTAAAATTAAATGTTTACTGTTTAAGTATTAAGTTAAAATTATTTTAATATTTAAAATTTGAATTACTTAGGTAATGTTAAAAAAACAGTTGTCAGTATGTGATGAAGCATTTGGTAATACTAAAAATGATCTTACTGTAAAAACTAAGAATGGAAAAGACAAATATAATTTGCTTAAAGACATAGCAATTAAAACACAATATGGAACTGACAGTATAACTGATTGTCAAAATAAAATCTGCAATAAATCATTCAAGTATAGGGCACCACAAAAACATAAAAAAGTGTTAACATGCAAGATACACAATGAACATCGCTATAATACAACTAAATTCAATAATGTATGTTGTTGGAAGAATGATATAGATCGTATAACAGCAAATATGCAAAATTGTCAAAACTTTATACAAAATTCTAAAGATCATAATATGTGGGAGCAAAAGATTTTTAAATGAATTTTTATTTTAGTTTTAAATAGACTGAGTTATTTAATTAATCACATGATTAAAATGATTAATAATTCACTATTTTAAGACAAAATACCTACCAGACAATATAAACTAAAAATATAATCAATATCCACTTCTGGCCATTTTTGATTGATAACATCATCTTCCCAACTAATATTTTCATAATCTTGGTTGAGGCGTCCTGTAGCCGAAACAAATCCACTCCATAAAGCAGATGCAAAGTGTGGAGCAATCGGAGCTAACATTATTATCTGCACAGCTAATAATTTTTCATACTCTGCACTATACTTAACCACCTCTTTGGGAGACTTCTGAAAAAGAAAAATTTAATTAAAATATAAACAAATAAATGTCATTCATTATATACTCTTAAGGAATTTGTTAGCCCTTGTAGCTTTGAAATTGCTACACTTAATTGGTATGATTTTCTGAAATTACTTGAAGTTTTTTTGACATAATAATTACGTGCATCTTTTAAATTAATTTCTTCTTTTTCAAATTTAGATAAATCAATTGTGTTCATTTGAACATCATTACAATTTCTAATTTTTCGAAATTCTCTAATAGTCAACCATAATCTATGTTGCCAGTTCAAAATTCCAGGGAACACTATAAATAAAACAAATTTTAAAAATACATTTATCTACATATGTATCACATGTATTGTACTTACAATCAGAGTTCCAATTCCTATTTGATGTAGGTGCAACATTAGATAAGATAAACAAACGCATTGTATCTATCCCATATTGATTTATAGTGTCTATAGGTTCTACACCATTGTATTTAGATTTACTCATTTTCTCCCATGTAGCAGTTACTGGAAAATCGCCGTCTTTGGTGAAAAATTGTTTATCTTTCTTAATCACTTCAACTTCTTTTAAATATGTGCCATTTGCTTTAATTTTAAAACTTTGACCCATTACCATACCTTGAACTAATAGATTCTTAAATGGTTCTGGGCTAGGAGATAAACCAATAGAATGCAAAAAGTGGTTAAAAAACCTTGCATAATAGAGATGCAATACAGCTAAAAGAAAATCAAATATTAATTGCAAATAATATACTATTAAAAAAAAATTTACCATGTTCTTTTCCACCAATATATATATCAACTGGCATCATTTTGTTAGCCAAAGTTTTATCGAAAGGCTGAAAACTATTATTAGGATCCAAATATCTCAGATAATACCAACTAGAATCTACAAATGTATCCATAGTGTCTGTTTCTCTTTTTGCCTCTTTGCCACATCTAAAATACTTCAATATTAACGTCATGTTTATATTTCATTTACGTATTAAACTTACCACTTACTTTGGACAAGTGGTTTTTACCCATTCCTCAGCTAATTCTAATGATTTAAATTTTTTATCCCCTTGCATGTCAAGTAATGGTAACTTTACTGGTAATTCATTTTCTGGTACAGCTTGGGCTCCACAATTCTTACAATGAATAATGGGTACAGGAGTACCCCAGTATCTTTGTCTAGATATTAGCCAATCTTTTAATTTGGAACTTACTGGGTAACCTCCAGAGTTCAATTCTTTGGCTTTTTTACAGACTTCTTCTCTCGATAAATACAAGTTTTGGTTTACACAATTTAAATAAGAAATATTGTGCTTTTTTGCTAATTTTTCATCAACTGAATTTATATGTGGAATAGCTAAGAGTGCATCTTGCCCATCTGGATATTCAACACAATCAGTAACTAAAATTGGTAACTTGCTGCCCGTAATTGGATTTTTAATATATACATTTTTATGATTCAAAATATAATATTTATGAACAAAAGACTCTGGTTTAATAAAAATAAACCCAGCTAATGGTACATGTTCAGGATATTGTGTCCAAACATTAAGTATGGTTCGATATATATCATCAGTGAATACTTGAAAATCAAATACATAGCCATTGCATTCCCCAATCCAATGTTTTTGTAAGTTAATAATATCCCTCCAATCTCTCAAAGATGGATCATTTAATCCTTCATATAGAGCTCTGTAAAAAAAAAAGTAATAATAATAGTTCAATAAATTACTAAAATTATAACAATACATAAATAATTTTTTTTTAAAATATATATTGATTTTTGAAAATTATTTCATCATAAATAATAATTAATGACAAATATGTTACAGTTAAACTGATGTTTATGAAATAAGTAAAACATATAGGTAATGTATACAATTTATACATTAAATAATTATTTTATACATTCCCATTTCTTCTATTGTTAAATCAATTTATCATTTAATAATAAAATAATAAAATTTATTATCCTTTCCTAATTCTCTAGTCTAAACTTTAAACTGTTATAACTCATAAACAGTAAGTCCGATATTAGTGTTATGCATGCCAAAATGTCAGAAAAGTATTCTCTATTCAAATCTTTGCTCAAAAGGGGGGTTCCTATTTGTAAAGTAAAAGTATATACTTACTTAAAGTATATGTAGTAGAAATAAAAAATTTAATTAGTTTTAAAATTAGTTTGACCGATTTCACAGTTAAAAAAAAAAAAAAGATATTAACTTCACTTAAAATCACCTGAGAAAATTGCTGGTTCATTGTAAAACAATGTCCTTGGATAATGGAGACGGGTGCAGTCACTGTTATAGATAATTTAATGTATACCTGTAAGCAACGATAAACCATTGCTTACGAAAAAAATGATTCTGAACAGAGTTCAGTTGATAGTGATCTTTTGTCAACAATATATATAAACTATTTTATAGTCAAATAAATTAAATAGATTTTATATATTTTCTTTAATAATATTTGTTTAATGTTGTTCCAATTTCCCTACGTTTTTCCATGTTTTATCAAGGTTTTTCAAATTTGATGAGAAACTCAAAAAATTACCTCCTTAAAGTACCTCCACACACAGATTTCTTTCAGAAAATGTGCTACATTTAGAAATATGAGCAACTCTTCTCTAGAAAAGTTGTTAAAAGATAGTAAAAAAATACAAATATCTTTGTAAAACCATAAGCTTCGTCGCTCCACTCAGAATCTCAAAAATCATCCTGTATTATGTTTATAATAAACCAATTCAAAAAATTATTGATTGGGACTAACACCTTTTATAGTTAATTACATGTAATATCTAATATCCAAACACTGAATTAGAAAATGACTAATCTGTATATGAATTAAAACAACAAGTAAATGTATTGACAAAAACAATTACTTTTGCAAGTTGTGATACTCCTAATAGAAGGAAGAGTTCAATGACATCATACATTGGAAAATTACATACATATAATTAATTACTAAAATATAATAATATTAAAAGTAAAAACAAAATTATTAATATGGTTAATACTAGTAAATAAATATATAAATAAAAAACAAATAAATGAATGCGTCGCCTGGAGTAAAACGAGTTTTAAATTTTGATTGTGATATACCTGATGATGAATTTTAATTTAAAATCGGTCTTAAAATACACTTATCATAATACTTCAGGCAATACATTAATTTATTTAATGATTTTTTATTTATATATATATGTCGTAGCCACTTCATAAAATGGAAACGGCTTTTTTACACTTCGTGAAATTTGAAAATATTTCACAAAATGGTCACTCCAATTTAACATTGTGTAATTTTTTTCACAACGTGGTCGTTCACTTTGTGTACTAAAATACAGCTATTATTACACAAGTCAAGTTTGATCATATCCGTTAATTACGTGATACATGCCCATGTCAAATAAAATAAATACTATCTATAAGTTTATTCAATTCTAGAAAAATTCTTCACATCATTAGATAATAGGCTGCTCTCCAAATAAAGTATTATTTGGTTGTGATCCTCAAGTTGGATTATTAACATCTAATTTACCACTAGAAGTTATAAAAATATTAACAGCTGAAGAGAACCTTGAAAAAGTGTACAGCCATTATAAAGAGAAAAATATTTTTATTAACATTGCAAAATGTGCAAAAACGAACTCATAGAAGATATTTGTGATTTGTGTAAAACAAATAAAACAATACACAAAGAATGTAAAGCTAGGCATGCAGGCCAAGAAAAAGCTGCCAAAAAAATGTTATAGGTACTTAAATATAAGTGTACCTATAAGAAATAAAATTAATAATTTAATTTTTTTTTTTTTTTTTTTTTTATACAGGTCAGCAATACCGTAATTCTAGAGTACAAAATTAATGACTGCATCACAATTTCTGTTTCAAAAGTCGCCAGTAGACTATCGGACCCTGCTTGAGTAATTGATGTCATTATTAAAGAAAAAAAATGAGATATATAAAGTAAGAACTACACATGGTCTTATTAAAGGATGGTTCAATTCTGGAAATATGCAGCATACCACTGCAAATTTTATTTTAGCTGAACAGGTTGAGAAAAAATAATAATTAACTTTGTGTGAAACTGTTTAAGTTGTATCTGGAGGTCAGGGGTTCTTAAGTTGTCCATGTAAAATGACTTGTCAAACTAAAAGACATATACGTTTTAAAGGTAGTTTAAAATCTAACAATCATTGTCACAATTAATTTTCCTGCTCTAATAAATAAAAAATGATTATAATATGATTAATATGATATAAATAGTTATAAATAAATTATGTAATATGTATAATAACTTCACTTAATTTTAGATAAAAATAACTTACATTTATGTTTATAAAACCTTGTACCTTGACAAACTTGACGTGTATAATAAATGTTGTATTTTGTAACAGAAAGTAAATGACCACATTGTGAAAAAAATTGTACAATGTTAAATGATCATCTTTTCATGAAAAGATCAATTTCAGGGAGTGGCTACGACATACACATTTCTTTTTTTATTTATATATTTATTAAAATATGTTCCCACACTCAAATATTAAAAATATTTTAACCAATTTACTTTTAAATAAAAATTCAAAAAGTAAATTATAATAGGCAAGTATCTATACCTTATTAATATTAATTTACTTGCTAAATTGTGTTGTTCGTATAAACCATTGTTTAAAAAGTTTTTTCTCAACAATAGCATTAGATCTCCAAGAACGCCCATTTTCATCTACTTGTTCACTAGCTAATACAGTTTCATCAACTGGATCCCAATTTACTTCAGCCTAAATAATAACATTGGTAAAATTATACTAAAAAAGATTTAACTATGAGATTTGCTCTTACCTCTTTGGAATAAACAAGTCCAGATTGAAACATTTTTACAAAGAACGATTGAGTCCATTTGTAATAAGATGGATCATAAGTAGCTAATTCGTGGGACCAATCAAAACTGCAACCGAGTTCTTGGAGCTGCTTTTTCATGTGATCAATATTTGATTTAGTCCATTTATTTGCAGGTAAACCATGCAATATAGCTGCATTTTCAGCAGGTAATCCAAATGCGTCCCAACCCATTGGTAGAAATACCTATATAATGTGTTTATAGTTAATGAATTAAATAAATAATTATTGAAAAAAATAATGTATATTTATTATTTAATAGTTAATATTCATATAAAACTAATTATTATAATTACATTTTGTCCATTCATACGATGAAACCTAGCTATTGAATCTGCAATTACATATACACGAACATGGCCCATGTGTAGGCGGCCAGATGGATAAGGGAACATTGATAGAACGTAAAATTTATTATCCACATCATTCCTATTGAAAGTACCTTTACAGAGTTTATCCTTCCACTGATTTTCAATTTTAAGTTTTAAATCTATTGTCAACTCTTCGTTCTTTTTAAACAATTGTATTAGATATTAAAAGTTATTTAATATACATATTCAATTAATTATGATCTTTACTTACCCAAATATCATCACTAAAAAACCTATAGTTTGGAAGATATTTCCTATAGATTTTAAGGTTGTTTAATTTACAAAATATTCCTCTGGTAATCATTAGAAACCGATTTAATATAGAATCTTTTGAATTGGGTTTCTATATTATATAATACAATAGAAAGCAATTGCAATGACAATTTCAAATTTGTTTTAAATTCTAACCCATTGCAGACGGCACATTGTATAATTATTACTACAACAGTAATTGCAACACCGGTATCAGACACTATCACTACTATCAGTTTTTAAGATACCATTTCTTATCAACACGATGGTTTATTTAAGTTTCAGTTGTGACCAGTGGTGTTAGATTGAGGGAAATTTTAACATTTGGTTTTGGTGCTGTGCGCACAAGTGTAGAATTTAGTTTAGCCCCCTCTGAGTAAAAATTTACTATTTTATACTTCCATGTATAAGAACTGAAAAATTATTCCATTATTTATTTTTTTAATAAAAATAAAAATAATAGGTAAAATATCCATGGAATATTTTATTTAATAATTAAAATTTTAAATTATTTGTGTATATATTATTATTATATTGCAACATATTGAATAAGAATAATAATATTTTAAATATTGTTATATAAGTATAGGTATATTGTAGTACATAATCGATCTATAGTCTATAATGCTTTCGTCTTCCGCCGATGGACTTTCTGGGAAAAAACCCATATGTTTTTAAGGAAGTGGCAACTCGCGAGAAGGTATGTATATTACTGGCGCGTCTCTGAGGGGTGGCGAGGGGAGCGGAACCCCCTCATAAGCCATGTGATGTTTTTTTTTGTTACACAAAATATCCATAATTCTTAAATAAAAATAAATACAAATGTAACTGGTTCCAAACACCACAAAGATGATTCTGGATCTTGAAAATACTTTAATTGAAACAAGAATGAAACGCTTCTCATTTATAAATTTCAATAAATATTCTTTTAAGGGTGGGATAAAAATTATAGAAAACTAAGTGGGAACAATCAATTCGCAAAGATATAATAAAATAATACATTTTTAGAACCAAAATTGGAAATTATTAATCTAATTTAAATTTTAGATTCTGAGTGTATATAAGAATGTATCTATTGGATTTTCAATAATTTTTTTTTTTTTTTATATATATGTACTCTGACAAAAATTTTTATCAGAAATTTTGCTTCAAAATGTATGTGTAGCACCTTTTTTGAAAGAAAATATTGTCATATTGAACTAGATGGTACTTATGGAAGGTCATTTTTTGATTTTCCAATCAGTTTTCATAATATCATGAAAACCCAGGATAAAACGTAAAAAAAAACGGGAAAATTTACGATAATAATGCTTTTGTAATTTTTAATTTTGTTTTTTATTGTAATTTATTCAGTTAAAAATATTCGTAGAGACTTGAAATTTGTACAGAAAACTTATATTTGCTTTTTCTTGACACATTTTTGAGCAATTTATAGACATTTTAATTTTGCTAGTTTTGTAAGTAATTGTTAGGTACTCTGTAAATAAAATTATTAGATCAAACTAAAAATGCTTGAGAATTTAACATGAGGTTCATTAAAAGTCGTACTTTGTGGTAAAAAATAAAATTTAAGCAGAGGCTAACTGGCTTATCGATTTTAAATATTCATCGAAATGAAAACATTAATATAAAAAATATTATTGATTAATATTTATTTAATGTAAACAAAATAAATTTAACTTTTAAATTGTACTGTTTTACTGCATTTGTACAATACATCTACAGTCTTCTAAGCCAATATAAGTTGAAATGACATCAGACATAAAGGTTTTAAGCTTTTGTTGACCAAAGCGGTGGTGTTCAAGAGTAAACATTTTTCGCCTCCCCCCTCCATGGAATTGATCCGAAGATGCCCCTGAGAAAGACTATTACCCGAGCTCCACTCAGAATCGTTTTTTGCTGGCAATGCTTAAATTTGCTTAGGTACAGATAAACATTAAATTTCCTTAATATATTCTACTTTCCCAACTTTTTATCTATTATAGAAGTTCGTGCGAAGTTTGTTATTTAGTTAATAAGTTTATTAAACTTTTATATTTTTTCCTCGGATATTATAGATCCGGATATTTTTACCTAGATTCGTGCGAAGTATGTCCGTATTTTTTGTTAATATAATTCGGAAAATAAGATGACATTGAAATAACGAAACTGAGACAAAAGTGGGACGTTTAATAAAAATCGGTATATTTTACCGTCCCGACTAGTCTTACAAATTTAACAGGACGCCCATTAAAAATTCAATACTCTCCGGCCTAAATCGAGACGTCTGGTCACACTAAGCATATCTATTAGAAAATAGTACTACTATTAAATCTAAACAAATCTTTACCATTGAATTATATAATTTATAATAGGTACTGAAATAAATGTAAATATTCATTGAAATATGTCTAAATATTAATAAATGATACTAGTGCGTGATTACACTAGTGATTAGTTGTTTGTTTAGGACAAATTGTAGGTAATTGTATAGGGTACACCCATAACTAGTTATCACGATCGGTATCAAAAAAACATAACTAGGTTGTGCATGTGTGTAAATTGCAACATAAATATTTATTTTTGATCGTAATTTCAAATAAATAACGAATAATAAATGCTTGTTTATAAACGAGAATATTGAAACTCTATTTCTGTACACACAGTAGTCATAAATTTAAAATCATTGTATATCATAGTTTAGCTTCTACTGAGGTTTCTGCTTTAAAATGTATCCCAACGCACAAAAAAATTTGTGGTCCAGTTACCGAAAAACACGAATGAGTATATAATATTGCAATATTATTAATTTTTAAATAGATATTATGTACCCATACGGAAATAAATGAATCGCTACAATTAGTATTATTTTTATTATACAATATAGATAAATGAGATGTGATATTTGTATGAGTAAATTTTACCCAAGCCAAAATGATTTCGTCAAAAAGGAAAATTGAATTGTAATTTTTTTTTTTTTTTTTTTTGATAATAGTGTCTCGTCATTTTCGATTGAATAAAAATAAAATCTCAATAAAAGCGTTGACTAAAAAACATATACGGGAATACTGTGAGACGTCTACTATACATGGACTTTCTTACACGGTCAACAATGAATACAGTAAATTCGAAAGGTATACATAAAGGTGTTTTAAATAAACAACTTAGGTGTATAGTGTTATCATGTGTTATTAATTATTAATTTTAAACGTTCAACAGTTAATATTATGTGTCATGTGTTTAACCGGTTTCAGGTTTGTATATTCGCAAATAAAAAAAAAGATAACAATTCAGATTATAAATATTATTCAAAAACAAAAAAAGTTTTAGGTATATCTTATAATATCTGATTGGATATTGTGATAAAAAAAAAAAACAAATTAAAACAACTATTTTCAATTAAATGTTATCGTCCGTTTCACGGTAAAACTAGCAATAAGAAGAAAAATAATCATAATATTTACATAATTTATTGTAAATTAAAAATATATACCCAATAATAATATACCTAATACGTGATATGAGTAAAATTGAACATTTTAAAATTTTAAATATATGTGATTCAATATAGGTATTGTCATAACAAGAATTTTATAGATTACTAAAAGGTTACACTCGTTAATAATTATAAATATATAAGTATATACGTTTTTTTTAGATTGTTCTGGACGATAATCACAGTCGTTAGTTCGGGTGTCGGAGCTCTCCTGGCTTATTTAATGCTCTACCGTTACAGCATTAGTCCCACAGTAACAACATTGGAAACATACAGCTATCCCACGTGGAAAATACCGTTTCCAGCGGTGACTCTATGCAACGTGAATAAAGTCCGAAAAAGTTTCGTACATTCAATCACTGAAAAACTGTAAGATGCATTTAAAATAATATTAGACGTGTTTTGATACTTGCATATGAGGGCAGTGGATACTTATATTATAATAATATAACTGTCAATTATTATGCCTATTGGTATATTTTATTTCAGTTTAACCAAACAAGTGAACGAATCAGACATTGAACATTTTTTCAAAAAAATCACTGCTTTAATAACCAGGGATAATATTGAATTTTCTAATATCGATAAAGTTGTGCAAGAGAGCGTAATGAAACATATTAACGGTTCAATTGATGATATTATGCGCATGGTATATTAATGGTTTCAATTTAATGCCTATTTTGAAGTTTAAAATAATTAAAAAATTGGTTTGTATTGCATATTGAGGTGTCACAACCGTGTTCGGAACTATTAATTCGCTGTACGTGGCAAGGTAATTATGTCGACTGCAATCAAATATTTCGCTCCTCCAAGACTGTAGAAGGCTACTGCTGTTCATTCAATTATTATCCAAAAAACAGAAAGTACGCACATTTTTGTTTATTTGTTCTTAATAACTGGAAGTAGAAAAATAATTGCAAAAATGTGACCAAATAAGCGAACGATTTGCACGAGATAAATAAATGTGCAAACGAACACAAATTGTTACATAACAACTACCTAATGTTCGTTAAAGAAATAATAGTACCTAGTAAAATATTTTTATAAAATTATTTTTTATTCTATTCTATGTGGAACCAGTAATCTACAATAACAAATCACTATTGATTTTACAATGAGTTAACATTTAATGAATAGTTTATTTTAGATTCTGAGTGAGATTCTAGTTTTACAATTGATGTGTGCTTATTTTTTTTCTTATCTGTTAACCGATTTTAAACCAGAATTCTTGCTCCAATCGAAAAACGACAAGAAATTGTTTTTGTAACATTTTGGATTTAGTTGGTTCATTAAAGAGGTCATTTTTTTGATTTTTTTTTTTGTAGTTATTCGGTAACTTGCGATCAATGTTTAAAATACAACAACTGAAAGTTATTTAAATATCATTTATACAATCAGTTATTTAATTTCATATGAAATTAAGATATGGGGAGGGGAAACTTGTGAAATTAATAAAATTGTTAAATATATTTTGCAATTACCTAGTTTTACAAACGCCGATTTTATACATAAGGAATTTAATGTACTCAATTTTAATCAACTACTTACCAAATGTACCTTACTATTATTAGCTCATAACAAATATTATCTTATATATGTAAACATAATTACAACACTTAAACACAAAAAAAAAAAAAAAAATACGTGTAATCGTTCCAAATCACGGTAAATATTTCGGAGACGAAGTTGCTTAAATCATGCAATATCGCTTTGTAGAAACCCAGTATTGAATATACACCAATAGTATACTACTATGCGCAATTCATTATATATTAAGGATAATATTCAAGCATTGATCTGTTTGCACATCTATGTATTGTTTTGATACAGCCGTACAGGTATCTCCGTAAATATACTAAATGGCGGCGTTACTCCGTATAAATTGTTAAGCACGACGATACTACATAATATGTAGGTATTGTAGGTACCTATAATTATTTTTAATTTTTTAATTTATTTTTTCTATTAATGTAGCTTTTCATACATTCATTATCGTATAGTATTGTTTATACCAATGTTTAGTTTAAGAACTTAACATTTTTAATACAAACAGTTGCTTAAAAAAAATCAAGGACAAAATCCCATCCCGACAAAATTCCGTTCGGATAAAATCTCACCAAAAATATAAAATAAAAAAACCAAATAAATAAAACGGACGTAACAAATTACAAAATAAACGCATTTATCTTGACATTTTTTCCTTCACATTTTACCAGGCTAAGCATACCCGAATTTTAAAGATATACGTTTGAAGTTCATTAAACGAGCCTGTTTTAAAAATTGTTTCGGGTGTGTAAATATTTTATTTTTTTACTATTTTATAATTTATCATTAAATGTATATACATGTATGTATTAATGACTGGAAAAATTCGAAATTGCAGAAGTTCAATAATCCGTTTTTTCAGATATTTAATTATAACCTAATTATACATTATAATGTATACGCCTAAAACACTTTTAAAACGTGCTATTTAGTGAATTTCATACGTGTATCTTTGAAAGTCACTATCGATCCTGCCAGTCCTAAGCTTAATAATGTGTGAAGGAAAAATTGTAACGAAAAATATGTTTTCTTTGTAGTTTGTTTTGTTCTATTTATGTTTTTTATTTTTTATGCAAGATTTTGTCCGGGCAAAATTTTGTTGGAACGGGATTTTCGCGGCGAAATATCGTTCGGTGAGATTTTTCCGAACACCGAAGAAAGAAAGTGTGCCAACTATGTGTACTCGTATGCTTGTTATGTGTAGTTGTATTTTGTTTGTTTGAGAATTCAAATAAAAAATAATAATAATCATTTCGATATTTGGGAAAACCGGAAAAAAGGGAAACATAGGGCCGCTTTATTTTTGGCCAAAGTTTGGTTTCCAAACTGAATGATCACTTCATTACAGAAATAAAGTGGACATAAATGGCTGTGTTTGGTTATTGGTGCCTCTTTAAATGTATTTCGCCCGACTACTTTTTTATGACCTCGGCGTCTCTCTGACAAACTGTATAAATTATAGTTATTGAAATAATATCATCTACTATTTACAAAGCAACTGTTATAAACTATTTCATCAGATTTTAACACCGGTTTCGTTATATCTGATCACTTTCAAGTAGTAATTATTTATTATTATAACCAGATCGATGCTCTATAACATCTGCTTACATCATAAAATCGAAACATATTTCGGACCATAGTTTATTAACCGATTGTCTTAAAATATGTTGATAATATAAGTGAATCCGGAATACGTCAAAAGAAATTGTACATTAGAAATCATTTCTAGGTGTGTCATTATTATATTACAATATTATAAACGAAAATTACGAAATTAATCGTACACATACACATCTGATTTGTGTTGTCAATTAAAGTCGACACTGTAATGGCCACATAATATAATTTAAATTGAATAAATCTTCAACCTTGGAATGAATTTAATAGGCTTAAAATATATGTACCTATTATAATTAAAAGAGCTGATACAGAGGACGGTTATGCCACTGTTGTAGGTGAAAGTCAAAGTTAGAGTCAACATTTTGGTGTATTATCTACAAAAGATGTGCATTTTGATTATTTTTAAAAGTGAAAATATCTATCGTTCATTAATATCCGTAATCCTATATTATACACTTTATTCATTCAAAAATGGCTAATTTCATTCTATTGCAATATTGTCAATATTTAAACTTAAAATTTAAATAAAACTGCACATTTTGTATAGAACTGCACATTAAGGCGAGAACTGGTTTTAAGTGTTCTTTTATACGTATTGGCTTATTGCACTATTATTACAAAAATAATTCAACCTGTTGTTCAATTTACTATTAATTAATAATATTTTTATTTGCTATGTGGTCATTTATTTCAATTCTATTTTTTTTATATATATAAGTAGTATCATTGTATCATTATATAGAATCAACTCACACAGGAAAATATAGTTAACGTTATCATACTACCATAGAATACATTATTTTTTATACATCAACAATCAACATTTGTATTGACCATGACGTCTCAACTTACTCATTTCTAATCATTTTTGTTAAGGCTTGAATACTATATATCGAATATAATTAGTATATTTTTAAAATTGAAGTATTTTCTGAGGGTAGCGAAATGATATCCTTACTATACCACGAAAATGTGCGGGGTAGATAAATGAATCTTTCGATACCCCTTAGTGATGGCTATGATTTATTTTTCACCAACTAGATTAAAAATGACACAAAAAAGATTTCTTGTTTTTTTTATTGAACTATCGGATCAATGTTTGTGGTAGAAAACATAGTTTGCAAAAATTAAAAACAATAATATCGGAATGCCACCGTAAATATTTGCGTTTTACCTATAATTTTGATTCTGATTTTTCTTAACTATTTTGAAAACCCCCTGAAAGATCAAAAAATGACCTCTAATTTATCATCAAGATAAAATTTCCTTTTAGAAAAATTGCTACACTTGATATATATCGGAGCGAGTTTTATTTTTAAAAAGTCGTTTACAAACAGAAAACAAATTTAAAATAAAATATCATAGTAAAACCAATAGATCCCTCGCTACGCTTCGAATTTAAAAATGTTTGATTAAAAAAATTCTGAAACAAATTTCAAGAATTTTTCGAATAAACGTTTAATCGGTTTCAAATTTAATAAGACAATTTTACATAATTACAAAAAAATATTTATATTCTATACATAGACAAAATTAAATTTTTTCATGGTATTTCAGGGATGGGTTCAACAATGAATACATCGGAGGAACAGGAAGGAAGGACGGTTTAACTGTAATTATGAATGCGAATCCTCCTGATTACTATTCCACGACTGATCCTTACTATGGCGTAAAAGTGTGTACACTGTTTATGTATTATACTTTATTACCGTATATACTGTATTATGTTGTATACCAATACTACGGTAGTATTATAATATTAATAAAATTATTATTAATGGATATTATGTATCGATTAAAAATTAGATGTATGCACCTATAAAAAAAAATTTAAAAAATTGAATCGTTAATTTTCAGGAAACCCCAAAATCCAAAAACCAGACAAGAGAACTTCCTTAAATAAACGTGTTTTTTATTGATAACTTGATCTCATATAATCTCTACTTAGAGTATTTCTGAAATAAGCGATTCAATTGATGCTATGTTTATAATGTGTACATTAATTAAAATTGTCAGGTATTGATTCACGATTCAGATATCTTTCCGGAGACATCGATTCTAAAGGAAGTCGTTCAACCCGGTAAAGCGGTGTCTTTGGCTATAAATCCGTACCATATAGAAAGTAAACAAACGGTCAGAAACTTAAAACTACAACAAAGAATGTGTTATTTTCCCGATGAAGTAATATAGCTATATATTTTAACACAGTAGCGCAACCAGGGATGGGGTTATACAACCACCCCCACTTCCCCCGAAATTTAAGCTATTTTTACAAATTTTACGTATAGTTGAATGGCTAAATGTTAACTACATAGTTCCTTTTTGCCTGTTAAAAATAGATGGTGTAATCTCTAACCACAGACCTTTTTACATATTAGATTTTAAGTGTAGCGAAAAATGTATATTGATTTTACAATGAAGTTTATTTGAGATGATTTCACTTAAATGGAAAAGATCGTACCATTTTACGATTTCATTATTTTAAATAAACACGCACGACATTTTGTACCAGAAATAGTTCTCTAACGGAAAAATAATAGGGTACCTATTTTGTTGAATTTTGAATAAATATTTTTAGAGACTTATGACTAATTGACTGATTTTTACTTATTTTAAAATACCTTATTTTACTTTTTACAACTTTTTAACTATTCGTATTTAGTGTAGGAGTTCACACTATGTCAATGTAGATTACTTATTTTTGTAAGAGTTTACCATCACTCAGTTGAATTATTTTACAATTACAGACATTTTTTTTGTTATCCCAGACACCTGTCTAGAAATTTGTTTGAGATTCATAACCCCCACCTCCTGGCTCTCCAAAAACGAATTCTGGTTGCACCACTACTTTAACGTTTTAAAACCTAGATGAACGTTCTCATAACGTTTTTGTTTTTTTTCTCTAAACATGTAGTTACCATTAAAATTTGATAAGAATTACGATTACCAAGTATGCATCACGGAATGCCGGATAGATACAATTTTAAGAATTTGCAATTGTATTCCATTTATTTATCCTCTTCGAATAAATTCATCTGTTACATGTGACCTGACGAATGCTTTGTGCTTGTATACTAATGCAGGTATAGTTTACAACATTTTAATTTTAAAAAGAAAAAACTGTTTTATTTTGATTAAAAAATTGTGAATGAAAAATTCATATTTATTCCTTACCTACATAATTTATTAAAATTAATAGAAGAATAACATTTTTTTTTTTTTGAAATACCCTTATAATAGATCATCAATAATATTAATATGAATATTTTTACTAATAATTAAATTTAGGATAATTTACTAAAATAGTTATAACATAATATGATATTATTATAAAAAAAAAAGTGAGCTTAAATTCGTTATTTTTTTTGTAAGCCTTTTAAATATAAATTTATGACCAAATTCATATAAAACAATTGTAATTCATTTTTTAATCACAAATTAATACAATATTCAAAACGTGTTTAACTAAACACCGTTTAGAATCGTTCGCATTGATTTACCGTTGTACGTAGTATTAAACTAAACTAGGTACTAACCGTTTATATAATTTTAACCTTCTAATTTCCTACTTAAAACCATGAGCAGTACCTTTTTTTAATGATATAACGTAAATAATAATCGCGTAATCGTTTTTAGAATTTTGTTTTCCTTGTTAAATTATGCTAGGATTTTTTTTTTAAAATTCACGGGATTCGATTACAACCTAAGTATTTATAATATTATATATATTTGAGGTGAATTAAACTAATTCTCCCTCTCAAGATTAACACTCAAATGCGCTATTGGAGGCAGGTGTATTCTAATTTACTATTTTAAATGGATTGCTATTGCGATTGGTTTTTAACTGTAGATTATGAAATGGTATGTACTACTTATTTTTTTTATTTTTTTTTTTGGTAATACTATACAATATTATTACAGGAATGTTTAGTAATTTACTACCGAAGAAAATTGATGAAAAATCGGAAATAATATGTCCAAATTGTTTACCCGAATGCTCAGAAATAATATATACATTATCATCTTCAGTCAAAAATTTATATCTAAATAATTTTTCTATCGGGTACGTTATTCATACAATACATTATTAATTACCTAGTATAAAAAAGAACTACTTTACATGTATTACATGTATTTTACTGCAGCATCCTATATGGAGTATTTATTTTTATTATATAAATATTCGTAGTTTTATTATTAATAATAATAATACAAATTGCTGAATGATTTTTGAATAATATACATAATTGTTCTTATCAATTTTATTTATGTTATCCATAACACAAAACAAATACTATTATTTAGCACAGTTTTATATGGTTTTATGGTTTATTGCTCGTATCTAGTAGTTAAACAAAAACAAAAATGTTTTACTATAGGCCACCTATGCGAGAAAACGAAAGTAAACTTCATGTTTATTACCAAGATATATCTAGTATCAAATATAGAAGAGAAGCTATGGTTTCCTGGGATTCATTAGTTGGTAAGTTAATGGTTCATTGAATAATAGTTAATTTAAAACATATTTTCTTTCTAATATACTAACAATGAAATAAATGTTTTACAGCATCATTAGGAGGCATTTTTGGTCTCTGTCTTGGCGGAAGCGTGTTGAGCATAGTAGAATTAGTCTATCATTTTACTGTTAGATTTACCAAAAGAATATGGAATGCAAAAAATCATCAACACAAAACAGTACCAATTCACTTTATTAGATAATTTATAATCTAATACGGATATGTTAAATCAATCAAATCATTTTAATGGAATTATTATTTCTAAGTTAATTATAGTCTTTTTCTAAAAGTTATCTTTATTAATTATTATCATATTATAATATTACTTTTAACAATTGTAATGGTCAATTCACTACTTACTAGTAGAAGTGGCCAAGTAAAAATATACAAATAAAAATATTATTAATTAATAGTAAATTTAACAACAGGTTGAAATATTTTTGTAATAATAATGCAATAAGTCAATAAGTATACAAGAACACTTGAAACCAGTTTTTGTCTTACTGCACAATTCTACACAAAATGTATAATTTTGTTTAAATTTTAAGTTTAATTATTGACAATATTGTAATAAAATGAAATTAGGCGTAGTGAATATAAAAAAAAAAGTATAAGATTGTGGATATTAATGAGTGACACATTTTTTTAGCTTTTAAGAAATAATCAAAACACACGTCTTTTATAAATAATAAAGTCTAAGATATTGGCTCCAATTACGCCCATGCCAGTAATTAATAAAAAGTTCACCTTTTCTTTAATTTGTCTTGAGTATGGAATCTTGCAATTAATTTTAATGCACTTTCCGTGGGATGATAAATAACTTAGTATAATATTAGCATAATTGAATTAATCTATACATATACTGCTCTTTAAGTTTTCATATTTTATAGTGAAACTTTTGTTTCTCAAATTATCATTATACACAATTTTTCCCTTCGGTATTTAACGTTAAAGTTGTTTTGCAGACTCCGATTGTTTCTCCACTCCTCCTTCTTAAAATCTAACCTCTTCAAGTCTTTGTAGTTGGTTAGTCCCTCATCGAATATCATCTTTTTGATGTAAGATGTTCTTGGACATCCTCGGTCTTATAATTATATTTGGTACCTAAGTTATAATATATAGAGCGAGTGGTTATTACCCGCACGAATCACGGGTTTTCTGTAAACATTTTTCTTTATAAACAATACAATAAAAATTGTGATAGTAACACTAAATTGTTTGTACAATTGCATATTTTAAAGTGAATTTAAATATTCTTGAGTTTTAATTATAATTAAGTAGATTTTAATTTGTTTATATTTGATTTGATTTTTAATTTTTTTTAAAGATATAAACAATTTTAGATTCTAAGCGAAGCGAGGTTTTACAATGACGTTTATATTTTTTTATGTGAACACTTTCTACCAAAATGCTTACTCCGATTATTAAGTACTGTACATTTTCTTAAAGGAAATTTTCTCTGGGTGGTGCTTTGAAGAGGTCATTTTTTGAAATCTCATTAATATTCGAGATAAAGAGGAAAATCTGATTCTTTAGGTTAAAAAAGATTGAAAAATTAAAAATAAGGTTGTCATTGGAAACCGTTTTTATTTATTTATTAGTATTATTAAGTTTTTATTACTTTAATTTTTTTAAACAATCATTTTTGTCATGGAAACGCACATTGTTGTAATCTTTTACCATAATATGACATAAATATATATTGTTGACAAAGAAACACTATCAACTGAACTCCGCTCAGAATCGTATTTTTGTTAGCAATGATTTATCGTTGCTTACAGATGTACATTAAATTCTCATCCGTATCCTACCTTCCAAACTTCCCACCTACAAAACTGGCTGCACTCACGTGCGAAGTATGTTCGCCCTTTTTTTTACAATACATTTTTAGATTTATCTTGTTGTTTTATTAGGATTTTGTTAGAACCATTACGTTAATATAATTTTGAATAAATAATTCAATTTGTCTATTGTATTGTAGTATAGGAAAAGCATCTAAAAATACAGTAGAAAAAAAATGTACAAATTATTTTAAATATTATTTATAAATCGAATAATCGATAAATTTGTATTTTACATACTTTTTTATTTTGAATATTTACATGATACAATGATTGTAACATGCATTTTGAATCAACCTGTATATTCATTTTTTTCACTGATCACTCTATTTGAATTATCATCTATAGAGCTCCACGCTGCATAATACTCATATCATTATTTTATATAATCTGTGATCATTTAAATAAAATATTTATATTCTTAAATCGTTTTGATATAGAAACAAAAACGCATCTACTCAATATGTGTGTGACTATACCAATACCTACATTACAATTTATGATTAATATTCATGCATAACATTATAACATATATTTGCTATAAAAAAAAAAACCTTGAACAATTTACAAATGTGTTTGTATTTTGTATACCTATCGTGTATAGCTTATACGTTCGTAGAACTGCAGAAAGTAGCTGCCAGTATGCGATCGTTTCGCAACAAACGTAGGTAGCTGCGATTCTGCTGGTATTATTTTAGAATTATAGGACGTTTAGCCAGTATATGAAAACAGAATAATGTTTTTATTCATTTCTAAATATTGAATTAAAAATCGTCGTATGAATAATCAAACAAATTTTATCTATATGTATATATAATATGTACAATGACAGCCAGTAGCGATAAACGATTTTGAGAAAAAATTTTTATTTTCATTTTATTTTATTGGTTCTACAATGATGTTTATTTTTTTTATCTCTAAACAACTTTCCTATCAAAAATCTTGCTCCGACATTAAAATGCAGTAGCTTTTTTAAAAGGAAATTTTATTCAGATGGTACTTTAAGTATGTTATTTTTTATTTACTCAGGATTTGTCATAATAAATGGGAAAAACCGTTAGAAAACCGGGAAAATTTAACAAAAATAATGTTTTTATTATTTTAAATTTTGTTTTTTGTTGTACCTAGTTCAGTTAAAAATATTTATGGATACTTGAAATTCGGACAGAGCACTTATAATTTCAAAAAATGTCAGTCATTTTTAAGCTATTTACAGACATTTTAATTTTGTGAGTTTTTACGTAATTTATTTCGTTAGGTAGGTACTATCTGTGCATAAAATTGTTTGACAAAACCGAAATGCTCGAAAATTTAAGAGGAGGTTAAAGTATAAGTTATTCGTTGTTTTTTATGGTAAAAAAAAATTGAGTATAATATAGAATTTTATATAAGAATTGTCTTAATTAATAATGACGAAAATTGTAAATATTACGACCTTTTAAAACATGTATAACCGAACTCCTCTCAGAATCGTTTTTCTTTAGCAATATTAAATGATTACGTATACATACATATTGAATTTCCTTCTATATTCTACCTTCCCAACTTCTCACCCACCTATCGTGTGAAGTATAATGCCCGTCTTTTTTACTTATGTAGAGTGCCCACAAAGATGTGATCATTGTGATATCTTGGAAAGTATTAACTTTTTTCGTAATTTTTTTTTTTTGAAAAATTAAGAAACATATAGTTTTAAAATGTTACATTGTAACTCTTATTTTTAAGATTAATCGCCTCCTACTTTTGATTTTCAAATTGCAACCTGTATTAAAAATACACGTAGTATTAGTTTAAATAGTTTTGGGTGTTGTTATTTTTGAATTCTATGAACCCGTTTATGAAATATTCTACTTTTAAGTATGAGTAGTGGAGAGTAGTAGAACATGATTTTTTGGGTGCTATAGTGTGCGATATTTGAACATTGTTCCGCTTACATCTTTAGTTTTCAAAAGAAAAATTCCGAAAAAAGTTAATACTTTCCAAGATATCGCAATGATTATAATCCCTTCGTGGGGCATTATATATACAGTTATAACAAATAAATTATTATATAATATAAAATTAAACAAGAAAACTCAAATAAGAATAACATTTTACGGTTTTTGTTCGCGGTGAACTGATAAGTAGGTATTTCAAAATGGTTTTTCTTTTTTCGCTTTTCGGATTGGTATATTAGGTATTTTTCAAATGTACCGATTTTCGCCCCCTCTTTTTCCCCCATGGCTTGAACTTCAAGTATAACTACCACTAACGGTGCAGCTGCCACAACAGTTTTGTAGTATATCAAACTACATACGATTAGGTATATAATACCGAAAGAGTTTAAATAAGGTGGGATCAAGGTCGTGTTTACAAACAGGCAAATATCACCATCTTTCGAGCATGTTAGAGTCGTTAAATTTAGTTAACTCGAACGGACATTGGGGATACGACGTAGTTTACTTATCGCGAAAAACTTATTTTGCACTAGTTCACAGCGGAAATGACATATTTTCTTGTTTTTCCGTGGTTAACAACGAAATTTTTAAAAAAAAAATAATAAATTACGAACGGGGATCGATAAATAATATCTATATGGTAAATGCAAAGTTTTAGTTAACTGTAATTGTTTTGTAGATACATTAGTGCAAAACAGACAATCGCGCAAAAAGCAGATTAAATAATTACACTCATCGTATAACAACAATATTCCGGTGTTGTCGACTTGTCAAGCATTTCATATTGTACGAGGTGCAGGTGAGACATTATTATTATCAGATGCACTTATTATTCAAAACTAGCATTCAGAATGCGCGTTGTTTATATAAAAAAAAAAAAAAAAAAATTAAAAAAAACACTGCGTTTGATTCGTCTATTATAGCCAGTATCTAATCTCAGAGCCTTGGTGTGTACCTACAACGGCGCCATAAATCCACTTAACACAGTATATCTGCGACAGAATGTCTTTTCGTTTATAATTATATTACACGTACCTACGCATAAAAAATCTAATAATTTTTTGCAGTTTTACTAATATTGACGTCCAGTTATACCGACCACAGAAGACAAATTATCACTATTCGATACCTATTCGATACCTATCAGATGCAGTTGTACGGGATAAGGCGAAAATAATCTTCGTTTTTAAAATGGGTATGCATCTTGAGATAAATGGCGTATATAAAATCTATAATATTCAAAGCCGGGGAAATTAACCATTTTTTTTTAAAAAACTAGTTTAAGTTTAGATATCCTAAAAACAAAACATTAGCTAGGGGTTAAAGTTAGTTTTAAAATATAAATTAATTTGAGCAACTACAAGTATATAAGGTGAGTTAGACATTTCTCGGAAAATAACAATCAAATTAAATGTTAATTTTTTAAAATTACCTTAAAGTATACTCATAAAAACATATTTTGTGCCTACTCTAATATACCTTTATAGATTTACTATACAATAATAAAAGTGTTGTTAGAGTTCCTTTTAAAAAGGAATTCTAACCCGTTCCTTCTTATTTAAAAAAAAAAATGTGTTCCTTTAACCGTTTCATTTTTCTTTTTTTTTTTTATGAATGCTTAATGTAGTCCAAAATGTTTTTTTCATATTAATAAAATTAAAAAAATAAATGTGAAAATATCACTAATTAATTTGCTTTGAAGTATCTACTCATTTGATATTAAAGATTTTTATAAATTATTCATTGGTCTTTTCACACTTATGTAAACACCTAATTTCATATAAATATAAATGTAGTGTGAGTTATGTACCTTGTATGTTAATAAAAATAAAAATAATATACCACAATGCTATCGAAGTAAAAAAATACCGGGTCCTTAGTGGCGTACCGATAGATTGGCGTGATGAGAAATGAACCACGTGCCATGAAATTTAGGGGCCCCAAATCAGAGTCCAAAATATTATTTTTCGGTGAATCGACAGTCGAATAAAAAACAGACAATACACATTGTTTGATTTATTAAGTGACATGAGTGAACGGACATGTGTATGAAAACAGACAGTTACCTTTTCCTTTTTCTTTTTTTTTGCTCAATATTGTGTTACTTGGGCCCCAACTCAGATTGTGCACTTCGTCAGGGCTGGTGCTAGCAATTATTGAGGGGGTGGGGTTGTAAACACACAATTTTTGTTGTTTTTTTTTTGATTATTGGACTTTTTGTAAAATTGTCAAGGTATTTTAGACAAAAATTTAGCAAAGCATTTTTTTTTTAAAGTTGCGTTTTTGTTCTAACTTTTTGATATCAGTTTGAATATTGTTCGTGATGCACATAATTCGTGGTATAGTACAGTGTTATGGAAATAAAAAATGACAATAACTATTTGAATAGATTTGAATAGTTTAGACTTTTATTTGCGAACCATTGAATAACAGCAAAAACAGAACATATTATTAAATGACCCGATTTGTAAAAATCCAAAAATAAATTTTTGATAACCAATACAACCTACTACCTGCTACGATGACAACGCGGTGGGTGGCGGTACACAGATTGCACTGCACTCACACTAATGATCATTTATGACTAAAGTAAAGATAACTGGCAGGGACGACGAGATTAGAAATTGTCTAAACACTGTCTTTTAATAAATCACCGCTTTCAACCTCCTTAAATGATTTCATGAACTATTATCTTTATCACTAATCAGAACAGATAGAACACCAAGTCGGAAACAAAACAAAACAAAAAATGGTTGGAAGCGTTTCGTCTATAAGATTACAAACTTGATAAACGAAATTTTTTTCCTCAAATGTGTCTTAAACCACATTTCAAAGAAGAACAAAAGAATCACAATGTTTACGTCCTTAGTCCTAAAAATAATGAATTAATTCATTTAATTTAAGTTCCTATTCTTTTAAAAAAGAATGCAGTTATTCCTCTATTCGTTTCTCTAAAAAGGAGTTAATCCCAGGAACCTTTAGGAACGCGTTCCTTAACAACACCTATAAAATAAATCTTAAAATAATATATCTGTTGAATGTTATTACAAATAATACAACCCGTTGAAATAGAATAATAAGTACATTAGTAGTGTTTTTGTATTAATTATGATCTCCAAACATCAATAAAACAAGACAATAACTATAGGAAATTCATGAAGCATAATTGAATTATTAAAAAAAAAAAAAAAACAATTCAACGGGAATATGACACCCTTCCCCTCCCTCGAACACACTTTTAACGAATATATTTCGTAACCTGCGTCTATTTTACATAATAATTATAACATTATAGTCCGGGGCTGTCTGTTTTTTTATATAGGAATAATCACAAAACACACGGGATCATCAAATGTGAATAATTTGCTGATGATCATTGAATGCATGTGCTTGTTGATGGGCATTGCGGCCATGCCTTTGACTGCAGCCCAGACCAGAGTGAGATGTTTCGACAAAAATAAAGGCTTAGACAAAACCGGCATAATACTGGACTGTTCCAATATGGCAAGCAAGAGCTATCCCTATACCATTGAAGAATGGATCCAATATCACGCATTTTTCGACGATGGCATATTCGCTAATCGCGTACTGCACATAAATATGGAAAACAACAATTTCCAAACGGCTTTCAAATTACCTAAAATGCAGTCACTGAAAAAATTATCGTTCAAATACAATAACATATCGACTATCGAAGACCAAGCGTTTTCGGATTTACCGGCTCTCGAAGAACTAGACTTGAGTTTCAATTTGCTAAACAGTAAGTACTTACCAATAAACTTGTAATATTTTACATGTATATGACTAATCTCTAAACAACATATATAAATAAAACAGCATCTATAAAATATAAAATAATTATACCTACCTATAATATATACGAAATAAACGACAGTAATATTCGAGTAGTATTCTCGATTTTGAGATTTATTTAGTGTGAATATTAAAATATTTTCCGATAGATACGAATTCACAAATTTAATTAGCTAAAAGGTATAGGTATAGGTATAGGTATAAAAAGGAAAACCTTTACATTTTAGATTCTGAATGTACCGAAGAAATGTATTTTGGTTTCATTAAATGTGTGATTTTTTTTGTTAATTTTCTGTAAATAATAGCATTTCTACCAGAAATTTTGCTTCGATCATCAATTTCAGGGTTGGTTTCTGGCATCAAATTTAGTCTAGAGAATGTAATGGACAGGTGATTTTTTGATTTTTTTTTTATTGTAATTGAGTTAAAAATAATCATAGAAACTTGAAACTTTCACCGAATTCACCTACTTTTACCTACTTGTACCATTAAAATCCGTTAAGAACACGTGCAATTGTAATTTATTTTGTAAGTAAAAACTAATACAAATTTAAATTTAAATTTATTAAAATGTATTTAACCAAACTCATAATTTTAATGATATTTTGTTAAAATTTCGCAAATTTATGTATTTACTTACAAAAAAAAAAAAAACTAGAAGAATGTAATCGTAATATTCAAGTCAATGGTCATCTTTTGAAATAGATTATTATGTACTCATATTTATAATACAATTTTGTTGATTGGTATGATTTTATAATCACCTACTTAATATTATAGTTTTATAAATGCTAACAGTTAGATTCTTCTTAATTTCCGATTTGCAATTATTCATTTTTGTAATAGGACAAATTATATCACTTATTAAATTATTTAATTTTATTATTCTTTGAAGTCAACAAATATATTAATATAATACTGAACTTATTTAATTTGGGAATCTGTTTGATTTTTTTTTTTTTCTGAAGAATAATTGAATACAAATTTAAATATAATCGGATTTGGTGAATCAACGATATTTAAATTTCCCAGTGTCTTTTCGATTAAACAGCTAACGCACTTGAATTGGCCAATTAACCTGTAATTACCACGATAAATTTTCATTTTTTTTCTTCTTAAACCCGTATTGGTATACAATTAAATACATTTTACTATATGAGACATCTATATTATAATTTATAGGTATTATACTTCATAGCTCTGCATAATTTAGTGAAATAGCCAATATAGTAACACGTTCTTAAGCGAAATATTAATCTATACCTAATCTATACCTATACCTAATATTTTTACCATCATTGAAATTCATTTTTTTTAAAAACTTTTACTTTGATCAGGATATAAATGAACTATTAAAATAAAATTTAAACTAAAATTTTTTTCAGACCACAAATTGTATTAGGCGATCTACTATGAAATTAATAAACACATCAATTGAATATTTAAAATGTTTTAATCTGTATAAGTAATTCAATAGCAATAGTAAGATCTAAATTTTACTATAATAATTATTATAAAATTGTTTTGTTTGTATTTAAGTTGTTTAGTTAATTATTAGTTGGCGTATTTAATAATATTTCACGAGAGGGGTCCAAATAATTTTCTTAGTATAGAATCGCATTTAGCAAGAACTACACAGCGCATATAATAATATGTATATAGGTTTTATCACTACAATTATTAGTATCTATAATATAATCTAATAATTAATAGGTAAGTATTTGCCTAATTTTTTAGCAAGTTTAACGCAAACGTCGCGAACAGTAATAAATCATTTTCATTTAAAAGGTTAATCTGGAACTTTACAATATGAATATACTTATCGATTATTTCATAAAAAATTGTTCAGTTGTATAATTTTTTTTTTCGTCATTGTCAATTAATTTTCCATTATTAGGAGCATCAATACCTGTATAACTTAAAACAATAAACCTTAAGACATTACCTATACTTTATCTTTTTAATATATTCCATTTTCATGGTTATGCTTCATATTGGATAACAATTTCGATAACCGAATATATTATAAAATTACGCTTTGTTTCTGTGAAAACATATTACCAAGTGCGTAGAAACGTAAGATCTAATTTGATTGTCGATTGAACCCCGAAACATTAAATTTGATTAACAGTTTCTAATTGAAGGAAGGAATACCGTAAGACGACGGGCAAACAACCTATCAGACTATTAAACTTTGCCAACGACCGTGTAGATATTATATTATGCACTACTCTGAATATATGCTTATGCTTACCTACTTGAAATATTATAGCTACGTCAGCGAATATCTTATAAATTTGTCGTCGGCAAGCCTTATTGAATTTAGTTCACTTAGTCTGTCTAATTATAGGAATTTAATTACAATTTACTATACCGTAAACCCCTATATGTATAATAATCAACATATTCCGTAAGATTGACTGCGAGGAATGCATAATTTATGTTTTGAACTCGCCATATATTTACAATATGTCAATTCAAGCATTGAATATAGGTGATATACACTAAAATACATCTGTACTCAAACAAATACGAAAATGTTATTAGGTATACGAATTTATAATTAAATATAAATAATAAATTACATACTATTATAGATGCGTAAGGTATTTTATGTATTAAGAGTTGTACGTTTTTAAATGTTAACTAAATAAGTATGTAAGCATTATTAAATATGATTATCTATTTAGCATTCTACATTTACACAGTATAGATATTTAGTGATTTAAAAAAAGTTTATTTATAAAAAAGTTGACTAATTTTTATTTCTCAAATTATTGCCCATCAAATAGATAAAATATATTACGTTTGTGTTTGAACTGTATTGTTATACATTTTCATAATGTTTCAGACAATTATAGGACGTACAAATGTGTTATAAAATACTAATTTTCTACTTTCAGTTGAATGTGTTGTAGGTACCTAATAACGTTTTCCAACAAGTATTGACATTATAAGTATTTCTGATTTATAACGTTGAACCGCATTCCAAATTCACGAAATTTATGTAGAGGTACTTTTTTAACAATATAGGTACACGAAAATCAAACATTTCAAGTTTGCATTTAAATAATAGATACCAATATAATATACAATATCGGTTAGGTATAGTTTAAATATAATGAAAAAACATAACAATATATAGAAACTATTAATAGATTCCGAGCAGAGGGAGACGCTATAAAAGTATTAGAAGTTGTATTTTTAGCTTAAGTTGAATTTATAATCTTAAAAGTTAATTGCATTACTTTTCTGTTTCGTTTGACATAGTTTAATTTATAATAAACCAATAATATAACCGACTTAAAATAATAGGTATATAAATAATTTGAAAAATCAAAAATTAAAAGTGCCTATGATAAATTATACGTTTTATATATAAAAATATTTACTAACGTACCTACCTATCGAATTATAATTACTTAAAACAGAAAATTTCAATTAGTTTCAATTAAATAAAAACAAACGTAATTTTAAATAATGCACGTTTAATCAAATACATTTTCTAAATTAGTATAATCTTTTGTGTACAAGAATAGGTATACTTATGCATTTATCGCGAAATTAATCCATTGATTGCATCATCAAAAACAACGTTCGAGTTTTATTTTTTATCCGGAACATGACTCACGTCACGTACTGAAGGATTTAACCGGTTTTTAAATTTACTAGGTTGTTGAAACGTTATACAACATTAATGATCAACTTATATGAAATGATAAACAAAATCTTATAATTTGATTAAAAAACAAACGGCAGAGGGATATCTTAAGAAATTTCCACTAGGCAACATTGTGAAATAAGGCTTTGTTACATTGCCCCTTGGTTTCAAATACAATTGTAATTTATCATTTTTTTTTATAATTTGTAGTCATGATATGTACCTTAATTTTAATTTTTTGATTTAGCGGGTACCTACTACCATTAATAACATTTATCCGACCCATTTAAATTTTATTAATATAATTTGTGAACAAACCCATGTATTTATACTTGTATGTAATGATAAATGATTTCTAACGAAAAACTATTCTGAATGAAATTCAGTAAAACATGTTTTAAAATTTCACTATATTTAAGATTTTCATAAACATTTGTACTTTCATTTTTTATAGTCTTTTTTGGTTTTCATAGTTATTTTAAAAAATTATTTAGATATCAAAAACGACATTCTTTGTCAGTGGTTGTATTATGTTAAATGGAACAAAATCGATATTTTGTTATTTTTTTATTGGAGCAATATTTCTGATGGAAAAACGTGAGAGTACACAAGTATACTCATTTAAGACTAAATTGAAAGATACACTCTATGCGGAAAGCACCAATAAAAGTTAAATCAAATATTCTCTCGCTAATACTCTAATGTTCTTGGGAAATAGTTTCAATATTGATATTTTTAACTTTAAAAATCTGGACAAATTTAAATATTAAGCTTGAAAAAAACAAAATTCTAAAAATTCTTTCTTTTTACATATATTTAATTATTATTATTAATACTATTATGATTAATTGTTATTATCTTATTGTGTTATAATTGTGTATTTTTGTGTTGTCAAATTATAAACTTGTGAAACCAAATAGTATTATATGTATACATCTGTTATACATTATTTAAATAATGTAAAATGGAGTTTAGTGGAATTTAATCTTCATAAATAAATATATTATTATAATAAGTTGCAAAAATTAAAAACAATGTAAACGGTAACGCCGTGGCGTGCCGTAAATATTTGCAGTTTTACCTACAATTTTCTTTCGGATTTTTCCCAATTATTTTTAAAACCTCTTAGAAAGTTAAAAAATGATCTCACAATGCACCACCTAACCTAACCTAACCTAACCTCTCTGAAAAAGAGTTATAGTGTATATTTCGGACCAAATTTTCTGGTAGAAAAGTTGTTCACAGTTATACAAAAAAAAAACCCCATCATAATAAAACCAATAAATCCCTTACTACGCTCCGAATCTAAAAACATAATGGAATAATTACAGTTACCGTTTTTGCATTATTATTAAGAAAACTATAACCAAAATGACTTCTTCAATACACCAATTAAAACAAATTGACTACGAAGAAATACTTTTTTTGTTTTTAGATTCAAAGTGTAGTGAAGAATGTTTTCGTTTTAAAATGTTTTTTTTTATATACATATACTGTAATAAAAATTTGTAATCTTACTTCGATATGTAAATGTGGTACCTTTTCTGAAAAGACATTTTGTCTAGATGGTACTTTAAGCAGGTCATTTTTTAATTTTTCCAGAGATTTTCATAATAAATGAGAAAACCCGGGGAATAATGTAGGAAAAACGGGGAAATTTACGAAATGTATTATTTTCAATTAGTAAATATTATGGCCTTTCAAAACAGCTATAACTGAACTCCACTCAGAATTTCTTTTCGTCAACAATTATTAAATATATATATTAAATTTCCCCTCTGCTTTCCCGAATTCTCACCTAAAACAATGGGCCACTCATCGTGCAATGTATGTCCGTTTGTTTTTATTGTTTGATTGATTGAACAAATTTTTTAAAAATTACTGAATTACATTTAATTTTGTATTATTTTTCTTTTTACTACATACAATGTACTTTTTATGAACCTCTTAAAAAGCTTACAAGCATTTCTGTTCGGTCATAACAATATTATCCTGTTCTGTAATTATTTTGATAAACTATTTTTATCACTATTCTTTTTATGGTACATAATGCATGATAATGTTTTTAAAAAAAAAAAAATCTGATATCGCTCAATTATTTAAAATATTATCTATTAGACAACTAGGTGACAATAATGCGAGCAATATTTATGTCACCTAATAGGTATACTTAAATTACTACTAGTTGAAACTTAAAATATCCATTTGGGGTTGGGAGGTTAGAATAAATATTATAATGTTAGTATCACTATAATTGTACAAATTATCGGACGCTTTATATTTCAGAGAGGGGAGATGTTCAATCCCATAAACCCTTCTGATATATATTCTAATATAACTGATATATTCAGAATGCAATATCTATAGGTACCTATTGGTATAACTTTATAAAATAATTTTGCGAATTTGTTGTGTGCATACACAATTCTATATTAGCTATTTGATATTGTCATAAATTATATTTTCCTATATAATTACACAGCTATATTATAAACAGTCAATAATTAAATTTAAGTTAAATATACTGTAAATATATTTAAAAGTTTAAACCTAGGTGAATATAATGCAATGCAATTTAATATAACTTACATATGTATTGGAAATATAGGGCAGAAAATTGAAAAATAATTCAACTATTAGGTATTTTATTAATAAATTCGAATACTATTATTATCATAATATATTATTGGTTTCCCTACATTTTTTAAAAATGTATGATCTAAGTAAAGTTAAACATATGTAAACAAAGGGTAATACTAATGATGGGTGTGCCACTGTTTTATTGTTTACCTCTTGTTTTAGGAAGTCGGAAAGGAAGATATGTCGAGTAATTTAATTTCCATCTGTGCGCAACAATAATTCATAGTTAACAAAAAATGATTTTGAGCAGTGTTATTAGTAGTAATATTAGTAGTACTAGTAGTAGTTATTAGTAATTAACGAAGATAATTTAGAAATCAATCAAAAATTATACAAAAATCGTCAGTTTTTCCCCTTTTATTAAGAAAATTAATTGAAAAATTTAAAACTTACTCCCTTTAATACGCCATCTAGATCAAAAATTATATAAGAAAGTTTGTATAAAGTTTTTGGTTAGAACGAGTTTTCTGGCAGAAAAGTTGTTTAAAAACCCACAAAAAATTTCTTAGTAAAAACATTTTTCAATAATTTGTTTTCAAATATTACTAATCATCATTGTTGAATATTATAAAAAAATGATCAAGCGATAAATTAAATAATAGCTGGTTTCTTTTTTAGGTCACGAGTTACGCCATGACGTGTTTTATAGTCCTAAACGCCAGAATTCACGAATTACACAATACGGTAAAGAAGCGCCATTAAAAGTTCTCAAGTTGAACTTCAACAATATCCATTCTCTATCGCCGGATTGTTTTGAATATTTGAGAAAATTGGAAGTGCTCGAATTGAACTATAATCCCTTATCGGTTATTGATGAAAACACAGAAATTGCATTAGGATTTTTAACAAATCTGCAGGTAAAATTCTTAATATGTTCAGTGTGTTTCATTCAAATGACAACCCGAAATGTTTAATCCGAATGGACTTGAATCGGAATGATTTTTTTTCAGGAAGATTTAAAATCTCAGAATACCTTTTTTTTAACTTGTTAACCCCACGAATTGTTTTTTATCTAAAAAACTGTCATGGGATACAGGATATCCAAAGTTTAAAAAACATGGTTTATCTCGATTTTTAAAAAATTTAAACCGTATGTTATTATTTAAATTACTTTTCTTTTAATGTCGCGCATTATATCATATGGTTGTATTGCAGGTAGTTTTGGGTAAAAAAGAATTGCATTACCAATAGTCAGAGTTGCTTAAGAAATAAATAGCAATATTCGAATATGGTGTTAAAAAATAGGCGTTTCCGTTTAAGGGAAAGTAATGAGCGCGCGCACCTCAAGCATTAAAATGTTAAATTTAGAACGCCCGGTCTTCCAAAAAAAAAAAAGGAAAATTCCATTTTAATTTTTAAGTCCGTCCGGCTGAAATATTTCGCGTTACCATTTGAGTGACATACGCTGCAGTTAAACTTTGGTTTCGGTGCTGCTCAAATTTTATGTCATTTTGCGGATATTTTTTCAATTAGATATTGGATTTGGGCAATACGGACATTATGGAATTCCCAGCGAACATGTTTTCCGGGCTATCCAATGTCCGGACGCTGTACCTGAACGGCAATCGATTTAGCAGCATCCCGAAAGAAATCCGTTACATGCCACTGACGTTTCTCAACATGAACGCGAACCCCATCGGCGAATTGGACGGCGATTCGTTTGTCGGCATGGACACGCTCGAACAGCTGATGATCAGCAGTATGCTCAAGTTGACCAACATTGGGAAGGGCACGTTCGCGCCACTAAAGAAACTCACGACCCTACGAATGACTCACAATCCCAGTCTGTCGAACATCGATCCCGACGCGTTCAGGGACTATAGGTTCGACCATATGTCGCTGAAAAAAGTGAGCTATACACCTCTTGATGCTATGATGCCGACCGCGATTTTTCGAATTTCCAAACAGCTGTACGCTTTACGTATGTAAGTTTTGGATATTTTGATTTCAGTTATACTTGAGTGACACCAATATCACCAGTATCGACTCGATGCTCTATCCGTGGACCATGCTCGACTTGTTCGACGCCAAAAGTAACCGGTGGACGTGCGATTGTCGGTTATCGTGGCTGGCAAGTTATTTAAACGACACGTTTACCGAAGACCCGGATATACTTCTCTACTATCGGTAACGTAGTATACGATAATAATATTCCTGTCAGTAAAACATTTCACATACGATATTCACATACGTCAACGTTTGTAAACAAATATCATCAACGTTAGAAGTTAACATTCTCGATAAAATGTATTAAAAACACGAAAAATTCATAATTTGGTTTGCAAGTAGTTAGAAAAACGTATAAAATATTCAATATAAATTCAAAGGAAAAAAAAATGTTTTCTCAAATGTTTGCGATTTCTCATTGCATTAATATCTTACATTATCATCTAATACCGACCTAACTTTTCACCGACTTTAGTGGCGTACCCAAACTATAAAAAGTATCTAACTATAAACTATAGTTATAGTAAACTAATTATAAAATAAATAGCTGATACTGCTGATAGGTTTGCTAAACTGTTGTAGGTGGAAATTTGGGAAAACGGGATAAATAAAGTTATTTAATTTAAATCTGTACGCAAAGATAAATCATTGCTAGCGAAATAAAATTCTGAGCGAAGATTGGTTAAACATATTTAAAAATATGATGATTTTTACGGTTTCAGTACAATTTGGACTTTAAATGCGTATATAAAAACCCTACTTCATTAGCCTTAACTGTTTTTACCGTCAAATAAAACTTTTAATGAAGTTTTATTTTATATATACATTTTCAAGTATTTTTGTTTGGTAAAAGTAATTTTATCTACATAAAACAAAATAATAACTCAAAAAAAACCAATGTCAAATGCGTATAAATAGCTAAAAAGTCATTAAGACCTTGGTCCCTCCAAATTTGTTAAAAACGAAGTCTTATTTCACTCAAAAAAACTCAAAACCAATCTAAGAAATCATCACGTGGCAATCAACACCAATGTTCCACAAAAATATTTATTCTCCTTTTCTTCATTTAAGGGAAATTAGACGTGAACAAGGAAGAATACAGTTCATAAAATTCTAACCCACCCCTTTAATGGACAAATCCAATTCTATTTTAATTAATGAACAAACCCAACCTCTTAAAATCAATCACTAGAAAAGGCGTTAAGCCTTGTTTAGTGCACAGACCAATTAGTCGTTCAAACAAGTAAAGCTAAACGGGTTGTTATCAACATTTTACCACGTCTAGAAAAGGCCGATACAAGATATTTGGTAAAAAATTCAGGTCTCCACGATTATTTGTTACTTAACTACAATACCACCAAATCGAATATAATAAAACTGTAAATTCCGTGAACTTTTCCGTTTTCCTAAGCTTTTCCTACGGTTTTTCTAATTATTAAAAAAACTACATTAAAAACAATCCTTTTATGCACCGACTTTTAGATTCAAAATCCCACCTAGTCATTTTTTGATTGGAATAAAATATAATATCTCATTTATAATATTTTTTTTTTTATTTAAAACATCTGTGTGTGTGTGCTTAATATATTTCAGATGTAACGAGCCCAAAGATCTGAACGGTACGCTAGTATCGCAATTGAACAATCACATCGATTGCGAAGATTTCAACTTACATTCTTCCTATCCCAATCACGGTCACGGACACGTTACGCGGCTCAGACATTTCATCATTGTCATCGGCCTGGTGATCGGTATTTTCGTATTCGGCACTTTGATAAATATGGGCTGCAGGGAACTCGGGCGAATACTCAAACCGAAGATATATGTCCCGGCTAGATTTAGTACCGGCGTGAAATACAGACCGGCCGATTTCGAAGATAATATAGACACGTCGGGGATCCCGGCAAGACACGAAACGACGATTAACGGACGACCACCAATAGTCATAAACAACAACATCACAGACTGAACTTCTAAGCTATTATGCAAAAATAATTTTAGCTTTTATATTAGCTTTCTGAAAGCCATTTGTGCATAACGTAAATCCGGCAAATAGTTTACTACAGACAGTATGAGAAAACAAATTGTAAACAATTATTATTACTTTAATATAAGAAGTACTGCGTGCTGTATCATATTATTAATAATATCTATTAGCACGAGTTATTTATTAAAGCGGATCAAAAATTAGCATTTAAATTTAAAAGAACATCTCATCGCCGACGATATTCAGCGGTAAAAACATCATGTATGTACAGATTTTAAAATGTCTAAATTATTGAAAAAAAAAAAAAAAACCCCAATAATATTTCGAAGAGAACCATTCGTATGCGAAAAATCAAGCAGAAAAACCAGTGAGAAAAAAACATTTTACAAAAACCTTAGAAGAGTAGGTACTTTTTTTTGTATTTTGCGCGAACGCGTTTTTGAATAAATTTCACTATTACCCACGAAATAAAAAAAGTTGTGGCGCTCGGGACGAGACCACAAACATTTGTTTATTCGATAATTTGTACGAATGTTGTTAAAATTGTATTATTTGCTATTTTTATATTAAGTCCTGTTGCGAATACACCGCAGTCTCTTAGAGTGTAAATCTTTATCAATTTGTACTAGAACACGAAAACGACCGGAATTCAAACGATTTATCGAAAAATATTTTTACATTTTTAATATTCCGTAAATAATAATCGGCTTCGTACTACCGAGCAAATTTTAGTTACCGCGAATGATTAATCTACTGTGCGACATGTAAAATAAAATTACACGAAATTATAAAATTAACTTTTTACAATACACCCCACCCGAGCACTATTATCCATACACTATAATATAACATATTATGTTTAATGAAAATATGATACTCCGATATTTTAACCTACATTGTCTCCGTAACACTGGGCGCATTCGATTCAAAACGTTTTCTGAAGCGTTCTCAATTTACACGTTCTTTACTCTTAGAGGTCTTTAGGGTCTTGCCATCATCACGGGCCCATTGCGACGACTATAGAGCGGCGAGCAAAAGCACTTTTCGCCCGTTTTTGCGTATAAAACGTCTAGTGGGCTTTTGACATAATGAGTTTGTCTCATCACTACATCGTAGTACATACGTAACTATAATGAGGGCACAACGTCAAGGGGTGTAGTGTTTTTTTTTTTTTTTTTTTTTTTTTTTTTTTTTTTTTTTTTTTTTTTCATTCTTTCAAACGTTCATTGTTTACGAAAACCGGAAACCCTTGATGCCGGTTATTGTTGTGCTCCGTGTGCCAAAACGCTTTTGTACACATAAAAATTGTTTTTAACCTTGTTACCGAACCTAAATTTGTATTGTTCTAGACAAAAACGACAAAAGCAACGAGAAGTTTTTTTTATCGAAAATAATTTCCATAGGTACACCTACTAATAAAAATTAAACGTCAAATGAATTTTAAATTTTCGTTGAAACAATATGTATTGTTATTATTGTATAATGTAATATTATGTGCTTAATTAAAGAATTCAATTATAAGAAAATTATTAAAGAAAATTCAAGTTGATATCAGTACCTGTTAAAACAATTTTTTTTTTTTTTGTCGATATTACAAAAAAATATTAAACCGTGTAATTTAATATGAATATGTTAACGTTCGAATATGATCAAATCACTTGTAAAGTATGTAAAGTATTCTTATTTTGTTACATTTGTTACTTGCTAAGTCTACGTTTTTTTTTTTCTTTATTAGCTTTAAATATTTAATTTATTACAGCTCGACAATTAATAACAACATTCCACCAGAAGCCTAAAATAATAACAAAATTGTATTTACAAACATAAAGTAAAGCAAATAAAGGTGCAAAAAAAAAATAAAAATACGGAACGAACTATATGTTAAATTAAAAAACCAGCAGATTTTAAAAATTCTAACATGGCGAGAATAACGGGAATAAAATCAGAATTAATCAGGCTCTATGGGAGAAATATTGTTATTGCGAACTACTTGGAAAAGATGAGGGATGGTGGATAGTGATAGTCGCGTTTAACCTCATCATCATGCCGAGTACAAAAAGGGGAATTATTTACCTACGTTTTTAAATTTATATTTGTATTTAAATTTCTTTGAATAAATACGATTTTTTTAAAAATATTTATATTATTATAACTGTATTATTTAAAAAAAAAAAAATGTACTTGTTTCAATAAATAAATATTGTTAGTCCGTGTCACCAAGGTTATAAACATAAATTTTCATTTATAAAATATTAAAAACCCTATGCCACACTTCAAGGACTTAATTTCGGAACTTTGACTTCAAGGTGCACACGTGACCGTCCATCCGCCTCTGAATGTAAATTGTCAGACCTGAGCGTGTACGATAGATTCGGCTATGGTCCAGCCACAAACATGAGCACTAAGAGGGGAGAGGGGGCAAGACGGAGCATCTGCCCCCCTGGACTTCAAAATTTAAATTGCGATTTTATTTTACGTAGTTTTTGGTGTTTGGTTTTATTATGTCCCTCCCTGATAAAATTCCTGCGGGCGCCCATGGCCACAAACGAACAGGCAGTTTTTTTTTTTTTTATTTATAAGAAAATATTAGTTATCGTCTGAAATAGTTGCGTTATCTCTTAGTATTTTGCTGAACGATTAAAAAATTAATAAATTAAAACCTAAATTATTGTAACATAATCGGAAAAAAAACACAACACATTTTTACTGTTTTACGATGAAAAGCTGAAATTTAGTGAAGAAACCGTTGGTCATCCGACGGGTGACTTTTGCGCCGTTCTCCAACATCGCACTGCGATTTTCGGAGCGTACACGTCACGTGTCACTCTGACCGCAGTTCGACGGCCGAAACCCGAAATCTCGTAACAGGAATCGAGGGGCAGTTGATCGTTGCGGACCTTTACGGTCTCGGCCTCAGCCACCGCGGTGGACCGAGAGTACAGTTAGGTCGAAACAGGTAAGCCCTCAGAAGCTACTGCGACTTCAATCTTCCGACCGGGACTATATCGTAGTCGGGAGCGAGAAACGCGCGGAATGCCCTTGTGCGGCGACGACCGAATGGCGAAGGGACGACGCGTAGTAAAAAGTCTACCGTCGCCGGACGTCAGCGTAGATAAAAAAAAAAAAAACGTTTCGCCGTTTTCGTTATGTTCCGTATAATAACGTAAAGCTCCGTGACGAGGCAGGTATGCACACCGTACTGCCGACGTCGTATTATTATTAAAACTTAATTTTAATACATTATTGTATCGTGTATAGCAGGTAGTTACAATAAAGACTTTGTGCTGCTGCAGTTACTCCGAACAAAAGGCGCGTTTCGAAAACGTTATTATTTATAAAGGGTCCAATAACGTTTTTAATAATGCGATTAGCGTATATGCCGCAGCGTTGTATACATATATATATATATATGTATATATAGGTAGGTATATTTAAAGTATGAAATATGTAGTTCCGCGCGCACGTACATATATATATATATATATAGGGTGATGCATCGGCGCGGTCGTGTTTTTCGGGGAGCTGATAAAACAACACGCGCGACGAGACTGCGGGGGACGATTTTCCGGCGGTGATTTTCAGGGGGAAAAAAAAAAAAGGGTTCCGAAAAACATATTGACCCGACGGTATTCCCGGCCCCTATACGCCGTCCCTCCGCCGCCGCCGTCGTCGAAGCGGTAGTAATTCTATTTCGATATACTATAATATTATAACAACGTCCGCGCGGCGTTTCGATCCGAGCGATATTATTGCATCCCGGTACCCCGTAGGTACTTATATAATACCGTCATCGTCGCTCTGCTAAAATGCCGCAGCCTCGTGTGTGTATGTATACACACAGTGCGCGCTATTTTTCTCTCTCTCTCTCTCTCGATTCTCCGCCCGGGATATTTTATTACATTATTACGTACCGTGTGCAGCGGCGGCGGCGGCAGTGTAATATAAGGGGGAGGGCGACGGCTTTTAATCGGGTTATCGCTGCGTGTCCGCAGTGCCGCCGCCGGTATATTACCGCGCGATTCGTGGATAATAATAATAATAATAATATATCGTGTATGTTATTGTAGTATAAAAGACGAGTTAAATAAACGCGTGCGAGGCGGGAGGGCGGGCGGGCGGGTAGCAGTGACGTGTTAGCAGTAGGTGTACCCGTGTAGATACAGTAAGAGGGGCGGAGGAGGAGGAGGAGGAGGGAGGGGGAGGAAGAGAAGAAGAAAAGCGTTTCGCCAAATCGAATCATTTCGCCCGGTTTTCCGTCTGTGCGCAGATTTTATATTCATTTTATTGTACGGTGAAATAATAATAATAATACGGTGTACGACGAAAACGCGTGTGACGCTCGGCGAGAGTCGCGAGAGGGCGGTCTGCGCGCAGGGGTCGAGGGACGTTTGTGCGGCGGCGGTATCATCGCACGTCCGCATTCTTCATTTAGCGCATTGTCTATGGTCCGCGACCCGAGCCTCGCGGAATACTAAAAAAGGGGCCGGGAAGGTCGGGTCGCGCGGACCGATTCTCGCCACCCGTGCACCGTCCCGCCCGCGTACGATGTGCCGTGCGCGGTGGACGTCGACGGCGACGGCGGCGTCGTCGTCGTCGTCGTCGTCGTCGTTCTCGTCGCCCGGACAGGGAGCGATAGAGAGAGAGAGAGAGAGAGAGAGTGAATGAGCGAAAGAGGATAGCGTATTATTATTATTATTATTATTATTATTACGAGTATATTACGGCGGTTTGTGTATTCG
Organism: Cinara cedri; assembly: GCA_902439185.1. Taxonomy (NCBI): domain Eukaryota; kingdom Metazoa; phylum Arthropoda; class Insecta; order Hemiptera; family Aphididae; genus Cinara; species Cinara cedri. The sequence goes on from CABPRJ010000950.1 coordinate 1,850,796, forward strand.
CCGTCTTGTATGACGCGGACACGCCGTTATGAATATCAACGCGTATTATGGTAATTTAATACGCCGCCACCGTCGCCGCCCAGACGCGTATACCGTAATGCAATAATAATATTATAATATAATATACATAATACATAATACATAATATACGCGCGACGGTTATACGTAGGTATCGATCGCTTTTGATTCGTTAATTAATGAGGTTTGTGTAGCAGCGCGCCCCCGGCGGCGTGGCGGTTACGGAAAGGCCAACACTGAATTGAATCCCGTGCACACTAATTTCAGGTGCAGTCGAATCGCGAGTCCGGTGCATGAGCGACATTCGGCAGCGTGGTGGTGGGAGGGTGGAGTGGAGGTTTGCTCTTTCGATTCGTGTCCGTAATAAACTACAGGCCTAGGCGTAGATCTTGACCGTGCAGTTATAATCCTTAGTATTTAATGCAGAATAAAAAACGATGTTAAAAAAAAAAAAGGACGAACACACTTCACACGTGGGCGCAGCCACTGTTGTAGGTGGGAAGTTGGGAAGGTAGGATACAGACGGGACTTTAATATACGTCTGTAAGCATTGATAAACCATTGGGTTTATCGTTGTTTAAAAAAAAAACGATTCTGAGCGGAGTTTCTTTGTCAACAATATACGTGTGTGTCATATTATAGTAAAATGATTACAACAATGTGCGTTTTCATAATAACAATGATTGTTTAAAAAATATTAAAATAATAAAAACTTAATAATAGCAATGAATAAGTAAAAACGATTGCCAATGACAATCTTATTTTTAATTTTTAATCTTTTTCGACCTAAAAAACCAGGTTTTCCTCATTATCTCGAATACTAATGAGATTTCAAAAAAATGGCCTCTTCAAAGTACCGCCCAGAGAAAATTTCCTTTCAGAAAAAGTGGAAAATCGGAGAAAGCTTTCTAAAAGTGTTCAGATAAAAAAAAAAAATAAATAAAAAACAAAAATTATAATAATAAACGTCTTTGTAAAACCAATACATTCTTTGCTAAACTCAGAATCAAAAACTCTCTTTCTCTCATAAGCTCTACAGGCCATGATGGCCTTGGCTTCCAAAACAATTCTTCTCCAGTTATCGCGGTCTTTGACAACATTCCTCCTGTTCCGTATCCTCATCTGTTGTAAATATTTCTTTACTTCGTCTATCCATCTGCTCATTGGACGTCCTTGTCTCCTGGTTGCATGCATAACCCGTTTGAGTATTCTTTCCTTATTCATTCTTTCTACAAGACCTAGCCATCGGATCCTGCATAATTTTATGTATTTCACTATGTTTTCGTTTTCTAAAATTTGTTCTATTTTCTTGTTCTTTCGTACCCTCCATATTCCTTCTTCATTCCATGCTTCATATATTTGTCTAACTATTTTTCTATCAAATATCATTAACCTGTTGGCGTCAGCCTTTGACAGTGTCCAAGTTTCAGCTCCATAGCATACTACAGGTCTGATAAGGGTTTTATATAGTTATTTTAGTGACATTTGTTTTGGATAAATTCCAAATATCAATTTCAATTCATGCATAATTTAACCATACAAATGTAATAATCCCTGATCATGTTTATAAAACTNTTCAATTCATGCATAATTTAACCAAACAAATGTAATAATTCCTGATCATGTTTATAAAACTACCCTGTATATTATTATAAATATTCTAGAAAAATGTCTTAATGGGAGTATATGTCCCATTGTCACTCTCATTCTCCACCTCACCCCGTTTGACAGCTCCTATAAAGATCGGTGGTCGTTTTTACATTATTTTCATTGATTTAATTTATTTTTTTTGTTATTAAATATTAAAACGCCCTACACTTCCACTGAATATTGCCTAAGCGGCCTCAAACTTTAAGGATATTTTTTTTTTTCATTATACGGCACTGGATAGGCGAGTTTTCTGAATGAAATTTTAAAATTAACAAAATAAGGACCACCCTAAATAGGGTGAACCTATGTATTTGTAGTGTAGTTCATGAACGCCTTTAGGTAATTTTCAGGAAAGGGACGAACTGGAACTAGGATTCCAAATACGCGTTCAAAGACTAATATATATATCGGTATAGGAACGCAAGACCCGTTCATACAAAATTATTGTTATAGGTTCGATACGAGACGGTGAATCGATAATAATCATCCAAACTGCGTGCTGTGCACCGTGCGGCAACGCTCGATAAAAGCGAGTCTCTATGATTTTAATTTTTTCGAGGAGACTTTTTTTCACATTCGGTATATTTTAACTAAAAAGATAATGTCCCAGACACATATATCGACGGCGTGCTGAACATTTTTCATTCTTGAAATAAAACAAAAAAATTAGGACCCATCCACTCGAAACATGGATTTGTATACATCCTACAAATAATTAAAGCAAAATCTGTATTTATCTAGATCATTTTTCAATTTTCCCAGCAAATGTGAAAAACCGGGAAAAAACATGAGAAAATCGAGAAGTACGTAGGAAAAACAGGAAAATCAGTACAATAATAAACAAATATTATTAAAGAAAATATATAATGTCTATTTAATTATTTTACCATAATATGATCTAATATATATTCTCGGTAAAGCATCACTATAAACTGAACTCCGCTCAGAACCGCTTTTTCGTTAGCAATGGTTTATCGTCGCTTACGTACAGAACATAACTAAGAGTAATCAAAAAAAGTTGTTATCAATTCATACTGAGAATTGAGATAAAGAAGATTCATTTGTATTGAAATTCCAAATTGTTTGTTATTTCTACATTTAACTGAAAACATGTTATAAAACTTTGGACACACATTTACAATTCAGGGAACACATTATGATTTGCAGGGGACACAAAGTGTAGGACACACAGTATTTTAGGCCCTGATATTGAATAAATAATATGTCGTATTCGTATAAGTAGATAATATGTATATAAAAATAATATAATACACAAAACTAAAGGCATCTAAATAACCTTTATCAATTTCTGAACTATAGCCAATCTTAAACAAAATTCAACACATTTGGTCAACCATCTGTCCACCCATTTTAGTCACGAGGCGGTTATCTAAAACAAAACCTATTTCGATACGCCACTGATACATATTATGGGGACTTTCTCGGACGGGAAATCTACGACACAGTGACGGTCATTGCGGTGTATCCGTACGAATTTTCGTGATAACATTGAATTTTAGATTCTGAGTGGAGCGGCAAATGTATTGGTTTTACAATGATGTGTATTTTTGTTTTACGTGAACACATTTTTCACCAGAATGTTTACTCCGACTATCAAGTACTGTACCTTTTCTTAAAGGAAATTTTCTCTGGGTGGTACTTTGAAGAGGTCATTTTTTTAAATCTCATTAATATTCGAGATAAAGAGAAAAACCTGATTCTTTAGGTTAAAAAAGATTGAAAAATTAAAAAATAAGATTGTCATTAGCAACCGTTTTTATTTATTTTTTTGTTATTATTATGTTTTTATTATTTTAATCTTTTTCAATCAATCTCTGTTGTTATGGAAACGCACATTGTTGCAATCATTTTACCATAATACAATACATACGTATATTGAAGCAACAAAGCCACACTATCAACTGAACTCCGCTCAGAATCGTTTTTTCGTCAACGACGGTTAATCGCGGCTAGCAGATGCACATTAAACTACGCATGACGGTGGCTGCACCCGCCCCCATTATCCCGTTAGGCGGTTTTTTTCTATTTTCTTTTTGATTTTCTCAATGTTAACGTAATATATATCGTGCGCAGTATTATGTTGGGAAATATTTTAAGCGGCGATTCGCCGGCGGCGGCGGCGGCGGGGCGGTGCGGGACCGGGCAATTTCGCGACGCGCGCTTAAACGCGTAAATGATGCACGCGCGACATTACAGTAATAGTAATCATAATATTATTTCAACGATAAAGCGTGCACACCGGTGTAAATATCCCGGGAAAACGCCCCGGAGTTCTTCGCACGGGACGGTTCGGCTGCAATAAAGAAGTAATTGGCGTCGTGCACGTTGACGGCTAATTAAGCGGCATTAAAACTCTGACATTCTCGTATTACCGGGTTTTTGCATCACCGCCGCCGACGTTGGCGGCGACGGCGGCCCGAGAGGGACACGCGCCGTTTACGCTGCTGCGGCCGTTTTTCTCGGGGGACCGGCAAACGGATTTAATGGGCCGCTATTATTATTATTTATTTAATTTTTTTTTTCTTTTCACCACTCCCCCCGGACAGCGGATTTAATGTCCGCCGCGACTTACAGTCGTTCTTACGCTTTTTAATCTTCGCGATATTTGATCGTAAATAAAAAAAAAAACGAACGAAATTAAACAGGTATAACGTCGTCGCGAACGATTTACATAGTTACGTTGTCACCGACGGACCGAGCGACATTACGAGAAAATAAAAATAACAATAACATTTCGAGTCTCGATGCGGGACTTTACCGCATACGATTTTGGTAGGATCGCACTTTAAATAGGGCAATAGCAATATTGACCTGAAATCGGAATTTTCGGCGTGACTTTCGGCCAGGTGATTTTATTTTATTCATAGTGAATTCCAGTGGCGTATCTGAAGCTAAATCAACGGGAGTGAAGTTTTAAAATTGCAATACCCCAGAAATATCGCGAGGGATTTCCTCGTCCCCCGAAAAATTGAACTTTATGGACGTTACAGTTTCGCCCAAAACGAGGTTGCTGGTCACTACTAGATTTGTCCGGAAAAAACCCGAGATTTGACGTTTTATGACGTTTTGCCCAAGTATAGTGGACATTTCGCGTTTTATCCGAGCATTTATGAGATTTGCACCGGTTTCTGATCTTACCCGTAACGACAGTAAGGTATACATATATTCATATCAAACAATTGTACACAAAAATATTTACAACAATTTTAAAGCAATATTAATATTCTTATATTTTAAAAACCGATCTATGACCAGTGTTTGGATATCCACGTCGATATCCCTATGTGTATTATAGACAAAAATTGCCCCGTAGTTATATCGGTATCACCATTTATTGATAACGTTGATAAAAATACTTAAGAAATAATGAATAACACGATTATAAATACTATATTATTTTATTACCTATAGCCTATAGCCGCGATTGAAAAATCATAGCGAAAGAATTCCAAAGAGAGGGCGATCCATCCATCGTCCCCTACCTTAAATACGCCACTGGTGAATTCGGTAATAACTATCGAATATTCCTTTGCTTATCCATTATCAAAGAAATATCTCGAATGCCTCAAGTAAAGCAGTTAATTAAAATTGAAATAAACACGATTGGTTATTTAAAGGGGATCGCACATAATATGTCATTAAAATAAAACCGCAGCAGTTTATGATTTTTTCATTCTTTAAATTAATTCATTCATTTTACAAAAGCCATAATATTATACTACGTTTTGAATTAATTTTTTTTTGTAGTGTTACAGGAAATTAAACTATTATAATACATTGTTATCATTATATATAGTTTTCTTTCTTTTTAATAAATTAATCGATCCGGTCGTAAAAAGTAAAAAACGCCGCTCCGGTTTTCCCTAGACCTTAGGTACCTCAAAAATCAAAAACACGCCTTAGTTCGAGGACTTTAAGTTGTGGTTTTTTTATTTTTGAAAAATTACAAGTGACAACAAACCATGTATATTATCTGAAAATAAGTTCTATAGAATATTATGTAAAAATTTAAAGTAGATTTTCGTTTTTGCATTTATGTGATTTATTAGACTGGTTTATTGCATAAAATACAATTTTCAAGGGGAATTTAAATCATTTTTGGTTTGACTAGGCCACTCTAACACCTCAACCCATAATCCCTACGGCACTCCGACAAGATTTTTATTTTATTTTAACCCACCCCACCCCCTTTTTTCCGACAGATTAACCCGAAGACGCGTCCGCGTATATTAAACTATATTACAAATTAACAACGCGAAAAGAACAAAATTCAATTCCGTTTTAAATGATTAAAATAAAATGCGTGCATGAGACGTTGAATGGAGACAGTAATACTTACTTGTTTGACTACAGCTTGTACTTTCAAATGGATTTCCAGCGTCTGTAATATACGTGTATTTCTATATATATATATACGGTATATATATATATATATATATATATATATATATAAATTCAATAAATAAATCGATTAGAGTGCGCTATTCAATCTAGTCAAACATGATTGTGGTCGAATCGTAAAGTAATTCGATTTTACCACCAACGCACGCGGTACGTATAATAGTATAAAAGTAAGTATAAAGGGATGCGCGTTTAATGAAGTTGCTGGCTTGTGTAAACGACATTATTACATAGGACTTTAAGCAAAATATCGAAATTCACGCGGATAAACTGAGTTTAGTTCAGCCTTTAAATTGCCAATCACTGTCCCATTATATTGAGAGGCGAACGGAAATCCCTCGAGACGACAATCGGCTTTGGAGCAATGGTCTCCGCTAAACTCGGGGAGTGTATAAGTGTATACAGTATACTACAACACACATACATAATAATAATGTATATACTGCAGTGGTTGTTGTTGTTAGGGCGGATACAGGAGTAAATTCTCGTGGAGAACTTCTAACCAACAATCGTCGTGGTGTTTCGTAAACTATATAATAATAATAATAATAATAGTTTTTACTGCGAAACAAATATTTACAATTTTTATATTTCATATACGTATAATACAGATAACAACTAAAATATTAAAACACAAACAAAAGAAATGTATAGATTTATCATTTACATTAATTGTATTATTATGTTCTGATCGAATGTGTGTATGGAAATGACGTGAAAATTGAAAAATCATCGAAACCATAATAACACCTATTGTATACTTAATAGTTTATACGAATAGATTTAAACAGAAAAACTACGGGAATTATGAATCAAAGACGACGAAATTATTTTATTTAATGTCTAATTTATCCTACGGGCAGAACCAGCCCCTACATCGTACGCTGTGCAATTTTTAAAATTTTTAATCTAATTTGGCTATCGTTCTCCTAATTTTTAGATTTTGAGTGGAGCAGGGAATGTATTGGTATTATAATAATGTTTATTTTTGTTTTTTTATGTGAACACATTTTTCACCAGAAAGCTTACTCCGACTATCAAATACTGTACCTTTTCTTAAAGGTAATTTTCTCTGGGTGGTACTTTGAAGAGGTCATTTTTTGAAATCTCATTAATATTCGAGATAAAGAGAAAAACCTGAATCTTTAGGTTAAAGAAGATTGAAAAATTAAAAAATAAGATTGTCAAGAGTAACCGTTTTTGTTTTTTTTTGTTATTATTAAGTTTTTATTATTTTAATCTTTTCAATCATTGTTGTTATGGAAACGCACATTGTTGTAATAATTTCACCATAATATAATACATACGTATATTGTTGACAAAGCAACACTATCAACTGAACTCCGCTCAGAATCGTTTTTTCATTAGCAATGGTTTAACGTTATTTACAGATATGCATTAAATTCCCGTCTGTATCCTACCTTCCCAACTTCCCACCTACAACAGTGGCTGCACCCACGTGCGAAAATGTCCGTCCTTTTTTAATACATTATTCTGTGATTTTTAAAAACATATTATTTTAAAATAATTTTTTCATTATTTCATTATTTGTGTCGGTTTTTTTTATTTAGAAAATTATACAATAATCTATGAACAATTTATGTCCAATGTAGAAAATTGGTTATATAATCGTAAATATATAGTTATACGTTATTCAGTCAAAATTCAAAATATTCCTATAATAAAAAATTAGATATGTACTCGTAATCTGTTAGTTAAAGCAAAAATAGATCACACAAAATATGCACACACAACTTCGTTAGTTCAGTGGACTCAGGTTACATTTATTACTTAACAGCCATTAGATTTGAATACACCATCGCTACAACCACATTTTTTGACAAACACATGGCGAAAAGGTAAATTATGAAAAAACTTTTGTTGTCTTGATATAATCGTTCAACAATCAACTAAAAAACGTCAGATGAACATTTGATAAACAATGTTTCCTCAAATGTTCATTAAGTGTAAACACAGTATTATTAGTAAAACTAATGCGCTCAGGTTCTACAAAAAGATAAATGTTTTAACTATTGATAATAACAACATACTAGGTATATACAATACACTCGTGTACAGTTACAATATTTGTATTTTTCAAAAATATTAGCTAATTTGTTTATATTAACGCGCGTTTTTTAAACAAACAGTAATAATATTATGTTATTATACACATATTATATTATGTACGTGACATTTATTTACAATTAATTTCAGACAACGATGAGCGGAACTCGACAATAAAGAAATCCAATTTAAAAGTCATTCGCCGCAAAATGTCAACTACCAGCTATACCAATAGCGATTACATTCATCTATATTGTAAGTATGACCTTTTGGAACGCCGCCGCCGTTAATTTTAAATGGCAACCTCAAAATTGACAATTAGCGGCTGCCGTATTACGCATATTATGGCGCGTTACTAAGCAACTCAAATGGAAAATGTATATAAAAACGTGCTACACCATTACACGCTAAACCCCGATCTGTTACATTCTTTAAAGTAAGTACCTATATTACATACTTATATTATACACCGTAAAGTTTAATTCGTTGGTTTAGCATAAAACACATCGTTGTAGTCGAGATTTATAAATTCAAAATTAAATTCTTATTCTAATTCTGAATTATTGATACACGTATGTAATGTTATAACATTTTATCATACTGTTATCTTTTTTTAAATGCTTAGAATAGTCTTAAATCTTAATATTTAAGTTAATACAAATATAATCGCGTACCTATATAAATGAAAACATTTGTCGAATAATGACTAATATATTATTATTTGATCAAATTGATACATTATAAGTGTTTAGTCAATTATTTCGTGTTTAAAATTTCAAAAACCGATAGAGTTTAAATAACTGCACCAGGTATCCGAAAATAATATTTATCTAATTTTAGCATATTCTGCAGTGGTGTACTTAAGATGAGGAAGTAGGGACTTCGTCTTTTGCCCTGCTCCATAGGTCATGTTAAAATACAAAAAAAAAAATAATGGTATTCTACACAATGATGTACTTTGCAAAATAACCTCAAGAAAACAAAATAATAAATAAGTGAAATCATTAAACTGTTTTTTTTTTTTTAATTTTTAATTAATTACCATTTTTTTCAAGAATAAAAAAAACAACAACCCATTGACAACGGTGACGTCACCATAGATTCTATTTATTTTATATTGCTGCTTGACGATAGTCCGAAAGTTCCAGATGATACATTTTTCAGATTTAAGTTTTATCCCTTTATTGAATTTTCTCAAAAAAGAAATCTGATTCAATATCCGCTGAATTCCTTATGTAAGGTCCAAACCTTTGAATTCCGACTTTTCGGAAAATCCCATAATTGGATTTTGAGATAAAAAGTACAAACATATAAATACAATATTATTGTTCGTATTAGGTCATAGGATAATTTCTATTTAATATATATTTAACACTTTCGCGCCCGTCTTCATAAAAAATCCTCGGTATGTATATAAATTGACAAATGTGTAAAATGGTATAGGTACGATGATTTTGTGTCTGGTAATCAATAATAATATGATTTTTATCGCATTTTAATAATAATTTCGTTTAATAGGTGTGTTTAACGTGGTGGCGATCTCAACAATGATAACGGATCAGACCGAGCATCACGGTCTCTGTTATAATAATAATAATAATAATATCGTACTTACCGAGGCTTCATTAAATTTCTGAGTTACACAGATAGAGCACGAAAAGTCTATTCAAAAGTGCACTTGATGGACGCATGTTTACAAAAACGTGTTTTTATTCAAATTTAATTAGAGATGGAAAGGATAATGAACGCTCTGTATAGCGGTTTTCTTTTTATACTAATTTTCACACGTTATTATTTGCAATGTTTAATTATGACATATACCCAAGAGATTGGATCAGCAGATTTCAAGATAAAATAACTTAGCTATAGTTTTACCTAATAGTAGGTTGGGTGAGTTTCTTCAAAATAAGCATCTATAAATTCTGGTTACTCGAAAAATAAATTTCAGTATCTAAATACATAATAAAAGATAATTGTAGGAATTCGAATACTAAATAACCGATACACAAGACATTTAAATTATAATTAAATAATAACAAATCTAGTAGAGTAGATGCGGTGGTTAGATATTTATTTGAAACATGTTTTTATTATTATTTTATTGAAAAACTATGCTATGCAGAGATGCATTTATAGAAATAAATAATAACAATTTGATTTTTGATATGATTATCACTTACCAATTTTGATATCTCAGGTGTCTTAGAAGTTATTAATTAAAGTTCTATAATTAAAAAAAATAAATAAATAAATACTAAAATAATTATTCGCATACATACATGTAATAAAAAGTCAAGGGATGGGAGATAAACCCTCTACATCCCTCTGAAAATCGCCATTGTATCTGTGTATTATAAAATCAATGATGATAGTTACATTTAAATTATTGTGTGACAACTCTCAAAACGCGGTCAATTAACATCTCATGTGTAATTTAATAAGAAATATTTTTATAATTACTAGATATTAATTTTACGATATTTTTCAAACGTAATATTAATTAGTTAAAGACATTTAAAAAATATTTTTTTCCTTTTGGGCAATAAAATAAGTGCAACTAGGGGAGTGCTTTGGGGTACTTTAGAATCCCCAGACTTTAATTAAGCACCTCCAGATCAAAAATGATAAAAATTGAAAAATAGTATAAAAAAAAGCTGTCCCAGGATAATGGAGATAAGTGCAGCCATTGTTATAGGTAATTTGATATATAATTGTAATTTAAATCGAACTGGGGAGGTAATATAAAGAGGTAATTTTTCAATTTTCTCAGGGGTTTTCTCATCAAATATGAAAAACTGGGAAAAAACATCGGTGAACCGGAATAAACGTAAGAAAAACGGGAAAATCGGTTCAATATTAAACAAAAATTATTAAAGAAAATATGCAATGCATAAAATATCGAATCTTGTCGAATGATTACAATAAAAATACAGATAAGACCCGTGTGCAATATTCCGCACCACCTTGGCTATCGATAAACGCCAATGAAATATTATTACGAGTATTTAACGTTATTCGAAAAGCGTATGAGGTTTTGCACGAGGCGCGTTTTTTTTATAGTGGTGTCCCCGAGTAGGCCTAATCCACTGTGTCGCTTAACCTAACCTTACCTTAAATGGCTTAAATCCGTGCAATATAATACGATCACCGAATCCCGGTCCTCGCTCCTTGAAGTCATCCACAGCTACCAGCAGTCTTAGATCGAAAAGTTCGCGTGCAAATGAACCGGGAAAAAACCATAAAGGAAAAAAAAGATTTACAAAAATATAGAAATAAAACCCCTTTAATTATACCGATGAAGAAAATTTAATAAACTATTGAAAAAGTTTACAAGAATGATTATAAAACAATTTAAAAACGACAATGAATAAAACAAATTTAAGAAACATAATTTACTAAGATTTGATTAAATACGCGTACAATAAACAAATTTAAGATTGCCAACATTATTAGCCAGCGCGTAGTTTTGCGATATTTATTATCATTCAAATAAATCAATAGTATTAATCAGTAAGCATACCTACAATTTTTGTTACTTTGGTGCATTTTAATACTGATCGTGCAATTAATACGGTTTTCAGCGTAGTAAGGTAAGTACCTCAAATAATATCCGTATTCAGTTGTATGATTTTACGATTGATCCATTTTCNTGGTTTTTCACATTTGTTGAGAAAAGTCCTGCGAAAATAAAAAAATGACCTCTTTAAAGTACATTCTCAGTCTGATTTTCTTTCAGAACAAGCGCTATCATTGTAAATCGGAGCAAAACTGCTAGTATATTTTTCAACTAATATCCTCATTTCGTACATTTTTCCGTTTTTCCCATTTGTTGAGAAATATCCTGGAAAAATAAAAATAAAATAATCTCTTTAAAATACCTCCCCACACCGATTTCCTTTCAAAAAAGGTGCTACACTTAAATATCGGAACAAAATTTTTAGTAGAAAAGTTGTTCACTGAAAAAAAAAAACTTCTTTGTAAAACTATTAAACTATAACACTTTGCTTCACTCAGAATTAAAAAAGAGTTTTCTTTTTTGTTTTCTTTGTAGGGGTTTGTCTATTTGATGTTTTCAGCAGAAACACAAATGGTTTGTGATGATTACTTATATCAAATATTAGGTATGTAACATCAACAATATCGGTGCAGTCAGATAGATAATAAATTCTTCAGTCAGTTACAATTCCTATGAGTTCTGCTACGTGTGAAAGAAGCTTTTCGTCAATGGGTCGTCTAAAAAACTGGTCAAAGGCAAGTATGAAGTAACAGCGTTTTACAGATTTATCACTATTAAATATTAAAAAAGATGTTGTTAATAAAATTACTTTTTCAGAAATACTGAACAATTATTCCAGTAGTAATAGAAAAATAATATTAGTGTGATAAATTATATGTAAATGTTAACATATTATATTGAATAATAAATAGATTTAATTATAAAATGATACCTCATACTAGTAACTGCTAACAAATTAAAATTATATAATTATTTTAATATAAGTTACTATACAAAATAGTTTTTTTTTATCTGTGTATACTTAGTCATTATTTTTATCACCTAAATAATATAAAATACTTACCTAATGTATTTATTAGATATATTGCTGTTTGTATACTTAAATCTTAGTAAATCTTACTTAAATCTGTTTACTATGCATTAAAGAATGATTATAGTAATTATAAAATTGAAATGTAGTATTAGGAGTATGGAGGCGTAGCCCCCACGAGCTCGTGGCCTCTACATGATTTTAGCAACCCCAGTATTTGTCCTCTAGTTGCACCAATGGGTAATAGTCTTTTTTTTACTAATGTAATACTTCAAAAATTTCAGTTCTTATTTGATTTTATGTGGACAAAATTATTTTGGTCAAGCATAATATACACCGATTTCGCTAAGACCCTCGATAAAATTAATCATACAATTTCATTTACTAATTTAAAGCAGATTAGTATTTGTGACTCTTTTCTGTCTTGGGTTCTCTTTTTTTGAACATCGTTGTCAAATCATGGCTTAAAAAGAGTATTGGTCTATTCTAATGAAATTCCTCAAGGATCCTTTTTAAAGCTAATATTGATTCTTATTTTTTTTTTTTTATTGACATATTATTTTAACTGAACTAAATTATTGTTTACTGACTACTTAAAATTATTCCGTATAATTAACAACCAAGCGAAAGCTGATTTACTTCAGCCTGATTTAAATACTCTCTATATAAATGATGTATCAATAATAATTTCACTCTTAATGTTAGTAAATGCCAAATAATGATATTTTCTATAGCTCGAATTGTTTCATAATTTAATTACAACTCCAATGGTGAAACACTTCATCGGACTGTGGGACTTGTTAAGGACTTTAGTATCTTCTTTGATCCTAAATTTAAATTTTACTTTCACATCAACTACATTGTTAATAGATCAAACAATACCGTCAGTTTCATTCATCGTAATTGTACTGACTATTATGATAAACTCGCATTAAAATCCCTGATTTGTTGTTTGGTACGATCTATTTATGAATATGGCTTAATAATATGGTCTCCATATAAATCGGATCTCAAAATAATGCAAACTTGAAAAATCCAACAAAAGTTTTTGTCATTTCTTTTTTTTTTTAGTACTCCATACCAAAGAACCTCATTCCTCGTATTCACTGCTTTTATCAATTCTAAATCTGAAAATTCGTAAACAACGCCGTTTATGTTTGGATATATACCTATTTTCGGTATAAACTTTTAACCAGAAATATTGACTGTACTTTGTTTCAAAGTCGGTTAGAATATAGATAATATAATAATTTTATATACAGAATATAGATGTTTTTTTTATAATCATTCTTATCTTTGCTGATAATTTCTTGTACTTTTTATAGTGTACATACATCATTGTGGTGTGAATGGAATATATTACTGGTCCTAGTACACTAGATTACACGCAATATTTAAAACCAACTATTGTGCTAGAGATTAAAATCAATTTAAATCTATGTAGTATTGTTATTTGTATATTGTATTTCATTGTGTACCACTTATAATTATTAAAATGTATGTATTTGGGCTTGGTCCGTTTATAACTTTAATAAATTAATATATGCTCAACAATTTAACAGGAGGTTTAAGTTATTTGTAAGTGTTTGAAATCCAAATGTTGACGAAAATCATAAAAATTTAAAAAATGTTTAACCAGATATCGCTCAGCGGTTAATTAGCAATAATGATGTACTTCTTTGTATTCTAAATAAATATAACTATAACTATATTGAATAATAGTTTCTATTGAGGTATACTTGATATTTAATTTTCTATTTACTATAGAAAAGAAGAAAAAGGTCCCATAGTAATAATATTTAAAAAATGTTATTCTCAGACAAAAAAATCAGTGAAAATACCAATGTAATCGTAATGTAGATACATCTGTATAGTGTATACAATATTAAATTTATATTATATAGGTATAGGATGAGTGCAAAAAAAAAATAATGTAATAACTGAAAAACGAATAAGAAAATGTCCATTTAAAATAAAATAAAATATGTGTCTTTAATACAATAATTGTGTTAAAATATAAAATAATGGTCTACCTGTTATGGAATCTTTAATTTAAATAAATAAAAATCGATTAATGAAACAGTTTGAAATAGCATGAATTATTTAATTATATACAAGACAATTAGTTATATAGTGATTTTTTTTTTTACTATAGGGAACAATTTCATTTTTGATCTTGCAATAAAAGCAAACTTTAATTTTAAAATATTACCAAATAATTAACACTGCCAACGAACAATAATTAAAAACATTATTTGTGTTTTATTTTTAAAAAAATACATAAATCACTGCAAGCTTTCAATAGGAATGTATAAAAGCTAAATATTATTCTGCATTATGTGATGGTTTTTCTTTATAAAGAGTAAGGATAGGTATTATTTTTACTGCTGTGCGTGAATCTCATAACGAGAATAAGCTTTTGAACACATTCTCGTCGAGGAGAGGCGACCCGCCCGTTTATACCACCCTAATTGCCGACAATCATAACTTGTTTAGTGATATAACACTTAAATCTCTATTTTCATCCCCCTCGGAACTGCGAGGACGAGGGGTTTCAGTATGGCCACCACCGAGCCAATGCGAAAGGCCTAGCGCCGATCAATGCGACCAATGAGGCGCATCGAAGGGACGGTCTCTCTGGGGTGACTGTCATATATTTATAATGTATAGTATAATGCTTACGCGTTTACTGGTTTCGGTTTAGTAAATCACGGACAATTTGACCGGCCACAGTTTGTAGGAAACACGGTGTCGTTTATCATCATTTTACGTTTAAGATAATCGACAAAAAAAAAAAAAAAATGCCAGATAATCAAAGAATATCTCCACCCGAACACTCCAGATCGTTTCTAATCGAAGACATATTATTCAGATCAAAGAACAACAGACCAAATGCCCAGGTAATTTTTATTGTTAAACAAAAAAAACTATTATATAATTTAATGTAAACATAATAATATTTCTTATAGGTACCTAGTAATAATTATTATTACATAGGTTATTACCTATAAGAAATATTTTTAAATAACATAGTTGATATTTAAGTACTAAAATACATTTTTTTATTCTAAAATATAATATAGTATTATTATTAAACTCTATAGTATTTTCATTTTCTGAACGACGAATTCACCGAAATTGTATATTTGCCATTGTCCATTTAAATGATATATAGGTAAAATAACCAAAAAAAAAATGTTTAAAATTTTATAAAACAATTTTTGACAAAGGATTTTCAAAATTATTTAAACTTCATTGTTGGATTAGATAGGTAGGAATAGGTAGTAAATATTAAATTTTCAGATCCCAAAAACGAAAATTATAAAAGTAATTTATCAAATAAATATCAGAAAACCCCTAAAATATATATTAAAAATTTTAAATTATTTTTTTGAAAACGGTATAATATTGATGCATCATTACATTTAATATTTGTTGGAAATTTAAGTTTCTATAGAATGAGTCAGTGTTGGCCTGACATACTGGAGGCCTTTGAGAGCATTATTTTTCAAGGGCCCCGTGGATGGAAAAAAATCCATAAAAACCAGTGCAATATTGGGCCAAAAGTCGATAATATTTCTAAAAATAACAACAGATTTTGTAACGACGAGGTTATAGACTGATGGAGTAGGTTAGGGTTATAGATAGGCAATTTATTGTCCGTCCCTACTCCTCTGATTTAAACGTTAAACTGTTATAAGTTATAACTCATAAACGGTAAATCTGATATTAGTGTTATGCATATCAACATTTTTAGAAAAATCTTCTCAATTCAAATCTGGGTGCAAAAAGGGGATTCCTAATAGAAAATCAAAAGTATGTGCTTATTAATAGGTTAAAAATGATTTTAAAATAAAGCTTAACGATTCCATGATGGTTAGAAAAAACAGAAATGAAATTCACTTAAAATCTTCCGAGATAATTGCTGATTCATGATAAAAAAATCACCCTTTATAATAATAATATACTTAATATGCTATGTTTACAAAAGCGATTTTTAACGACATTTAATTTTTGATTAATTTGTGTATTTATTTATTCACGTGTACAATTATTAATACAAAATTATTATATTTTATTATTTTGTACTGCAGTCTGAAATAGACAACTTAGGTTTAAACAACATTATGTATACCTAAGTATTTAAAATCTCTGTACAAAAAAACAGCCATTAGGTAGTTAAATGACGTTATTTTATAGATCTTAGAGCCTAAAAGGCTCCTAGACACTAACACGACTGGAAGCCCCGATCGCATTTGCGGCCTAGTGGCCATGCTCAAGCCAAAACTGAGAATGACTTCTCTTGAGTAGAAATTATACTCAATTTTCCACTAGTAGGGCATATGGGAAAATCGGATTACTCCTTCTACCAATACTGTTCAGGTTTAAATACACATTTAGTAGGAGTAGGTAACTAAATAAAAAAATAATGCTGAAATAGTGCTGTAACTGAGAGGGAATTATAAGTGGATCACCCTCCTCTTAAGTATTTTTTAGTGATAATTTTTTAAACATAGTTCTAATCTATAGATAATAAAATAAAATAGTATATTTTATACCCGTGGTGTATTATTATTTTTAAACCATCCCCGCCTTGATTGAACTTCAGCTACGTCACTGCATGCATCATTATGAAACCGATACTTATTTTTCCGTTTCGCTCAGAATCTAAATTATTACGGTAAAAACGAATACACACATTCGGACAAAGATATTTGGGACAAAGTCCTAAAATATAAAAAAGGATTGATTTAAATAATAAAAAGTTGGAAAGATAGGATATATAAGGTTATTTAATTTATATCTGTAAGCAACGTAAACCAAATGCATTGCTAACAAAATATGATTCTGAGCGAAGTTCAATTATATATGTTTTTAAATTTCGTAAGTTTTGAATTTCGCCAAAATTTGATCTTAATAGTCCTTTAAAAAAAGAACTTCTACAAGTTATCAATTTTTTTTTTACCACATAGTACAACTTATAATAAATCTCGTATTCAATTTTCAAATATTTAATCTCGTATTCAATTTTCAAATATTTTTATTTTTTACCACATAGTACAACTTATAATAAATCTCGTATTCAATTTTCAAATATTTTTATTTGATCAAACAATTTCATACACATTATACCATATAGTATACCTATTAAATAAAATCTCTATAATATAAAATACCTATAAATAGCCCAAAAATCGCCAGAATTTTTTTAATTTAACTACGTCTAGAAATGGCTAGTACAATTATTATGTGACAATGTCAGGTCTATACAGATGTTTCTTACTAAACAACAACAAAAAAATAAAATTTAAAATAATAAACCATTCTTACCATAAAATTTCCTGGTTTTGTCTATTTATTAAGAAAACTACACGGAATATCAAAAAACCTCTTTAAAACTCACAAATTAACTAAAATTTTCTTTCGGAAAAGATGTTATTCTTGAAATTTAGAAGAATATTTCTGGTAGAAAAGAAAATTTTAAAATTGGAAAATATACAATTTTTAATGCCGTAAATTTGTATGTTTTTATTTAACCTCTTTTTCCCTGATTATTGTGAAAACTGATAGGAAAATCAAACACAACTTTTTACTCTCCGACTAGATCCGAAATTCAACAAAAAATGTCTCATGGTATTTTTTGATTAGAGCAAGATTCCTAGTAGAAGCCTATACATCATAGTAAAACGAATTCATTCCTTACTCAACTGAGAATCTACAATAAAAACATAAATCATATTCGTGAATTTAGGTACCTAATTGAAGGTTTTTTTTTGTAAAATCATGGAATTTGAGCATAGAAGTTATTGTGATAGGGACGATGGAATTGAAAGTTGAAAACCCCCAAAAGACACATCCTTCTTAATTCATGTACACAATTGCATCCCCTCGATTTTTAACCGTGAATCAAAATAAAATATTGTAACGACAATCACGGTTGTTACACGTGAATACATGATTGTTATTTTATAAGCATGATTGCAAATATAAAATGTTTGTAGGATAAAGTTATAGACATAAATAGAAAGGTCTAAAAGTTAAAATAATAGTTAAATAATAAAAGTTAAAATAAGTTGTCATACTTCCATTCATCTCAACCCTCTATTTCGGAGAACGAGAAAAACCGGCATTAGTATTTGTATTAATAATATAAATTAATAATAATTTATATGCACAGCAGTAATAACAATGATAAATCATAACATTTGAAAAACAATTCTAATGTTTTCTGTGTAATTAATTAGCCTAATTATATGTCAAGACATTCGTGACAGTCGATTTTATATTCCTATTTTTTAGAAAATTTGTGTGTGGTGGTGAGACATACACAAATTGCTATGACTGCACCTAATCAAACAAAGAGAAAACACCAATTTAAAATGCATCTTTAATCTCTAAAATAGCTGATACTGAGGATGGGAGCGGCCACTGTTGTAGGTGAGAAGTTAGGAAGGTAGGATACACACGGTTATTTCATTTATATCTGTAAGCAACGATAAACTATTGCTGACGAAAGACGATTCGAGCGCAGTTCGGTAATACATAATTTGAAGTGCGTTAATTTTTTTTTGCGATTTTCGTTTAAATTTGATTTCAAAACGCTTATTAGAAAAAAAACAACCTGCATCATTAAAAACGAGATTAATAATTCAACAAAAAAGATCTCTTGTCGTTTTTCAATTGGAGCCATATTTATGCTAGAAAACGTGGTAAGTACTTATTTAAAATAACAAAATCGTGAAATAATATTTTTTTCCTCGATCAATCGTTTTTATTTTAAATAACGTTTCGAAAATCAAAAAATAACCTATGTATTTACCAAGTAGATAAAATTAACTTTCAAAAAAGATACCACACTTATATATAGGAGCAAGTTTTCTAGAGTGAAAGTGGTCTATAATATAAAAAAAAAGTACCATTATAAAAAAAAGAAAAAAAGTCGTCCGATGATTTTAGAAATTTTACCACATCTAGGTAAATCCAATCAGTATTATTACCAAGTTTCAAGTCTCTAAGTGTGTTTATAACCGAATTACAGCAAAGAAAACTCCCAAAAATTAGGAATTCCTTAAAAACTCAAGTGACTCAAAAGTTTTGGCGATAATACAGTAAGAAAGTAATTCAAAAAGTCAACAAAAAAGGTACCTTGTAATTTTTCGATTATATCGTTTTTTTTTCTGGTAGAAAACGTCGTCCGTAAAATTATACGTTTTCCTACGTTTTATCCAACTAAAGTGCTTTTATTTAAAAAATAGCGTCGAAATTTAAAAAATGACCTCTTTAAAGTACAATCTAGACAATGTAAGCTTTCATAAAAATTGCTACACTTATACATCAGAACAAATTTATTAGGACAAAACGTGTCCACAGACTAGAACAAAGAAAGAAAATAAATAATTGTTAAACCAGTAGCTCCATCACTACGCTCGGAATCTAAAACTATTATTGCTCGATTAGAGTTAAAATAATAATAGAAATAATATAAGTTGTCGTAGTAAACATAAACAAATCACTTATGAAACTACCCCAATTATATTATAAATTCGCGTAGATTAAAATCACGTAATATTCATTTTTTTTTTTTTTTTATCTAACTTCTAAAAATTATTTTAAAGATTTCATAAGAAATAAAGTAAATTACATTGATTACTATAATGTCCATATAATTATAGACAGATACCGAACATGTTTACAATTCAATCGTTAATCGGGAATTGATTCTTGAATCTTAGCAAGTATTTTAGTAAGTTTGTATTATTTGGATTTTATTAATATGTACGTAAGGTGTCGATAACAATAAGGTGGTTGTAGCCTGCAGTTATCACGATTAATCTAAATTGAAAATATACCTCCATAGTCAATCGTGTTCTTTGATCACGTCCTATATAAACGAAATGAAATTAACTTTGTCTAGTTTTTTTAATTCCATACATAACCCATGCTTAATATAGCCTGAAAGCACAATATAAAGTTTCAGGTAACCAATCAAGAAAGAACTCGGAACCAACAGCCACAAAGCAGTCCAGAATGCTATCCAATGTTACCATCAGCAGTGGCGTCCGCGTATTTGTCGTATCCAGCGAACTACATGCAAAACAATTCTATTGCAGAGCCTTTTTTCATCACGCCCCAAGGTAATTTTACAGCGGTTATAAAAATATAAGAAATAGTTTAGATTATTATAAATTGATACGCTAATTTAAAAATAAGACGAATCCGAGAAAAAAGGAATAAAACTAATGTTCATTTAAGTATTTAAATAAGTGATAAACTACTAAACGCACATAAGAGTAAAATACAAATTCCTATCTTTATATTCAAATCTCTAAATAAAATATTAAGTTACTACAAATTTTTCCAATTTTTTTTTTTTTTTGATTTACATCATAACATCATGATACTGCGATAAAAATTAAGTTTTTCTAAATAAATTATACATGCGACTAACGAATATTATGTTTTATCGATGACTATGGAAGTTTACTCATCAAAATCCAGTTATAGGTAGCAACTTTTTATTTTTTGTAGTAGATGCAATATTCGAATGATATTAATGTTGATAATATTCTTTTAGGGGTTCCGTTCGGAAGTATTTGGGGCGTCCGTTCGGACTACGGACACGGGCAATTAAGCTCTAGACTATGTCGCAGGCGGAAAGCACGGACTGTTTTTTCCGATCAACAACTTACAGGACTAGAAAAAAGATTTGAAGTACAACGGTATCTAAGCACACCGGAGAGAGTCGAACTAGCTACAGAACTACGATTATCCGAAACGCAGGCTAGTACATTAATCTGTCTATAATTTATTCTACTTCTTCCTATTCGTCTTTATGCTACAAAGGTAGGATCAGCTACTTTTATTTTTACCCTCCACACCTCCAAATCCATCACCATTTTCTTGTTCATTCCAAGTCTTCACACTCATACTCATATATCATCCCAAATAACCTCTATAGGTTAATACCTATATAGTCCATCCCGCATTAAAATAATTCCCATGCTATATTGGCAACTGTAAATTCTAAAAATTCCGTTTATAGGTCAAAACATGGTTTCAAAACCGAAGAATGAAACATAAAAAACAATTGAGAAAAGCTAACGACGACACAACGGTTATTGGATTCGAAAAATCCACAGATAACACAGCTAATAAATCACTAAATACAGGTATGATACACGCAACTAGATCAAATTTTAACTTGTAAGTTTCCGATTGATAATTTAATGAATAATAATAATATTTCAGATTATCCTGTGGACTTTTCGTCTAAAAGCTCGGTTTGCGGTTTACAGCCAGGTGCAAGTGTCCACCAGGAGTCCAAGAATTCAACTCGACCGTGTGGCTCGCTCAACGGCGACAGCGAACGGAATCAGCGGTATGCAGCTTCCGAAGTTTCCGAAGCAGACGACAACGATGACGTTGACGGTACCGACGACGAGATCATAGATATTGTTGGCGATCATTCACAAAATAGTGTGCAGCGTAATTACTAACAGCGAACATTTTTCTAATCAAAAGAATAAAACCCCTTTGCATTATTATTATTTTTATTTTTATTATTATTATTATTATAATTATTATTATTATTATTATTATTATTATTGTAACCTTGTACAAAACAGTTAAAGTGAATAATTATAGTAGTGATGAGTCGGAATTATCAAATTTTCAACCGAACCAAACGTGACCAATATTCAAAAACATAAAATACATAGTGAACACAAAAATGTATAATTATACATTTTGTATAGTAGTTTATATACATTTTGTAGAATACTACATTTAGTTCATTATTTTAAAAGAAAACAATCGAACATTCGAACTACGTACGTTTTTGTAGAATTTCAATTTCTATACAATTCTCCGAGATATTTTATAGAGTGATCAATTTTTTCCCCGTAACACTCATGACTTGCACGTTGTCTTGAAATCAACAGTAATAAAATTTAACATCGAATCTAATTTTATCGCATGTATGTTTGGTGGTGGTGAAATCACTACAGACTTTTGATGTTAAAATGTCAATCTAATATCTACATATTAAAAATTCCATACACCGAGTTCAAGTTGAAATACGTTTTGGTGTTGATATTTTTAATTATTCCATCAATCCGTTGCGTTGGGGAGAAAGATCCACGATCCATTAGCAATCCAATACTATTCTTATGGAGAAGAGTTAAATATATTTTGAAATTATTTTTTCAAAAAACATGTAATAAATACAATGATATTATTAATAGATTCGGCAATTGGGCAACACAAACGTTTTAATTTATATTTAATGTAAAATACATTTAAGTTCATACAATATGTATTCTATTAAATCAAAATTTGATATTTATTATACAAGATCAAGTGAAGGGGTGACTGTCCTGTCTCTCCCCCTCAGGTACGCCGCTGTCGCGATTTTCGTCTACTATCTCTCTAGAAAATTTCGAAAAAAGTTTATACTTCTTAATAGTATATAACGAGTGTTTTATGGAAAATTGATCACCTATATGTTTGACGTTCAAACGGCATTACATCAATACAATAATAATAAAACAAGTCCGGTTAGATTTTTCTTTTTCGCATTGGGGTCGGTTCGATTTTGCATAATATTCGGATATAACAGTTCGACTCATTAATATTAAAAATTGAACTTATTTATACTGATTTAGGTTTAGCTTTATATTTATATGTAAATACGGCTGATAGAAACATGTTTATTCAAAGTAAAAAAAAAAAAAATGATGTTACCTATTTTATATATATATATATATATATGCGCATAATGTACCTATATAATATATATATATATATATATTATCTTATCATCTATATTATCTGTATTATTTGTCTTCCACTTTTTTTATGACGTGTGCCTATTTTAAGTTATAACTAACACATTTAAATACTTAGTTCTTGATTTTTTAAAATATTTTATCCGAATAAATACATATTATTAGGAATTAATTGCAGTAGTTGTAATAATTTTGAAACAAAAATCCAGCTTTCCGAAAATGGCCAGTCGAAGGGTTTACGCGGGATGTGAAATATTGCATATATAATATATACATATATATTCACAGTAAAATAAATAAATAAGGAAGAAAAGGCTTAGTCTATAGGCTGAAATTTTTCCATAATTTTAGAGCGGGATAATATTTTAAAAAATACTTCATTGTATATCAAAACCGCTCTTTGCACTTGAAAACAATCATCTTTCCTTAATGACCATTAAAAATCCAAATGTGATTTATTTTAGACATCCTATACACATATTATATGAGTATGTAATTATGTAGATTGTAGGTATTATATTAGGGTTTTTGAACTTTAACTTTACATATTAAAGAAAGCTGAAAACTTGATTTATCACCATAATAATTTAAGCAGCATCAATTAATTTAATTTTAATTTCGAGATCTAATCTTAAAAAGAAGAATGTACTTCGCACCACGATCCACTATTATAGGTGAAAAGTTGAGGATATAGAGGAGAATTCAATGTATATAGATACTCCACGATTAATAATTGCCAACGAAAAATGATTATTATTAGGAAAACTAGAAAACAGTAAATCGTAAATGCCTATAAATAGCTCAAAAATCGTTTTAAAATGTTTAAACCTAGAAAGGGTAATTATTAATATTCTGATATTTTCTGTAGAATATTAGGTTTCTACGATTATTTTTGCAAAACATTATCGAAAATAATGAAATTATTGCTGTCGTCCATTTTCCCGTTTTTGTTACGTTCTTTTTACGGTTTTTCCAAAATACAATAAAAACCACTTGGAAAATCAAAAAATAACTTTCTTCGTCATTAACTAGACCTATCAAATTCTACGAAAAATGTCTTTTGTAATTTTTTGATTGGAGCAAGATTTCCGGTGGCAAACACGAGTTGTAAAAATCTGAAATAAAGAATATATCAATGCCATTAACTTTGTCTGATTATGTTTTTCGTTTTTTCGGTTTTTCCCTATTATTATGAAAATCAAAAAACGGTTTGTTTTTACCACCAACTAGATCCAAAATGTGACAAAAAATTCTGTTGTAATTTTGGATTGGAGAAAGATTTTAACTAGAAAACATATAATTTACAAAAATGTAAAATCATGAAATCGATAGACCATAAATATTATATTGCCCATTTATCCTTGCGTTTTCCCTAGGTTTCCTCTCTATTTTTCCCAATTATTATAAAAACCACTTGGAAAATCAAAAAATAACCTCTCTATAGTACTACCTACGCATGTTATTTTTTGATTAGAACAAGTTTTCTAAGGGAATTGCTGTACACAGCAAAAAAAAAACATTAAAAAAGAGCTGATATTGAGGACGGGTGTGGCCACTGTTGTAGGTGAGAAGTTAGGAAGGTAGGATACATACGGTTATTTCATTTATATCTGTAAGCAACGATAAACTATTGCTGACGAAAGACGATTCGAGCGCAGTTCGGTAATACATAATTTGAAGTGCGTTAATTTTTTTTTGCGATTTTCGTTTAAATTTGATTTCAAAACGCTTATTAGAAAAAAAACAACCTGCATCATTAAAAACGAGATTAATAATTCAACAAAAAAGATCTCTTGTCGTTTTTCAATTGGAGCCATATTTATGCTAGAAAACGTGGTAAGTACTTATTTAAAATAACAAAATCGTGAAATAATATTTTTTTCCCCGATTAATTGTTTTTATTTTAAATAACGTTTCGAAAATCAAAAAATAATCTATGTATTTACCAAGTAGATAAAATTAACTTTCAAAAAAAGTACCACACTTATATATAGGAGCAAGTTTTCTAGAGTGAAAGTGGTCTACAGTATATAAAAAAAATAAAGTACCATTGTAAAAAAAAGAAAAAAAGTCGTCCGATGATTTTAGAAATTTTACCACATCTAGGTAAATCCAATCAGTATTATTACCAAGTTTCAAGTCTCTAAGTGTGTTTATAACCGAATTACAGCAAAGAAAACTCCCAAAAATTAGGAATTCCTTAAAAACTCAAGTGACTCAAAAGTTTTGGCGATAATACAGTAAGAAAGTAATTCAAAAAGTCAACAAAAAAGGTATCTTGTTTTTTTTCGATTATATCGTTTTTTTTCTGGTAGAAAACGTCGTCCGTGTTTTTATAAAAAAAATGAAATCGTGAAATTTTACGTTTTTCCCACTCAAATGCTTTTATTTAAAAAATTTCGTCAAAATTTAAAAAAAAAAATGACCTCTCTAAAATACAATCTGGACAACTTGAGCTTTCCGGAAAAAAAGGTGTGCTACACTTATACATCCGAGCAGTTTTGCTAGGAAAGAACGTGTTTATAGATTATAACAAAGAAGAAAAAAAAATAAATAATTAACAACATTGTAAAACCAATGTCTCACTCGCCACGCTCTGAATCTAAAATATAAATATCAACGTCATTGTAAAAACCAATACATTCTTCGCTTCACTCGGAGTCTACAGAAATTCGAGTACGAATGCAAATATTTCTTTATAGTAACAACTTAATTATTGTCTTATTTCAGATGTGTATGTTTAAAATTAATATGCATAAGTATATAATTTGAACACGTTACTTTAAGTGAGGTTCGCTTAATTTGATAGCGAATACAAACCGGAACGGTGTCGATCAAAAAAAAAAACCCCCCGAGCGTATACGTTTTCTCGTCTAAAACGAATCCATCCGAACCGCCGTATTACCACTACGACGTGCACAGAATGTTTGATTAGGCGCTTGGATTTTTCGATGACAATTTCAGGGCGGTTCGAATAACGAATTAGCTACGTAGGCACCGCACTTACGAAAATTACGTGAATATTCAAAACCGATCTCTTTTAGCCGGTAATAACGGCGACGATGTGTGTAATCACCGTGTGTCGAAGTACTTATATTACTGTAAAAATTACGCATTGTACACGCGACGTTCGTTATTTACTCTATATGTACGCGAAATGCATTTCCTAATGTTATTAACCGCCGCCGCCGTGTATGTGTGTATGTTACTATACATAACTGCACTAATAACATAGTATTATATTATACGCGATATTTTTTTATTATTATTATTATTATTATTATTTTTTTATTTTTTCCCCGTTTCGATCTATAATGTGTGTTCGTTTATGCTCTTTGATAACGCGCGCGCGCGCGCAACGCACGCACAAAAGAGTGCAGAATTATTGAGTTATCCTGCCACGAGGGGTTAATTTTCCTCGTCGTTTATACAACAAAACGTTACACGCGCGCACAACAATAAATTGACGGACGCGGAGGATATTAATAATTAGATTACCTATACGCGAAATTAATAAAGCATCAATGGACACGCGCCAGCCTAATAACAAAACGTCAGCGTATGCGTCGTCGGCGTACAACCTTATACAGTGCGCACGTCGGACGGAGGGACGGGTGAAACGATAAAGGTGCAGCGGTCGGGCGTTTGACTCCGCGCCGCCGTCGCATGAATTGTTTAACCCCGTTATTATTCTCTCTCGATAATAAAACACACTTTAACATAACAGTTTTCGCAAAAAGCGCAACAATATATAATTCACCCGTAACAACGGTGTTTTATGCATTATACGCATAATAGACATCTTGATTGTCGGAACAGTTCGCTATACCGAACGGTACACGGTCGCGTCCGTGTTTTTTTTCGTTTTATTCCCCCTGCGACAGCGATTTCCGGTCCGGCGTTTCGCTCGGTACCCACGCGATTGCAGGCACGCTGCGCGCAATATTATAGTGGCCCGTTGTTACGCGCGCTCGGAAATGTATTAGGCTACGCGATTTTCGTTAATCGATTATTTTTCGCATTCGTTAAGACGATTAACAATCGATTCGATCATTATTTTGTCAATTGATTATTAAACGGTTAACCTGACCCAATCTAACCTTCGTGTTTAACGTATTTCCTACAATTTCAAATGTACATGTTAAAAATGAATATGTAAAGCATTTAATATGAACGCCTCCATTGAGTAAGTGCTCGTGTAGAAGGCGATGAGCTCCTAAAAGAAGAGAGAAAAATTATACATAATATACTTAATTTCTGTTCTGTCTAGCACATGAATCACAAAATAGAAATACTGATTTAATATCTCTCCTATCTATCAATTTCAACGAGATATTTAAATATACACCAACAAATTTCATTACAGTCTCGATTTCCAGTAATTTTACCCCACAAAAATAACAGTATAAATTTCTAGTCTTACTTTCATAAATAGTGCAGTTGTAAGTAGGTACTATACTTTCGGCTGTAGCAAAGATTCATATTATTTCCAGCTGGTGTATTGAGAACTTTCTGTAAATCAAAAGATATACACAAAGTCACTATCTAAGCTCTTTTGGTGTTGTAGGAACATACCTTTGCATTTTTATTTTAAATGTTTTTTTTTTTGTTTTTTTTATCTTCAACAGTGTTGGCATTTATATTTTCATAATATGTGGTGCATTGCCTACACTCATCCTTTTTAGGAAGATGGAATTTGAGGTTATATTTCTTGGTAAACACATTTCTGAAAATATACTCGGAAACAGCATTATATCCATTAGCTTTATATAAACACTGTAGTCTAAAAACATTCTGGAACTCATCTGGTAGATATTTCCTAATATTAAGAAATATATAGTAGAGATCCTACAGTAGTGTGAGCTTATTGTCAGCAGTTTTTGTATAAATTCATCTAGTTGTTGCACAGTTATATTATTATTTTTGTTGGTAGGTGAATTTTTCTCCCCGTACACATCTATACTCAGATTTAAATCTAAACTACTTACAGAATGCATTAAAAGAGATTGTTTTGTCATTAAATCTTGAAAAGGCATAATTGTGAAAACATCATGTACTACTGTTGCAGCATCTTTAACTGCAGTTGGTTCTTCAAATGTTTTATTTTAACGAGCAATGGGAACTAATCTTTGAGAACGTGAACTCTGCATTTTGATTACTTAAACAATAATATTATAGAAGAATAAGATTTTAATAACAAATAGGTAAAATAAATACGATGTTACTAGGTGTAATACAATGATTTATAAGAGTATGAGTTTAATAACTAAATAGGTACCTACTTACATATTAATATTGAAATCAATTTCTTCGACAATCAGCAGTGGCGTTCACGCAAACCAATAACAAGAATTACAACATAACCGCCAACAACGGTTCTTAGGTTCTACTAAGTTTTCCTAAATGGCGTTTACACAATATACAAAAAAGTAGGTTTTCAAAAAAATGTCCCTTACACTCTTTTATTTTACCTTCTAACCATTAAAATGCTAACTTGTTAAAATATGTTATCACTTATCATTTATCAATAATTTACCTACATACATTGCATTGTAAAAACAACATTGTTTAACTATCTCAAAGCTTATATAGCATTAAATTTATTACAGGCGGACCACGTTTAATTAAATTAAATCATTTTTCATTAGTATTATTATGGAAGTCAATTATACATTATCAATTAGTGATAGTAATGACTGATGATGAATTTATATTATATTAGATGTTGCATCTGCCATTAAAAATATCTTTTAAATTCTGATTATTGATGACATATATTTATGCTCCTTTAATAATTTGTAAAATGTTTTTTTTTTGCAACTGATCATTGATTTACTGAGGCATTATGTCTAATTAAAACAAAATGCATTAAGTACCCACTCGTAATATTCTTCAATATTATAAACATCGTTGAAATTGTAATATGTTCAATTCCACATTAGGAAAGTAAAACAAACAAAATTAAGATGCAATTTAAATCATAGAACACTGTATTACTTCTTCATTGTTACACTCCAATATAAAATACAATAATTACATAATAAGGTCCATACAATTATTTATGTAAATATTAAAATCTAATGCTAAGAATTAATTAAATATTTTGTATTTAAGTATAATTTATATTATTACTTCATACAGATATTATATGGAAATTTAAAATTCAACTTATTAATAATAATTAATTCAAAATGTTTTACTAATTATTTTCTTTTAAAAACTTAGATCTAGAATTTGAATGATGTAAAATCTGCATTAATATAAATGTCATATATTTACAACATAAAAAAAGTATTAAAGTACAAACTGAAAATACAGTAATATAAATACGGATTACCTTCAAAGTAAATTTAAGCCGCTTTACATTACAGGCATAAAAAATTATTATATTATCCAAAGGAAATTTAATACATGGGTCATTCTTACTAATGGTCACTAAATCTAACTGTTTTATATAATATGAAATAAGTATAAGATTGAAAACATTATATTATAGCAAAAAATAAAACCAAGATGCGTTTTTTTTTTTTATAATTACATGAAGCCATCGCCACCGGGACCTCCAGGTTTTTGGGCTTGAACGCTAAAACATAAAAAAAAAAAAAAACAACACATAAAATAGATTATTAATTGTATACATTATAGGTATATTGTATAATACACTATTATATATTATGCATTTAAAATAAATAAATGTTATAAATATATTAAAAAAAAAAAAAAAAAAAAATGAATTATGAATTAAGAAATATAATACAAATCTTTATATAAAATTAATGAATAAACTTGAACAGATTATTTTTAAATGTATTTTAAATAACATATTCTGAAAATATATTTGTATAAAACAACAATCCATGCAAGCTTTAACATAATATTTACATTACATTTTTAAATGATATACTTATGATGTACAATAATTGTAATTGGCTACTAATAATTAAAGTAATGGAAACAACACAAATTAACAAACTTAGGCAACATTCCAATTTATATATCAAAATAAATTTAAAAATATTGATAGAGTTACTTAGTATGAACTGTATAGCTAGACCAATGCTATGCTAGTTAATTAATTCTACATAGTTAAACAAGTTTTCAACAGTTTCAAATTAATATTCTATTATAAGAATTCCATTCCCACATTTGCTGTCTCTATCATACACAATCACACGACATAACAAATTATTCCAGTTGAATAAAAATTTACTGCCGCGCAGTTATATAACGGAGACAGCACATACAGGTATAGTATCCTCTTATGAGGATTGGTGATGGTTTTCTAAAATTTTAAGATTATTAAAATAAAATTGATAAAATTATTTTTACATTTGAATGATCACCTAATGACTTTTTCACTGCCAGATACCAATTTAAGGAAAATGGGATTATAACCATTTTTTTGGAAAAAATATTATTGTTAAAACGGAAAAACCAGACATAACTGCAGAAATTGCATTAGATAGATTTCAATTTTGATAGCACATTATGGATCTTTAGAGGGACATCTAGGAATTATTTTTTAAAATATAAAATAAACTATTTTAGTAAAAAATTAAATTTTAAATCCAATATATCCTGATAAAGTACCTAAATAAAAAAAGTCAATCAGTTTTCTGAATTGAAATTATGAAATCTTAATTCCTTTAGTTTTGTCTGGCTTTTAAGTTTAGAATACTCACCAATCCCCTTACGTAATACAAATTTCAAAATAAAACATTATATAAACCCTAAATTAGATATTCCCCAGTTGAAATATTTAAACTTATTTTATTAAGCATTGTTTGAAAATTTAAATCACAAATATAACAGGAAAAATGTATAAGAAAAAAAAAAAGGCAATTTTGTAAAAAACAATACAAAATTAGAACCACTTACTAGATAACTCATATTTAATTTTAATTATACTTATTGTTAAGAAAATATAAAGCGTATATTAATAATTTCGTAGTTAATATATAAAAGCAGTTATGGCTGTTGCATGCTGTTAGTCGATACTTTCGAAAGAAGACTAGAGACTTCTTGTTAGGAAAACACTTTTTTTAAAACAACAAAATCACTAGTCTTCCATACGATAGTTAACGGTTTTCTTGTAGCTGAGAACCCATAGTTAGCTGCATGGCACTTCTTTAATTATGTTAGTATTATATGAAAATTCTTTCACCTTAAATAATCACATAACAAAAATAATAGTAATATAAAAAAACTAACCATTGTTGTAATAAATATTGTGCCATTTGAATTTGACTATCTGTGCCATTAATAGTGATTATTCGTTCATCTGAGCCTTCAGTTGGTTCGCCAATTGTGATTCCGGCTCCCGAATCTTGGCGTATCCGACGAATTCTAGCGCCGGCTTTGCCGATTATCGCGCCCGCGAGCTTTAAAAATGAAATATACTTATTAATAAAGTAAGATTAACACAAAACATGATTTAGACAAAAAATAATAAATCTACAAATTAGTGATTTTACCTACATTATTCTAAAGATGTGAAACAAACAAATAATAAATAAAACACACTTTTAAAAAAACTAATAATTTTTAATATCAATTTTAACTAAATAAAAGTAATTTTTCTTTTTAATTTTTTTTTAAGTTTTCAAAACAAACAAATGCTTATGTTTAAGGATGTAAAATTAACATACTAATCAATAAATTTAGTAAAATCTAATATTTTATTTCTAAGCATCTACAAAAGTTCATAATTAAAAATACCAAAATAATTTAATGAAACCCAGAAAACAATTATTTTAATTTAATTCTATGTCAAACTGAACATTTTTTTACTACCTCATAAAAGGTTTAAAAAAAAAAAATTCTGTAACTATGAGAAGATAAAATATAGCAAATAGAAATTAAATAGGAGCACACAAGGGATCGCATACCGAAAAACATGTAAGCAACAGTTTTGATCGCTAAATTATAACTACTCAAGACAAACGTACCGATACATTAAATAACATCATTGGACAATTTTATTTGGATTGAATTGAAGCAAACAGTAAATTTATTTTTAATTAATTGAATTAACACCACTTAGCTTATAACAAAAATAAAATGGAAATATTTTATTATTTATATAGTATAGTAAAGTTTAGTAAATATTAACAAAAAATTAGTAGATATTTTATTAAAATGTCTTCATTATATACTTTTATATATCATATTAACCTCTTCATCTATTCTTTGGATTTAAACTTTTCCCTTTTTATCTGTTAACTATAATAATACTCTTTTCTTTATATTATATATTTATCTCCCAATAACTCAGATTATTTTTAAAAATTAAAAATTGGGTAAATTTACTTGAATAGCTTTTAAATTTATAGGTAACCTTTATGCTTTTCGGTACGCAAGCCTTGTGCATAACTCCGTCAGCGCTAAAACTGTCACTTACATCTTTCGGAATAGTGACTTGCGTAGAACCATTAAAAGCAGCAGGTTTTCCGGCTCCAGCACCCATAGCTGGAGGAGGCATACTAAAATCACTCATAGGACCATCATCAAAGCCACCTTATATAATAAAAAATACATATATTATACATTATATGTATATATATAATATAAAAATTTGTATGAAATAAATCTTTAGACTGAAATGATGACATAAAAGTTTTACTTTAAAAATAGATTAATAATTAAAACATAAACCTAAAAAATATTATTAATTAATGAAATAAAATAATTTTAAGTTAAAAATAAATTCATAAATAACAATTTTATTTAATATATTTACTTATTGCTACAACTGCTTTTTTTATTTTATAATTAATAAAAATTCTATCTACAAATCTACTTTATAGCACTGAATAATAAAATCATATTTACAACACATCAAAAAATATTTAGCAACATAAAAGTGAAGACTAAGCCACAGAACATAAATAATAATAATAATATTATAAATAAATAATTACTTACCACCATAACCTCCACCACCACCGCCAAAGTTTCCAGATCCAACATTATTTCCATAAGCACCTGGTCCACCGCCATAACCTCCAGCATTGCCTCCATAATTTCCACCGCCAGTGTTACTGAATCCTCCGCCACCGCCGCCGAAACCACCGCCACCACCACCGCCTCGGCCGCCACCACCCCTGGAATAATACCTTTAAATTATATTTAACAGGGACAATAATTAATATTTCAAAAATAATAAATTAACAAATAATATATTATTCTGGATCTCATAAAAAAAATAAAACTTGCACATATTGATAAAGAAACATTATATCTATTTTTCTAAAATGTTGTTTATTTTTTTTATGCGCATATATATAATAATGTTATTTATATTAATTTAAAACAAAATAAATTATTCTTAGATAAATATTAAATATAGCTGATAAATAGTAGTAAACAAATTTATTATAACCAGATAGAATTTTTCAGAAATAATTAAATAATTATTATTTGTAACTTACATTCCACGATTATTCATAGGTCCACCTCCACCACCTTGGAATCTTCCTGGACCAGGTGGCCCACGATTCATATTGCCACCTCTCATTCCACCACCACCACCACCACCAGCTGGATTACCATAACCACCATATTCATCCGAATAATATTCATCATAGTTATTTGGATCATATGGATCTTCTGCCCCTTTCACAGGTGCCTATAAATAGTTATTAAAATAAGTTATTATTAAAATTTTTAATTTAAAACACAAATCACCAAATTTGTACACAAATAAAACAAACTTACAGTTTTTAATAAATCCAAAACTTCCCTTACACAATCAGAACAAGTATTTGGCTTCCCCGTTATTTGTACAACTCGATCAGTACTCATTGGACAACAACTGGTGTAAATTTTAATACGTGACCCAGTTTTCTAAAAATTGTAATTATATTTTTAACAAGAGATGAAAAATTAACTTAATATAAAATAATTGGATAACCAACACAAACAATATTTATTATCACTTTTAAAAAAAAGTTCACATATTTTATAAATAACTTGAATAGTACAATTTTATTAGCATACGAACAAAGGAGCAGCAATTTTTATTTTTTTAAAAATTGTTTAATAGTTTGTTTAAAACCATTATTTAAATTAAAAAATGTATATGGAATTCTATCAAATATTATCTACTAACTTCTCTTAGTTCCTTCACTTTTAATCCTCCTTTTCCAATTATACACCCAGCTTGACTTTGATGTACTAGCATTCGGACATCAACATCAGTTTCTCCTGGGTTTTCATTATTACCTTGACCACCACCAGTTCCACCGCCGCGTTTGAATCTCTAATCATACAATATAAAATAAACTTTTAATACAAATACATTAGTTTTACTTCCATGTAGATATTTACCGAACCACCATCTTCTAAATTGTTCATTACTTCTCCCAAAACTTTTAAAGCATTGTCATTACTTGATATGATTGTCAAAATTCTACCAAACAAAGAAAATAAATTATTATTTGAATTCACATAAATTTATTAGGTTCGACAAAAAATAAGCAAATTTCTAAGAATGGACCAATAATCTTAAATTTGAAACATGATTTTTAAAATATTTAAATTATATTATATTAATAACTTAACATTATGATTCACATAATACAAAGCATAGTTAACAATAATATTATACAAATAACACAATAATTGGTCTACTCTTAGTATATTTCCCCATTAAACTCACAAACAGAAAAAGAACTATATCAGTTAAAATAAACCGATTTACAGGACAAATGGAAAGTGATGTAGCTTTACTTACAATTCTGTAATACAATTAATTTATATTCTTTAACAACTAATATTTCTTTATGGATTAAATGGATTTGATTATAAGTTATTTCAAATTTGAAATATCCTAATGGGAGGCAATTTATTAATTTTTAAAACCATTTTTAAAGTAACCAAACACATAAATAAATAAATAAACAAATAAATAAACTGCAAGCCCCCAAAAAATCTAAATGAGAAATTAGCCTAGTTTATTCTCATACACAATTTCTAAATTTTAGAGGCTTTCAGTACATTAAATAATTAATATTAATAACAAAATGGTTATAAATACACATCTGAATCTACTAAAGAAAAAATAATAGTTATGCATAAAAGAAAATTTAAAGTATATATGAGAGATTGATGATGGATGATTTACCGTTCAGGGCCCGGGCAATCTGGGACAGTGACTGTGGCATTGTACTGTTAGATGGACAGCATCAGGTAGTATCCGTTATTGTTCGCATGTTGTATTCGTCGATGATTGTGGTTCAGGACATATTCGTGGTATATGCAGAGGGGCCCAGGGTACCACGGGACATGTGAAATAAATCACATCGAGGGGCATGGGCATATGGGCATAGAACACATAACAAATTTCCAAGATCAGTCCTGTTTAGGTTAGGTTACATAGCAACTATACATGATTATTATTTCATCGATATTTCCAGTATCCTTTTTTTTCTTACCATGTGCTGAGAGGAAAAATGTCAAATAGGCCTACTTACCTTCATTAAATACTTCTATTCATTTATTAAATGTTATTAAATCCAATAATTGGGAATATTGACAAAAAAAAAATCTAACAATATTCCTTCATAATGAACTAAACCTCGACCATACAAGAATATATTATGATGGGATTAAATGTACATCACAACAATAAATAGTAGGCCTATTTTTGGTTGGTTTGAATTTTTAACTCATTTTACAACCATAAATTTTAAACAAAAAACTTACGTCTGTACGTAGTCTGGAGATGTTGAAGCCTCCCTTACCAATAATTGAACCAGCAACCTAAAATACACAAATTGTTATATTTTCAAAATATATGAAAACATTTTTGTAAAAAAAAGTATTATATTTAAATACTTTGCTTGGAATAAGAACTCTCAGCTCTATGTCATCAGGACCCATCTTGGGTCGTTTGAATGGGGCATTGGAATGACCATCATTAAATCTCTTCATGTCTAGAAATATAAAACAAAAATTGTTTACACTAAAAAAAATCCCAAAATATTATATTTCTTTTATATTAAGCTCCATTTTTATATCAAATAAATATATATAATACATAAAAATTTAATAATACACAGTCCACAAATTCAAAAGGAGTTAGCCTAAGTTAAATAAATTTAATGGAAAACTTCAGTATATAAATAACTAATGTGAAAGGACTTAAATAAAATAACAATATTAATATATTATGTACATAGGTAATTTACCTACCACATATGTATTTAATTATATTATGTGTACATTATAAGTGAATTTGAATTTTGATTTCTGAATTATTATGGAATTGTATAAGCTTTATTTTTTTACACTATTTTTAATCTTTATTATCTCTACTGAGTATACCTCATATATATTTTTGACTTTTAAGTAGAAAAAACTCCTCCCTTTTAAATAGATTTATTTGAAATTTTTTTCTATACACTTGGACATGCTTAACACTAATATAATTTACCGTTTTCGAGTTATAACTTATAACAATTTAGGCTTACACTGAAGTAGGAAAAGATCATTAATTTTACATTACCCTAACCTAAACTAACCTTCCATTCTTTATTTCAGCCATCTAAATTTGAAACCTATTATAAACATGTAACTCATAAACAGTAAATCCAATATTAATATGTTATGCATATTAAAATTAATAGAAATAAAATTCTCTATGCAAATTTATGTTTTAAAGAGATGGTTTCTACTTGACAAATAAACAGTCTAAATACTTATCTGAAGTATAGGGAGTACAGTAAAAAAATATAAGTTTAAAAATAATAAAGCTTAAACAATTTAATAATGGTTGAAAAACTAAATTAATCTATGTTCAAAAACCCATTACAAAATAAAAGAAAAAAAAGAATTATACTTAAGTATTAAGTGAAATAAAAATTAGATCCTTCTTATTTTCCCCAAATAGGTGTATGAATAACAAAACGTCTTCTATTTTAATTGTATACACTAATTATTAAGTTATAAGTTGAATAATTTAATTTAAATTATATATAAAATATTTGTATTATAAAAAACCCAGATATATTCAAGTGTGTTCACAGTAAGGATCTCTTTTAAATAATAATTTTAGCAAGGTTTGCACATTGCATAATAAATGTAGGGGACTGGTAGGGTGCGATTTAATCGAGGGTGTTTCATTCACCTTGAGTTCACTGGCATGCATGATACGGCAGACAGCAGACTGGCGCCAACAACCAACCCCTTTTACCCTGCGAGGGGACACTTCCTCCATTCTATTGATCCAGTAAAAACCAATGTCATGCTATTGCCCCCTAAGTGTGTACTCTATACTAGACAACCTATCGATTTTAAAACGACGAAAGTCCATGTACATTATTACATTTACCATATTCATTAAATAAAAACGTGATTAAACCAACCGTTTATAAATTATATACTTTATATATATTTCATTTTTATTTAATTAAAAACATATTTTTTAAAATTTGTAAATTACGATTTTTTGTATTAATGATATTAATTTAAAAACATAATAATACCTTTATTGTAACTCCACAAATTAATCCTACGGTTTGATTAAGCATTATCATTAAATGGTAAAAATAAATGTAATAAATATAGTTTCATGATTAAACCACGAAAAACCCACAGACAACAACGTAGCTAAAATTGATTAATAAGAATAATAATTACAAATAATCTGTATAGATATCTAAAAATAGCATTAAATAATTCCTAATAATAAATCATCTGGAGAAATACAATATTGGCTAATAATAACAAAATGTATGTTATTTATATGTTTGGTATGTAAAAATAGATAATCTCAAGTACGTTAAATGATTATTAACTTGGGAGCAGTGTTAAATTAATAAAATGTGTATACAAATATATTTTGTTAAATATTTAAAATTAAAACAGATATTATTAGGTATTTATAAAATGGAATATACGAAAGAAGCAAACTGCTCAAATTTAATAAATAAATTATAATAATATATAATAAGAATTACGAAAATAAAGACTTATAAATACTTACCCATGTTATATTTTTTAACTTAAAAAATATTTATAAAAGAAGTAGTGCACTGTTAGACTGCTTTACTGTGACTGATATAAAAGAGAAACTAAGGGTACGTGGTAGACACTCGACTATATAGTGCCTGTGTTTACACAACAGTAACCATAGAAACGGTTAGTTCGGAAATTAACCACCACCAACGGTCAATTTTGTTTTAATTTATTGAAAAGTAAAATAAAAAAAAAAATCAATTGCTTTCGGTTATTATAATTTTTTTTAATATCGATTATTTATGCTTAACGAACAAATACGTTATTTCTCTTTTTCTCCCCCGTCTAATTAACGTAAATTTATCTACAAACATAACTAACTAAAACGTACCTACCTATAATTATGTAATATCATGTTAAAAATCGCAATAAAATAAATATAAAACGCACACGTATTTGTATATAAATGGTAATAAAATTTAAACGTAACGACTATGAAACCGTTTTATTACACATAGATTGTATATAGTTGTCGAGATCCTTGTTTACTGTCTAGCATCAACATTTTTGACAAGAAAAATAAAAAAGTGCATAGTATAATTAATATTTTAGAAATATAGTAATATATTACCGATAAAACTATTAAAATTAAGATTTTAGATGATACACTTTAATTATACATTTACATTTCTATTTATCAATTTTACGAGATTTATTTTTCGAACTTCGTTCAACACTATAATATATTATTTTAGTTTAGGTAAATTAATTTGTATAAGCAAACAGATATACATTAAATAAACGGGTAAATAGAAGAATACCAAAAAAAAAGACGCGATATACTTCGGACGATGGTTGAGTCACTGTTGTAGGTGACAAGTTGGGAAAGTAGAAAAAACAAGGAGGAATTTAATATATATCTGTAAATCAGCAACGATAGATTATCGCTAATGAAAAACTATTCTGAACAGAGTTCTGTCAAACATATTGTGAAAGGCCGTAATATAATTACGAATTTCGTCAAAATTTGATATTAAAATTGTTAGAAAAAAAAAATACTTCATCACACTCAATTTTTTTTTTTTAACCACAAAGTACGACTTATAATAAACCTACTAATTTTTCAAGCATTTCAGTTTGATTTAACATTTTTAACTTTAAAGTACCAACCGAATAAAAATTACTTAAAATTAGAATGCCTATAAATAGGTCAACAATTGTGAAAATGTTTTAAAAATTTTAACCTACCAAATAAATATTATGTAAAAAAACTCGATCAATAAATGTTTAATAGCTTAAAAATGGCTTAAATGTTTCGAAAATTGTACAACGTCTAAAAAAGCAAATAGTAGTTTTCTATTCAAATTTTACGTCTCTGCAAATATTTTTCACTGTATCACAACAAAATAATAAAATTGAGAATACATTTCGTAAATTGTCCCATTTTTTCCAGGTCTTCCTATTATGAAAACCGCTGGGAAAATGAATAAGTACCCCTCAGATGAAATTTACTTACAGAAAAGGCACTAG
Source organism: Cinara cedri (assembly GCA_902439185.1). Classification (NCBI taxonomy): domain Eukaryota; kingdom Metazoa; phylum Arthropoda; class Insecta; order Hemiptera; family Aphididae; genus Cinara; species Cinara cedri. The sequence continues at coordinate 1,890,775 of CABPRJ010000950.1, forward strand.
GATTGAAAATCGGAGCTATATTTCTGGTACGTTGATTATTAATATATTTGCGGAACAATGTTACATACTATTAGACTGTTTATTTGCCTACCTAATAAATAACAATTTATCAACTTAGGGTTCAGCATAACCTATGCATCATATAATATAAATTAATAATTTTCGTTAATTTTTTTTTGTAAATGCTACTTTCTTGAATTCGTAATCACATTTTTGGGAAGATAGAGTGGGGACATATTATTATCGACTCTAGAAGAAGTTTGTACTAGTAGTTACATTGAAAAAAAATTATCCGTTTTTGATTGTTTTTTCTAACCTTTCTAACGACATTTCACACCATGGAGGGCGTGAAAAATTTGATGTTCAAATTTTATCATTTAGGTATATCATAGCAGTCATGCAAAAGGCAAAAAATACAATGACAATACAGTCTTTTGTAGGTGAAAAGTTTGGAAGGTAATAGTGGAAATTTATGTTTGGAAGGTATAAGTGAAAATTTAATATATATCTGTAAGCAATGATAAACCACTACTAACGAAAAACAGTTCTGAGCCGAGTTCGATTAATAGTGTTGCTTTGTCAATATATGTCATATTATGGTAAAATTATATATTTTTTAAATAATATTTATTTAATATTGTATATATTTCTCCGTGTTACCCATTTATCATGAAAAAATCTGGGAAATCAAAAAATGACATCCCTAAAGTGCCATCAGTTTTCTTTTCAAAAAGTGCTACAATTGAAAATTGGAGTATAATTTCTGGTACAAAAGTTGTTCAGATAAAAAAAAAATTGTATATACCTATACATTTCTTGCTTTGCTAAATTTTGCAAGAAATATTATAGGTAGTTTAGGAATCGCTTAGCACATAATTCTTGATAAAATGTTTAAACAATTTAGCTATAAGATAATATATAATTCAGAGTTTTCAATAAACAGTTTTAGAAATAAAAACCAATACTTTGGTAAAATTAAGTCAATTAATTTGTTCCATCCTCAGGATACAGCAGTTAGAAAACATATTATAATGCATTATTTTTTCATTGTTAAAAATGTGTTTACCCATATAAAATGATTTATTTAAATTAATTTAACTTAATTATTACAAAACATTCAATTTAAGTATATTTTCAAATATAATTTTATCAAAATTAAAATTAACACAAAAAATAGTACACTTTTTTTTTGTAGTCTTCATAATATAGTTATTTTTAATTATCCATGAATAGTTTAATTTTTACTTATTTATTATAGGTACTATGTATTACACAATGAAAGTAACTGTTATAAAAAACAAGAAACCTTGCAAGACTCACGATTAGGGTAGGATTTCTATAGGTTTCGTTTAAGCTGATTTAAGCTATAATACAAAAATAAGGCATAAAGTAAAAATAATATTTAGTAACTTATTTTACAATCTACCAAGATTTAAAAATTTTACTAAAAAAGAAATAATGTACTCATCATGCCAATAAATACAAACCATAGGGGTATTATTATTATTTGCTACCCATATATGATATTAACAAAAGAAAGGGGGGAAAGTAGTGCCATCCATTATGAAAATAAGCTCTTTGTTTGATTGCATGTTTGCATGTCAACCATGGGAATGAAGTGGTACCAGTTTGTTTGTTAGCAGTTGCCAAGGGAGACACCCATATAGAACAGTTTTCATAACCACAGTGTTAAATAAAATATTAATAAAATAATAATAAAACAAATATGGAGGTATTATAGGTATACAATATAATCCAGAATACAATCGCGTAATCGTGAGAATAAAAATGAAAATAATATATTATTTAATTAATAATAAATTTATTTATAAAAAACAGATTAAATTCTGAAAAAATATTATTTCATAGAATTTATTGTACAGTAACAACCTAATTACATTAACCATATGTGAATCTAACTATTTTTAAATACATATGACATCATAATTGTGTTTTATCTATTTGATTTGAAGTAAAATTGTATTTTCCATTAGAATATTGTTTAAATATTGGTATTATTAGTTCACCGAATAAATAATTTAACCCTAGAAGGCATTGTGATATAGTGAAACCACCTATTTTTTATATGTAATTGAGTGCTAAATTTAGAAATTTTTCAAAAAATAAAGTTTGCCTCAAATAGTTAAAATAAATTAAATAAAAGTATACAAATTTCTCGTTTAAATAAATATAAAAAGGTACTGGGTCTAAGTATTACTGAATAAAACAAACTATGTAAATAGCAAACGGACATACTTCACACAATGGATGGACCACTGTTGTAAATGAGAAGTTTGGAAGGTAGAATATAGAAGGGAATTTAATACATACAACAATAATCCATTGCTAATAAAAAATGATTCTGAGTTGAGTTTGGCTATACATGTTTTGAAAGGTCATAATATTTATAATTTGTAATAATAATAATAAATACTTTTTGTACATTTTTTCTATTGTCTCTACGTTAATCACATTCATTATGAAAACAAACCTCTGGAAAAATCAATAAATAACCTTCTGAAAGTACCATCCCAGTTAAATTTCCTTTCAAAAATGGGTATTCTACTTGAAAATCAGAGTAGAAAAGTAATTCATACAAAAAAAAAAATAAACATACAAGAAAATAATTGACTTATTTACTTTAAATTTGTTTAAATTAATTAAATTTCTCACTTATACCCAAAGTAGTACTAATATTGTTCATAATTTATGTAGATGTAATACTGTACTTCTTGAAATAAGTTTCTTTTTTTTTTAGGTTAATGTGAATAAAATGTTTAGAGCCTTTGTAGTTACAATTTATTTGTTATACGAATTTAAAGTTCAAAGTTTGATAAAAATTCACTGTATTTTGCATACAATTTTCTGATTTAGATTAAGAACATTTTTTTTTTGTCTCGACTAAACTTAACCTAACCAGCTCGAAAATTTGGCACAATGTTCATAATAAAAATTGTATGTTAATTTATATTTCATAGTTAAATTAATAATAAACATTAAAAATAAAATAATTTCCAAAATAGAAACTTATTGTTTTTGACATATTTAATTTAATGTGTTAGTTTTTTTTTTTGCATACCAATAATTATTATTAAGACACCACTATAAGATGAAAATTGCTACCCGAAGACCAAATGAGTAATAATAGATTATAATGTTTACTAAGCAATTCAAAAAACAAGATTTTATAATGAACCAGAAACTTAATCTTTAAATCAACCAGTTTAAAACAAATCTTAACAAAATTACTAAGAAAACTAAGTCATGTAAAGAGTAAAAATGAGAATAGTTCAGAATCGAGGATGTACAATATAATAATTCTTATACGATAACCAAAGTAATGCAAAACTCAAAAACTAATGATGATGAAGATAGTACTCAAAATATATTAAAATAAAACTTGAAAAATATATTGTCTACATTACAGAGCATGATATAATAAGACATATTATTTGTATTACTAAATGAAAATAATTTTCCAATTAAATTTCTGAAAAAGAACTTAGACAAATATAAATAACAAATTAAAGTTGTTTTAAGGAAATATGCATTCCGTGTTTATCTATCATAATAAGTTGGTTGCAGTTCATTAAAGTCAAACAGATTTGATAAATGTGTAACATTATCAAAATTAATAAATATTTAACAATAATATGTACAGAGATTAATATGATTATGTATTATTCCTACTTTTATATTATTAGACAAAGTACCTAGATAAAAATATAATTATGTATTTTTGATTTAAATTTATTAGTAATTAAATAAGTGCATAGATATTAAATATCAACAACAAAATATAGGTACTAAATAGGTATTTAATAATAATATTATAAGATACTAATTTTTTGAGGAATAGGAATACCACAAATAGGTATTACTAAAAGTATAGTTCAATTTACTAGTTAAAAATTATTAATTTAAATATTTTTGTGTCTATCGAGTTATTTTTTTTCTCTTTTCATTATCATTTTACTATCATATTAAGCATGTAAAAACACAAATTTTGAAAAACAAAAATTCTTAAAAATCACTTGAAAACTAAACTGCATTTGTTCAAAATAAGTTGCTATAGAAAGATACAAATCTTAAGTCTTATTGATAGTGTAGTACTGGAAATAACAGGGTAAATCACTAATCAATAATTATACACCAGTTCCAGAACACCACAATTTTCCCAACAATTACAAAAATTTCTTATAAGATTACCTGAGATTTTCTGCAAGTTATCAAACATTTGTAAATTGATTTCTGTTAGTGATTTACCCTCTGAGAAATGTCTGAAAAATGGTTATTATAGAAAAGTTATGACAAAAGTTAATCAGATAGATCATATACTATGACAAAAGTTTAAATTTAAAATTTAAGAGAGTTTGGAAGGGAAAAACCTAAGAAAATAGCACATCTTGAATATATCCAACAAATAATAAAGGACAAAGGAGATGTCTCGTATGTACCAACAAATGGAGGAGGGTTGTTAATTAATTTACAGATTGATAAGTATAGATAGGATTATTTAAAATATACCGAGCAAACAATTTAGTTTCTATTTTTAAGTTAGGTTAAACAGTTGTCCAAAACAAATTATTGAGTACCAGGTTAGTTTGTGATCTACAGGTTAAATAATATTGCAGTATACAACCAACTAATATTAGTCGAAAATTTCTAAAAACGTATAAAAAAAAAATTAAATAATTACACAGATTTTATAGTCAAATTAATGCTGTCGTAAATTAATAAATTGTGTCAACTGAAATATTAGAAAAATTATACATCTTTATATCTTTATATCAAGCTATAAATTAAATGACTACAAAAATGCATTATTTCTAAGTATCACATCTCAGTCAGTAAACTACAAACTATTTCAAATGCATTTAATCAGTAAAACCTCTTGTTAGTAGGATAGTGTTTAATACAAACTTTTTAAAGCATATAATAGCTTAATTATTACAAAATGTTACTATAAGACTAAATAATATAAATATTATATAGATATCTAGACTAAAAATTCCATTTTCACTAACCAGAGTAATTTACTAATATTATTAAAAGTACATTCGAGTAACTCAATAAAATATTATTAGAACCTCGAAATCTATAGCAAAATCTTAATAACAATTTTTTTTTTTAACAATTTTTAATAATTATGTATCATGATTTGTTCACAATATTGTAAATACTAACCGTTACATTGAGAAATAAAAATGAATTGTTAACCCGCCAAGCACCAATTTTTTATTGCAATACAAAATATCCATAAAACTGGTATTAATATCAGTAAGTCTCTAATATTATATTATTAAATAATTGGTTTTTTAATAATACAACGCCAAAACAAATATAATTATTTGCAGTTATTGGATCTATTTCAAATTAAAATTTAAAAAAAAAATATACTTCACGTATGGGTGGATCACTGTTGTAGGTGAGAAATTGAAAAGATAGAGGGGAAATTTAATGCATATCTGTATGCAACAATTAACCATTGCTAATAAAAAACGATTATGATAAAATTAATACATATGCATTTTTTTTTCTTTAATAATATATGTTTATTATTGTACCTATTTTCTCATTAATTATATAAACAGCTCGGAACATCAAAAAATCCATAAAATACCAACCCAGTCAAATTTCCTTTCAGAAGAAGTACAAAATTACTAGTAGAAAAGTTGACAGAAAAAAAAATAAACATCATTGTAAAACCAATACATTCTCACTCTGCTCAAAATCTACAACAGTAAAACAGTAGATTATGTTTATAAGAATTTTTTATTATATTTCATCCAATTTTATCTCATAGGTACCTTATACATAAAAATCATATTATATATTAAAAATCTGGTTTACTTAATGAAACGTTGTTTAACAAATATTGGGTTACATATCTTCATTTAATTTTGTGTACGAAATGTATATTATACATCTCAACAAAGCCAAAAATTTGGTGCATACTTTCCAATAAAAAGTTTTCAATGTAATATTCCAATAAATATAAATAGAACTCACACTACGCATAGAATCTAAGATCCATACTAAATATTTCTCAAACAGATACCTAGGTACCAAATACCTACATTCATAAAAAATTATAATCTTAAAAATGACACTTTATCTAGAAGTAATTTATGTATTATTAATGATAGGACCATTCTTAAACTGTCCTTTTAGTGCTATAAGCACCAATTATTTTTGCCACAAACTGGCAAAATTGTTAACTGTTATTAATATTTTACAGAAAAACAATATAAAAAGCTTAAATAACAATAAATCAACCTACTAACCTCAAAAATTATTCTGAAGACAAAGTACAATTTACACTATTAATGACATGTTTCGCTTACTTTCAAGTTATAATGTATTCATTTATAAATTAATAATTTTTTTTGAAGGCGTTTATGGACTGCGACCAAACCTTATACTTATACATCGAACAACTTCAGTAATTCTAACCTACCTACCTATTGGTCGACATAAACTTATATAATATTCATGTGAAAAGTTTAGAGCAGCAGTTGGCTATTCAGTGTTGTTCCATTCAATACCATGGCAACACACGAAACTAATAACACAAAATTAATGGTTAGGACTATATTGCAGTTTAATAGAAAGGGGTACGTCGTCGTTACAAACCATGATCGTACGCCTGTTAAAGAAAAGGTAATTAGTGGAAGGGTAGTGTACACTGTAAAACACATTACAAAATAAATAAATGTTTGTATGAATTCGTTACCTTTTCAGATCGCAAATGTAAATTAAGATTATGCTAAAGTGACTGAACGATTAAACTTTCCCACAACTGTTTTCCAATTTATTTTTTAAAAATTGCCGATAGTAAACAAACGTCGGACCGGTGTATACGGGGGGGATAACGAAACACCAGGTCGGCAGTAACAAAATGATTGCCGTGAATACATAAAATTTAACAACGAATCTTGTAGAGTTAAACAAAGAAAAAACTTACCTGATATATTAGAAATCTAAACGGGTTGACGTCTAAAATGATGAGAAACGATAATCCTGGTGAATATCGCAGACGAAATAATTCAACAGCAAAATATTATAGAAGAAATTATGACTTCAAAATGGCTGAACTACAACGCAACCGCTACCGCCGCCTTGCCCGCCGGCCGAACGTCCATGCTGAGACAACGTAGTAGAGGGGAGCATTTACCAAAGAGTACTATAAACATGTAAACACATACGTGTATGGCGGCCTTTCGATGGTTTTAAAAAACAATCAATAATATAAACTACATTAATATTAAATTGCAAATTATATATTTTAAATAAAGAAAAGTAATATAATGAACCCAAACAAATAACCGTTAAAATATTTTATTTAAATCTTTTTTTTTTTCGGTTTATTGTCATCTAATTCGTTTGTTTACTATAACAATTATTAGAATAATATTATAATTTATTTAAAACATATTTAACAATTTGAATAATGTAATGTGCTACGACAATGAATATTCCCGATTGTCTCCGAGTTTCCTCTCCTAAGAATATACACTTCAAAAATCCTACTTCATAGTTGAACTCCCTGAAAATCAATGGTTGGAAGTCCTAGGACTCCTTATAGTTTCCAAATTGTATTTCCTATGGAATCCTTTTGAGGAATATATAATTTAAATATTAGTACATCAAACGAATTTTTTATAAGCATTTATTACTCTTTTAATGTAATTAGCTGATTTTAAAATAATACTCATCAATTACCAGTACCTAGAAAAAATGTACAATAAATACAATACATATTTAATAAAATAGAATCCTTCATGTTAAAATTGTTACCTATATACAAAAAAAAGATTATATACAATATGACAATAGAATCATTTTAGTCAATTTCTAAAACAAAACAAAATATACAGTAGTAGTTCAGGTATATATGCTGACAACAAATAGTAGCAATGGAGAGCTAGAAGTTTATGAAAATATAGACAAATTAATTGAAAATGTTAAAAGAGAGGAGAATCTGGTAATAATGGGTGACTGGATGCCATTGTGGGGGAAGAAGTAAAGAACTTAACAGCATAGCTACAGTTTGGGAAGGCGAAACGATAGAGAGGGTCGTTTATTATAATTTTGTGCAAAATATAACTTAACAGTCACAATCACCATCGAAGAAGATACACATGAAAAATGGAAACAGTTAAAAATATAGCGAAGGCGCAAATGACGCAACTATTAAGGAATCCTAAAATATTAAAGAAAGTTGACAAAACTTGAAAGATACAATCATAAACACGGCAGTAAAAACTATAGGTCACATAAATATTACAGCAAGAAAGAACTGAATTACAACTGACTTAGGCCCATTCTCACCAATGTGAATGATGATTTTTAAACAGTTCATTAGATAATCGACTAATCGTGGTCGGTTGTCAGCCATAAACTTAGTTTAAGAATCAGATAAAGAACGGCCTATACACTGTTTAATATAATTTAGGTTGAGCATCAATGAATATAAAAAACAATGTCTTCTGAAATTCAAATACTTTGATACACAAAAACAGTCTTTTTTAGTTATCTTGAACCTTGGTAGCCACATTTATAGATAGTAATTTGAGGCAAATTAATATGTATTATTTTATTTTATTTGACAACAGCTCACTTTAAAAAAAAAAAAAATCTTTTCTAGCAAATCAAACAATGTTTCAAATAATATTATGAATCACACAGTTTTAGATGTATAAAATATAATTTATTTAAAGAAATAATATTTATTAAATATTAATCAACAAGTATGTAGTCTAAACAACTTGCTATAAATATAGAAATGTAAAAATATAACTATGTCTTAAAATATGTTATCAAATTAAGTGAAATTGGCGCTTTAAAAAGTTAAATTAAGTTCATTGTACTCTGTCAAAATATGTTATCAATATTAATAAATAAACAATTTTCAATATTTTATAAATTAAAATAATACCTTTAATTTTAAAAAAAATACTTTTACATTTAAATAAATAAACTTATATTTAAGTGCATATTCAATGAATTACAATATTTTACTCCGTACATTGTGATTAGAAATGTGTAAAATTTAGTTATGTTGTTAGTAATTTAACATAAATATAATTAACTACAAATAATTATATAAATATAATGGCCCTTAAATTTTAAATTAAAAAATTTGACAATTTTTAACATAAAATAAAAAATGAAAATATATAATTTGATTTGAAGTGATCTTAAAAATAATGTTAATAATAATAGGTCTATAACTTTTAGTATCCACCTATTTAAAAGAAAAAAAAAATGAAATAAATAAATTAAAAAGCTGAACACAACTATTGTACAAACTAAAATCTGAATAATTATGACATTCATTAAACATAATTAGTATGACCATACAAATATTTTATTTAAGTATACATAAAATAACATAAAACTTAACAGCCTTAAAATTTGATTAACACCAAAAAAAATCATTTAACTGAATAGAATTAAGCATTTGTATACATAAAATATATGTAAAATAAAAATTATAATATGACTTTAATAATATACTTAATACATTTGGAAGACAATATCTAAATCAAACTTTAGTTTTCAATTGAATATACAGAAAAAAATGTCAGTCATGGTAAAAATAAAACTTTAGTTTTATAATATAATTTAAGGCATAAGGATGACATATTTTTGCAATTAATAATAATAACTATTTTTAACTATGATGAATAAATATTAAACAAATTTTATATATTTTTTGGGATTTTTACACATAAGATAAAAAATAACATGTTATTTAATATGGAAGTGCAAGTACTATTATAGAAACCTATAGAATATTAATTTATGATTGCAAAAATATGCTTCCTAATAGTATATGGCATGTTTTGTTTTATAAAACAGGTAAAAAATTAAACATTTTAAATAATACTAGTTATTGTATATTTAAATATAATATATTAAATTTTCAGTGATAATCAAATGAAAAAACGATTTTTACATGTTTTTATGGTAAGTCAAATTAAAAAAAAAGAAAAGTAAATTAATAAGATCATTTGATCGGTTTACAAAATTACATAGTTCAACATAGGTATGACAAACATTTGACAGTAATATTATAACCATATTATATTATTAAGTACAATAAAAATCTAAATGTACCTATGTCTCTCTGGTCATATTTTTTTTTCATATATATAAACATATATAAAAAATGGTAAAATATATGTATTTTTTTAAGTTAAGTTTTTTTTAGTTGTATTGATTTTATGAACACTATAATATGATTAATACAAAAAAAATTGCAATAAAATAATAAAAATTAGTAGAAAAAATAATGCAAAAAAAAAAAAAAATGAATGACAAATAAAAATCAATAATTTTTAGTTTAATTGTTTTTTTTATGAAGTGGAGCTTTGTAATAAAATATTCCAGGGAATATTTTACATAACAACACATTTGTCTCCAGTTTGTGGATCACCCTAAAAAAAAAAATTAAAAATATATATAATATGAAATATCAAAATATTAAATACACCATTTTTTTAAATCAAAATTTAAATAATAGTATTATTGGGTTATTTTAAAAATTCATCTTTTTTACCATTATTCAGCTCATAGTTATAATTTGTTAATACTCTTGTTTCACAAGTTTACATTTTCACAATAGAAGTTATTACATTAGAGACAAAAAATTAAAATTAATTTAAACATGAATAGCTTAATATTGTTCACTACTTACTGGTTGGTGAAATAATTCTCTTTCATATTCAGAATAGCCATCATTAGTCCGTGAATGAGAAACCTGTCCTTTTTTAAGTTCATGAGTAGCTACTTCCTAAAAAAAAAATATATATATATATATATATGTACTTATTTGTGTTCAAGGTAATAGTACAGTTTAATTGTACAATAAATTTGAACAAAAAATGACAAACAAATTGAAAAAAAAGACAATTAAAAACATTGAATTAGTAAACAAGTTTTTAGTAATTCATTACATTGTTTATGTTTTGTATTCAATATGAAAACATTGTAAATTAAATATAAATTTACACGTTAAGTAATGCTAGTGACTAGTATTTTTTTTTTGATTACTTGCAAAGATCAATACCAATGAAATTAAAAATGTTTTTTGTTGCAATTTCTACTTTCAAAAGATAAATAAATAAACTAATAATGAACCTAACCTGTCCATCAGGATTTAAAAGAATTGTAGCCATTAGATCTCCAATGACCCAAACTTGAGTATTCATGATGATTGAACCAGCATTAGGTTCATGTACTTGATTAGTGGCAGTAGATGACCATATAGTTAACCAATTGCCAGCTCCTAATTTTAATGTACGATGGAATTTATATACAGTAGAAACATTATCCCCAGCAGTTGTACGCACTAATTCATATCCACTCAATGAAACTTCCTAAAAATGATTATATTTATATTTCTTCAGTAAAAGTAAGATAATTGAAGTCTGATATTTACTTTAGATCCTTTGTTGTACAATTTTACAAACTGCCCTTCTGGACACACTTCACTAATTTCAATATCACTAGTTGAAGAGGCAGTAATGATATTGGAAAATTCATACTCTGTTGTATCGCGTTGAAACAATTTTCTTTTTTTACCTCTAGGACTACCTACTACTGATGTATTCGGCGTAATACTTAATCTTTTCTCTTCGCTTTCTAACAGTTTACGATAAGCACTAATTTCCATATCTAATGCAACTTTGATATCCATTAAATCTTGATATTCTTGTACTTTCTGGGACATATCATCTTGCATAGCAGTTAATTGCTGATCAAGTCCTTGGATTTCAGAAATATATTTGGTTCTTTGACTTTCTTTTAATCGTTCTAAATCGGTCATTTTTCTCTAAAAAAAAATAATAAAAAATAACAATTAATAATGTTTAAGAATATGAACAAATAAAATGAAAACACACCAAAAGATCATTATTAGAAGCCAATAAATCATTTATTTGTTGTGTTAGTTCAGTAATACGTGAATTTGCAGCATTTATGTCTTCTTGTGCTAACTCCATAGCTTTTTTTTTACGTTGCAATTCATTCTCCAAATTTTGAAACTGAAAGTAAAAATTTAATTACTTATGGTACTTGTTTTCATTAAATTACTGAATATACCTTGCTATCAAATAACTCAGAAATTTCTTTTTTATTCCGTTTGACATCTTCTTCAGCTTGTTGTCGCAGTGTTTGAAGTTCAAGTTGTAATTTATCTTCATACTCTTTTATTAAACGTCCATCTACTTCTGTAACAGTCTCAGTACGACAACTAGTTCTTGTATCATTCAGTTGTTGTTTATGGACCTATGAAAAATTATGATTTATTATAAAAGTAAATTACATAAATGTGTTACACCCTTTACCTCTTCTTTGAATTTAAAATTTTCCCTCAAACTTTGTAATTTGTTTTCAGCTGCTACTCTTTGTAAGATTTCTTCTTCTAATGTTTTTTGAACATCCTTAACAGTTTTTTTTTCTGTTGCCAATTCTTTAGTTAATTTCTGTAAACAAATAAAAAGATAAAAAAATCAAGTTATAGTTTTGCAATATAATTAATATACAAAATTGATGAAACACAATTAATTCAGGCAGTTAAACACAAATCAAATTTGGTTCTTTTTCGTTATTTAAACTACCTTCCAATCACTTACCTATTTGTTATCTCAACTACTGTAAGTTCAGTCAAAGATATCTTTGTTAAAAGCATTTAAATATGATTCATGGCAATTTTAAGTTGAAATAATTACATGCACGCAGTATGTATGGTAATTATTATAAAAACAAATCAGAGACCCAGGAAAATTTTTGAAATCGATGAGTGTGTTTTCAAGAAAAAATAATAACGTTGGAAGGGTATTACCACAACTGTGGATATTTATAGGCATTTTTATTGAAACTAATGCAATATTTATTTCACTGACTGAGATAATTTGTAATATTATGCAATTTTAAAAAAAAAAATGGTAATTTTATTTTACTTATTATAAATCTCTAATGCTGTGACAACAAAGTATGATTAGTAGTTAAGACAACAGAATAAAGAGAAAAGTACAAACGATTTTAAATATTAAAATTGGTATTCAAAACAATGTCTTGAGATTTATAGATTTCTAATAGACATTTTACATTACACAAATCATTCCAGAGAATTAGTAAGTAACATTTACAAACTATTTTTATTATTTCTCTAAATTATACACTTATAATCACATAACAAATATAAGTTATCAAATAAAAAAAGGGCTTACTTTATTACTGTCTTTTAAGTTTTTGTTATCGATTAATGTTTGACCAAATTTAGAATTCAATTCATTAAATCGGGCAATATATGGAGTAGCTTCTTTCAACTCTTTAGTTGCTCTATCAAATCTGAAAAATAATTTTAAAAAACTTACATTAAAATTTAATAATTTTGTGTGTACAAAGTTAGATACAATTGTATGACTAGTATAACCCAATATAAATATAGGAAGGCACTAATAGAGTATTAATTAAGTAACAAACTTTATAAAATATGTAATTGACCACTTACAAGATCTTATTACTATTATTATTTTGCTGGTAAGTGATTTCTTATTGATTAAATTACAAATTAATTAGGGTTTCACTAAAAAAATTCAATATAAAATGAAATTATAGAACAGTAAACTTTTTAAATTTTTAATGTCAATATAATTTAACCTACTCAATGATTTTATTGGTTTGAAAGAAAAATTATAACTTAATGAATTTGATAAAATGATTATTATAATAAGGCACAGAACATAATAGGTATATAAAATAAAAATGTACTAACTTGGTTTTGAGCTCTTCAAATTCCAAAATTTTTCGCCTATTTTCCAACTCTAAACGACTTTTTTCTTTAGCCTCACGGTCTAGTGCATTTCTTAAATCCTCAATCTCCGACTCAAACAGTACTTTAACGTTAGTTACCTCCCGGGTTGTCACCTCCTGAGACGAATGAAGTTCCTTGGTCAGTTTTGAATTTTCGGTTTCCAAGTATTTGACGCGGTCAATATAAGCGGCCAAACGGTTGTTCAAATTTTGTAACTCGTGTTTTTCCTGTATTCGACTGAACCGAGTCGGGCTTAATGTTCCCAGGCGTCTGCTCTTCTCGCTGTTTGTCGTGCTTGTTGATTCATCAGGCTGCGGCGTATTCCTGGCCGCGCTGCCTTTTCTTGATACCCTCTGCGACATTGCAACGCTGGTAATGGATCACCTCCGTAACAACAATATTCGCATAAAACGCGACAAAAAAAAATATATATAAATACGTCAAAAATAATATATAAGACACTTTATTAATAGCAAACGATAGCGGTTGATAATTAGAATATTGTTTTATAACAAAATAACATAATGATCGGTCAACAAATAATAACATTCAACGAAAATCAGCCGCCGGGCCTTGTATATTGTATACACGAAAATCTTAACGGGGGTCGGGAACCCACGCCTACAGACGCCGACACGCTTATTACAGTGTAACCAACCTCTTTCGAAAATGCGTTAGTAAATAATAGGTATTATAATCAATAATCATAGGAAAGAGATTAGTGAATGTTTTTGTATGGTTTCCGACATTCTTAATTGGATTCAAAAAATCTGAATATTAATACCATATGTGAATAATGCATAGACCATACTACCATAGAACTAAAGATTAAAAGCGTATAAGCAACTTGAAAAATGAAGCACTGGCGATTGAGAATCTATTGGTAGTGCGCAAGAGCGATTAGTCACCCGAGTTAATAGTCAAATTATTACTTATGATTTATGTGAGACTAGACAACGGACTAAGATATACCTAGTCCGTGGACTAGTCATAATATTATCTATGAAATATCTATGGTTTTTGTAGCTATGATTTTGAGGTAACGTGAAATTTCATAACAACGGTAAACTATGTGAAATAAGCGGTATAATATTATTAGGCGTGCATTAATAGGTAATAATAATTAACTATATTATCAAAATACGTGTAAATATGCATCTAGATAGCGTTTGGGACGGAAAGACAAATACACTGTCAATAATAATAAGCACCTACTACCTAGGTAACTCAATAGCGCGCTGTGCTATGAATCATGCATGAGCCACGACGAAGGTCTCCGAAAAATATTCGGTCACGTTAAGTTTAATATGTATAGGTAGGTAGGTACCTATGAAACATGTATAAATAAGTATAGCTGAATATTTTAAAAACCAAACGAAGGTACGGCATTTCGTCTGAACACCGCTTTTATAGAAAAAAAAACATTCATTAGAACTATTCGAAGGTCAATCTTAATAAAAAGGTCACCGCCGGTGATGTGAAGCTCTTTGATATTATAATAATATTTTAAATGTAATAGGCTAGGTAGATAGGTAGGTACCTACCGACCTCTACCTATGTAATCCTGTAATAGGTAAACTGGTAAAAAACGGACGGTGATGTTAAATATTATAATGAGGTCAATATTTAGTCAATATTATAAAATTAATTATTATTAAGTACTTATATAATAGGCGCGATACCTATATGCACAAATACTATATACATACTGCAGTTGGAATTTAATTTCGTAAATTATATTAAAAAAATAATAGATAAAGAACAATAATAACATGCGTATCTTTTTCGGACGTGTCATAATATAATATAATCGTGAACTATATCTTACTTCTTAGACAAAATTATTGGTTACCGATGATCGCTACATATCATCTTCTAATTAAATATTTAAAATTAATTAGGTATGAAATATTGTTCCAGTATCTAATAATACGGTGTTAAGTTTACTTACTAATTTTTTTTTTTTTAATTTTTATTGTAGTCATCACGAATTGTATTCATGCTGCAATAGGTCGACACAATATATTTTGTAATATTCTGAAAATTAATTTACTTTTTCAAAAAGTTGTTATTGTGCAAGTGACGTAATTACCCAACCATCGGGGTCATATAATAATAATAGTATGATGTGTTTTAAAATTAATAATATATTTTTTTTTTATTTGATCTTATTTTAATATTACATAGATAATTAGGGGGACCATATTTAAAAATAAAAACTGGACAAACAATTTAAGGTTTAATACTCTCTGAAAAAAAAAGACTTTCAATTTCTCTATTTTACTGTAACAATTAAGATCATTTCTAAGTACTAGGTTTATTATTTTAATAAAACATTTGTTAGTATGTATTCCATTTTATTGTGAGTTTGAAAAAATTTTAAAAATATTCTTATTTTTACTGGATTGATGGCGAATGATCATTGCCATCATTGCATGCTCTATTAGAATCTTTGTCATATATTATTTATTTTGTGAATTAATTGTGTAGTAATTATTTTGGTTGTGTAAAAGAAAATTATAAAATATTCTCTCTATTGCATAAGTTTCAGACATTACTAGAAAATATTCTACCAAAAGTTGTTGATACAAATATATTACATTTTAGATTCCGAGTTGAGCGAGAAATGTATTAGTTTTACAGAGATGTTTACTTTTTTTTTTTTTTTATGGGCAACTTTTTTACCAGAAATTTTGCTCCAATTTACCATGAAAGTACTTTCCTGAAAGAAACTCAATAAATGGAAAAAATGGGAAAATAGATACAATATTAAACAAATATTATTAAAGAAAATATATGATGCATATGTAATTATTTTACCATAATATGACATTTTCGAAAAAAATTAGCAGAACAATAAAAAAGACTTTTTTAAAAACGTTTGTATGGAGTGTCGCTTTATACGGCTGCGAGACATGGGTTATTAATGAAAAGGAAAAAAGATCCCTGGAAGCATTTGAAATGTGGTGTTGGAGACGAATGGGAAAAATAAACTGGACAGAAAGAATAACAAATGAAGATGTATTGACCCAAGTTGGAGAAACAAGGCCCTTAATTAAAGCCATAAAGCGACGACGATGGGACATGATGGGACACGTTTTACGTCATGACGAAGAATTGCATCATACTATAATAGAAGGTGCAATTGAAGGACGGAAACCACCAGGAAGACCAAGAAACTCGTACATATCTCAACTGAAAAATGACGTAGGGTTTGATACATACGCCGGATTAAAAAGACTTGCTGAAGATCGTGATAAGTGGAGAGCGAAGTTAAAAACGTTGTAAACCAACCTAATATAGGATGAAAAAAAAAAAATATATGACATATTAAATATATTATTGACAAGGTAACACTATTAATAAAACTCCGCTCAGAATCGTTTTTCGTTAGTCATGGTTAATCATTGCGTTCAGATATATATTAAATTTTCCTTCTACCTTCTCAAGTTCTCACCTACAACAGTAACCCACCAACGTACGAAGTATATCCGTCTTTTTCTTTTTGAAATTGTGTAGACACTACACCATTTTTTCACAATTAATATTATGCCATTTTTTAAATGATTCTAATAATTTATTTATTTTATTTGATTTTAAGTACTTTTTGGTGTTTGATTTTATTATGCCTCTCCCTAATGAATTTCCTGACAGCGTCCATACAACCTACCCTTGGAAAAAAATTAGCTCACTTAGCTCTTATATATTAAATAAAGATTTCCTGAAAAACCATAAACGATAAATACCTACATGAATGTATGACGACGATGATGACTTAGATCACAATTTAATATTAATACAGGTACCTATGTAAAGTGATATAAAACTATAAAATAATATTAATTTTAAAAAAGGAAACAAAACATATAATGACCACAGTTTAGTGCTTAGTAATATTTCTAACAGCCTATAATACGACCAAGAGAGGGGGGCACACCCCCACTGGATTCACGTCTGACTCACTGCCCAGCAATCTAATCTTGTATTTATTCGTATATATTTGTATCAACATATCATGTTATTATAGAAAAATGTAAATAAAAGCGTTCAGAAATTGACACTGGTGTGGCGATAGTTGATGCCTGATTTACCTGTAATAAATATAAATACTACAGTATTATTGTTCTATTATTTGTATGTCGTTATGGCGCTAAACATTCTATACAACGAAAGGTCCTAGTAACTACAAGATTATAATTTATTATTAAGTCTGGTAAGATATCGTATGGTACTGTAGTATAATAGATTTATCATAATATTTGACCGTACAGTTTTTAATATAAACATTTTAAAAATGATCGATGTGTTTTACGCGAAACTAAAATGAGTAGGAATTTAACAAAATTAATTACATTCTGACAGATTTCAGGTTGTTGTCGACATTATTCATACAAACCTATTATTACATGGCTAAACATTGGCCATGGGACATTAAAACTTCGACTAAAATTAGATATATTTAAAAAATATAAAATATTCACTCCTTAAAACGGTTTTAATAAGACAGCTAGCTATTAGGTACTTACTCGTACTTGGCAAATTAAAATTACTTATAGTATATAATATTACTAACTATTAGATATTCGTTTTTGATAGTTTTTTATTAATAATATTGTATAAAAAAATTAATAAAAAGTTTCATAAATTAACAATATTATCACCTAGTATTACCTAATAATAATAATTACAAGAATAAAAAAAAACAGTTTTTTATAATCATATTTATAGAGCTGGGAAGTTCATACATTTTGTGCGTTTTTACCTTTATGGATGACAATATGTTATGACTCATGGTCGTTAGTCATTACAGTAATAATACAAATAGCTTTATGACTAAACTAATAACAGATCTGAAGCTAATTTAAAGGAGGGGTAAACTGAAAATAATTTCGGGGGTTCATTTATTTAAAATGTACTATACATGCAGTTGAATACACTTAGGTAGTATTACAAAAGTAAATTAAAATTAATTTTGAATACAAAAATATTAAAATGGTTTTACTTTGATGAATGTGGTAGGTATGTGTAAATTTAATTTGTGTCTATGAACAGTTGTTCACTGAAGTTAATTTTCTACCGGAAATCTTACTCTAATCAAAAAACGCTAAATAAGTTAAGCTTTTTATAGTTCTATGGATTTAGTTAATTTTAGGAGATAATTTTTTTATTTTCCAAGCAGTTTTCATAATAATTAGAAAAAATAGAAAAAAAAAAACAGAAAAGTTTAAGGCAATAACGATTTCATTATTTTAAATTTTGTTTTTTTGTAGTAATTTATTTAACTAATATTGGCTATTTCTAAGCGTGATAAAATTTTTGAAACATTTTAGCGATCATTCATATCATTAATCCGTGCTTATAACCGTGTTCATAATATATTAATAACCACGAACACTCTCATCAGGACTTGAGGACTCCCATTCTACTGTGTTCATGATAATTAACTATCGTTAATTTGATAACAGTTATCAAATACATAAATAATCGATCTTTGATAGTTAGATCTTTTACTGGTATATTACACATAATATGCACACAACACTACTCTATGGTATAGATAGATATATTTAGTACACCTAGCATAGAATATAGATATCTGTGTTATATTATGATCAGGGACTAAAGGCCTACACATTGATCTGGTTGAGCCAACAGGTGGTCTGACCAAATCAGGTGTTGTGTGCAGACTGCAGACACACCTCCGCACAACGAAGTCAGTTAAATTTTAAATAATTTTACAAAATCTTCAAGACAAAATGTGGATAAAACATTAAGTACAAACGCATTATGGTATCAATGTCCACTGACTGACTGATAAGCAAAATTCGTCCACACACGATCCGATTTAGGTAGTCAGTTGATTAGGTGGTCAGACGGCACGGCCACCTGACAATCACAATCCGACAGTTTTAGACTTTTAGTCAGACGACAGACACGATAAGGTCTATACACGCCCTGATATTATATCTGACTTGACCAAATTATCCTGTCCGCTCGATCAAATCTTATAGTGTGTGCCTTAAGATACAAGATTGGTTTACTGTTTAATTACGGCATAGGTATATAATAGAAACGAATAGGCCATTTCTACAAAAATTGTGTGTTAGGTAGGTGATGTTCCCAGAAACATATAAGCATTATATATCTTTTATATTATACTCATGGAAGTTCGCAGGAAATTTATTAGTGTGGGGTAAAACGAAATTAAATTATATATGAAATTTTGCGGGTAGATGCCCCGTATAACTTCCTTCTTGACGCCCATGATTATACTTAAACATGTATAAAACAATACATATACACTATCACAATTTCTAAAGACCATAGACATGTTTCTTAACATGTCTATGCTAGAGACTTATAGAAAATAGTGAGCCTTAATTGGTTATATTTCAATTAATAATAGTTTTATGATGATGATAACACAGTTAAAATATTATCTTATTTTCTGGTTTTCTCCTAGAGGAGGTATTTACTTTATTATCATCATTATTAAACTGTTGGCATGTTACCAATTGAAATACAACCAATCAGGGCTCACTATTTACTCTGAGTCTCAACTCTCAAGCGAATTAGCGATGTGTGGTATGCTTATATCATGAACATATAACCAAGGTAAATCCACCTTGCATATAACATTTAGACGTATAAAGAGATGAACTGCGCGTTGTGTATCCCTCACTGTATAAAACCAGATATCAACATGTAGAAAGATAGACTATATTTCAGGTCAATCATGGAAAAATAAATAAAAAAATGTTCTTAAACTCTTAATGCACACTGTACACGGACCCTTGATGAAACTTTTAGAGATTGCGGACCTTTTACCAATACCCTTTTTTTACAAAAATCTCATGTTATCATAATCAATATTTACCGATATAGCCGCCGCAGACGACCAACATGAATATCACGGACACCCAGTTTAAACACCACTGTTCTAAATAATTGATTTTAGAATATATAGATAGCCCGTGGCATAGGGATATTAGGCAACTAATATAGAGGGCTTCCCTTGAGAGAGTAGATAGTACAGTTATAGGTATTCAACAAATTATTTATCTGGAATGTTTATTGTTTCGTTTACTAAAATACTACTGGACCGATAGTTTACGCTGTTAGGAGAAGGTTTAAAGCTATTGTATTATTATCCCCCCCAAAACCAGTTTCTAAGTATTTTTGGTACGAACATTTTTTGTTGTTTTATAGGTAATGTTTTACGAAATAATACGGATGACAATGATTAGACGATAATTTATACAACTAAGTAAAATTGAAGTATGTCCGTACACTTTTTTAAATATTATTATTCACAGTAAAATTGTTTTGGGGATTTATTTCCAGGATTACCGTATTCTGAACCATTGATTAAATATTGTATATTTATGATTGAAGAGAGCTTTTCTCCTAAATTTTTCAGAGTCCGACAAATACAATAGTTTTAATTGTTAAGTCAGCTATTGAGCTAAATATTCATAGTTAATTAGGTAAACAAAATATAAGGTTCAGATTTTTTTTGTGTAGATACTTACCTATCCTCAGGAGATAAATAATTTTTTTTTTTTTAGTGTTTTTTGGGGATTTTAGAATCCAGTCTCTAATTATTATCATATTTACATAAATACTAGTAAACATACTTTTGGTAAACAAGCTACTGGTTTAGACCGTTATGAAAAATTATAACAGAGATCAGGTATGTATACTACTATAACATACTTACCTATGTTTCCATTTATGTTTATCTCTACAAACAAACACACTCTTAAAAAAAAAAAAACATTAAAAAGCCGGTAGTTACGTAAATAAATAAGTATATCAACTAAATTTGTTTTGAATTAAAATTAAATCATTCAATACAAAAATATATACTTATACCTAATTATATTTCTTTCTAATAATTATATTTAAAAATAAATTGTTCAAGAATATCCAAAAACCATTTTCGTATGAAATAACTAACTCTAATTTTAGATTTTGAGTGTAGCCATTCAATTATTGATTTTACTATGATGTGTGTAGGGTAACGTCCGGTATTTTAATTTCGTGTTTCGTTGTCTTGACGAAAGTTATATGGAACGCATTTTGTCTCGTTTTTTCAAGTATATCACATATTAATCCAATTTTTTTTTTACTGTTAGTGTTAGTATAACTTTTGAAATGTTTATTATGATGTCTGTAATTACTTCGGCACAAAAGTACACATAAAAAAGGAGAAAAACAAATTGACCAACTATCATCGTCAAAATAGAATTGATTTTACCTATATTTTATTTGTATTTAAACAATTTTCATACAGCATATATTTATATTGTTCCTTTATATTATATGTATAGTTAGGTTAACTTATTATACGTTATATTTAATCTGTTTTTGAAGGTCTCGTATTTTTAATGTCACCATAGATGTGTTTTTTTAAAAAACTTCTAAAAGTTAAAAAAAAAACTTAAACACTGTTAAAATAAATTCTATTTATAATACCAATATCAGAGTTCACTATATCTATGAGTACTAATCACATACTCAAAAATGACAAAAATTGTACTTAGAGAAAATAGTCACTTGCGCCAAATTGCTTTTATAGAATCTATAACAATAGGTCGATTAAGATAAGATTATTTTTCTTCTTTGGTACTATATACTTAGGTTTATTTTTATTTTTATCTACTTTACACAAATTTAATTTTTCTATAAATGTTGGTAGGTACCTACATATATATATATATTTTTAAATGATGATAAAAGAAGTAAACTAAGGAGGAAATTATACATATTCCCTTTAAAACTCCTTTATTATATATCACGAAAATTATGACATTGTGTACTTGGTACATTGTTATCGGTAGCTAATAAATCATAATATATAGATATTAGGTATTTACTAGTTATTATTGAATATAATATATTATTATTTCTTTATTAGTATAATATTATACCTAACCCATTGATGTAATTTATAAATAAATGTCATGAGCAATAATAAAATATAAATAATGTGTAATTATTGCCATTAGTCAAACTGTACAAATATATAATATATACTGTAAAATAAACTAAAAATAAAAATAGAAAAATCTAAAAATAAACCAATAAACAATAATTAATGAGAAACTATTGAATTCATTGTTATCTATTCGATTGGAATAGGTATAATATTATATACTTAAAAATAAACAATTTAAAATATTCTAAAATAGTTTTGGAATATCTACTGTAAATGTTTAACCTCTAGCAGTCTCGTGTAACATTTATTTAAAAAGTCATAATTCTCAAAATTAAAACTTATGTTACAATAGGACATTAGGTTAGAAATATGCAATAATTATAAAATCAATATACACCATACACCCCATATTATGAATTATAATACAATCGGGGTAGATGCTAATACATTAAACATTATTGTAATAAAATAATAATTATACAACTACCTCCTCGCTATTTTAAGAATATAAAATAAATGAATAATTTAAATATTATAGCTAATCAAAATCATATTGAATTATTTAAAGGGGTTTAAATGGTATAAATCTAAATTCCTATTTGCATAACATTCAAACACATTTTTTACACCAGATCATAATATTGCCTATGGATCTGAACCATAAGTACCTTAGATTTTAGGAATACAACTCAGAAAAAAATAAAAGTTCAAAATATTAGTATCCACTTCTAATTAGTGTAAGTATTACTATGCCGGTAAAAAAAGATACAATATTAAAATATTATTTATTATTTTAATTCTTAACACATAGTTGTTATGAAATTCCAATTTGAATTTTAAATGTTTTTTTTCAGTTTACCAATAATATGAATTAGAAAAATATCTTTTAACTTTTATTTTTTGAAAAAATTTAATAGTTTTTAATATAAATGAATGTTGAAATAACAATGCTTCAACTTACTTTAAAAATGTGTGGTATGTATTAAATATGTAACAAAATAATATACAATATTTTTCGAATTTTGAATAGCTAATATGAAAATGGAGATTGAAGTTTGAAATTAAAATTTCAAAATTTCATACAAATTCTTTTACTATTCCAGGTTTCCAGAAGCCATGATAACCATGTACAATTATTATAATAAGTATTTACATGTCACATATTATATTATTTAACTATTATTCATTATCATTAACCAGCATTTTTCTCAGGAGATTTGAAATCTGTTATTTTTAAATATATTCGTTAATATAGTGATTTATTGATTAACAATTTGAGATGATTCATTTAAGCTTTATTTTTTATTTTTATACCCCTACTCTTTATATCTAAAATGAGTATCCACTTTGGATTTTAAATAGTAATCTCACTCTTTCAATCATAGATTTAAATAGAGACTATTTTTTTTAGACATGTTGAAGGTTGTTAAGCTTTTGCAAATAAGATAATTAATTACAAGTTTAAATCACATTATTGTTTATTTAATAACATAAGTTAATTTGTATATGTAAAAAACTAATTTTGCATACAGTTTTAAACATATTTCCAATACTTATAAATGATTAAACATTTATCAAAATATTTTGTATGGAAATCAAGTTGACATGACAATACAATATGCTATTTTTTTTCTATTCAAAATAGTATAAATTAGTACAATGCAGAGTAAAAATTATAAAGTATAACCAATGACTCCATGTTTATGTTATAAACTAATAAAATAGCATAAATTGTTCATAACGTTGATTGATGATACTGATAACCAATGTTGGTAACAGCAATACGAATTCTACGGTTTCAGTAAATCATATCATAAACTATTAAATTTATTACAAACATTTTATTTCAGAAACAACCCATGCATATTGTTTACTTTTACTGTTTAAACTGATAATATTGAATAAAGTTAAGTTTTTCACGTTTATACTGTTAAGGGAATAAAATAACTTTGAAATTAAACAAAAATACAATTATTAGTCTGAAGTAAGTAATATTGGCATAATACAAAAAAAAAAACCTATACCTTCATTTTGATTCATTAACAGTCTTGTATAATAGAAAAAGTATATATGTTTACAGGAAAATTAGTTTATGTTTATAGCTATAGGTACACTAAATTACATTTTCAAACAAGAATTAAAATCATAAAAAAAAAAATGTAATTAATGTTTTCTCAAATTAATTTCTAAACAATAGTCATTTAAATAAGTACTTGGTATATTATGCATTCTTTAGAACCAGTAGATTATAACATAATCTGCATTAAATCTTATATTTAAAATAATATATTTTCTCATATTTGTTAACAAGGGAATTTATAGCAAAATAACTGTTAATACCATGTTTAGTCATCAAATCATTGAGTCACATATTAGTGATATAAAAGAATATTCAGAAGTAAGTACTCGCATAAAACATAGGTTTTAAATGAGACCCATTA
Source organism: Cinara cedri (assembly GCA_902439185.1). Taxonomy (NCBI): domain Eukaryota; kingdom Metazoa; phylum Arthropoda; class Insecta; order Hemiptera; family Aphididae; genus Cinara; species Cinara cedri. The sequence goes on from CABPRJ010000950.1 coordinate 1,915,985, forward strand.
ATTATTATTCAATTATTATAAACATTGAAAATAAATTTAATTAAAAATCTAAATTTTATTAGTAAATTTCTTAAAAATTACAAGCATATAAATATTGGTTAATGAACAAACGTAATAATAGTATTTAAAAAAAAAAAACTAAGCTAAGGAATACATTATGGAATTCCTGGCACAGCAGGTCCATAAAAAAAATGTATATATATATATTTTTTTTTATATATATATATATATATATAAATATGTTACGATACAGAAATATTGTATGTTAAAGGTAGCGAAAAATGAGTCTTATTAAAATGGTTCAATTATTTTGTAGTTTCAACTTTATTTTTACAGAACAGTTATTATAATATAAAAAATAAAGTTAAAATAAGTTACAAAATGCACTATGATTAGTGATTACCCGATAAAAATTTTCCCCAATAGTTTTGCTTTGTACACATTTTGGCAAACAATAGGAATACATGATTATAATTATGTTTATTATAGAAAAATAAAATGATATATATACATATAAATATATATATATATATATTTTGTCTTGCACCATGATTTGTACAATCAGGTATATTTGTTTTAAATGCTGAAAATCCTTACAACGACATGGTAAATTGAAAAATTGTATAAAAATATGATATATTTTATTTTCTAAGTAGATTTTTATATTCTCAAATATGACATCACTTACAACAAAGTGCACTTGCCTTTCTTCTTTTTCTTTACTTGTAATGCGGCTCTTGTCGATGTTTCAAACACTTCGCGTACTCCTTCTTTGCTTTTGGCTGAACATTCCAAATAAGCAAATGCGTTGATCTTTTCGGCCATGGCTCGTCCTTCTTCTGGCCTCACTGGTTCTTGTTTCATCTTACTCAGCTCACGTATTGTATTTGGATCATTGCGCAAGTCTTTTTTGTTGCCGACCAATATGATCGGCACATTTGGACAGAAATGTTTTACCTCCGGTGTCCATTTCTCTGGGATGTTTTCTAACGAGTCTGGTGAGTCTATGGAGAAACACATAAGGATCACGTCCGTGTCAGGATAGGACAAAGGTCTTAGCCTGTCATAATCTTCTTGTCCCGCTGTATCCCACAGCGCTAGCTCTACTTGTTTACCATCCACTTCAATATCAGCTACATAGTTCTCGAACACGGTGGGTACATATACTTCTGGGAATTGATCTTTGGAAAACACGATTAACAGGCATGTTTTTCCGCAAGCACCGTCGCCGACGATGACAAGTTTCTTACGGATTGCTGCCATTATGTCGGAATGTTATGCTTATCAAAAAAAAACTAGGCGTTGGCCCTGTTCTGAATTTAACTACAAAATCGATTAAAAATACACAATTGATCGCACTTACAAAATAAATACAAAACTTTTAAACGAAATATAAACGATTACAAGTATGCAATTAACTGATTGGTAAAACTAATAATAAAAAAAAAAAGTTCCGAGTAAATTACGGACCGAATGAGCTCATCACAATCGTCAATTATTGGATAATTTATCATTACTGATATACGGGGAACCAATCGCTTCGCCTAAACGACACTGTGACCAAACGACGTTTTTTCCACAGGCACACCAACGTGGGCAGTTTGTAGCCTTATATTATTATTATTATAATGGCAGTAAATGGCAGCAGCAGCTGTTAAACAGGAATAAATCCAATGTCATTTATTGCTCCTTGTGCCTCGCCTCATCCCTAGGCCAAAAATAATATACCATTTGCCATTTTGTTTTGAATATTATGTTTTTGATCACGTATATACGCATTAATTCCCGTAGAATAATAATTTACAGTAGGTACCTACTTATAATCTTTTTGCCAGTTGTCGATTAACTTTTTTTAGATATAGAATTATGAAAACATAATAATATTGTGCATATTGTACACGGGTACGATAAAATCAATTAATGGAACAAAGTCAGTTATGACAAAATTCCGGATGTATGATCTATAGATCAAAACAACATTGAAATTCGAAACATAAGAACGAAGCCCATAAATTGTTTACCTTTACACCAACAAATTAGGTTTATATTTAATTAAGATAAAGTATCAATTAGAGAGGTACTTAGCTTATCTTACTATATATACCTAAGATACCTAAATATTTTTACAAAGGTATATTATAATACTTATATATCAGTGTGTACCTGGGAGGGAGAGCTGGCTACGTCACTATGGTTCCCTGGACATGGTGATTATGCCCCTTCCCATTAATCGTATTTTTAAAATATTTTATTTATTTATTTAATCATAATCATTTCATGTTTATGTTACCTAATTTACTCTTTATGGCGTATATTTGATTGTGAACCTATATTATATTTGTTTTACTATGATGTAAATTTTAAACAAAAATTCGTCGTCTGTTAATAACTTTTCTACCAGAAATGTTGTTTCATTCAAAAACAGACAAAATGTTTACGATTAACGAGGAGAAAACTTTTTAGCTCTATAAAAATACTCATAAAGTTGAGACCAAAATATACGGATATTTGTAATTCGATACAAATAAAATTTTCAGTTTATTTCCTAAGTTTATAAAAACATGATTAACCGAAGTTTGTTCAGAATCGTTTTTCATTAGAAACGATTTATTTATTACCATTACGTAAAGATGTGAATATTGAATTACCCTATAGGTACTTGCGTCTTATATTATATTCCCACCTTCAACACTGGCTTATCAATAAGAAATAAAATATTTTGGATGAGAAGCTTTGTATATTGACGTTTAACAATATACTTGTAATTTTTAGACATCCTCTTCTTCAGTGATGTATTCTAACACCTCCCAATAAATATGTAACTGTCCTCCCCCAATTAAGAAAACGTCACTGCTATTATATAAGTATCTATTTGTCAAGATTATATTATAATTTACAATTGTAACGGCAAGTTGGTTTAAAGAAATTATTATTTTATATTAGTACCTTTAGTTATTAGAAAGTAAATAATAATACGTTATACCTAAAAAGCAATTGTGTTAAAAAAAGTGTTTTGCATTTAGCTAGCTAAACGAAATTGCCACCTAGGTAAATCGTCAAATAGAGGTTTTCATCGAAATTTGAATTTTAAATAAAGAGTATAAACAAATTGTAGCTGCAAATTTTTGATGTTTGAAAAATGCAATTTATGATTAACTTTGTATTAAATCTTTAGCCTTTTTGAAATACCTACCAATAAAATTGCATCCATATAAACCAAATAAAAACTAAAACAACCTCGAAATGTTCAAATACCTAGCTATAAATAATAGCACTAATATAACTTATTCTTTATAAATTGCAGGTCTTTACCAATATTTTTAACTGAATTTCAACTGAAAAAAAAAAACAAAATCGAAACATAGAAATCAATAAATAAGTTTTTCAATTTTCACCTTTTTCAGACGCTTCTTCCCAGTTTTTTTTTCCAATTATTAGAAAACTAAAAATAAAATAAAAAATATACATCTCTTATGTACCAACTTGACAAAATTAGGTACCTGCAGAAACCACCTCTGAGGTATATAATCAGAGTCAGATTATTCGTTGAAAAGTCGTTAACAGGCAATAAAAAATAAAATTAAAACCGGTACATCATCATACTATAAATCCAGTATCTACGTTTGGAATCTAAAATTAAAAATGTGTAAATATATGTATGTCCATAGAACATAGTTTTTTTAATTATAATTTAATTTAATTAAATACCTATATTTTATTCTATAATGGACTTCTAAGTTTACATTTTTAAATAAAATATAAAAAATATGGGTAAATATACCCATATACATACCCAATATGAAATATGGGTATTAGATATGTCATTCTGCAATTACATGAATGCTGCAAACATGAATTTAAAGAGGAACTCACCGAAATACTCATTAAACTTATTGATAAATTGTTGTGATTTAAGCTTTATGAGACATGTAGAATATGTATGATATTTAATATTTTATACGAAATTGTTGTATCTATATTTTTTTTTTATAAAATTAAAAATCTAAGTATAATAGTTCAGAAAATAATTTTGAATTGAAGCAAAAACCTAAATTTTAAAATCAGAAATCCGAATTTATATCACATATCGCTGGGATTCCCATTAGCAAATAGTTGTGTTTAAACATTAACCGTAGGTAGGTATGTCAAAAGTAGATGGATAGGTTAAGGAAGCAAATATTATCAAAATATTTTGAAAATTATTCCATATAATGTCTGGGATAAATTAAAATTAATCAAATATATCGTAAATATTTAGAGTAGTTATTTACGATTATTTCTAACCGAATTAGAAACAAATATATATTATGCTAAAAAAGGGCAATATATTAACGTAGTTACCTATGTTTAAAATTTGCAAAGTAGATAGTCGATTACACTGGCAATAAGACTTGACATTACTTGCCATTAGCTATCAAGAATGACGAGAAAAGTGTAAATGAGTCTTCCCAATGGGAATATTTACAATTCATACAAGGAATTAGGAACACCTACGACTGCCAAGTATTGGCAATTGTACAAGTCGTGTGGGCCAGAGCTACATACAATCGGCATGTGAAAACATTTGGAAAGTAATTGTGTGAATATAATATTTGCTAAGTACTTAGTAGGTACATGAGTTGAATTTCCTGGTTTTATGCTAAAAATTTAAATTTATAAATAGGTAAATATATATATATATATATATATATATATATATGACATATATACCATGATATGACCAAAATGTGGTGTAAAAAATTAAAAATAATTTTACTACTTTCATAATATATAGGTAGGTATCAATATATAGTTTATGGCTTATACACAATTGTATAAGAATTCAAAGTGAAAATTATTATTATTATTTATACATTTATACAAAATTATGGTTGACCATTATAAATTCCGTCATCAACTTTTCACTTCTTAAGTATTGAACTAGTGGCTACACATTAAAATGACAAGTTTTACAAATTAACAAAGTAGCACTATTGGTACCTACTTAAGGAAACAATCTAATATATAATATAATATGTTAGTGTTTAAAGGTAAATAAAAATAATAATTACTATAATGTACAACAAATAAAATAAACTTTATTATTTTATTTATTTAATAAAATCTTTATAATAGGTACTGGTACTTAAAAAAATATCATATTTAGGTAAAATATATTATAGTTTTAAAAAATATTAATTATGAGAAATAAATATTTTACTTTTATCATATATCATATAAAAATATTGATTATTATTAAATAAAATAATATTATAAATCATTATTATAAATATAAGTAGGTACTAGGTATTATCATGTTTTCAGTAGGCCTTGAAAAACAAGAGGAGGTAAATTTGTAGTACGATTACAGGGTCTAAGTAACAGTTCTTCACCAGTCTTAGTAATGGGCATGTTTCGATGATAGGTAATTAATTCACCTAGAAAAAATAAAAACAAAAACACAGTAAATATTTAAAATAGAGAATGATCGTATTTAAATATAATATTTTTGGGGAAATTATACCTAATATTCAATAAGATTTGTATAAGTAGATAAGTAGGTATGAAATTAATTTAAAATTCATTGATTAATCTAACCTATAAAGATTTATATAGGTAGTTCATTTAATGTAAAATACTCATTGTTTCATGAAATATTGACTTTTCATAAAAAATTGTTTTTGAAAATATAAACAGAAAATAGCGCTGAAATGTTATGTTACCATTATTTTTTGTCACCCTTATTATTAGGGGTGAAACAAATACCTACTTTTGTTTTTCAAATATTAATCTAAATTTAAAATTCCATAAATAGATGGAGTATTAATTTAAATACATTTTAATTTTTTTTGTGACATTTTAGAGCTGCTTGATTCTTAGTTTGTTAAAAAAATTTGTTTTGATAAAAGTAAATACTTTGTGAAATAATGAGTGTTTTATATTAAATGGATCACTCGGTATGTGTGTGTGTGTGTATTATAATTTATTATTTAAAATTAATTACATTTGACTTAAAATATAACCAAGTAGGTTATATAATTAGTACTTGAATTCAAATTTTATTATTTTAAGTATTATTTTAACTAATCAAAAAAAGAAAATAATTTATAAATTCAAAATAACTCACTCAATGTGTTATGAGCCATTTGATTAGCCCCTAAAAATTGATAATGACCATTAGAGGCATCTACCAAATAATGTTTACAACAATCAAAGTCTTTATAGGTGATGGCATAACCCCAAATTCTTTCAGATATTCTTACTAAAAAACTACCGACTGGTTCTTTGTTAAGCAATACTTCTGCTTCTTGTCTGGTTATGAGCCCTATAAATAAATTATTATTAATATATAATTTAAGACATTATTATTATTATGTAGTGGATACAGAGTATAGTAAACATAATAAATGAATACATTAGTACAAAGAAAAAAAAATAGTAAGTAAAACCAAATTTCCCTGAGTTATTATTTGTGTGTACAGCGTATATACATAAACATTGGTTAAGTATCATAAAATCTTTTGAATAGAACAACTTTATTTAGTGGACCTTTAAAAGTGGTTATATTGATTAAACTATAGTAAATACCGTGAAACCAAGTGGCTATGGCATTTTTGTTTTGGTCAAATCCAGCTCTCCTAGGTATTTCTTTTGCTCTAAACCATTCAATAACAGCTTTTTTACTTGGTGGTTTAGATGAATCCGGAACAAAAACACCACTAAAATGAATGTATTATTTAAAGTATACTTTATTAATTTATGATTATATTTACAGAATGGTGCAGAATGATTAAGTAATTTAGGTAGGTAGTAATGTTTTTACTAGTTAGTAGCAGCTAGGCAAACAAATTACTTTACAAACTTGAAACTTAATCAATTTTAGTTTGCAGGTTGATTTGGTTGCCTAACTTATGAAAACTATTATGTTTAATCTTCTGCTCCAAACTGTATGTTCAATTTTCAACACATAAATTACTTAAAAGGTTTTTCAAAACAGAGCATTGACTTTCTATGTTCTTCTCTAGCTTGGCGTGCAATTTGACGTTTTTGCAATTCAGCTTCTTTAGCCTTTTGTTCTGAAAATATTTAAATTGTTATAGGTAATACAACTAAAATTATATGCTTCTATTTAAAAAAAATTGTGTTTACTATTTAGCATTTAATAACGGTTAATTTAAGAAAAATGTTATTTTCATTGTGTAGAACAATTATTTATTAGATAGGTAGATACCTAAAGTTCCGAATACAAATAGATTTATATTTGTAATTTCTAATTCAGTGATAGAACCTTTACGAATCAAAAATGTAGGTAAAATAATTTGTAATATCAACAGTTATGTACCAAATTTCGTAACTCAATTTTTACAAATGGCCCAGAAGAGATAAAAGATGTTTGTTTGGTTCGATATTATGATTAAATTTAAGAATGTTACTTATTAATAAAATTATAAATAATGTTGTAAAAAATTGAATTATATACATCATTATTTTTACAATGTATACAACATAAAAAACCAAAATTATTAAAAAAAAATTTTAAAGTTTTGGCACGTAGCTGTCAAAATTTAAAATTAGATGAAATTTAAATTTTAATAGTTCAAATCTATAACAAAGTAGGTATATACACGTTTATATTTTTAATTCAGTACTTAATTATTTTATTTATTGCTTTGTTGAAAATCAGTAAATTTTAAAATCTATAAATTAAAAATAAATGTTCAATGATAAAGTGTTTGGTTTATTAAAAATTTAGTATTCAATCGTTTTTGATAAAAATTAAATTTTTAAGTACTTAAATCTATTGACTTATAGTCAATTATAACAATAATTTGAATAATTAAATTAATGTACTATTGTATGGTTGTCATAGTTTTGTGTAATAATATTCATAGTATTTTAGTCCCCGAATATGATAAGTACCAAATGGCAATAACGAATAAAATATATACCTAATGTAATGTAGTTAAGTAATTATAATGCCTTTTCTATAGTTCATATAAATTATTGGTTTATGTAATATGTAAGTGAAAATAATAAATAGCTAATAGTTTTATTAGTTACACATTTAAAAATAAGTCTTAGAATAATGGGGACAGGTGCAGCCACTATTATAGGTAATTTAATGTATACATGAAAGCAACGATAAGCCATTGATTACGAAAAAAACAATTTTCAGTTCAAAATTCAGTTGATAGTGATGCTAAAAATATTTATGCCATATTATAGTAAAATAATTAAATATGCTCTATATATTTTCTTTAATAATATTTGTTTAATGTTGTACTGATCTTCCTGGATTTAATACGTTTTTCCAGGTTCCCATGTTTTTTTTCAGTTTTTCACATCTGTTGAGAAAACTCCGGAAAAAATCGATGTGCGAGGTCTTTAAAGTACCTCCCCAGTGAAATTTACTTTTAGAAAAATTGTTCATAAGAAAGAACAAAACCGTAAAATTACAAAAATATATTTCGTACATTATCCCGGTTGTTTTTTTCGGTTTTTCGTATTTGATGAGAAAACTCTTGAGAAAATCGAAAAATTACCTCTTTAAAGTACCTGGGGAGTACCTCCCCATACCGATATCCTTTCGGAAAAGGTGTTACACGTAAAAATCGGAGCAAGTCCTCAGGTAGAAAAGTTGTGCATAGAATAAAAAAAAAATAATAATCTTTGTAAAATCATAAGCTTCTTTGCTCCACTTAGAAACTAAAATTAATCAAATCTAAAAAACAATGAATTTAAACGTTTACAAATATGATGTACAGAAACTCTTGTCTTTTTAAAAAATGAATTTCGGTTTAAAGATATTTTAAAATGTGATTCCATAATTTATTATTCTATGGAAATACAAGTATTATAATTATACACCTATTACATATAGGCTATAGGTATATTATTATTATGTTATTAAATATTAATAGTTGAATTACCAGTATTATTAGTATAGGTCGATCTTTATATATTATTATTATAACAGCATTTTATAGTGATATAATATATAAATTGATACCTATATAGATTATTTTAGGTAATTATAGAACCAAATTATACCGTTAAAAGCTAATGAAATATTAAAAACAAATATGTAAATAGGTAATCTACTAATATTATTTTTAACATAAAATAATAATAATAAATATTTACCTTGTTCTCTCCAAACAATTTCTTGCTTTTTATCTGCTTCTTCAGCTTGTCTCTCTTCTTCTTCTTTTTTATTTTTCATTATTTTATAGATTTCCGATGTACGTTCTTCCATCACTCTATGTTCCCAATTTCTCACACGCTCGGACACCTGTACAACAGTTCAATGAACTTTATGTTCAGGAGCTCATCGAACGATTGGTTCCACTAATATATATGTATATATATATTTTTTTATGTATGTGTGTATGTATGTATATACGTATATTATATAGTGATACAAAACATACACAATATGATCAGAAGATTCTATACATCATATTATGTTATATCATATCATTCAAAGAATCATTCATAGACTATGGTTATTATTATGAAGTATAGTAAGTATAAATGAAATACTTTATTGAATGACAGTTCTTTCAAAGCCCCACGTATTGCAGGTGTTGCGGTTGCACATGATTTTCTTGTATTTTTAGTTTTCAAATCTTCTACGGAACAGTAAATTACTTCACTGTCATGTGAATATTTATTTTCTGGTGGATGGAATTGCTGTTTTGTTTTACTTTCCAACATTGCCATCAATTCAGATTCAACTTTTAATCTAGATTCAAAAAATAAAAATAAAAAATGACCAAACAGTTATAATAGTTATATTTTAATTTTGTTAAATTTTCAGGTGTTGATAAAGAACATTAAAAATTTGGTTGTTTACATAATTTATTTATTCAATCAACGCCAGGTAATATAAAATGTAATATTGTATAAGTAAAAAAATGAATGATATTATTCCTATAATTTGTGTATTCATAGCATTTAAAGACTATATTATAGCAAAAATAAATATTATATATAAACCTACTAGGTGCCTACTAAAAATAAATTAATAGAATAAAACTAATCGATAAAGTAATTTATTATTTTAAGAAATGATAAATATTACTAATAATGTAAACCTATATATTTAATACGATTGATATACACATCAGTGCATACTACATTAATTATAAATTTATTTTATTTTATAATTTTTAATAAAAAAAAATATTGTATAAGCAAATGACTAATTAAAATATATAAATGCTTAAATATTATAAATTAATGTTTGTTTAGTTTTAATAAATAACCTCAAATGTTCAGTCTCATGCTCTGCTTGTACTCTTGCAGCTTCTCTAGCCTCTTCTTCGATTATTTGCTCGATAGTTTTATCATCTTTATGTTCACCCATGATCCATGTCCACGGCTCACCATCTACATCCAACAGCCATTGTACTTTTTTTTTACCTAAAGTAATATAATCCAATATAATCTCATTTTCATAAAAGAAGAATATAATTTTCAGTCGTGAGTATTATTAGGTAGGTAGGTATAGATTTATTAAGTTTAGTTTAATTTAACAGAAAATCTTACATTTTTACCAAAACGGAACATAGAAATAGGTATTTATAAGCCATTAGGTAAGTACTAAGTACCTATACGGTTATACCTAATATATCAGATAATACTCACGGATTTCAATTATAATATTCAATTGTAATATTTCTATAAATAGACACCATTATTTCTGTAGGTATTTAAATGTTTTTTCTTCAATTACATAAATTAAACACATCTATATTTTAAAATTGTATTTTACTTTTATGTTTTTTTGAGTTAATAGCTTTGCTATTTTCACTATGATCCCAGACACTCCAACGTCGCACTTGTTCTTCGCGCATTCTGCAAAACAATGTTTGTTTTTGTGCTTCATCTAATTCAGCCAGTAACTCCGGATCAACATACATATCTTTAAGAATCTGCTGAAGCATGATGATGAATCTAAAATCAAACATATACATCGTTTAGACGGTCTGCTTAATAGTTCAATATAGGTAATAAATAGGGAAATAGTTTTGATGGTCAAACACTCAAACTATGAATAATTGATTTTCCGGAATTAACAAAATTTAATATATTAGTTATAATGCACTTTTACATGTATTTAATTAATTTTCTTTCCATCACGCACCGTTTCGCTAACTTAAAGTGAAAGTAACATTTGATTTATATTATGAATTATAATTTTAGAACCCGACCAGAAATATTAGTTTTACTATTATAGACACAATATAAATTATAATATTTTCATACTTTAATCTATGGTTTTACAGTGATATGAGTACCTATACAAAAATTACTTTGCGGATTGCTATAAAAAACTTAAATTGAATTTATAGAAAATTAATGAATTAAAATAATATTTTGTATCTACCGGTTACCATATAACAATATACAACAATAATTATATTAATAATATGGTACTAATAAGGTTAGGTACTATACGTTTACGATTACGTCCATGGAAACTAGATTATAGGTACCAGCACAAAATCAAAATTATATCGTATATCTGCCTAGCTATTACCTAATTATTTATTGAATAATTTGCTGTGCGTATCTATGTATTTTATTAGTTAGGTATTAATGCTGAGCACCGAACCCGGAATGATCCGGATTGATACTTTTAATCCCGATTCCGGGATTAGTCAAAGTATTGTTCAGCATTAATAGGTTTCTATTATTTAAAGTTCAACTCAGTTTTATTTGAATTTGGCCAAAAGCGCAGTATACCTTGACGGTGCAATAATTATTATCTTAAAATTGAAATTATATTATGCCCCTACTGTCTATTTTGAGTTACCTACTCTAGTTGAACATTGTGGATAATAGTATACATAGGTATTAATGAGTAATATCTACTTGTAAGGTAAGGTGTAGCTATTCGTTCTGCTTAGCTGAGGTTAAACTATAAGAAGATAATAATTTTTATAACAACCTTAACTTCTTTTCGTTTACGCAATATTTCATTATTGTTATTATTCTATTGCACAGAGAAAGTAATTCATATATTATTAGAAATATAATGTTTGTAGGTGTATGTTACGTTTATTTTTTAATCTCGACAGTTCTAGTTTGTACACAGTTATGCATTTACACATTGGCATGACGAGCGTATGTTTCAAACCCTAAGCAATTATTTTAAAAATGACCACCTCACTGGCTATTTTCTGTCCGCCTTTCACATATTTCGAGGGTTAAGCAATTGAATTAGGGAAAAATCTTTCACCACGCCACTGCATGTTGGTAACCGCGCGCTATAATAAGTATAATACCTTAAAATGTTTAAAATGTATTATAGTTTGGGATGAGTCGTATCTACGGCTTAATACAATTATTTGTTTTGTTGTTAAACTAATATTATATTGTACTTATGTGAATATAAATTATTGTATAACAAAATATAACACCCCAAAGTGGTAAAGAGTACAATTATAATTACATAAAATATCATACATTGTAAATCTAAATATTGAATAACAGATTGTACAAAAAAGAAAAATTAGAAAAAATGGACACAAATATATAACAATAATTATAATTAATTATATAAAAATATATAATATAACATGAATTCATGTAGGTTAACTAGTATTGAATATTATATGCTTAATTAAGTTGTAGATTAAAAGAAAAATCAAAGTTAGGTACATTTTTACAAGCATCTAAAAGGCGATACTCCGGACTATGTTTAATGATATTTGTGCAGCATTGTGCTACTAAAAAAGGGCAACTATTTCTTGAGTTGAATATTAAAATTTTAAAATTTATCTTAGTTAGGAATTCTGGGTAGGATAGTTTACCGTTTATTAATATGTGGACAAAAGCTATGCCATTATATAACCTTCTAGAGGAAAGTAATTCTAAACCAAATTCTATAGCCAAGGTATCTCTATTATAGACATCAATTCGACCTAATTTGTATGCCATCTTCTTCAAAAAGCATCGTTGGATTTTTTCAAGTTTGTCAATTAGGTAATTTTGTATAGGATTACAAATTACTGACAAAAATTCTAATATGGACCAGATAAGAGAGCAATATAACATTTTAAGACAATCAATATTTTTAAATTCAGAACAGTTTCGGTTTATGAAGCCAATTGCCCGTAAGATTTAGCGTCGGTATGAACCATTGAATGGGAGATCAGAGGACAATAAAACATCTAAATCACGCACAGTAGATGAGATTTGTAATTCAGAATTGCTAATACCATATGTGGCTGTAGTTTTATTTCTTAAACAGTTAAATAAAAACGTATTTAAACTTAGAAGGGTTAATTAAAAGACTGTTTTAAAGATACCACACTGAAATTTCATCTAGATCGTTTTGTAACTGATTAGAGTCATCAATTGAATTGATTTGGTGATAGATTTTTAGGTTATAAATTAATATTATTATTATTATTATTATACACATGTGGTGTTAGGTCCGTATAGGTACCATTTGACCAGGGTCACTTCCGTGCCAATTGGTAGAAAGTGTGTCAGGGCTAAAAATAACCAACTTAAAACAGCATATTTATGTCATTATTGATGGTTTTGTTATATTTTGTTCTATTGTTACACTTTAAACTAACCTAAATAATAATTTTCTTTATTAGCGGTAAAAACACTTGATTACACATAGTACTTGTGTGAATACCCGTTTGTGATGATTCAAATAGTTGTGAAAAAAAACAAATCATAATAATTGGATATTTACCCATAGTTTTAATAGGTAGTAAATATAAATCTGACCGCTGAAGAGTAATAGAGTATTATCACTAAATATACTCGACCAAATATGGTATATACTGGAAGGAAATTTTATCTCTTACACGGACGATTTAGTAAAACCAAAACTTTCTGCATGGATGCATGTCACTATTCCTGGTAAAATCATTATATTATTGTATACTTAAATATTAGTATTGGAAGGACAATATTAACATTATTTTAAAATTTTGACTGATATTTGAAAATGCGGACGAATAACACTTAACTAGCAGATATCAATATCAGTACAGTGGCGTAATCACAGGAGGATATGGTATCCAATTACCCTTGCCTTTTTTTTTTTTTTATTCTAGTACCTACTTCTATATCTTTGAAATAAAAAGTAACATCGAAAATTAAACTAATACTTTTTGTAATTTTAAAGACAACAACTGTTTAAATTGCATGAGCAATGAACACAGTTGATAAAAGTGTAGATAGATCCAGAGGATGTTCTAAATTAAATAACTCGTTAAAACCAAAGGAAGTAGATTTATTATTATTATTATGTTTTTGATCGAAATAAAGTATTTAATGGTGTCCTACCGACGGATTTTTCTAGAGCTGTTAATGTTCAATATTTTTTTAAACAATGTTTTTTCAATCTGTTTTCTTTTAGGTAGAAGACATTTATTTAGAAAAAAATTACAATTTTATTTTTATCTCCTTATTACAAAAAAAAAAAAATTAATAACTTCATTTAGGTACTCACTTATATTTAAAATATTTATAAAACAGTAATTTTATACAAAAATATTTAAAACATTGTAATGTATCATACATTAATTTATAATCAATAGTTTTTTTTAGCAACATCCGTTTGAATTTTAAACATTTTCAATTTATAATACAATAAATTAAAAATAAGTTTTCCTCAAGTTCAAATTGATTTGGACAGTAGAAGTTTAAAGTGTGCTTAAGCATACTTGACATACCCCGTAGCTCCACCTACACAATTCTTGCCTTCCGGAAAACTGTTTGCTTCTGATTTTATATGTATTTTTATTTTAAAACCAAAATTAAGCGAGTTCCATGCAATCTGCATGATCATTCAGTATTTACTATATCGTGCGTTTGTAAGACAGAAACAACAAATCTATGTGTACCGTCCTCGTAAGGATGCCATATTTAATAATTAGATTAGGTCACTATTGAGCAATATATTTAGCTATTTATCAATTATTACATTAGGTCACTGAACAATTTAAAAAAATTTAATTTATTTGTATTGCAAACCATCCAAAATTGACTTAGGCTCCGGGACCAATGATATAAGATATACCTATTATGAAAAAGAAAGATTTGAAAAATCGCCATTTTCTGTATAGGTACAATACTGTTTTAATAATTTTCGATATTTTAAAGTTTTTCTAAGTACTTATAGTAAGTAAAATAACAAACATTTGTAAATCTTATTTCTTATTAAATTATCCTTAATCCTTTATAATAAAGTGGCTATGATGTGCGTATAATATCTGAAAATTTTGAATACAAAAAATATCTTTCTGACCGTGGGCACTGACTATTAGGATGCCCTATTGGACGCAGTGTCCAAGAATACGAGTTTTGATGGTGTTTACAACTGAAACAACCTCTCCACAGTAATGATTTGGATGATTTGGTAGTATACAAAATATGGTATATTACAATATTAAGCACTAAAGAATATTTTTCACTGAATCACAACAATGATACAAAATTGAAATTAATAAACTTCGTAAATTTTCCCGTTTTTTCCCCATTTATTATGAAAACTCCTTGGAAAATCAAAAAAATGACCTCATTAAAATACCACCCAGATAAAGTACAGTTCAGAAAAAGTAATACTTTTCAAAATGGAAGTAAAATTTCTGGTAGAAAAGTTGTTTATAGATAAAAAAATATAAATTAACATTATAAAACCAATACATTCCATGGTCCGCTCAAAATCTAAAAGTAAATAGTTTATAACACGTGTACCTATCTAATGGCAGTATCCGGTTTTCCTAAATCATAACACAGTTTTACGCTTGTTTATATTTTATACTTAGCGCTATTCACGTAAAAATATTATGGTATAAATCTATTTGTAGACAATTCTCTATAGGCTCCTACAGGCTGCAATCGTTAATGTAAGTACATAGCATTACTATTTATTTTATAATTGTCCATGGTTTAACGTTTCGATGTTTACAGTACGTTTTGTTTATATTTAATAATTTAATTTAAATAACTATTCCCCTCTAATTCCGGGTCACTGCGCCTATCGGCCCACCCCGGAAAAAAAATCCTGGCGCCACTGTTTACGATATTTATATTTATTATTTACGTGTATAATACATGCATATATACTTCAGATTTTAAACGGAGTGAAGATTGTATTAGTTTATTATGTTGTGTTTTTTCTTTTTCTGTTCGTGAACAACTTTTACACCAGTAATCATGCTCCGATTTACTATGATTAGCATCTTAAAAGTAAATTTTGTCTGGTTGAAGTAATACGTAATGTTTGTATTTTCTTAATAACTGGATAAAAGTGGAAAAACTGTAAAAAGAATGGGAAAGTTTACGGAAATAACAGTTTCATTATTTTCAATTTTATTCACACGTGTATACATTTTCAAAACATTCTAACAATTTTTGAGCTATTTATGGTCATATAATATTTTAACTTTTTTTTTATTATTTATTTGGCAGTTATTGTACGAATAAAATTGTTTGACCAAACAGAAATGCTTGCAAATTGAATACAAATTTCATTTTAAGTTTTACTTAGTAGTTAAAAAAAATGTGAAGTTATAAATAGTAGTTATTTTTTTTATAAGCATTTTTAGATAAAAGTTTTAAGAAAATCATAAATATTACGATATTTCAAATCAAGTATACCTAACCGAACTTCGTTCAGAGTCGTATTTAGTTACTTACAAATATAAATTAAATAACTTTATGTATCCTACCTTTCTACCTACAACAGTTTTTCACCCATTAACAGTGACAGCTCTTTTTTTACATTTGAAATATTGGTAAATTTAATTGAAAATGTTATTTATCTATTTGCTTATACTTCTTGAAAATTAAATATAAAGACCATCATAAATAAACATACATAAATAAAATATAAATATATAAAATATAAATATAATATAATATAAATATAAATAAAATTGTACATACATAAAATATACATAAATAAAGAATAACATTTCTTCTGTGTTAATGCATATTTTAAATTATTGATGTTTATGACTATTATTTAGGTATAATCTTTCAATTAAAAGAACATGGTTTGAAATAATGGTGTTCACAATTTGAACTTAAAAAACTTGTTACAAAAATTATTACATAACGCTAAACTTTTTTTTTATCACCTAGTATAACTAATCATGAATTTCGTGTACAATGTTCAAGCATACTGCTTGGCTAAAATAAATATATCTATATAAAACCGAATTAAAACGAAAAACCTTGAAAATATCAAATGTCTAGAAATAGTTCAAAAATGACCAGAATGTTTTGGATATTTTATCACGTCTATAAAAGGCTAACATTTAAAAATATTCTCAACAAATTGCAAGTACAAAATATCAATACAATAAAAAACAAAATCGTAAATAATGGATCCGTTATTTTCGTAAACTCTCCTGTTTTTTCCTAGTTATTAAAACAACTGAAACAAAAATTAAAAAATAAACTTCTCAATGCATATAAGTAAACTAGAATTAACATTTTGCTCTCTTGCCATTTTTGATTGGAGTAAGATTTCTAGTAAAAAAATTTGTTCGAAAACGCACAAAAAAAAAAAACACATCATAACCTGAGTTCAGAATTTAAAAATATTGATAGAGTTTTTTGAATAAAAATAATGTTCAATTTATTGCAAGATAATTAATTTATTTTGTGAAATTATGTCTGCTTTACACTGCACGTTTCAGTTCAACTTGTGCAAATACATGCGATACCTACATTATATTCGATTGGACTTCGAGTCTCGACTGCCAACATAATAATAATGTTATTATTTTTAATATGGACGTATAGTACGTAATACGATTTTATAAAAACGATTATTAATTCAAGGTATACAATTGTATATATTTATTGTGCTTATTTTATCTATACATACGTATAATATATATTATATATAAATGTTATGTATTATAGGTAGGTATGTGTTTCGAGGCGTTCGATAACACTGCGAGTTGCATTTTTAATAATCGAAAAAAAAAAAACAAAATTAATAACGATAAAAGTAAACATAATACATATTTGGATATAATGTACGCGCAATAAATTAATAATACTTGTCCGCTTTCGATGCGGTGACGTTAGTCACAGCCGAAGAAGAAGAAAAAATGTGCGTTTTCATTTCCGAGAATGAATGTGTACGTGCGTAGGAGAGATAGAGACGTCCTAAATATTAAACTGTTGACAAGTCACCCGCGTATCTTTAAGTAATTTTTTTAGTTATCGATAGGGATGGGAAATTTTTTTGTCACACATTCACTATATTGTTTAAGAAAAATACTAAGAAATTTAAAAAATGACCTCTCAATGCAATAACTAAACAAAATTTGATTCAAAATGTATACTACTATGGGAACAAGATTTCTGGTAGAAAATTTGATAAAAAATAGACAAAAAAAAGAGAGTATGCGAAACAATAACATAAATTCCTATTCAACCTGTATACAGTTACTGCAGCGCAGCTTTACACACATTATATAATTGGACAAAACCGAACAATTTCTATTCGATGGATTCAAAATATTTCAAATAGTTTGTTATTTACGGGGATAATTATTAATATTCGACAATGGTTCAATTAAACTAACGAAAACTATCGATATGGTACACACAGTTTGCAAGTGCGTATTTATATTCCATTATATGGATTCTTTATTTTTGATCGCCGCAGAAACCTGTGGCTGTAACGGGATTAGCACGATTGGTGGCTGGCAAAAACTATCCGCATCCGCATGGAATCACACGACGAGAAGACGACACGCGTCGGCACATTTTTGCCGAACGTCAGAAAAAGGAAAAAAAAACATGACAAAACGAATACCTATTTAACTGACGTAATGAAACGGGCGCAGGCGTTCGACGGAACCTTCCTCCACGATAATAATATAATATATATTATACTTTCCATTATTAATATACGGGCTTACACAACGACGAGATTTTGTGTCCTTTTCGCTCCCCGTGCCGTACGAATGGGCGTATAAAAAAAAAAAAAACACGCGCAATCTATTTCCCGCACGCTCGTTCCATTTCGCTTTTTACGATTCCCATTTGTATACACATATATTATATATATAGGACGATCAATGTCTTGTTACACACTCGTTATCACGAAAAGTATTGACTTTTTTCGGAATTTGTTTATTATTATTATTTTAGGGGTTGATTGAAAGCGTTTTTGGTTTTAAAATAACAACCCATATTACAAATTTTTTGAATAGATGAATTATTAGTATGCATATACTTTAGGTTTGGTAAAGAGGACAGTAATGGAGCACTATTCAAACACCGGTGTTACTAAAACTTATAAACCAGAAATATTTACCGTCCAGGTTAAAAAATATTATGTTTATGAAATTTTCAATTTGTTTAGTTTGTATTGCACATGCTCAAACCAAAAGAGTTAAACAATTTAAATTTATTTTAAAATGTGTATTTCAGTCACCTCCCTTATATCACATCCCGAAAATGAAATTTAAATCCAAAGTCATCTAGCCGAAATATTTAGTATTACTTGGAAACGCGAATACGCTATATATTATATTATTGTTAGTTGTGACCGTCTGAGAAATGCCGTGTATATCTTTTGCACAGTATTATTAATTATATACACATTTAATAAATGAAGACACAGAATTTGCGATACATTTACTTTATATCTCCTATACCTATGTAAGTTACACAGCGACTAGTCTTGAAAACTGGGTTCCTACTGCCTTCGCTCGCCCTTTTACGACCATACGACCGTAATATTTGTCCTGGGAACATTGGACATTTGGGCGTGGCTGTTTGGACGAAACCGTTTTGGTGGAAGACGCAGTAACAAAAGCCCTTTTGGGTGTACTTGAATATTTTTTTGGTTTGATTTTATTTTGAATTTTGACTCTATATTGTTGCCACCCCAAACATGGAACTTGAATAAACGTGTTTTAAAATATATTAAAAATAAAACAAACAATTAAAATAATATTTCAGGTTAATTTAAACAGGCCACGACATATTTTGCAACTCAGCTCGAAGAAGAAATAATTAGATATATCCAAAATATTAAAACGATTTGTTTATATTTAAGACTGCGGATAAAAGACTATTAAAAATCATCCAAAACCACATACAATTTCATAACTAAAAGACATTTATTTTTATTGATCATTAAGTATTCAAATAATTTAGGTAATACAATGCAACCATTTTTAAAATTATAATTTTTTTATAAATGCGATAAGAATTTTTAGTATATTTTTGCACATCCAAAGGCGTTGTGTCAAAACTCCCTATATTCTAGACAGTATCGAGGTAGTCATGTGTAAATAATCCCAATCTGCTGTCAGTTATACAGGGTTACACAAGGAAAAAAAGATCTTAGTTTCCTGCGTTCATCAGAATATAAGTACTTTAGGACGATATGTATACGTTTTTTCTAATATTTATATACTTATGGGTACCAATCAAAATTTAGTATAATATGATGCGATTGATATAATAAAACTATTTTAATTAATTTCACTGTATAGTTTTATACAGTTTCACACTGGAGCTTTTATAGCATTACCCAGTTAGAGGTCAGAATGTCACATTGATAAACTGTAATAAATATTGTTTTGCAATGACAATGAAAAAAACAAAAAAATATTTTAATATTTTAAATATACACAAAAATAAACACATAAATATTTCTTAAAGTGGGTCTGCGGTTCTGCAAAGTATGGTGATGTTTGTGTCATCCGTAAAACGCTTATTTTATCCCTATAAAATTTGAATTATTTGAACTTTGTGCCGTTTATGAATACAATAATTGTTCTTGATTCTGATTGGGTAACACTGGAAGAATTCTCAGAGTTTTTTTTTTATACGCTACTTATAAAATAATATATGATGCCTTTCAATTTTGACGTTCTTGACAAACCTACACGGTTTTGTCAAAATTCATCTGACACGAATTTGTTTCAAAGACTTGTGTAACACATTTTTAAACTACCTATACTATCTTATTGTTTTAATTTAGTTTTAAGTGGATAAATTGTTTTGGTTGAGCAGAAACGTTTGACAATTTTATACGAGGTTCATCATAATCAGTATTTAGCGGAAAAAAAATAAATATAATAATTATGCGTTAGCATAAAGGTAATGTATTTTTTTTTTTATATATATAAATGTAAGTTAAAAATCGTTTAAAATTATTTAAATCATGAACAATCAAACTTTGTACTTTGTTAGCAATGACTTATTGTTGCATGTAGATATATATATATATATATATAAATTAAATAACCATGTTTCCTACCTTTTTTTTTTATACTTAATTGCCTATAATCCTATATATTATGATATTATATAATGTATATATTAATTAATTATTATATAATATATTCAAAAATATTTAATAACGATAAGTACTTACACAGTATGGTACCTGTCAAATTTTTCTTAGTATCATATAATTTTACAATCGTTTTAAGTATCCCTCATGAGTCAACGTATTATCATTACGTTTCAAATTGCTTTAATAATCAACTATCGATAATTAATATTTTCGTAGGTAAGGAATTATTGTTTTACATGGTCGGATAACAATATTTATCTAAATAGGTACCTAATATATATATAACGCATTGACAGTTAAATTTTGAATTATTTATCGTTCTATGTCCAAAACAAAAGAGTTTGGTTGATAAAATAAACAAAACAATACCGAAAAACGAACTACAGCCAATGCCATTATCCTGCTGTAACAATAAAAATCCAAAATATAACTACGTAATGATGTGCATATCATTACAAAATAAAAATATATAGCACGTATTGTTAAAGTAATAATAAATATGTTACGATTTCTTTTAATAATATATGGATTAAGAATATTTATTATTTCAGAATAATTTAAAAAAAAAAAAAATGACATGTCCGTTTTCCTGGAACTAAAAAATTACATAATCTTTATAGATTCCCTACATTTTTATAAAAAATATGAAAATTGTGTTTCAAATTCGTAATGTGTTTACTATTAAATGTATATGTCTTCATATTATTGTGTATTATATGATAAAATAATATGTCAATATGTCCATAAGTCCATTATTCTATTGTAAAACTCAATTTTTTATTTTCATATAAACATATTAGGTATAATAATATCTATAGTTAATACTTATTCTATCAACATAACTGAACTATGATTGTTCTGTTTATAGGTGAGTGTTATGATATAAATGTAACAGCATTTTATTATATTAAATAGAAGTGTTTTTCGTTTTTCTTATCTCGAACTACAGTCCATCTTAAACAAGAATCATAGGATATTTTCATTGTATTAGTAAAACTTCCAAAATATGTCAATTTTCAATTTTGTATAATATATTATAGGTAATATTAATATATTTATATGTATTATATTATATTTGTGTGTGTATAATAAAGAGAAATCCTTCATCGGGGATAAAAAAAAAATAATACAAATAAATTATAAATTGCATACAATTTAACTCAATGTATTGAAATACATGTCCATTGTGCTATACAATTTTCGAACAGCAGCATTTGTAAGTTGTAACTAAACAAATTATTTTTGAAAACTATCATATCTCGATTTTCTTAGGAATTTATTGTAAAATTGATCGCCATCTAAGTTATACCTATGTATCTAAATAATGATTAATATATTATAGATAATTAATTTTGTCAGGATTCGGTAAGGATTGTCTTGAAAAAAAAAAATTAACAAATAACAATTAACTCTAGTATTGTCACTTAGTTACACTGCTCAATGATGCGGATACGAATCATGTGGGAAACGCCCTTGAATTATATTATCATCCTATTGTTTTATGTACGAAAATGATACAAATAAGAACCTCGAGATTTTTAACTTAATTGAAAGGTCACGGCGTGTCTAAGTTTTACTCGATGTATCAATACTATTATTATAAGATATAAGAATAATAATATATTATAAAATGTATATTTATTGAAATAAAAATGTAATCTAACATTTCACTTGACAAAGGAGTAGAACATTATAATCCATTGTGTGCATTTATATTGCATAGGTACCTGACGACAATAAATACAAAGGTTTTTGTCAGATTTTTAATAGGTGCTTGGTTTGTGCGTCTTTGAATAGAACATGTTTGAAATAAGTCATAACATTCATAACTCATAAGTATATTACTAGTTATTATATTTTTTTATTAGCAAAAAAATATAGAAAAAACTAATATAAACATAATAACTAAAATATACAAGAGGAATTCAATGTAATAGTATAATTTTTAGATCATTAGACAATAATTTTAAAACAAATTATTGCATAATTACAAATTATTAGAGCAAAACATATTGTTTATTGTTATTAAGATGGATATATCAATTATATTATTTAAACTGAAAATCGAAATTGATTACACGCTATTTGTTTACTACACAAACAACTTGTTTTTCCTATATTTTTTTAATACTTATATTTAATACTCGTATTATTATATTACATTAGGCGAATTTGCTATTCAGTATAAATTCATAATTTCTCGGAAGTTTTATTAATTTTTTGAGTGAATACAACCATAAAGTTAAACAAGAGAAATAAAATCGACGAGCAGGTCAATTTTAATCGCATAGAAACGATAAACTCTAAGCCAAAAATAAATATTAAAGAACAATGAATTTTTATTACGAGATAATAGGTGTATAGCATAAAACAGTTAATATCTGTTTAACAAATATTAATTATGTACCTACATTTCAATTTTTTTTTAATTACTAATTTATTTAAAAGAAACATGATCGTCAAAACTGTAAAATCACTTTAAAACTATATTAAGTGTAATAGTAGTTATAATATAGTATTCCAAAAACTATAAAATATAGTTGTATAACTTTCAAAACTACTTACTTATTTAAATTGTATTTTAAATTCTAAGATGTGTATTTTAGTTTTCTTGAAAAACATTTTTTTAGTTTATAAAAATGCTCAGATTTGTTCATGCCATACCTTAAAAGATAATAATTTTTTTCCAGATGTGAAATTTTTTATGTGAAATATTTTACGAAATTCTCATTAATTTGTTAATCAAATTGATTTCTGTGGTACATTGGTGACAAGGGAAAAATGAAGCTATTACTATAACCAATTTACTAAAGGCCAAAGTCGTTTTTTGTTTACAATATATGTATATCATTGCTTTCAATTAAAAAAATTAAATTATCCTATACTTTTACAATTTTCCATTTGATGGACCAAAGTGGTGGACAGTGCAAAGTGCAAAATGGTGCAAAGTGTGTCCGAAGTGTTTATTTAAAATGAGTCTGAACAATTAATAATTATTATCAAATTAATAATAATTTGTACTTAAAATGTAAATAAATTACACAATTGCATATGTACAATTGTATGGAAAAATTAAATTAATTTAATTGGTTAAGTGTAATTGGAACATAATTATTATATTTTGATTTTTCATATTATTTTTTATCACAATTTATACAGTAGCTTGCAAACGTATAATCTTTATATTATAATGTAGTAATGATTAATATTCTATGAATCATTTGACGTATTTCGTTACGTATTAAAAATTGAGAACTATTATAATATAGGTATGAGTAATATTTTTTTTTTTTTTAAAGGATTATAAAATAGTTTAGTGAAGTAGTGATGAATTTTTTTTTTATATTTGTTGCCCATAATCATTGTTAAGACCTCAATTACATTTTGTCTTTTACAGTTACCATCGTTTGTCATACAATAAGACAAAAAAAAATTATAACATCGTAAACCACTATTATACAATTGTGCACGTACATAGACAAAATATTATGACGAGTATTTCTTTAAAACAGAAAATGGTTATAGTTAAACCGTTGGAAAAAAAAAATGTTTACTATTAAAAAATAATAATTTTTTTATTTGTCATTGTTTGATTGTACGGCGAAGTGTCAACGATTCGGTCAAGGGCAGTATTCCATAAATGTGTTCTCCGATCGATGACGTATGTGGTGCACATAATTATACAAAATTAGTTTTCGGGATATGGATCGAATAAATATAATATAGATTAATATGTATTATATTTAAACGAATTGTCAATTTTCAAAATTTTGTTTTATTTTGATAACAAATCGGTTTGTTTTTTTATATTTAAACATTTTCTTCATAAGTACATTATTATATACCGGAAATCAACGAGAGACACGTGTATATAATATATTGTTCGGGTTAAGGGCTTATGACTAATGATCAATGACTAATATTTTAAAATGAGTAAAATTTATTTGTTATTAAATACTTAAATATAAATTATACCAAATTGTAGTATATAATTACAGTTTAATTACATTGCATGCCTTCAGTATGGTACCCTAAACAAATATTTTATTTAATACCTATATGTTTCAATATATATTTGAATTTAGGATAATAATAATATGGTTCTATAATAATATTAATATATTATATTATTATTTAATTTAATATATTATTTATAAACGTGAAAGTTTGTGAGGATGCATGGATGTCTGTTACTCTTTCATGCAAAAACTATTGAACGGATTTTGATGCATTTTAGTATAGAGATAGATGAGAAAACCTTGGAGAAAACAGGCTACTTTTTGTCATGAAAATAAAACTTGAAGAGGATGAAATAAGAGATGAAATATATTTTTGGTAGGAAAATTGAATTATTTTTGTTGAATTATGGATTACCATAGTAACACGGATGAAATGAAAACAAATTAAATAAAAAATAAAAATGTCATAACAACTATAACAATTTAAAATAAAGAGTATCTGACACTGCCGGCCTAGTATTGGCTTGAAATGAGATGGGCTACCTTGATAACATGGATAAAAAAAAACAAAAATCTATGCGTCGTACAGGTTAAGTGAAAACACGTAAAACGTCATCTCTAAATCTTTGTATTTTTTGGTACAGTAACAACATTTCAGTACTATTATGCTCATAATTTTAGGGTTATTATAGTGGATATATAGTTTATTTCCCGTTTTTAAGGAATCTATGGTAACACGAATGAAAAAATGTATGATACACTAGAATACTTTTAGTTCACAGACTACCCAATTTCCACCTATTTTTTTAGTTCAATATACTGATACGGACAAAGCAATACAGATATAAAGATAAAAAAAATAGCACGAGCAACGCCGGACGCGGGACAGCTAGTATATTATAATAATAAAATTGTCATTTTAAATGTTTAGTTTTTAAACATTATACAACATACAGGTAATTATATAGGTATTACATACCTACTATTTGAAATTTTGTATTTTTGGGAAAATATTTTGTCACTTAAGAAGGATATAATACGTATGTCAACAGTCTCAAAAAGATTTATAATATTGATTGCGCCGCCGGGAAAAGAAAATGTTTAATCATCACATAAAAATTTGTAGTTCATTATAATAATAAATTTAAATAGCTAGTAAAATATTATTTTCTCATATTGCTGAATGGCCTGAATGTTCATTTTCAGAAATACCCATCAACATATTTGATTTGGTTAAAGACAGACAGGTATATACATATTACAAAAATAAAAAATTATTACTATTCAAATATCTTTGTTTTCATTGGGAAACACCGACGTCATAATATTATATAAGTTATACACAGATAATAAAATATTACGAATCGATTAGAAAATAATATTATATTAATATTTTCCATTAAATATGTCAATATCTCACGTTTTATATCCTTCTGGAACCAATACGGTAGTTTTTTAATTTTTTTTATTCAAATTCCTACAACATCCGGCATGAGGCACTTGACACACTAAATTATAAAAACATCGTTTTACCGGCCAACTGTACTTTATATTTTCTTGATTCGTGCGAAATGTGTTATTAAAGAGTAATGACACAGTGCCCAGCATAGTGTTATTTTTGAGCCAATTACACAACGTGGAACCGGTTGAAGACAATCGTAACGAAATTTACGTAGAAAGCATATATAATAGTAGATATGCTATAACGGTATAATATATAAAAGTGATAAAACAAAAAAAAACAAAAATTTAACTAGAGTAAATACTCTTTTTTTTTTTTAACAAGGTCAGGCAAAAATTACTAAACAAAATTACGAAGATTGGTATTTTATAGTAAATATATCAATATTTTGAAAATTGTATTTTTTTCTGTTTTAGCGCGTATTAGTTTTATTATGGTGTGTTTTTTGTAAACAACTTTTCTACCAGATATCTTGCTCCGATATTCAAGTATAGCATCTTTTCTGAAAGAAAATTTTGACTAGATGTTAAATTTTGGAGGAGATTTTTTTGTTTTCCGTTGTAGTTTTCTTTATAGTTAGGAAAAATCAGAGACGAAATGAAGAAAAATATGAAAATTTAAAGTATTGCCTTATTATTATTTTCGATTTTGTTTTTTGTTGTAATTCAATTAAAAGTAATCGTAGAGGCCTACCTGAAACTTTTACCGGACATTTTCACAAACAATTTTTTTTTGCTTACAGAATTAACACAAAGTTTATTATAAGTTGTACTTAGTGGCAAACATAATTTTTTTTCAATTATCATTCTAAGTTTAAATTTTAATAGAAATCATAAAAACCACGGAATTTTAAAACATTTATCTAGTTCATTTTTCCATGATCGTTTCATCGCTATTCATTTTTCTGCCAACTATTCACCGCCTTTTTTTGATTTGAAACTTATAATATGTCAATTTACTTATTTTTTTTTTTTTTTGGCATTCCTTATTTTCCAATTAAGCATTTAACGAAAATCTGTAATACAAAGCTATGTTCAGGGAGGTTAACTAAACTAAATAAATTATTAAGAAGAATGATAACATAAAACAATATAATTTTTTTATTTAAATACAGTCAGTGCATTAAATACTAAATATTAAACTCACAGAGTAATTATAATAAAATGTTATTCATAATCATATTTTTTTAAATTTTTAGCAAATTCGTCAAGTATTTTTCCAATAGACGCCATTCTATAGATGATCTAAACTATGTTTTAATCCTTTGAATGACAGAAAAGGATCTTTCACAAGTAACTATGGTAACAGAGAGTATTAATGCTAATTTTGATAAAATTATCAAATTTGATAACACTGATTAATTATTTGTAAATTTTATTAGTTTATCAAGTTTCCATATTTCTTTTGATAAACAATTTTTTGGTATCATCATTACTATTTTTTAATAATTTAGAAGCAATTTTAAGTTATTTTCGTTAATAATAAATAAAAGAGTCAGAATTAATGGTATTTAATTTAAAAAAAAATGATCAGTAGTAATTGCTACAAATACACTTTCACTTGAAAACTATTATTTAAATCTTTATTCACAGTATCAAGAACCTCATAGTAAGAGTGGCTTTTCCCAAATTCTTCAAATTAACATTATCTTTAAGTAAAATATTTTCAAAATATTTTTGTTTTTAAATTTAATCTATACATCAATATTTATTTTTAATTTTTTGGAAAATTTTAATAGTTTATCGGTTCATCTCATACATATTTAAATGACTTAATTTCGTTTGTTTTCGTATTAATCGGGATAAGAATAAATATAGTATAAGGTAAAATCGTTCGTAGTCATAGAAAAAAGTACACAGAAAAAAAGACGCGAAAACACGAGAGAAAAAAGTGACTGTTCACCAAATAATCGACAAATCTTCTGGGAAAATTTAAATATTTTTGTAATAAATATTGTAGATTTCCTTAACAAAGCGATTCGTTGGGTTTTGAGCAATTATGAAACCAAAACGCAAATTTAGGGACATTTAAAAGACAACTTAAAATAATAATAAATACATTTATTTAAACTAAACTTACATTAAATTACGTGTAGTATGTCATTATACCGTAGAGAACGATTGTTAAATTACTCAAACGCTAACTATAGCTCTGAAAGGCCAACGTACCGTAACGACTCGTGAACATTGTCAAACCAATTGATTTTTTAATAAATTTTTCAGGTCAGAATGTAAAAAAAAAATTACAAGTGAAACTCTTTTTGAAACTTCGTTTCCTGTAATGATCAAGACAAATGCATCCGAATAATAATATATCCGTTTTATTATTGATTTATTTTGCGCGCGAAATCAATGTCTTTTGTTCCGATTATGGAATTTCCTATAAACAGGCACTTGTTTGGACAGCGATACAGCAGAAGTCGTTAATACGACTCGAAAACAGACACCACGTGCACTTCAGAACAATAAAACAGATTCCAATTATTATAAGATCATGTTCAAGGATTTTATAAAATGTAATGGGCGTTAGCAAAAATACGAGGCATTGTAAAGAAACGATGCAACGAGAGTTGTCTATTCAGTATACTGTGTATATTGAATGATTGATATGGTACCATTAGTATGGCCATTAATTACGTGACATATTTTGTCTAAGTATGTAAGTATATCCATTAAACTCTAATATGAATATCCTAAAACTTTAAAAAATCGTAATTTTTGTTTAAAATTGTTCGTTATAAGTTGTAGGTAAGTGATTTTTTTTTCACCTCTATAGCGGATATTGCTTTTAAATGAATATTATAAAATAATATAATATAGTTTTATTTATTTATACGATTTACCAAAAATTCTAGATTTTGAGAAAGTAAATATGACTATTGTTTAATAGCTATTAACGACCTACTAATAGCTCATTAGGCATCACATTATATTATGATAGTGGAACCTAGTTATGCAATTTTGAAAATAGGTAATTAGAATTACTTTTTTTTTACATTTTAAATTAATTCTCACAGTTTACACATTTTACATAAGTTGAATGAGAATAGTGGATTTTATTGAGTAGATAATATAAACTGTTCGAAAATGGTATACGTATATAAGTATAAATATGACTTGATATAAAAAATTGAAGTATCCCGCGAACGAATTTCGACAAAGTACCTAGTACCTATCTACCCAGTTAACAAGTGACTAAGTCCGTGATTAAAATCATTAAATATATTATATATTTTGCGAAAATAAAATAACTAATTATCTATTTTATTAGCATTGTATTATTATTTGGTCATCTTATCTATTTAATAAATAAATAACCGACACCGAGTTATTAACCAGGTAACTAAATAAGAACCTATACAAATGTTAAATTTTCAAAATATATTTTAGATAATATCTATTACTTAATTTCTAGTCTAAACACTGTTAATTTAATAGAAACTGTATAAAATAATACTTCAAAAACGAATAAATGCCTGTTGTAAGTTTCATATCGCGTGTATTTTAGAAATTAAATAGATGATTAAAAGTAAAAGTCGTGTTATCATTATTTGAAAATACGTGTTCATTAAATTAATTCTTTAACTATTTATTAGGCCATAAGCGTGTTTTATATAACAGATAAATGTAGGTACAACAACTTCAAATAGATAAAATATACACTCTAGGTATAAAAATGAAAGAAAATATTATATTATTCCGTTCTTATTATTTATCACTACAACTATCAGCATGTTCGTATTCACGCATGGTTGCATATTCCCAACATCCAATTATTACATGATGTTTTTTTTCTCTCCAGTAAATGATAAAACGGGATCTTGCTGCTTTGTGGGAGCATGTGTGTGATGGTTGGTGCATAGCCTATTTTTAAAACAGTAGCTATATACCGAAAATATTCTCACGTGAACCTACGCTAAGAGTATAAGATGACGTAGTCATTAACGATGATGGTCTAAAAAGACATAATAATATAAATATATGATATTATTATTTTCTTAGTAACACGAATTTGAAGGCAAATCATTTAAATATTATTACCTACCTTTAATATATAGGTTTAGATCTCCAAATCGGACGTGTAATATAGGTATTTGATAGAACATTACAAATATATGAGTTTCTTAACAAAATAATTAAAATACGTATATAACTATGAAACTAGTGAAATCATATTACAATAATATATTATACTAGATATACAAACCTACAGGTCTATTCAAATAATATGTGTTTTGATCCCGTTTATGTGCATTTGTGTTGGAATAACACAGCTATATTATAATATTATTTCGGTAGTCTACAGATAATACCTAATATTGAACGGTTATGTTCATTCGAATGTTGCGGACAGGAAGTTTTTTTTATAGTGTGTTGGTAACGTTTACATTATACACTATACATCGTATACATACTAAACATTTATATTGACTTCAAGATAAGAGAAAAAAAACCGTAGTGTTTAATATAATATTTTTCATATAAAATATATATTATATTATTTTGTTATGTTGCCAATTGGACAAATATCAAAAAGTACAAACTCTATTTATTTAAAAAAAATATATTATTGAATAACAAACATATAGGTGAGTACACCTATATTATACATAAGTACAATAAATAGGTAAGTATATACATTTTCATGCAGTATAGGTATAGTATATAACATGCATAACTTCATAATTTATCTCAATAATAATGACCTAAGTATTAACCATTTGTAATAGAATAACTATATTATTAAAAGTTCTTAATTCAATAAAGCTCATAACTAGAATACGTAATACATATTATGTTTGTTAAAAAAATAATTAGTAAATTTTAAAATATGAAAATGAAGGGTACAGGGAAAACACCAGAAATCACTTTTTTCCAATCTGAGAAAAAACATGTTTTTAATTTCAAAGCGTAACAATTTTTTTTACAAAGTAAAAATTTCAGATTAAATTAAATATTTAACTTTGAAATGTAGTAAACACAACACAATAATGTCATATTATATTATTAACCACGGTTAT
Source organism: Cinara cedri (assembly GCA_902439185.1). Taxonomy (NCBI): domain Eukaryota; kingdom Metazoa; phylum Arthropoda; class Insecta; order Hemiptera; family Aphididae; genus Cinara; species Cinara cedri. The sequence continues at coordinate 1,947,724 of CABPRJ010000950.1, forward strand.
AGTCGTGTATTAACCCAACACTTGTCTGGTTATAAGTTGACTTAACTGTTTTTTCCTGTATGCATAAACTTCTGGCGCTCATTACTTTTAACTTGTCTGGTTTTTTCACCGGTTTGATCGCACAAAATATACAGTACATCTATACAAACTGCTTGATACTAATATCGCTATTTTAGACAAAAAAGTGACTTTTCTGGTTTTTTCCTATATGAACCTAAATATTTAAGGTTTTTTTTTTGTAAAAACAAGTTTATCTTGAAGAATTATCATATACACATTAATGTATAGTATAATCATTATACTATATCATAATATATTATATTATGCAATTTAACAAATTATTTGCGTTTTATAGATAACTGTAAATTTGTTTATATTCATTCTATTGGTGCGCATGATGTAAACAACTACTTGTTTATTTATATTTTTTGTACCTATTGTAAATATTAAATAATACTCAAAATAATTTTATTGGTAGGTTAATTGAAATCGGGTGGTATAACTACATAAAAAAGTTGGTACCCACTGATAATAAGTATTTTTTCCTAATTCAGTGTTTGGAAAATTGAAAAAATTACATTTTAATTTTGAAGACTACCCGCCATTGTTTTTAGAACAATAGTCACCATATCTACCTAATAGTCCCTATTTACAATATTATAACAATATTATTATAATCACATACGAACAAAAATATTTTTCATCATTCAAATATTAATAATATCAATAATAGCTGATCTCGTAGATATATTTTCAACACTATACAACATATAAGTGAATTTATTTACTTTACTATCTATCGTTTAAAATTGCAATAGATTTTCCCAATTATTATATAATCAAATGATGAATATACATGAAAAAAAAAAATACCTCTCAACGAATCCAATGAGAATCATTCGAATCGTATAACTTATTATCAGGGCTCGGATTTTATGCCACTGAAAATAACTGAAATATGCGCTATAATAATACTTAAAAAAAGACAAAAAATAAAATGTATTTTTTAAATGGATATATAAATACAGCCAATAAAAGTTCATACATTTAGACTGTTCGATGGGTCAATACGTCGGACTACTTAAAAATAGATTAGAATAATGAAACCAAAATATAGGTATTTTTCATATGGATTCACATAAATGAGAAATTTTGTCTAATATTTATGAAAAATACGAAATAACTCATTAGTCATTATATTATGCATACTAATGAAAAATAACACAAAAAATCTAAAATACTTAAAATATACAAAAAATAGTAATATAAAATTTTACATTTGGAGTTCATGGTGCATAAAACAAATATTAAAGCTCACTCTATTTTTATTTGTATTCTATAATAAATAAGAAATTCTATAATATCCAAGCCCTGATTATTATTTTGTTTAAAATCGACAAGCACATTCGGTAGCACATTGTAGGTACCTAATTATTATGGTACCTATGAAAAAAAATACATGGGTAATACATTTATAAACAATTTTAAATTTTACCTTATTAAATGCGATTCACTTGCAGAATATTGTTTTCAAAAACAGAACATTATGATCCCGAATCAATAGGTACTGAAAAATCGTCCCTACAATACTGCTACAGGTACAACTCGTAATGAAAATTGTTTCAGTGTTTAAAAATATTTTAAAAGCCGCGACTGAACTACAACACACAACGCAAAACGACGTTCGCAAGGTAACGTCTAAAGTCTGACTGATAGGACCACGAGTTTCAGTTTTCCACATTCAGTTGTACACCACCAACACAATAACAGTACGACACAATTTACCATCACTCCGTTCGCGTTTGCCGACTACACTAACGCAACGTGCGTTGAACTGCACGTGCAGCAATTGAACGCATGTATTATAAATTATTATAACATACCCACGTTTGTCGATCCACCGTCACGAAAACTAAAATTATTTATTTTCACCGATACATTTTGTTGACTGATATCAGTAGCCGTATTAGATGATTATGTCGTAGGTATGTGGAATTAGGAAACAATATAATTAATTAGAGTTCTTCACAATCAATATAATACATAATATTATGTATTGGTAATCAATAATATCACTCCAGGTAGAAAAATTGGTTCTGAACCAGTGCCAGATAAAATGTAGGAAAAAAAGCCACAGAAAAAATGATGAAAAACCATGAAAAAAAAAGGCAACTTATTTATCATATTATAATTAGTTATATTAAGTGCTGTAAATTATATTGTTAATTCTATAATAATAGTAATAGCATTTTATACTTTTATAATAATGAATGTATTATTATTATTGCTTATTGATGCCTTATTTTTTAATATTGATTAGTATTGATTGTATAATGTGTATTTTTTTATTTTTATTTTTACTAAAAACTTTATTCAACTAATTTTAAACTTCAGTAACTTTTCTGGTGGGAAAATTAATGATTGTTCGGGGAATAGCGTTAGGGTAAACAAAAACAATTTAGAACAATATTTTTAATATAATAATCACCTTGTACAAAGTATACACATTAGTACATTACACATGTTTATAATATATATTATATAGGTATTATACATAAATAAATTTATTTCAATATAATATGTTAGTATTATCTACAATTCTAGCATTCTACTGAGTGATATTTCTTTAAATCCTTTCTTGGGTTGAGATAGAATTGTATTATAAACTACTTTCAGTCTCATACGTCTATCTCCAAAGTTGGATTTGTATTTTTTCAATGTTTTAATTAATTGTACATACAATGGAAATAATCAATTCCAATAAAAATAATAATAAATTATGTTTTGAGAGTTATATGTACGTTCTAAAACATACCGGTGAAATATGTGGCTTTGTAGTAAAGCAACCATGCTTAAATTGTGTAAGGACATTGATCATTGTCTAGGAATAATTTACACAAATATTCAAAAATCAAATATAGTGAAAATTGGAACTCGTTGTAGGCAGAACTAGAACGAGGTTAAGGTTATCAAGTATAATAATGAGATGAAAATTCAAGCAAAAACCTCAAAAATTAATCCAGTACACGGAGAACGTGTTGCAAAATTAGATAACGAAAGTCAGATACCAACTGAAAACATAGTCAAGCGTACACTATGAAACCAAAGGACAAAAATAACCCCTCAGACTCTTATGAAATTATGGGTAAATATCAATAAAAAAATATGAAAATAAAAATGGAAATTAAAAAAATAAAATACAATTTTTTTTAGAAGAATGGTGTACATGTGTCTCATACAAGTACAGTACAAGATTTTTACTGGTCGATGACGGTGTGATTGTAGAAAACCGTTTTTGCAACAGATGAAGGTCTTCAACATCTATCCAATAATTCAGTTTGATTGAGAATTTTAGATTGGCCTCAAAAGAATTCCTCCAACTGTATGTGGTTAGAGTTAAAATTCAAAAAACATTTTTAACCTCCAAATATTGGTTGTTAAAATGTAAAAGTCAGAAAACATAGGAAATCTGGCCAAAGTTCTCGAAAAATGTTCTTAACGACAATTATATTCAGATCCAACAAGCTTTCATATCTATTTCGAAAAATCTGTAATTAACACAGTAAAATCTGTGTTAGGAGACCATGTGTGTATTAATGGTTGTTTTTACCATCTTACACAAAGTACATACAGGATGATTAAAAAACTTGGCCTAAAACCAATATGATGAAAGATGAAAGTTTTAGTAAGTTTTGTAGAAACTGGATGGGTAGGCATTTTTACCTTTAGATAATGGTTAAAGATGGCATGACTCATTTAAATAGTATAATGCTAAATCATGTTAATGATTTAGTTAACTACTTTTACAAAATTTATGTAAATGGATCTTATAAACATATATGTGTTCTAGGAGAGATCAATCTACGTTTTAGAAATTGCCTACCTCTATTTCCACTTGATCAATGGAAATATGGAATATCCATGATTTGACTTTAGCCAATACAAATAATCAAACTGAAGGTTAGAATAATATTTTTTTTCATCCTTGTTATCGGGGTAACATAAATCAACAAAAAAAATTATATTTATTATATTATAAGTTAAATTATTTGTTGTTGTTCGTGTATATATATAAGCGAAAATGCTAAAATCGTGATTAAAAAATAGTGGATGGGGTTAGAAGGGTGAAAAATATTTTAATAGCTTTTCTCATACCTACCAAATATACAAAAAAATTTCATTACAATCGGTCATGCCGTTTCGGAGGAGTGCGACCACAAACACGTGACACGAGAATTTTATACGTATAGAGATTTAGTTTATTTGATTATTACCATTGTATTTTTGTGTATTATAATTTGACATTTGTTTTTAAAATTTTAATTTTATATTAATATATTACTAGACACAATATCAATTAAAAACGTTTTAATATTAAATAATAAATGTATACACTATACAGTATAACCAATTATATTCAAATTAATAAAAAAATAATGTAATACTTTAATTTTTCTTTTTTTCTTTTAAATTGTGTCATTATTAATATTTAACTATAGTGTCATATAGTTAAAGTTACACTATAATATGAATGGTATTAAATATTATTGTTAGTATTTAATTTAATTTAATATGTTTAATAAATTATGAAATAATAGTTGTTACATTATAGTGTGTGCTAGTTTAAAACATAATGAAACAAAAATTAACGCTCATCGTGAAAGGGATAATGCGATAAATATTGTCGTTATACTTGTTATAGGTACTGTATTCAGTAAATCACCATTAACCGTATAGTGTACGTATGTTAAGAAGTTTTTGAATTTGCGTGATATCATTTATTATATTATATATTACATTGATTTATATATTGTAAATGATAACACGTAAACATGTCGAAGTCTGTATAAAATGTGAAGAAAAATTAAAATTGATTTTAGAATAATCTGGGAACCATTTTGGATATTCTTACTCTACCTTTTGAAACAACTCGAAAACCAATTTAGATACACAAGGATCTTTAAAGATTCGGTGGTGTTATATTGTTAGGTATTTTAGTATTTATTAATTATTCTCATACACTTTCTGAAATTCCCAACAACTGTTTCGATTTTCGTTTACATGTTACTTTTAAATTATTTTTATTTATTTTGTATAATAATATAAACACCAATCATCTTTTGAAAATGGTACAAAACAATAAATTATAAACAATAATTTATAATTTATAATAATATTATAACAATGAAGTAACAATTGGTATAATTAAATAAAATTATTAAGACCAAATATCAACACTATTGTCATTTAAGGAATGCATAGCTCTGACCAAGGAATCATTCATAATAAACATATATACAGAGTATTTAATCTGTCGTAAGACACTTATTATCTCGGAAGGTATTCACTTTTTTCTGGATCTGTTTCATAGAACATTTAAGAAACAATCAGCTTTACAATTTTACATTTATATTACTTTTTCACCCTTAATTTTGGGGGTAAAACCACTATCTAATTTTGATTTTTTGAATTTTGAATTCCAGAAACAGATGGAGTATTAGTTAAAATACCTTTTGGTGTTGAAATTTTTGATTTCCGTCAATCCGTTGACGGAATAATATTCCACTTTTAAGTTTGGGTCGGAGGAGAGTAGGTAGTGGTGCATTATTAAAACGCCACGCAACGTGCTGCAACAAAAATGATGCTCCACTACTTTCCCCCTGCCAAAACTTAAAAGTGGAACATTATTTCAACGGATTGACAAAAATCAAACAATTTAACACCAAAATTTATTTTAACTAATATCCCTTCTGTTTATGGAATGTTTAATAAAGGTTGCCATTTGAAAAATCAAAATTAGGTAGTGGTTTTTCCCCCAAAATTAAGGGTGAAAAAATTAACATAAATGTAAAATTGTAGAGCTGATTGTTTCTTAAGTGTTCTATAAAACAGATCCAGAAAAAAGTAAGTACTTTCCGATATAATGAGTGATAGATATATCACCCTGTGTATACATATATTATATATACTTAATGATGAGAAAATGAAAAGGGCCCTTCTTTTGGGTGTCTATGAGCAAGACATACTTCAATACGAGTATATAGATACTCGGCACTACATAAATTGATGGGTAAAAATGTTTTGATAAACTTAAATTAAAAATTGTACAAGTTTATTAGGTATAAATACAAAATAGATTACTATAGTTTGTATTTTTTCCAAATTTAGAGCTATTTTATGGAGTCAAACATTTTTTTTTTCCATAAATCGGAAAATAGTAGGTACGTGAACTATTCTATGTACAATTATTTAAAATTGAACTTAAAACCCTTTTACAACGAAAAAATCTACAAATATGACGCTCAATTTTTTTTTCCAGTTTGATCACTTATACAACTCATAATGAACCTCGTATTAAACTTTCAAACATTTTGGTTTGGCCAGAAAATTATATTGGTATAGCATAATAGCATATTAATTATAGATATATTGAAAAAAGTACGTAAAATTACGTGATTTTTACGATTTCCATTAAATTTTGAATCTAAAACTCGTAACTACATAAAAAAAAAAAACTAAAATACATGCATTACTTACTATGAAAACTACAAGGAGAATCTATCCAGTCTATCCGAAACACTAACTAGGTATAGTTTACTTTCAGAAAAAATGCTACACTTGAAAATCGGAACAAGATTTCTGGTTTAAAAGTTGTTTACAGACACACTAATAGATTTTCAAAAATACACACATCATATTAAAATCGAACAATTCCTTGTAGCGCTCAGAATTTAAAATCCTTAAAAGTATTAAAAATATTTTGCACAATAATAACTATAATATTAATGCATGATTTTATCTGTATAGCAGATTTTGGGTGTATCATATATGTATGACATGTGCGTATCTACAGTATTATAAAATTGCTGTAATTTTAAAACTTTATCTTATAATAAAATAACCGTAATTATATGTACAAACAATTATAATGATTTGAAACCTGGCTAAATTGGGCAGTAGTGTTAATCCAGGAAATAGCGTACATCCACGACTTGTCTAAATTGAACCGTCTGGTTTAGGATTTTTAGAAGGGCACTGTCTGTGGAAGGGGGCAACCTACCTGTAACCCAGTCGGTCGTTGGGAGCATTCCGTCATCGTCATATTTATCGTACACTTAATGATTTTTACTTTTAAAGCAGATTTTTTTTTTGTGCATGTATAGTTAGTTACATGCTTCAGGCATTTTACTTTTTCTTTATAGGTAGGTATGTTTTGAAAATTAATTATACTAAAGGAATACTACATGACCATGACTTAAAATTATTATGTTTCACTGATGTGATTTATTAAAATTTTATAAAAATTTCAACCAATACCATGTATGCAGGTAAACAAGAATTGAGGATATAGTACAGTATAATCATTTCCGTAATGTCTTCAAAAATAATGTATTTTATTAAATTAATATTTTTATTCATACAGATTATAGTAACACTGGTTAAAAAAAAAAAAATAAAACAATTTTTTGAATAAATATTGATTAATCTGAAAATGCTGAATTACAATATGTAATTTGTTTCTTCAAATTAGCTAATATTTTCGAGATAATAATCTAATAATCTAAAAATATATAAACGAATATATGTCTGTTTGTCCTTTATGCATACTACACTATTTATCTAAACACCACAAAACCTTGGGAACATGTTGCACGTTGTCCAGAGAAGGCTTATAGATAATTGAATCTACCCTCTATTGAATATAATTCCCTAAAATTAGATTTCTAGGTATTTTTAATACACAAATCTAATTTATTGTCAAAACTATTTTTGTTAATTTATAGGTTATCTTGGTAACACGGATGAAAAAAAACACCATTGTTAATTTTTAAAATGCAACCCTGTGCTATGTGGGTATCTATGGTAATAGTATATAATGATAATTTACATACATATATGAAAAAAAGTCATAAATAATACAATATTTTTTTCAGTAGGTTAACATATTTTTCTATTAATAGTGATTGTGTCAGCAAACTCAATGATATTTTTAATATTCTTGTAAAATCGGCTTTTAAAAATGGTTGCTGTTTCGTAATTGCAAATTAAACTAAACAAAAAAGCTATATTGAATATATTTGTTTAGTTGATTATTAAATAATTATCAAACTCAATTTTAAAGGGCCGGAAAAATATTTCAACTTAACAGATCAGTTTCAAGTTTTGCACAACTTTTTAATAATCTTAAAAAAAAGGGCAAATCATACAAATCTGAGACCAGATTCGGAATCAGCAGTGAAATTCTATACAAAATTCACTATCAACTTGTTGACCAGTGTAATCATAATATTATAAAAAAAAAGGATAGATACTAGAGACGGGTGTGGCCACTGTTGTAGGTGAGTAGTGGGGAGGGTGGGATATATAAAGTCATTTAATTTATACCTGTAACCAATGATAAACCATTGATAACGAAAAACGATTCCAAGCGTAGTTCGGATTTACATGTTATGAAAGACTGCGACGCGCCGTAAATATTTGCCGTTTTATTTATAATTTTCTTTCGGGTTTTCCCAATTATTTATAAAATTCCTTGAGAAATCAAAAAATAACCTTCCCAATAAACCAATTAGAGAAAATTAGCTCTTAAAAAAAGAAGTCTATACTTCGGAGCAAGTTTTCTTGTAAAAAAGTTATTGTTCAGATAGAAGAAAAAAATTGAAAAATACACATCATAGTAAAACCAATATCCCAAGCTATGCTCCGAATCTAAAGAGGACATACCTAATTCACACAACAGGTTATCTATTTTTTGATTTCCCAAGGGATTTTTTCAGAAATATTGCTCAAATTGAAAAACGACAAGAAATCTTTTTTACTGCATTTTGGATCTAATGTATTATTTTTCCACATAATTTTTTTAATAATTGAGTAAAATCACAAGTAAAATTATAGGAAAAATGGCAGATATTTACAGTTCACTAACATCATCGATTTTATTGTTTTTAATTATTATTAACTACATGTGATGTGTTTTTAATAACTATATTTTCTTCTTGAAATATTGCTATAATTAAAAAATGATCTTTTTTGTTGCGATTTGAATCTTATTACTCACGAAATAAGTAGTTTTTTAATTTTCAAAGTAGTTGTGGAAAAACAGGTAATAAACGAAAAATGAAAATTGATAAATTTACGACGATATGGTTCCTTTATTTCAAATTTGTATGGATTATGATTTCTACCAGAAATAATGTTTTATTAGAAAAACAAGACCTTTTTTTAGGTAAAACACTAAGTAAGCATCTGTTCTGTCTTTTTCTACTCATAAGAAGCAAAAAAAAAAAACTCACACTATTAGTGGTTACTAATCTGTGGGGGCCATAAACAAGTCGAATTTTGTGGGGAGACATTGCTTATCCCTCTAAGCTCAGCCCTGCACATACATTTAGCAGTAGCTGGTTTTCAACATTTTTCTGGGAGGTGTTCTGAAAAATCATATATATTTAAAAGGTATCTTTATTAATAGATGCCTCTTTTTTGGACGACATTTTATTGAAATTATATGTCTGAGAAGGGGGGTCCACACCTTCTGGACACCCCTCTCTGTAAATTCACTATTGACACTTAATGTATATGGTCGAAGATACAAGTTCATTAATAACAAAAAATACATCCATCAGAGAACGTGACGGTCAGCGAAACCAATTTTTCATCCAAGTTGGTGATCAAATTTTTTATTATCTATATGGTATCTATACACGTCGTTACTTCTACGTACACAACTATATTGAAAAAAACAAATGGACACATTTCGCACGATGGATGAGTCACTGTTGTAGGTGAGAAATTGGGAAGATAGTGGGGACATTTAATATATACCTAACGATTAATCATTGCTAAAAGAAAAAGATTCTCAGAGGAGTTTGGTTGTACATTTTTTGAAAGGTCGGAATATTTACAATTTGAAAATAATTAATTTTGTTTATTTTCCCATTTTTTATGAAAACCTCTGGGAAAATCAAAAAATGATTTTCCTTAAGGACACTCCAGACAAATTTTCTTTTAAAAAAATTGCTACACTTGAAAATCGGAGCAAGATTACTGATAAAAAGTTGTTCATTGATAAAAAAAATAAATAAAAAAAAGTCATTGTAATACTAATAAATTCTTTGCTCCACTCAGAATCTAAAATGGTGCGCTTGCATTTTTTAAAATTATTTATTATACTTATAACCTTTAAGTAGTAATTAATACTAATGGTTTTAAAATTAAACACTGAAATATGTGCAGTACACAGGTATGACATACAAAACTTGTATGCAGGCGGCAAAGGGCCAATATATAAAATTACATTAAATTCTGTCATCAATACTATGATAAAATAATATTACTGTGTGCAGGACAGCACTGTTTTTAACCTAAAAACCTAATATAAAATATTTATTACTTATTAAAACATTAGATAGTAGAACGATCTTAGAAGAACTTCTTTTAAGATCGTGGATAGAAGTCATCGTTCAGTAATTTTATAGTATGAATATAATAACTATATTATATTTTACATTTATTTTAAATAACATACTACTTCTATTGTTATAAACACATACAAAGTAAATATTATGTACCTACTACAAAGTTTAAACAATATTCTCAATGTTCTCATATTATTACTTTATTGTAATGAGTTATTTTTATAATACCTATTTGAAATCTGAATAAATAAGGTTTATTATTAATTTGTATTATTCACCTCACAGACTCAGATTCATATTTCCATGCATGGATATATTTAAATAAAAATAAGTTCAACATTATAATTAAAAATTGTAAAAGTTGTTGTATGTATGAAGTTGTAATGCAACACTTGCATATCATTAGTCTACATGTTAAAATATTATTAAATAAAATGTTTATCAAAAAAAAATTATCAATTGTATTAAAATCTGTTACATCTTCCTCTATATTGTTTGTCGTTTGAATACAAAATTCATTTTTATAAAACTTAATATTTTAAAAATAAAACTCAAATCATCTAGATTTTTAATAATAATCTGTTGAAGATTTAATCAAATTAATTTTAAAAAAGATAAAATAATTGATTAATTTGCATCATCTAGTCAAAAATAAAAAAAATTATTATTATTAAAAAGTTATCCTAGGATAATGGAGACGGGTGTAGCCACTGTTATAGGTAATTTAATGTAAACCTGTAAGCAACGGTAAACTATTTATAACAAAAAAACGATTCTGAGTGGAGTTCAGCTAATGGTGATGCTTTGTTAACAATATATAATAATATAATATAATATATCATGTTATGAAAAAACAATAAAAATTAAACTTGCTCGATGAACTTGCTAAAACATCAAAACTAAAAATGAATATATATTTATAATTTTTATAAAATATAAATATTTCAACTTTTATATAATTAGCGCTGTAAAATAGTAATAAAATGTTTAATATATGATTATAACAGACACAAAATTCAAAACAATGTCATTTGTTACATTTTTTTCCAACTCCCCTCCCAAAAAAAAAAATTCCGGATACGCCTTTGTGCCCAACAATTAGGGCTCAGAACAGTTATTTTTCATAGATACAACAAAAATAAACATAATAACATAAGCATATCTTAATATTAAATCTATTTAGCATATATTAGTATTTAATACTTATAGTACCATTTAACATTTAAATATTGATTTTAATCTGGTTGAATTGTCATGAAAAAAATCGAAGTTATTAATTGACTTACCAGAAATTAGCATTCTATTGATCGACACAAATTGACTATAAGTAGGTACATAAAATGTTTTGACACATGATTATAAGTTTGAGGAACATTCAGAAGTATTTGGCTAAGTAAATTTGGGTGAAATATTTGAGAGTTTAGTTGTTTATACAACCAAGACAGTAAACGCGTCATGAGATTTTCTTCTTTTTTCAAGTGACTCGATGTTACATTCGCTAGCTAGTTGCTCAATCGAGATGTCAGTTCTATTAGATTTTAATAAATACTTAATTTTATTATATTAACTTAAATAAATAATAATAAACATGTTTATGAGATTGGACTGAAGTCTGAAATATAGTTGAATTAATGATTGCAGAAATGTCACAAGTCAATTATTTACAACTTTTAGATACCTAATAAATAAAAACCATATACCTAATATAATTTTGAAAAAAAAAAAATGTAATTTAAGAATGAATACTTATTGAAACTTATTATATATTGATTAGTAATTATATACAATTTCTCTGTAAAAATTATTTAATGTAAGCTTATTGATTTTTAAAGTTTGAAGAAAACTTTTAAAATGTGTGACTAGTGACGTTTCTGCAATAGTCTAGAGAGCATAGATAATTATTATCTACAATAGTTGATTCAGTTATTTTATAGAAAATAAAATTACCCGTTTTTTGTAGATATTTTATATAGAAATAAAAATAAAAACACGTTTTTGTAAGTCTTTTAACAAATAACAATGATTGTGCCAAACTGATAATGACATAGATGATAGGTATATGTAGGTACGAAAAAAAACAAGACTATTAACCCACTAAAAATGGGTACGAATAAGATACGAAATATCATAATTATTTGGCAAACAACAATAGATTAAAACTACAACATCTTCAACATGATTAAAATGATTGTCAAATTGGATATCGTGTCGAGACGTAAGTTAAATATGCCGCCAACGAAGGTCTAGTCTGAGTATTCTGACGTCACGATAACGAAACCACGCCTTGTTTGTGTTAATTCGTTTTTTTCCTCCATGACTATTTCATAGTGTCTCTGAAAGTATGACGTATTATAAACACTAATGAATGAATAACACATTTTATGTCGTTCACTATAGTCACTGCTTACTTCCTAGCCTACAATACAATTGTTGTTACTTTTTTTAACTCTGTACTCCATTTTGGATTATGTACTAGTGATGTAATAATTACTGTATTATATATTACGCTTTTAAAATTTGTTTACTGATTTTGGTTTTGCACATAGAGTGATCAAAATGTCAGAAACTTTAGATTCACGTATGGTTTCTGATTTAAAGGTGACTGAATTGCGTTCTGAATTAGAAAAACGTGATTTGGACAAAACTGGAGTAAAAGCAGTATTATTGGAACGTTTGCAAAAAGTAAGTATTCAGAAATGGTATTCTTATGATAATCAATAATTTGAATAGATACTTCATAATAATACCTATTATATATTTTTCTATGACTTGTACTTATCGTTAAATGTTTTTATCTTCTATTATATCCCACGTAAACTGACCTAGCTACTTTTATATTTGCTCTCCACATTTCCCTGTCATTCAACATTTATTTATTCCTCTTTTCTTCATATTACTCATATTGATCTTTAGTCAATTTTTCTTTGGTCAGCTTTTTGTCCATCTGACCAAGTATTTCTTCTATTTTTCAGCTATATTCCATGAGTGTATTTTTAACATTTAATTACATAGGTGTTTTAATTATATGGAACTAGGTATTGTCATATAATATAATCTTAAATATAACCTAACATGAATTGTGTTTTGTATACCTAAGTAGTATAAGGATTAAAATTCCTAGGTACTTATATTATCAACATTTGTAACCAGAGGGTAAATCATCAATGAATATTGTATACATCTGATTCCAAAGAACCGCGGTTTCCTCCACTGTAAATATTCACTATATCAAATTTCTGGTGAATAATAAGAGGTTCATTAAAAATTAAACTTCCTTAGTGGTAAAAAAAAAATTAATTTTGGTGTATTGAAATCATTTTTAATGCGGATTTTTTTAGGTTTAAATTTTGATGAAAATCATGTAAAAATCGTGATATTTCAAAACATTGTTCATCAAAGTTTTCTCAGAATCGTTTTTCATTAGCTATGATAAATTCAATATCATGAATTCTATCAATTCACTATAAACTATCACAATCATTATCAAAATTACAATCATTGAAAAGACCCTCGACAAGGTTTTCCATGATTACAATCAATCAGGAGTTACACAGACGTGAAAATATAGTTTCATGTTGGACGTGGAAATAGTCACTACATTATATTTATTTGTATAATAACAATAATTAATTTTTATTTTTAAATTAAACACAGGTTTTTAAAGCTTATTAGTAGGTACATTCATAAGTGCTTCTTTAATTTTTTATTTACTTACCTAGGCTCATTAGCTGGGCTAGGATTTATATGCAACAGAATGTTTTTTTGTGACTTCTGATTATTGATTTTGTCAGAAATTTCCACGAATCGCCTCATGATGAGATAAATGGTAGTGTTTTTATTTTGCATGTTTTTGGATATTTTTGCATATATTGAATAAAATGAATATTATTGTATATTTCGATTATAAGAATGCAAAAAATGCATGTTTTACAGTGTATTTCGTAATTAATATTTATAGTTTAATATTAATATTTCGTATTTAGTTCTAGCCCTGCTGATTAAAGTACAAAACTTGATTTTTTTTGTCAAATAAAAATTTTATTTTTATAAATACAATCCTATGGTACAATAAGTATGCGATAATAGATTAAATAGTTTGACGGAGAAAGATAAACACAATTAATAAAAGTATGTAGGTCAATATAAAATCCAAGATAAGATTTGTCGGGTATTAGTGTATTACACATAATCCTACGTAGTACAGACTGTTCAGCTGTCCGTGCACCACTGTTTATTAGACTATTTTTCAGTGTGATTTTTATTTTAAAAATGCCAAAAGTCAAAAATGAAAGTGGCAAATTAAGACAATTTGTTGTAGAATTTTCTAGCGATGTTTTTAAAACCGACGGTAAAGTACTGTATTATATAATTTGTGATCACTCATTTTATGAAAAAATTTCAAGTACTTCAGCATTTAAATACAAGTAAACACCAAAACATAATAATTTAGTAGAAAAATCGAAATAAACAACCATCGTTTACTTTTGATTTATGCCAAGCTATGCTTGAATGATATACATCTATGGAAATTAAACCAATCATCATTCAACATTTTTTTTAGAGAAATATACTGAAAAATGTGTTCTCGATTAGTCAACAATACGTAAAAATTACATTTCTACCATTTATGAAAACACTATTTCATGTATTCGTTTAGAAATTGGTGACTGACCGATTTGTGTCTTATTAGATCAGACAACAGATGTTAACGATCATTTTGTATGCGATGTTATTATCGGTTTTCTTCACGACGAACATTATTCAGAGCCATGGTTATTAATGAGTGAGGAACTTTTTAAATGTAATTTTCAAACTGTTGGTAAATTATTTAATGATGCCATGCAATTATTGTGGCTGTTTGGAGTCAAGTATGAAAATGTTCTTTTGTTTGTAACCGACGTTGCATCATATATGGTGAAGGCAGCTGACTCTTTAACTGTACTATTTCTAAATCTGATACATTTAACATGTTAAACCTACGGAATTCATAGAGTTTGTGAGATTATAAGGGTCGAATACACTACAGTTAAATAAAATGATAGCCTGTGTAAAAAAAAAAATTTTTAAAAGCTCCGAGCCGAATACTTAATTGAAAAAATGAAAAAAAAATGTTCCTAATTAGTTATTAGGTACATTTTTTTAAAATTTTATTCTCCAACAGTACTTAGTATTAAAATGACTACCTATATACTGACTTACTTTCTTATTAATAATTATTTTGCTTAAAAATTAAAATATTAAAAAAACATGAATGTCAGGACACAGATAATCTTCATACCTTTAAGTTTGTTAATAGGTTAATTCATTGTAATATTAAAACTAATGACACAAAATTTGTTCCTATTGAATGTAAATTTGCTATGTCGTATGTTAGTAAATTTGAATGTAATATCTTCTTAAGTATATATTATGTAAGCTACCTTGCTTGTATCACAGTTAATATTTATCTTAATAGCATGATAAATAATGATTTGATTTTTTGTATTACTCTCCCCTTAACCTCTCCTCATTCCTGTAAGTACACTATTGGGTAGGTACTTATATATTTTGATCTGTATTTTATCTTTGAATCAGTATAAATATTCAGTTGACAATTTTGTAGGCTTGCTCTTAAGATCTATTTTTAATGATTTATAATGTGTTCAGCAAGTTACACCTGCTTACTTATCTATACCTATTTATTGGTTATTATTAATGTACCTGTTATGTATTATTTTAGGCCCTTCTTGAGGAAGGAGAAGATCCAGAAAATTATGTGTTTAATAAAATTGATTTAATGTCAGAAAAAACCTTAAAATCTCCAAGTATTGAAAAAAGACCAATTCCTGTCACTGATAAAAAGGAAGTCAGAACAGTTCAAACTCCTGATAAAAAGCCAACTACACCAAACAAAACTCTCAAGACTAATATTGTTGGTAAAAGGCCTGGCCCAAAGTCAAGTAAGTACTATTAAATTAAAAAATATGTAGCAGGTATATTTAAAGTTTGGGTATTTATTTAATTATATTATGAAAAAATGCCTGCTGAAATCATTATTTTCGAAAATTTTCCTTATATTTTTTTCACATTTAGGTTAGATAATTGTCTTGTTTATTATTAATATTTCTTATACAATTTCTAAGAATTTGAATAGTTAAGATATTATGAGACATAAATTAATTAATGCCATGGAATGATGCTATTTAACAAAACTGTTTAAAGTAATCCATTTAATTGACTATTTTTAAAAAGTATTGACTTCTAAAAAAAATTTTCAATAATTTAAGAAAAAATTAGCTTTAAGATGTTGAATTTACATTATTTTTTTGTCATCCTTATTTTTGAAGATTTTCAAATAGCAACCTTTATTAAAAATTCCTTCAATAGGTAAAAATATAAGTTCAAATAAATTCTCTTGTTGATATTTTTGATTTCCAAAAACCTGTTAACGAGATGTTCTACTTTTAAGTTTAGGTAGTAGGAGAGTAGTTGAGAAATTTTTTGTTGGTCTGTCAACAAATTTTCTGTGATGTATACAATACATTTTTTATTATGCATACATAAAATGTTTGTAAACGTTCTCCCTTCTTACATTGGAACTATATTCATCAATCATCATTAATCAGGGCTGATACATACAAAACCAGACAAAACTTATGTAATATACTATAAAACTATTATAATGTTATACAAATTTGTTTGTATTTGACATCTAATTAAGTAAAATTTAATTAATAATTCCGTTTCTTGCTTTTTTTTTTATTTATATATGTGTAAAAAATAAGGAGGTTAATTATAAGTCTTACTTATTGGTAAAAAAATATTCTATATTATTCTATTTTTTTTTTTTTATATACAAATTTTCAATCAAATTTTGACAAAAATCCTAAATATTACGACCTTTAAAACATATTACTGAATTCCAGTGAATTGTTTTTTTTATTGATTAATATATGATTAATCATTGCGTAAAAATATGCAATAAATTCCTTATATTCTTCTTTTCCAACTTAGAGTAGTGTTCCACCTATTATGTGAAGATTATTTGTCTTTATTATACCTTGAAATGTAATTTACCTTTATTTTTTTTTTAAATTTAATGAACTTTAAACGTATTGTGTGATTGGAGTTGTTGATGGATTTAAATAATATTTTCTGTAGTTATAATACATATGCATTTGAGCTATTATATTTGGAAAACGGTACAAAAATGTCATTAAATGTAAAAAAGTTAATGTTTCCATATTTCAGATATTCAATGTTTCCTAATTTTATTTTATTTTTCCACCATTTCGTCTCCCCAATTTGCAAATTTTCTGGTAAATTTAAAACAATAATAATAATAAAAACCATTCTATTTGTTGAAACTTTATTCAATTTGTTCACTTGAGTTTAGAATAAATAATACATAATATGTTTAAATAACTAATTAATTTTTTATTAATTACAAAAAAATTGCAGTATTGATGGTACGAAAACATACAAAACAAGAAAAATAAAATATTACTTAAATAATATAAATAATAATAACAAATAAATTCAAGTGATTAATATTAAAAAATTATCATAAATTGATAATTTTTTAATAATAATAATTTATTCAAATAAATAGTTGATGGACTGTAGGCTTGAACTACTGTACTATAGCAATAATGTTGAAATTTAACAACATTGTTAACTTATAAAATATTACTGCTAGAATAGTAATTAAAAATCATCCAAAAATTGTCATTACTGCTATAGCAATGATATAATATTATGAACCAATTATATCTCAATGGGCAGATCAATGGGCACTTTTTTTTTTGTTTGTTTACACTTGTACTTTTTGGTTTTTTTTTTTGCTGAAGGTTATAGCAGTAATGTAAGTGACATATTTTTGGACTTGGTTTTGTAATAATAAAATAAAATATAATATAATATTCATTACGTAATAACTGAATTTAATTTATGTATATATTAAAGTACATTATATTGTCTTTAGTTAATTTCTGAAAAAAAAAAACAAATAAATTCTTCGTTATAATTTAAATTAAAATTAAAAACCATGCCTTGTTAAAGTAGATTGGTGAATATAGATTGAGAATGTTAATTATCTGATTTTTAAATATTATTTTTTATTTTTATAGAAACATGCGGTTTACCATTAAAAAATGAAAAACCAACTTTAGCTGCCACTAAAAAAAGTACTGATGAAGTAAAACAAGAACCATCTAATACTATTGTTACTGAAGAAACTAAACAAAATATATCATTTAATAGTAATAGCTCTGACGTAACTAACTCTGCTAATGAAACAGAAGCTAAGGAAATTGATATGGATAATGTTCAATTAAATAATTCTGAAGATGTAGATGTAATGCCACATGACAGTGAAACTGTATTGAATCATAATGCAAGTGTTCAAGAAAAAACAGATAATTTAGAGAAATCTAAATTAATTGCTGTTCCGATGGAACGCAAATGTACTGAAAAAGAAAAAGAACTAGTGCAAACAAAAAATTTGGTTAATGCTGAAGAAATTGAAGTTGATCAAAACTGTACAAAAAATACTAAAGCTACGGACGATTCTGTAATACAAGAAAAGGAGAATAGTATTGTAGATAAAAAAATCGAGGTCATTGAGGCTAAAAAAATTAATATAATACCAAAAAATATAGATGAAGATAATATTCAAGATGAAGAATTGGATCATGAAGTTGATGAAGAAGAAATAGGAAATACTAATGAATTTAATGATACTAATGATCTGGTAAGTTTATACTTGGTATTAAATGAAAAGATAATTAATCAATTTTTAATTTATCTAGGAGAAAGCTGTTCAAGAAAATAGCAAAGATGACAATAATGAAGACTCTATTAATTTGACAATTGGAGAAGATGATATTAAATTATTTGCTGACGAGGTAAATTAGTATTTTGTTTTATTTATTATCTATTATATTATATTTGTAAATTTTTAGTGTAGTAAAGATACTTGTTTTTCAATATTTCTTTTTCTGCTTTGATTTTTGATAGTTTAATTGTTGGCTATTTTTAAATATTATTTAGGGAATAATTTGTAATATTAAACAAATCTATTAAGTTGTGAATAATTTCTGAAATTTATAATTTTTTTTAACTATTTTATTGTAAGTAAAATACTTGATTAGTAATTTTTTCAAGTATACACATTATGTATCCAAAGAATATAGTTTTCTTTTTTTTTAAGTCTTAATAAATAAATAAGTATTGCAGAAAATGTGCAAATTAGGAAGATATAAATGATTGAAAGAAAAATAACAATTTGTTCATATCTTGTGATAACACATGTACTGAAATTTGCAATTGTTCACATTTTTAAGTTAGCCTCTTCCTGAATGTAATAGCTTAAATATTATTTAATTATATAGCCATACACATCTTCCAGTGGCACATTGCTTTTAAAGTTAATTTAAAAAAAAAAAAAAAATTAAATTAAATTATAAGTGGTTTCAAGGTAACAAATAATAACAAATTTGTGTTTTTTTTTTAAATTGTTGGTTTTCTTTATTTCCAATGTTGAAGGTTTAAACAATTTTTTTAGATAAGTTAAATTTATTTTATTACAAAACTAATTTTTTTGTATTGAGCCCAAAAAACACGCATTGAACAATTAATGAACATCTCTGTTTTCGCTCATTTTTAGCTGAAAATACTGAGATATCTGACATAAGTAAAGTTAGGCATGGCTAACCTTAACACTAGATGTTCTAATATAAATATTCCTAGACTCAGCTCCACAAACTTTTCCTGAAGCTTAGAATATTATCTTCAAGGAACCTGCTTGAAGATTTATGTAATATTATTGACCTTTAAATTGAACTAAACAGATTTTCCATTAAATTCATTTAGATCATTTAAAGTAAGCAATTACACAATATAATATAAAACATTAAAGAGTTCAGATTTTGTTCAATGCTAAAGGTGAGATAGATTAAAATTAAAACAAAAAAAAAGTACTATCTTAAGATAATGGGCACAGGTGCAGTCACTGTTAAAGATGTGAGACGTTGGGAAGGTATTTATGGGAAAATTTAATGTATATGTGTACGCAAAAATTAACCATTGTTAACGAACAATGATTGTGAGTGTAGTTTAGAAAATTACCTCCCTAAAGTATCACCCCAGTCAGTCTTCCTTTCTAAAAAAATGCTTTTATAAATCTGTGCAAAATTGCTGGTAAAAAAGTTATCCATGGAAAAACAGAAATAGAATAAAAACAAAGATCATTACTATATATTCTAATACATTCTGCGCTCCACTCTGAATCTAAAACTCATAGAAAATGTATCCAAAACCTAATTTTTAAGGTTTAAGGCTATTATAAAATATGAATTACTATGTTGCCAAAATTAACTTTGCCTAATTTTGCCCATAAATAAGACTTTAAAAAGTGCCATGCCCTTCAATTAAGTTGAAAAAACAATTATTGATTTAACATAATTTTCTTAAATTCAGGACTTCATGCAAAAACTTTGTAAATGTAACTTGTTAAATATTTTTTTTTAAACATTAACTTATTATATGAAAAGAAGAAAAATTAATTTGTGTATTTTTATTCCTTGAACTGTAATCTGCATTTATTTATTTTTTTTAATATTCATTCACTTTGAAAGTAAAATGTTAATGGATTTAATAAATAATGTTTTCTCTGTTTAATAATTAGATCCTATCACGATCGGGACTAGGCTAGTTTAAAAATATTAAACTTATGTAGAAATGTGAATGTTTCCAAATTTTGATAAACTTTAAGAGCATATGCTCAACCAGAAGAAGAAGATATGCACTGATTTTATTTATTTTCCCTTTTTCCTCCTTTATTATTTTAAATGTGTAAATTGTTCACGGTTTTGCAACTTATATACAAATTTTGAATTTTTTAGCCCACTAATTACATGCATCATTAAATTATATAATTAATGGTTTCATTGGATAAATTTGAATTATGAAATTCTAAATAATATTTCAAATATTTATTAAAATGTGTATATTTTTTTTTTTTCAGGAAGACACAAACATTGAAAAAGAGGGTAATGAGTTTAAATATTTTAATATAATATTCATATTTATTTTTAAGAACTAAAAATATGCACAACTTAGTATATAGCAATTCTATTATTGAAAGTTATAAATGTATCAAGTAAGATATTGTGTTGTATTAGCAGTAAAGCTAATACAGTTATAAGAGTTCTTATCCATATTTATGATTCATACCATATTACATTGTAAGATTTATTTCATATTACATGTGTCTACAATATGATTTCTGCATAATGAAAACAAGAAGATGTATACAAAAAAATTAACAAGAATCAACAGAATTTATCAACTATTTGATAAAGTTAAAATCAAAGAAGACAATAAGCAAACTATGAATATGCAAACTTTAATCTACAAGCAACCTATTTTGGACATCTGCTAACCGTTAGAGTTAAAAAATAATAATAAAAAAACATTTTTTTCTCAACTACCTGCTGTTCAGTGAAAAATATTTTTTTTTTTGGTACAATGTTTATAAATACAAGAATCATGAAAATTTCCAAATACATATTTATATTAGGATGGTTTTATTAGTTTAACTTGAACTATAACTAGTTTATTAGTTGTTATTTTTAATTGAATTAGATTAATTTTGTTATTTATTTTAATAAATTAAATATGTAGAAACTGGGTGAATATTATTTACGATTTTCTTAACATGGCAAATTCAAATCGGTTTTATATTTTTTATTTTTATAGTTTAAAACCTTGCACTAATTCTTATAATGTTTTATTAATTACTATCGTTATTTAGTTTCTAAGAGTAATTTAAATCTGTTCTTCATTTAAACATATTTGAATATGGATTCAAATTATGTTTAACCATGTTTAGTATACTAGAGGTATATTGCGTGTTTATAGATAATTTGTGTTTTATGTATATTTAATTTGTGTGACGCAATCTAGACGAAGTGATCGAGAACCGTACCAAAGAAGAAATGTCACTGAGCAAACAGCGTGAATCTCGTCATCCTGTTACTGCTAGTAACGGTAGAGCAACAACTGCATCAGTCAAAAGCCGCCGCAGTGCAACTGAGAAGCGATCTTCTGTTGGGGATAAACCACGCAGTAGCCACAAAGAGGACAAGGACAACAGCAACGCAAAACCCATCATCAGTGTCAGTACGCCGAAAGATGAGAAGAAAGAAGAGGAGAAGCAGCTAATTAAAGATAAAGTGGAAGCTGGCAATAAGCAGAGGTTTGTTTTGCACTCGGTCTCGACTACTGATTCTTTATCCCTTCATCGGAAAATTACGCCAAGGAGATATATATGACAACCAATTAAAAAAAAAAAAAACATTTTTAATTTTTTTTTTAGCAAAGCTAAGTTTGAACATGCCACTAGGTTTTCAGAAACGATTTATGGATGGTTATAATATGTTGTATAATATGTAAACCAAATTTAATAGTAAATAATTACCAGCAAACACCAACTTGCATGCTTATTCCAATGGAGACCATCTATTGAAACAATTTCCAAATATTTTGAAGTCAAAATCTGTTTTTATTTGGTTCAGTTTTTTGATTTGTGGTTTCCACAAATTTTATTTTGCAAAAAATTGATGTGTATCTTTTATTTTAAAACAAATGTATGTACTAAGTTAATTTAAAATATTATTTTAAACTATTGGCTATTGTGCATTATTTGTGTTTCATTTTTTTTTTTTTTTTTTTTATTGTAGGATAATCTGCAATTTTGACATTTATTTTTTCACAGTATTTCGACTAATTTTAGTATTCAGGATTTTGTATATCAGCATTTTTCAATAAATAAATCTACAGTTTTGGTTATATTACTAATAAAACTGATTTCATAATTAGTACATGCATTGATTTATTTTTCTTAACTTCATTGATAAATGAACTTAATTCAAAGTCTAAAATTATTCTTCAGAAAGAGCACAAGTTGTGTTAAACATTAAAAAGGTCACTTGAAAATTACTGTATTGCCTTTTGGTTGGTCTTAACATAAGTCAAAATTACAGGGTAAAATATGTATTTATAAATAATTGTTCGTATGAATACATATTGTTGTATAATATTAAAAAGGTAATAACAAGACAGCATTTAATATTTTAGTCATAAATAGATGTTGAAAAATTATTATTTTTAGAATTAAATGAAAAATTCAAAAACGAATGGATGTTGATGATGATGACGATGATGATGAAGAAACTCGTTAAGAAAATAATTTGTTTTGGAAATTAGAATGTAAACAAACATAATCAAAAACCATATAAAAAGATTTGTAATTATGCAAATTAATTTGATCACATTAAAATAACAAAGACAAACTATAAATTAGTAGTATTTGAAATGAACTACAGAATGAAAGACAATGCAAATATAAAAAGAATATATATATTATTTATGTGTAATAAATGACATTGAAGTAACTATTATTTTGTTCTATAGAACAATTGCAATTTGTATCAAAGTCTATACAATACTTATATCAAGTGAAGATAATGTTTAGCTGAAATAAAAACTTGCAAGAGTTTAATCTATGCATGTTCTCATTTGAGGAATTGAAAATAATAATTGTATACCGAATAAGAAATATATTTTAATATATATTGATGATATAAATTTCATCAATAATAGAGTAATTATTTACATCTGGAAGATAATATAACAATGTTGCTTGATTACAATATGTGCAATCTATGTACATTGTACACAATATTTCTAATTTATAAAAATTTATTTCAAGAGATATCATTTTAATTATGCATTTTCAAGTTAGTATTTTTCTGATTTTCAAACATTTGGCAATATTTTTCAAGTGACTTTGTTGTTAAATACTATATTTCTTATAACACTAATTATTATTGTGATTAGTTTTTTGCATCAAGATGAATTGATGTATCAGTAAAATTGTCTACAATAATGATTAGAAATTTAAATGCTAGGTGATTTAATTCAAATATTATGATTATTAAGTGGTAAATGTATTGATTTAATTACTTATATTGTTTACGAATAAATAATTTCTTTATTTAAGTCAAAACAAGGAAACAAGTAATCATCTAACTAATGTTTTTATGTATGTATGTATGTATGTGTGTGTGTATGTATATATACATATTTTTATATGTTAATGTTACCAAAATGTGTATACATGTAATGTATCAACATTTTAAAAATAATTCTTTAAGGACTGCAACTAATGTTTTTTCTCAAATATTTCAGTAATGATTCAAAAAATCCACAAACATCAAATGATACATGTAAGATTTTATACTTTAATGATTTATTTATGTTAACATATTAAATTAATATTTTATTTGTTTTATTTATTTTAGCAAAGAAAAGCAATGCATCCTTGGTACGTAACATTTGGGTTAGTGGCTTGTCATCAATTACCAAGGCTACTGATTTAAAACAGCTTTTTTCGAAATATGGAAAGGTAATATTATTTAAATAATTGTATTGAATATCAAATTGATCATCAATTATTTACATTTGTTTTAAATTAGAAAAAGTGTACTTATTATTTGGACCTATCATTGTAATGACACGTTAATTGTGAAAATATCTCATGTTTTTTCAAATTGTAATGATTTCTTTTGCAATTAAATTTATGTAAACAAAATCAATGATATAAGTTAAAATGTTAAATAATTTTAGTTAAGGTTTAAAGTTAAGTGAGGCATATATTTATAATTATTAATAATTTTTTATGCTGTGTACCAGAAATCTTTCTTCAGTGTAACAAGTGGAATTTTTTCTGAAAAGAAATTTTATCTAGTTTGTACTTTATTTAGAAGAGGTCATTTTTTGATTTTTCAATCAGTTTTTATAGTAACTGGGTAAAAATGAAGGGATAAATAGACAAATAGTATGGTGTGACAACGATTTCATGATTTTACATTTTTGTCACTTATGTGTTTACTACCGAACATATTGCTCTAATATAAAAATGACTACAGATCATTATTGTTGCATTTTTAATCTAATTAATGAATGCAATTTTTTGATTTTTCGTGTATATTTTTAATAATAGCAATACCAAAAACAAATTCAGTTAAAATTATTTGTAGAGACTCAAAATTTAAACAAAAAACTTATATTTGCCATTTCTTGACGTGGTAAAATATTTGAACCAATTTTGAACTTTTTATAGATATTTTAAGCAGAGTTTTATTTAATTTTTATTCGGTGAGGACATTGTAGATCAAATTGGTTTGACTAAACTTAAATACTCGGAAATTTAACAGGAGATTTATATTAAGTGTTGTACTTGATGTTAAAGAAAAAAAAAATGAGTTTGATGGACCGCCAATTTGGCTAATTTTAGACATTTTTTAAGGTCTTTTGCAAATGAAAAATTCAATAAATAATTTTTTTTCAAATAAATATAAATATAGACATTATAAATGATATTTTTAATTGTTAATTTTTTTTACATTTTTGTACTAAAAGTATCTGAAATTATACTTTGTGACATTTAATTATGGACACTATTGTAGAATAACAAATATTAGAAATGATAAATTTGGATTAAAAGACAGAAGAAGTTTAATTTCAGACAGTAGAGTAGCTTTTTAAAAATTTCTTTCATTTATAAATTTGTTTTTTTTTTACTAAATTTCTTTGATTTTATAATTATAATGTTATAAAATTTGAACCGTTTCTTTTAGTAAAAGAAATAAACTTAAACATTTCAAATCAAATATATAAATACAACTAGTAATTAACACTTCAGAAAAAAAAATTGTCTGATTCTCAATATAATATTTTCTGTAATTCAAACCTGGGCAGTAACTAGTTACAAAGTTACAAATATTAGTAAATTTATAACTATTACTTTTAATTTTCTTGTAACTTGTAACTTAACAATTTATTTTTTATTTGAATAATAAATGTACAAGTTAGTTTTTATATTTTGTTATCATTATCTTACAACCAAGAATTTTCAAATTCGCATTAAATTTAATATACATGTTAAGCTATTTTTTTAAAAAGTATTTAGAACATTTAATTATTGTTTGTGAAATTTATAGCTATTTTTAAAATCTGTAACTTGTCTAAAATACCATGTGCCACTATACTCAATTTTGTTAGGTATTATTTTCATCGGTGTCCAATTTTAAATGAAAAAACTTACAAAATTCTATCCAGTCAATTACTTCTTATCTCTTCAAATAATTAATCGAAGATTGTAATATTTCATTTAGTTTTATTTATACGCGTCATGTTATTCATCACACGCTTATGTCAGTATTTTAATAATTTATTTTCACTTTAAGCTTTGGTATAATAGTTCCATTAATACCAACCTTTATTGTCAAATATAGTAAGTAAATGAAGTATAATTTTTTTAAATTATTAATAAATGCCTTTTTTTATGTAAAATGATTAAAAATATATAAGATATAAGTGAACTGTCAAGAAGACCTTGTGTGACCACATGTCTTAACAAATAATGATTTTACTTATGGTTTTTACCCAAAATACAAACAATTTTTTCCAGTAACAAAAAAAAAAAAATTACACATGCCATGGATACAACATTAAATGCTATCCATGGATAACCTTTCAAATAATAATTATGTATAAGTCTATCAAAATTAAAAAATGTTGACAGTAGTAATTAATTGGAAATAATTATAGCTTTTTAAAACATGTATAACCGAACCTTTGAATTGTTTTTCGTTCGCAATGTTTTATTGTTGCTTATGGGTTTAAATTAAGTAACTGAATATCTTAAATGTACAATTATGTTTATTGTATACATTTTACTTAACATAATTTTGATTTAAATAATTTACTTAAAACTTAATAAATAATAAAATATATAATCTGCAAATTAAACTTAAATATCTATAATTTTAGTCTTTCTGATTATATGTTTGCTATATTGAAAAAAAATTATTTTGCGAACTATATTTTGAGACTTAATATTTTAGTTTGTTTCTAATTTATATGTTCGCTATATTAAAATCATCCTATTGTTCTCTGATTGCTACATACCTGAGCAATTGGTTTGTAACAGGTTATGATATATTTAAAAAAAAAAAAATTTCGCGAACTGCACTCTGAGACTTAATATTTTAGTTTGTTTCTATTTATATGTTCGCTATATCAAAATCATCCTATTGTTCTCTGATTGCTACATACCTGAGCAATCAGTTTGTGACCGGTTGTGACATTATATTTAAAAAAAAAAAATTATTTTGCGAATTGCACTCTGAGACTTATTATTTTAATTTGTTTCTATTTATATGTTCGCTATATCAAAATCATCCTATTGTTCTCTGATTGCTACATACCTGAGTAATCAGTTTGTGACCGGTTGTGATATTATTTTTTGACAAAAATATGATTTGTAAACTGCTAAGATTATTTACTATGATTTAATATTAGATAGATACATAGATAAATGTTGAATTGTTTTATCAAATTATACTTTTATTTAAAGGTTGTTGGAGCCAAAGTTGTAACTAATGCAAAAACTCCAGGAGCTCGTTGTTATGGATTTGTTACATTATCGTCAGCTGAAGATGCTAATCGTAGTATTGAACATTTACATAAGACTGAACTTCATGGACGTGTTATTAGTGTTGAACGAGTACGTATTACAGTATATATTATATAGTTTGTTACTTAGATAATTACAATTTTTTTTTCTAATAATTTAAACACTCCTAGGCAAAGCGTGATAATGGCTATCAACAAACTGCTAAAACATCAGATGCAATTAAAACAAAAGAAAGTTCAGAATCTGAGCGTAAAATTAAAAAACCTGAAGAAAAAAAGGATAAACGAGAAGAAAAAAGAGAGAAAAGACCAGAAATTACAATTAATGATGTGCAAAAGAAACATGATGTTTCTAGAGACATAAAGCGATCAGGTGAATATTCTATATTTATATATTTTATAGTATAATATATTTATATCACTATTAGTTTTTTCAAATTAAATTTATTCTAGATTTTGTACTTGAAAAATCCATATAATTATCAGCTATAATTTAATATATATAGACAATAATAACAATATATTGGTTAATTATATATTATATTATACCAATATATTGGCATAAATGTATGCATATATTACCAACGTATTAATTTAAACAAGTGCATGAGTGCATGATTTGTTGCATTCATATTACTCTGTTAAATAATTATTTAAACAATATTTTTCTAAATGTCTAGTATCCAAAGATCAAGCCCAAGAAACAAAACGCTCCAAAATTGTAATTGAAGTAGATGATAGAAAAAAAGATAGAAGTATTAAAAGTAAAAGTAATGAACGTGATAGGGAAAGACTAAGAGAATTAGAAAGGGAAAGAGAACGTTTAGAAAAGGAGAAAAGAAGACAACAGGAGATATTAAATTTTACAAAAATGAAGGTAATATACTTTTTTTTTTATAACAAATTTATATATAATTTTAAAAGTAAAATTTTAAAATCTCTGATGTGTTATTTAGACTGAGCGAGAAAGACAAAAACAGAAAGAACAGGAGAGAGCAATAAGAGAAGAAGAACGGAAAAGGCGAATTGAAAAAGAACGTCAATTAGAAATTGAAAGAAAACAAAAAGAAGAATCTATACGCCTGGAAAAGTTGGTTTTAAAATTTGTTTAACTAATTAATAGTGTCCTGTTTTATACTTGATATTTTATTAATCTAGAGAAAGACAGAAACTTCGAATTGAACGTGAACGAATCGAAAAAGAAAAGGCTGAATTGTTGCGTATTGAACGTGAAAATCAGCGTATAGAACGAGAAAGATTGCAGAGAGAGAAAGAAGAATTACGTAGAGCACAAGAGAAACTCGAAGAAACAAAACGTCAAGCAGTACTTAAACGAGCTATCCCTCCGTCTCCTCCACCCCCTAGTAAAAGACATTCTTCAGGTTCATCTCGATATGATGAAAGGTATAATAAAAATAATCAAAAGCAATTACTAAATACATGTGGTAATATAAATATTATTTTGAACTATTATTAAATTTAATGTTTTTCAGAAAAGAACCACCAATTCGTAGTTCTCGTGTTCAGCCTAGTACAGATTATATTAATCAAACAGCACCTCCGCCTCCTAACATAACATCATCAAGACATCGTTATGATCAGCATTCGTCAGATTCTCGTCGTTCTAGGCCATCACCACCACCTCCTCCACCCCCTGCATCAAGGCCTAAAGATTCTACTGTTAGCATGAGGTAATAAATATCATAATAATATTATAAAATTGCACAAATTTGCAACTTTTTTCTATGTTCTTATTATAGAACTAACTTAATCTTTTAATTAGGTTTAATTAAGTTCTCTAATGCTATTTTTTAATTCTTATAATCTTAAAAAATTTTATTTGTATCATATCACATTTTTATGTTTGTGATGTTAAACCAATTCTAGGATATGCAAAGATTTGTAAAGTCTTAGTTATTATTCCTTTGGCTTTATATATATATATATATATATAAATGGTGTTTATTATTGTATAATCAATTTGGTTGCTACATGCAACCTATTTAAACTTGATTTATATTAATTTAATCGCGAGTAGCAACACTGTGATAGAATTCTGCTAGTAATTTATAAATAAATCTAGAATTAAATTAAATATTTTTCATGTAACTTGTTTTTAGTGAATTAAAGCAGTGGCGGTTTTTTGTCAGGTATCAAACACTAAGTTAAAAACTATTTATAACTCTTAATAAATTCGGTAACAGTTGTCAAGTTTTATTTATGGTATGATGATTTATATTATCAGTATGTTAATTTGTAATTTCTAAAAACCAGAAAAGTAGAAGGGAAATCTCTTTTATTTGCATTATAAGTCCATCACTACTGATCGAGTTTATAATAATATATTTTTATGAAGTAATTTAATATTCATAGATATTGACTAACTTGGTCAAAAAAAAAAAAAAACAATCAGCTTTTGACAGCTAAGCAATAATAATTCTATTTGTTTATTTTTGTACAGGTTTATGATACAAAATTAGTTTATTAAAAAAACCTACAATAAAATTAATAGCACCCAATGCTTTTTAAAATAGAAGTGTTAAATTTGTTGTTTAAAAAAATTGCTTAAAGAGTTTAATTTTGTTAATGAGTATTTTATTTTTTTACTCATGCCCATTAATAATAATGTATTTAAAACTTCCAATATCATAGTTTTTAACACTAGTATATTATCATTATATTAATATTTATAGTTTTTAAAAATCACAAGTAAGAGACAAATATTTCATTATATAGTCTCATAAACACCATTAAGTGTAAGTTTTAATTATTGTTTTAAAATAATTTAATATTTATGGTACCTATTTCTGAACTTATTTCAAAATATTCAACTTTTGACAGCTAAACAATGATAATAATAATAATATTTGTTTATGTTCGCACAGGTTCATAAAACAAAATTAGTTAATTAGAAAATCCTTTAATATCAATAATATACTAGATATTTCAAAATAGAGGCCTTAATTTGTTTATATTTAATATTTGTATTAATTTACTATTAAATTTTATGACATCTAAAAGGATTAAAAGTTACAACTGTATTAGTAGTCTGTTGATTTGGTGTGAAGTAACATAATGTTTCTAATACGATGTTTTACATTTTTGTTTTTTAAAAGCTTATTTATTTAGAAGTGCTTCTCTTAGTTTCAGCACTTTGTTAATTATAACTGTTAAATTAATACTAATATAGAAACTCAAAATATTGTCCATTACAAGTGTACAATTTTAAGTAATAAATATAAAATTAAATTTATGTTTATTTAATTACTTATACATTTCCATTTAATGGTGAGTTCTACAAGAGTGGTCTATGGGCTGTAGATAAAAAAATCTTGCTAAAAATCAGTGTAGCAGAGTTGAGAATAATGCTTAAATGGAAAAGTGTAGTGACAATAGAAGATAGAATAAGGAGTTATACAAGGATGATGGGTGTATGCGAGGACAATGTGGGGAATCAGATCAAGCGATAATTTAAGACAAGGTTAGGATGAAACTAAATGGGAAAAAGATTCTAGAAACATTATAAATACTAGTTACAAATGAATTTCAATGAAAAAGAAAAATTAAATTATTAAGTATAATATATACCTATAATTGGTGTGTAATCATTATATTTTAAACTATTATAGAACTTTAAAGACCAAAAATGTTGGAGCAAATCTATATCTTTTATCTGTCTTCTTATATGCATCATTGAATCGAAGTTCATAAAATATATTACTATGAAGTTTTTAAATATTTGTAGTATTTTTGAACATCGTATAAAAAAATCAGCCTTTGACAGCTAAACAATAATTATATTTGTTTACGTTTGTACAGGTGTGTGATACAAAATGTATTTTCATTTATATTATATGTTATTATTATTATAACCTAATGAATATAGTTGAGTGAATTGTATACAATTAACACATTTATAATGTAGTTAGTTAGTTATGAACATTAATTATCATAGGTTTATTTATTTATATGCATTTTTTAATATTATTGTATTGTAGATATGGTGCTCCACCACCAACAGATCATCATTATAGAAGTCGGGATGATCGGACAGATAGAAGAGAAGAATCTCGTAGAAAAGAGTCCAGTAGTGGTGGTAGCAGTAGCAGGCATGCACATACATCAACATATGATTCAAACAAAAGTTGTGAGTATATTAATAAATTTAAGTATAATTATTTATTTGTTTCTTTAATTGTGATAATAATTTTTATTTTAGCCTATGGATTGTCTCGTAATAGTCAAAGTACTAACTGGACATCGGCTCCAGTTAAGAGTTCTTATGGTTCACTAGGTTCTAGCTCTGGATCTAGTAGCATGGTAATGAGTAATAGACTAGATCCATGGTCAAATACTAGTGGTAGTCGAGAAATTGAAACAAATGTATGGCAACGTCCTCTTCCTCCAGCACCAACTGATAAGTATGCCACAATTTTTAGATATTTGTATTAATGTACATAAATTTACATAGAATTTGCTCTAGCAGGTGGAACAGTACATCAAGTAATCCTACATCTTTGTCGTTAAGTGGACGTAGTTCAAGCAGTAACCCTTTGTATGGCAATAATCATCAAGTGTTACCTAATGTAGGTTTGAACATGTCTTCTAACTTCAGTGATAATAGATTTGATAGTTACAAAATGAGTGGCATGTCACGCAAATATTAATGAAACTCAAATGGTCAAAAAACTCGTCAGAAATAGTTATAGTCATAGCACAACACATTCCTTTGTTCTTGTGCCTTCTTGCTTTTTATGTATTTTAGTATTGGTTTTTTAAAATATGATTTTACTATATATTTACTGTACAATTTAGATACATATTTTTGGTTTATAAATGCCATACAATTAATTTTTAGTTATGTTTATATTAGTTTAAGGAACTATTTAATTTTGATTGTAATAAATTATATTTACTAATAAATAATAATAATTACTATTTAAATTTGTTTAAAATGATTCTATGTAAAAATATTTTAAAGTAATTAAAAAAACATCTGTATATACATATTCCACGAATACTTATTTAATTCATTGACTAATGTAGATAATTACATCAAATATTATTTAGGATGAACAAAATCTTATGTTTTTGTAAGGATACGAATATATCAACAACTATTATCACTGATTCCCAGGAGTGGTTAATGAAAAAAAAAATTCTATACTTGAATTCGGTTTGAAGTGATCAAATTATAATTAAAATTAAAATTTTTTATTTTAAATTTCTATTACAAAGATAAAATTATTATACTATACGAGGTGAAAAGTGAGATGCGATCGTCACGCGCCAAGGGGTCATTTTTCATCAGGACTACTACTGTTTTCCAGCTTAAAATAATTTCAAATGACATAATGTATACTTTTTATTTTATAATAAAATACAAATAATACATAAAATACAATTTTTTAATTAATAATTTCATCATTGTCTTTGTCAGTAGAACTATCATCACGATTAATTGTGATAATAATAGGTTCCAAAATTTTGTATCTTAAACCTTCCTTCATTAAATCGTCTTCCTGAATTTTGTTGCAGTGATCGACACATTTTGCCCAATTTTTTGTTATTGCATCTAAAGCACTATTTACTAACACTTCTACATCTACCATTTTGAAGGTATTTTTATTTTTTTCCGTGACTACCCTTGACTCGCGCCCAGATTAATTTGATTAAGTTGTATTGGCAGTGGTAAGAAGGAAATCTTACCACTTCATGGCCCATTTGAAGTGCAGTTTCGTCCAATTAATGTTTCTTCTTTTGGCATCGTCAATTTGACTTTTTCCTGTAATGTGTTTACTGGAGAAAAGTCCATAGACTTGTTTTGTAATCATTTTTGTACATCTGTCTTTCCGAGTATTTGCCTTGCCTTGGGGTACTCTCTGTTACAGTAGACTGGTATGTGGCACTGTCTATCACAATTATACATGGTTTTTCAAAATTGCCCAATGTTTACGAATCATTTATGAAAAATGGTCGTGTTCACTTTAGAATAAAAGTGTGCCTGCAATCCCGATTTGCAACGAAAAACCAGTTTTAAACTTTTGACGAAACCAAATGACACAGCGTGACACAATAAGCTGACCGCCCTTTCCAATGAGTACTTTTAATCCTTCGGTGTTGGAGTTTGCCATATGTGCCTATGCGTATGGTTTTGGTTTACCCATGATTCATCTAAGTAAACTATTGGCCTTGTGTCGTTATTACGTCTGAACTCGTTCATTTTTCTCAAAAATTTAACCCGAGAATAAACAATATCATTTCGTTCCATTAAAAATGTACGCCCATCATTACATTTTTTGTATTTGAAATTAGAAACTACGCAAAATATGTCGTACGGACTGGACCATTGTGAACCCGAATAATTCATTTTTTCATGCAACGCTTCCAATATTTTTTTCTTGTTAGGTACTGACCATTATCATAAAAACAATGAACTGTTCTTCTGATAACTTCATTGTCAAAATCGTCCAAGTTGGTCATTGGTTTGGCACGTTTATAACTTTTCCTTGGAAACTTAAAGAATGTTCGACATCTAGTCAATTTTCCCTCACATATAATTTTTTCCCTTCAGTGCAAACTCGTTTAACATAAGCAAAACTTACGCCACACGCTTCAGCAGTCATTTCACGAGTTTGACGAAAGAAATTACTAAGTTCTGGCCTACCTTTGTCACCAGCCAATATTTTGAAATAATTATAAACGTTAAAAATTACTTTCTTCGTTTAAGAATGTTTCTTGATATGTCATTTTAAAAATATTTTTATACACGAGCAATTATTAAAGAAATAATTAAAATACCACAAACATTCAAACTTTAAAAGCACAGTCAATGTTGTTTGGAAGAAAGTATTATGAAATTAGGTAGATAGTGAATAATGAACGAGGTTGAAATGGCGTATTGACTATTTCCCATTTTTTATTCTTGATGACGGATATAACTTGATTTTTTGACTTCTATACTTTTTGTATCCCTTTGACGACGTGCGACGTAAGTAATTACTGATTTTATGACGAAGGTAAATTATTCATATAGTCATTGCTACGGAGTGGCACGGGCCCACTAGTAAAATTAAAAATAATAAAAGAATTATTTTCGTAAATATTCCACTTCTTTTTACATATTTTTCGATTATGTTCATTAATAAAATTACAGAGAAAATCAAAAAACGAAAACTTACTCATAAAAAGTTGCCTCACCCCATTAGAACACCTCTGCTCTCGAGTATGAGGTGGTGCGTGGCGCACACAAAAAACCGATATTCGATTAACGCATATAGTATAAATTGGAAAGGGTTAGACATTTTAAGTACTTAAGTGCTGATATTAATGAAGATAGTAATAGCCATGAAGTAAAATACTAGATACTCGTCACAGCAAACAGGTGTTACTATGCATCGATACCATTATTCAAATCAAGATTACTATTTAGAAAATTATAAGTAACAATGTAAAATTGTATAAAGTTTTAGTCAAACCAATAGCCCTGTATGTATGCAGCACTTAGGCTACAACAAAATTAGATGAAAAAAGTTAGAAGTGCTAGAGAAAAGAATATTGAGGAAAATATTCTGTCCAAAAAAGAATAATGAAGGAGAATATAAAATATGAAACAACAAAAATTGGGAAGAAATATACAGAGTGATATTTTATAATGAACCAGCAATTATCTCAGAGGATTCTAAGTGAATTTGATTTCTGTTTTTTCTAATCATTATGAAATCGTTTAAGCTTTATTTTAAAACCAATTTTAATTTGTTACCCCTACTCCATATACCTTGAATAAGTGCATACTTTTGATTTTAAAATAGGAACCCCCCTATTTTGAACACAGATTTGAATAGATAATATTTTTCTAGACATTTTGATATGCTTAACACTAATATCAGATTTACCGATTATGAGTTATAAAAGTTCAAAGTTTAGACGGGAGGAGTAGGGAAGGATAATAAATTGTCTATCTATGGCCCTTCTCTACTCTTCCCGTCTAAACTTTAAACTGTCATAACTCATAAACATAGCATTGTTGGAACCTTGAAACATACGTAAATACGACATGTATGAAGATCAGAAGGACTAATTAGACAAATAACAGCGTAGGAACCAATACAAAGAAACTCAGAGGGTGACCCAAACAAAAATGGGCAGGGGTTCCTATGAAAGGAACACGTTCTTTCCCGACATTGTCTCTATATAGTGGGCATTCTTAATAACGGCCAAAATATAAAATCAAATAATAGATAACATGTACGTAAGAAATGTATAAGAAATTTGAAGTAGGTACATGGTTTACCCAAATTATTTATGACAGTTTATATTTACAGTTTATAATTATCTTATCGAACTTTTACAAAAACGCTATGAACACAGAGGGTCTGTGTATTTTATTATGTTTCATTAGTTTCCAATGTCAGTTAACATCAGTTTTTTTCGATCGACCAAAATTTGGCTTGTTTATATACATTTCAATTTTGTGAGTTTTTACGTTATTTTTATTTGGTAGATACATTGTGGATAAAATTGATTGAATTAACAGGAATGTTTGAACCGATGGCGTGAATCGGCCTAAATTTCTGGTGGTGCAGAGAAATCTTTTAATTTTTAACCCAATAATACTCCAATTTTCTTTGTAAATTACCACTTAATAAACAATTTATTTTTCTGTAGGTACCAAATTTTTTTTATGAAATTAATGTATTATAATTTATAAGTATTGACCTATTCGAATGGTAAAAACTTTATAATTACAATACTTAAAGAAAAACTATAGATACTTGTTAAGCAAAAATATAGATTTTTGAAAATAGAAACAATAGGTATACATATTTTTATGATTTTCTGCTGGTGCAAAAATATAAACTTGCATCACCATATTTCAAATGTAGTGGTGAAATTGCTACATTTGCACCACTCAATTTACGCCATTGGTTTGAACATTTAACATGAGATTCACTATAAGTTGAAATTAGTGATCAGAAAAAAGTTTTCAATGTAGTAATTTTTTTTTTTTTTTTTTTTTTATGTATAATTTAATATCATTTTTTGACGAAAACCGTAAATATTACAGCCTTTCTAAAGTGTTGAACCGAATTTGTATATATTATACTAGGCTTCTAGTTATCTGCCAATGCTTTGATATTGTTAGATCATTATGTATTATTATCTTGCACATGTCACTATTTGTAATTTTCGAATATAGTCTAGAAAGTGTTTGGACTCCCGATTATTTTCAGTCACATTGATTAAATGTGTTTCCGGTGGCTTAGCCAGTGGTGGCAAATTGACTTTGCTATTGGAGCAACACATACCGGGGTTTTTTTTTTTGAAACATCAAAGCACCACAATAACAAAAATTAATCATTGTGGACCAATGCCAACATTACGATGCATTCTGTAATCGTATAGTCTTTTTATCATACTTGAATGCAGAATTTTTGAGATCGATTCTCGCTATAGGCTCTAGTGGGGGAGGCAATATAGGGTGTTTGCCTAGCTTTTAATATGATACTACATTTTTCATATTTAAATAATTCTTCTGTTTTTGTTTATCGAATTGTATATTGCATGAAGTATAAAATATAGAATCTTTCCCCTCTCTCAGAAAAATGCCTGTGTGCTCTAATGATTTTTACTCTTAAAATGGAGTCTCTGATCCGATCAGTTTCTTGTTGTGACTTTCGATCTTTAAATCAAATGATTCAACAGCTTTTAAAATAGATGCTATGATCCGATCAGCTTCATACCGTGTGTCTCGATCTTTAGGTGTTTCAGCAGATCTACTGACTGACTAATTTTCAGTGCTTAATGTTTGTTAATGTTACTGAAGTGTTATTAGTGTAACAATGATAAAAATACATAGATTCAAAGATATGTCGAAGACGTTTTACGTGTTTTCACTTATTATTATAGATACTCATTATCTGGAGTAACGTAGCCATGATTTATCAATGGGGGGGGGGGAGAGATAAGGCTTTAGATCAATACAATAGATATACATAAAAATATTTGAAATATTAGAAAAATCAAAAATTTTAGTTTCAATTCAATTTCATTAACCATAGTTTTCTTTTGGCCGTTAATTTATTTAGAATATCATCAGGGTCTCTAATTGTATTACTGTGATATTCATCATTGCCAAACCATTCAATCTACTTTCACACGTGATATTTTACAAATACGTTTATAATCTTTGTTGAAAAAGATCGTTCACTGTAGTTAACAGATGTAACTGGGAGGGTTGTTAAAATCTGTAGAAATTTGAAAGTAGAAGGGAAATGATATATGCAATATATATTTTTGAAGACCATCGATATCATTTTTTGGTAAATCTTGAGTTCCTGGAAAATTTTATTACCACATTTTAGTTTTATTCACAGCTGCTAACATACTGTAATCTAGAATCTAATAGATCAATATTAATTATAATCACTTGATACATTTCAATTAGCTACTTAATTTTTTTCTTTGTAAAGTATACCAAATGGATGATGGTAAAATAGTAAAGTTAACATTTTCAACTATAGATCTGTAAGATAATGTCACTCATTTAATTTATTTAAAAAATGATCTAAAAATGGAATGAATAAAGATAAAGATAAATAATGGTATTCTGTAATAATCTTCAGATAAATTAACCTATTCATTTCGATTGTTTGCTTAATTAACGTATTACTAAATGTAATCTTACTAATATTATTTCCATTCGTGTGATAATTTTTCACTTCATACTTACCTAGTGTTGGATAACGACACGACAGTTTATTCTGAAGAAAATTACCACATATTTTTATTACATTATATTGTTATTTGTTTTTTTTTTTTTTGAGTTATTATTTATTTTCAAACTGGTTTTCGGATTTAGTCTAAAAACATTATGGTAACCCTATGGCATTTAATTTTATATGCATAGTATAATTGATTATAAAAATGTATACATTTTAATAATTCATGGTATAGTATGGAGAAACCTATAGAAAAAAAGTAGTATTGGTGTTTAACGATGAATTTTTGATAAATTAACATTTTATAGGTTCCTACTTACCTAAGTAATACAACATATCAACCATGTATTTGAAATGTTTCCATAGTTACCTGCGTTTAAAACATATTACAAAAAAACTAATATTTCTTAAAACGATTTAATATTTTAATGTCGATACTAAGTTTACCTACAATATTAAACTGTTTGATCATTACTTAGCATAATACGAGCATTAAACATTTTTCAACGTGGATTTATAAATTCTAAATGACTTAATTGACATAATTTTTTCTGAAGGGATAATCAAAATATTGAGAAGTGACAAAGGCTACTTCATTACGAAAAATATTTCATTCCCGTGGAAAATCTACTCCATTTCTAATTTTAAACAATTTATAACTTCTAGGAATTTTAACTTAGATCGAACGTTCTTGCACATTTAGGTAGAAATAAATGAAAAATACAAATTCCTATCCTAATAATAATAAATCATTTCAGAACTTTAACCCCTTAAGGGTTGAAAAGGGATAGAGTGTACATATATTAGTGTACACAAATAGCTCTTTATATATTATGACTAACTGAAATGATGGAGATGTATGAGTAAACAACAAATGATTTTGGTTTTTGTTTATATGTTTAAAATGTAATTTAACGTAAATAGGTAACTTTAAGGGAACATAAAATAAGTGTAATTTCAAAGGAAAATCATTTCAATAAGTTTGCCACTAAGAATAGTTTAAAATATCTGTTACTATTTGAGACTGATCAGACTATATTCATTTTTTGATGTGACATAAAACAGAATTAGCTAAAATATATGTAGATATCACTACTTTGATAGGCTGACTTTTGGGAGAGGGTCTGTAACTTTTTACTGGCTTCAGTATCGTGAACGTTATAGTTCCACAAAAAGTCTGTTTTATGCCTCATTTAAAAATAAGCCAATGTAGACTTAAATATTTTTCTAAAAATAAAAGGTACACATGGGAACGTTGAAACGATTTTGCATAATATCAAAGTTTTAAAGCTACACTACTAACCGGACTTCGCTCAGAATCGTTTTTCGTTAGCAGTGGTTAATCATTGCGTACAGATATCCATTCAATTTTCCCTCTACCTTCGCAACTTCTCACCTACAACAGTGGCCCAACCATTGTGCGAAGTATGTCAGTCTTTTTTTTTTGAATTATCTATTTTGGATTTCAATTGAGTTGCATTTGTTAAGCTATACAATAATCATGCAGCTTTCAAATGGTATGCTTATTTATAATAAATATATATATATAAATATATTATAGTATCATTTTTTAGCAATATTCATAATAATTAGATAAAACAAAAAACCATAGATTAAATATATCCAAAATTTTAATAAACACATAAATGATATCCTCACTAAGAAAAAAAAATTTAATTTAGAAAAGTTGTGATATCAAAAAGGAGCTAAGAAATTTCTTAAATTCATTAGTATTGAAATTGTTTATAATTGTTTGTATTTGATGAAGTGCGATAATTATTTAATACAAATAATTTAACTTAGCTTGGCGGCTACTCATAGTATGTACTTAAATATTATTATGGTAATGTCAATACATTTTAAAATGAGGATGTGAATATTCATGTTGGCATTGTATCTTTATTTATACTCATAAATATTAGTAGCCACCAAGTTAAGTTACTTATTTGTATTAAATTATCGCATTTCATTGAATACAAAGAGTTATAAACAATTTCTATACTAATGAAATTAAGAAATGACTTAGCCCTTTTTTGATATTACAACTTTTCTAACTTGAGATTTTTTTTCTTAGCGAAGTTTTTTCACGTAGTTGACAGATGGTTATTGTTGGGATAAGAATTACGTTACTGAATATAAATTAATTTCAATGTAGGTATATTCGACTTACCAATAATTCTTGACTTCTTTTTTACATATAGATATTTTACTGTAGCGATCATAAACCACAGTGGTTATTATATATTAGGTATATAAATTGAAGTAATATGAGAGCATGCCCTGCTTAAATCAGAAGTCAATTATAGAAATAAGAGTATTTTTTTCAATGAAACTAGATATTTGATTACTGGAGATATAATGATAATAATTTATGATGGGTTATTTTTTTATAGATACCTACTTCTATATTAATGCAAGTTAATAGGATCATATAGAATTTAAGACCACGAGCGAAGTGAATGAATTGGTTTTATTATAATGTGTGCTTATTTTATTATTTTTTGTATCTTTTGTACTCAGAAATTTAAGTATAGCATGTTTTCTGAAAAAAAATGTTCTCACGTTTTTGTATGTGAAAGTCGTTTTTGATTTTTTTTGTCGTTTGAACTATGAAAGGACGAAAATTTAAGAAAATGGTTTCATTATATTTTTGTTGTAATTAGGTTCAAAATAATATTGTAGAGATCTGAGATTTTCATAGACTACTTATATGTTTTAGCTATTTAAAGACATGTGGCATTTTCTATTTTATTTTAGTTTTTGTTTTATTTCATATGGATAAAATTGTTTTGGTCAAATATATAAACGCCTGCAAATTGTACACGTGGTTTATCATAAACTTGTACTTAGTGGCCGAGAAAAAAAGTTGCTTGTAATTCAGTAGTTTTTTTTTTATGTACATGTTTATATTTAAAATCGAATGAAATTCCTAAAAAATATTTTATTTCAAAACATGTTGAACTGAACTTCGCACTTCATCAGCAATGTTTTATCGTTGCACACAAATATAAGTTAAATCAATATATGTACTCACATTTTTTTTATCTATATATTTTAATAAATGTTATGCATAATTAAATATAAGGGCATGAAGTCATTGGAGTGCAGTTTAGTCATAAAAGTGTTCTGGGCCCCATTCGAAAATTGATAGGTAAACTAAAAATAAAATGTGTGTATATTTCTACAACAGTGTTACTGGCATGTTCACGAATAGCAATAGTTTTTTATTAGTAGATTGGTATGACGTAAGGATAGAGATCTATGGTTGGGTTTAAAAATATTAACGTTACCCCACAATGGTGAAAGGTGAAAGGGTTCTGAGAGAATTCGAATGTATCTATAATTGAGCCTTAAATTCATATACCTAAATAGGTTAGCTATATATAAATAAGTTAGTTCCACAGTTAAGTTCAAATCAAATTGATTTAGAATATAGTAGAATTATAGTAACTAGAAAATATTAATAATAATAATAATAAGTAGGTTACCTAAAACTTTTAACCTAATAACTTTTGTTACAGGTATAATATATTAAATACCACAAAAAATAAAAAATAAAAAGTTACATACCTACATTTTGGTTCATCAATCCCTCAAATGTATGCATATAATTTATAATACAACAATTATTTAAATACTCTCTTCGGTATACCAAAGGTCGTAAAAGTTAATCGTAGCAGCAAAAGTTTTTATATTATTCTCTGTCCATTGATATTTCTTCTATATTCTCTGCCTCAATTGTTCTAATCTTCTTTTCCTCTATCTGATCATCGTCATCTAAGTCGTTTTGAAGTTAGTCTCGATCTTTTTATATTTTTCAGTATCCTCTCCTATCTTCGTACTTGTCTAGCTTATGTTATTTTAATGCTTTTCATAACAAATACAATACTGGCTTATCCATATACTCTTCATTCTTTTTTGGTCTAAACTAGTGGCGTTATTGAAAATGTTTTCAGGAAAGGAGGGGGTATGAAAATAAATCTTTGAATTAATCTTCCCCAAAATTCTTACCAACATTTAATAACTCATCACAGGAGCTA
This sequence comes from Cinara cedri, assembly GCA_902439185.1. Taxonomy (NCBI): domain Eukaryota; kingdom Metazoa; phylum Arthropoda; class Insecta; order Hemiptera; family Aphididae; genus Cinara; species Cinara cedri. The sequence continues at coordinate 1,990,423 of CABPRJ010000950.1, forward strand.
GGAAGTTTATATTAAATGGCACGTCTGTTTTTTTAAAATCTCAACGTCCAAATCACGTTCGAACGCGTAGTATGTGAAGCATGAAATGTAATTTACCATTTATTTTCACATAAACTAATAAGAATATTGGTTCTCTAGTATAATAATATACTATGTATGAATGTTTTGGTACCTACCATTATAATTAAACATTTATAATTTTAGATTCGGAGTGTAGTGAGAGAGCTATTGAATTTACAATGCTGTTTATTTTTTTTTCCTTCTTTGTTGTAGACTGTGGACACGTTTTTTCCTAGTAAATTTGCTCCGATGTAGAAATGTAGAATTTTTTCTAAAATCTCAAGTTGTCTAGATTCTACTGTTAGAGGTTTTTTTTTTGATTTTCGACGCCATTTTTTAAATAAAAACACTTAATTTGGAAAAGAACGTAGGAAAACGTACAATTTCACGATTTCATTATTTTATAAAAACACGGACGACGTTTTCTACCAGAAAAAAAGATTTAATCGAAAAATCACAAGATACCTTTTTTGTTACCTTTTTTATTTACTTTCTTGTGGTATCATTGTTAGAACTTTTGAGCTTTTAAGGAATTTTAATTTTTGGGAGTTTTTGCTGTTATTCAATGATAAATACACGTAGAGACTAGAAACTTGGTAATAATACTTGGTATATTGGATTTAACTAGATGTGGTATAATTTTTAAAATCATCGGATGAATTTTTTTTTAATAATCGTTTTGAAATCAAATTTAAACGAAAATTGCAAAAAAAAATTACGGCACTTCAAATTATGTATTACCGAACTACGCTCGGAATCGTCTTTCGTTAGCAATGGTTTAATCTTTGCTTACAGATATATATGAAATAACCCTATTTATCTTATCTTCCCAACTTCTCATCTACAACATTGGCTGCTTCCATCCCCAGTATCAGATCTTATTTTATATTTCATAATAGTTTTGAATATTTGCATTTCAACCTCCGATTTCTATAACAACAATATACGGTTCACTGGGAAATCTATTCCCCATATTGCTCTCCGTAATTACGCCCCTGGTCTAAACATTTTTTTCAATATTTCATTTAAAAAATTCCCTATTTATTTTATTAAAATAGTGTTATATATCTAATTAGAACTCTGTAAAGTATTATCTTATATTCTTGATATTATATTTGATTTGAACAACAGTATCAGTCCAAAGTAGCATTGGTTTACATTTATAATTCTTTATCTCATTTGTACACTCTACGTGATTATTATTTTAGTTCAGCTGCACTCAATGTATATGAAATAATTTACTATTTTGAATGAAAAACATTCTACATCTAGCTCACTTCAATAATCGTCAGTAATATCACATATAGCTTTAATGTAAGTGTATATTGTTTTTAATATGATAAGTATTAAATGATTATAGGTATATGAAATAAAAAATATATAATATTCTACATGTGTAAAAAATGAATCGTTTTAAGAAATTAGTTTTTATTTATTATTTTTAAAGTTTTTATATAGGTAGTATTATGTTTTGAATACAAGTTGCTGTGGTAACATCAAATTCAAATATACTTATTAACTTACACATTTACAAGTGTTTAGTTTTTCGAAAATTCGATATTAAAATATTAAGTAATCGATAATATTTATTTTTACTCGTTCACTGAAGTATTATAATTTATTGTTAATACTGGTTTTTTAAACTAAAAATGTTAGATCCTAAGTTATATGGTTTTACATACTACGACGTGTGTGAGTTTTTTTTACCTGTTAACAAGTTTTTGACTATCAAAATCAATGACAGTTTGACTCACTGGTTTCTGGTATAGTAAACTTGTTTGGCACTACAGGGTTAATTATCTGTAAGAATATTATACAAATAAAAGATAGATGAAAACTTTTTCGATATTTTGATTTCTCCCCCCTGTTTCTGAATGGATATTCAGAATCTAAAAACCAAAGATTAACGATTTATTAAATGGTCAAAAATATTTAATATTTGAAATCACATTTTCGTGATTTTGGAATTAGTGAGTGGCTTTAATACATGTACATATACAAATGAAAATGTTATGTTAAATCTTAATTTTTCTAGAAATTTAATCTAACATCCATCTATACTGAATAGGGGTGGTAAATATGATTGACCTAAGGCGCCAATGATAGTACTCTAGAATTGCACTTCTGTTTAATTCTTAATTACACATAAACCTATACATAATAAAAACCGTCCAATTATTTTTGTTGTCATGATTGAATTTTATTTTTATTTTCTAGAAACATTCTGTGTTTTGATTTTATCATTGAAATTTGGTTTTATTAATCAGTAGTGGCTCGTGAGTAAATATTCTGGGGAGACTTAAATTATATAACATAAACTCTAGTTAAATATTTTTGGGAAATGGTATGTTTTTCTGATCTCCTTAAAACATTTTTTATTGACGATAATCCATTAGCACTCCATTCCTTTTCCCCTCTGAATATTACGCAAGTAAAACAAAACACTTTATTTCTTTTATCATAACCAGTGAGCTATAGAAATTGATTGTATCAACTGTATTGAAATTTTCTAATATATTTACCGTCTATAATAATAAATGAGAAGTTGGGTGATAAATTGATATTTTTTGTTCATGCGTTAAAGTATTAAAACTACTAGTTAGTAAAAAGTCTAATATTTGGTATTTCTGTATTTTGAAAATAACTATAAATAATGAAATATCAAAAATAATAAATATCAGATAGCACAAATGTGTAATAATTATTAAATAATGAATGTAATCAATTGTGACGGCGTTCAGCTACTAACAGCGCGGCGGCACGGCAATTATTGTCGTGACTCATGAACACAGTTTCAATAGTGTCCATTACAAATTACGATTGAAACTGTCGGGGGGCGGGGGCAGTTTCACTTTAACGGTGACCATCGTCAAAATGACTAAAATAAATAGTATTTTCATCGAAATAACTATTTATAGATTTAAACTTTGTAGTTATAAACCATATTTAGCGCTTCCAATCCAAAACCCTCCGTGCTATTACTAAAGCACCATTTTATGTATATAATCAGTCCTTACATAATGGCTATCTCGCCCGTTTGCGATGTAGCTGGAACTTTTTATAGGCCACTCAATTTAAATGTTCAAAACCACACCAATCCCTTAATTAAAAGGTTTGGGGCTATTTGCGTCAGCAAATATACTAGGTAATTCCAGGAAAATATTAAAAAGGCGGCGATGTCAGGACCGACTAATCTAGTAAAAATGTCAAGTTGTACATAATACCATTGTACACGCATAAACCTATGCATATGAGTAATTGATAAAGTGCCTTTACTTACGGGTTGTTCCATCCCATGGATTATTGACCTTGTTTTATGCAAAAAAAAGAAACATAAACTAGGACTCAGTATTGAAAAATTATGTTCATATGTAATAATTATCTATATATGCATATTATGTATACATAAAATTAAGTTCGATATTGGCTTTTTATATTTTGACAGTCACATTTTTTAGATTATTATTATTGTAAATTACTAAGCCATCATTTTGATTTTTATTATTGTAGCTATGATAAAGAGTATAAACATTTATGTTAAATAGGAACATTTGTTGTTTAATATTTTCTACCCAAGCTTCGGATAAGATAATCATATCTAGGATGAGTCCGCTGCCTTCTAGAGCAACATATAATTCGTTGTAATGTTTTTTTAAGCTACAGATATTAAATGATAGGATATTAAACGTGTTTGTTGTGTACAGTTTAGTTTTTAATAGATTTAGGGGCCATGTATTGGTATTTCATCAATATTATTTAATATTAATTCGTTATCAGTTGGCTGGTTCATAGTAACTGGTAAGTGGTAGAATGTATAGATTTTTGATAAGAAGGCATTGCGATAAAATTGATATAAAGGGTAGAGATAATGGCATAGTACTGATTTACAACACAGGAAATCGAAATTTAATGAATAAGTGATAAGATAAACAGTTTCAAATGTTAAGTAATTGTATGATAGAAAAACTACATTATTATACAGTTGAGTGATTAAAATTATATATAAGTTGCTAGTGAAAAATATTACCAGTTATTGAAAAAAAATGATACGATTAATATACTTTATTTACAAATTTAAATTTAAAAAATTTCAATTCGTCAAATTTACTTTTATAGCATTGATGATCTGTTCGTTCTCTATCCGTATTATCTTCAAGTTTTCTGTTTTTCTTATAAGTATTTTTTCATTTATTGTCCAAACAAACTTGTAGTTGAAATCTCTGTCTAATTTGAACAGCATATTACCATAAAGTGTTAGGTGTTCCCTGATGTATATCGGATTATCTTGTTGAAAACCAATTGACTTAGTAGAAAGATTTTGTACTATTTTCCTTGCTTTTAGAAAATTATTTTTATTTTCATGACTAGTAAAAGTCACAATTACTTTTCTTTGTTTTTGTTGATGATTTTTTCGTCCCGTTCCATGCCAATCATATATCATATTCTTTGTGATTTTTAAGTTAAGACCAGTACCTACTTGTTTAACTAAATTGAGATATTATTATTATTTTCATCCAAATATAAACTTAGTGAAAATGATGAACATTTGGTTGATCAACTAGCATTACTGTCTGAGTGGTTGTTGCCCGCATGAAATGGTTTTTACAAATTTACGGAGGTCACAAATCTGGAATAACGGTTACGAAAAATTAAGATTTCTTACTAAATAATGGCGTTGGTTTGATTTAAAAATTCCAAAATGTGGCTGACATTACGATGGACCTGTTGCAAACCAACAAAATAATAAAAAAAAAAAACACTGCAGGTTGTTTAGATTGTTTTGTACGATCGTTTACAAAACATGACGTGATATTAGCAAGTCTTAAATCAATAAAATAATTAATCAATACTTAACCTAAAAAAATACGCACATATCTAATTATTTTGAAAATGTTTAATTCATTAATTATTTTAAATTTTACACAATTTATGACTGTATTTAGATAAAATTATACAATCACTTATATTTATTATACTTTATTTTTAGTTTTTTTAATTAATTGTTCAATATATATTTACAGAATAAATTGTGTGTGCACGTAGTGTATAATATTACCATTTCTAATGTTAGACTGACAGACAGAATATTAATTTGGGTTTACAAAAGTCAAGAATATAATCAATTTTCAAATTAACTAAATTGTGTGTAAAGGTGAACCATTCAATAATTTTATAGTCGTATAAGTATGAACAATAACGTCTTGGCTGCATTAGTGGAATATTTATAATTGCCAAATTCAGGTGTTAGCTGTTCTTATTGGATTTTATACAATATATTAGATAATTTATTAAGACACAATTAATTTATTATGGTTTTCTGCGTAGAATCCGGATATTATTATAGGATATATTTTTCTAATCAACATATTGATACAGTGTAAATCATTTAATATATATCCTATAGGTCTCTTAAAAAAAAAATGTTATTTAATTATTATTATAAAACTGTGAAAAACGTGTTTCTATACAGTGAACATTTAGATTCTGAGAGGAGGGTGAAATGTATTGGTTTTTTTTTTGTGGACAACTTTTCTATCAGCAATTTCATTCCCATTTTCAATTATAATACTTTCTCTAAAAGGAAATTTGATTGAGGTAGTACTTTAAAAATGTCATTTTCTTAGCTGTTTTCATAACAAATGGGAAAAACTTGGAAAAAACGGGAAAATGTATGAAATGTACATGTTATGGACTTATAAAACATGTACAACCAAACCTCACTCAGAATCGTTTTTCGTTAACATTGATTAATCATTGCGTACAGCCATTCATTAAATTCCCATTTATATCCTAGCTTCTCCAATTGATTCCTGAAATTGATTCCTTTTTAGAGGAACAAATGAAGGAATTAATTTCATTGTTTTTTAAAGAAATAGGAACGTAAATTAATTTCTCATTTTTAGGAATAGGAACATAAATATAGTAATTTTTTTTTCTTCTTTAAAATGTGTTCTAAAATACATTTAGGAAGAAAAATTTCACTTATCAAGTTTTGAATCTAACAGATGAAACTCATCTAACCAAATTTTCGTTGACATACGACTTGGTGTTCCAATACAAATTAATGAGTGATATTTTAAAATTAGAATATACATACTTCGCACGTGGGTTAGTCACTATTGTAGGTGAGAAATTGGAACGGTTGAGGAGGGATTGAATATATATATATGTACACAACGATTAACTATTGCTGACGAAAAAGGATTCTGCGGGGAGTTTGGTTAATAGTGGTGCTTTGTCAACAGTATATATGTCATATTATGGTAAAATATTTAATAATTATTTATGCTTTATATATTTTCTTTTATAATTTTTATTTAATATAGTACCTATTTTTCCGGTTTTTACGGTTTTCCCATGTTTTTTCCCGTTTTTTCTCATTTACAGGGTAAACTCCTAGGAAAAAAAAAGACTTCACTAAAGTACCGCCCCAATCAGATCATAAATCGAATCAAAATTCCTGGTAGAAAAGTTGTCCACAGAAAAAAAAAAACATCATTATAAAACTAATACATTCCTGGCTCCACTCAGAATTTAAAATTCCTTAAATATATGGAGTATTATTTTAAATAAATTCTGGTGTTAAAATTGTTTATTTCCGTCAACTCGTTGACGAGACATTTTACTTTTAAGTTCAGGTAGGAGAAGAGAAATTGTTTTTTCATTTTCTATGTAGTTATTTAATAATTGAGAAAAAAAAATAATTCTTTTACTTTTTTAAATTTTATTTATGTAATTCAATTTGAAATATTCGTAGACTCAAAATGTTCACAGAACACCTATATTTACTTTTTCTAGACTTGGTCAAATTTTCAGAACATTTGATCAATTTTTGAGCTATTAATAGATATTTTAACTTTGGAAGTTTTTTAAACAATTTTTATTAGGTAGGTACTTTGTATATAAATTCTTAGACTTAATAGAATACTTGACAATTTTATTGGAGGTTTATATTATAAGTTTATTACTTATATTATAAGTCTTACTTAGTGGTAAAAAAAAAAAAAATTTAGTTTCATCTAGTATTTTTTTTTTCAGTTTTAAAATCAAATTTTGGACAAAAATCGTAAATATTACGGACTTTCAAAACATTAGTTATGTAAAACGAACTTTTAATCTGAATCGTTTTTCATTAGCAATGGTTTATCGTTACTTACAGGTATACGATAAATTTCCTATTATAGTGGCTGCACTTGTCTTCATTATCCTAGGTCGTCTTTTTTTTATGTTACTAAGAAAGGTTGATTAAATTTGTGGTTATAAAATGGTTTTACGCAAAATTTAAGTTAACTGTTAAACTTAAATTAAAAATGTTTTTATGTATTAAAAATACACACTTGTCCATAAAACAAGTAATAATATATTCAAAACCATGTATAATATTATAATACAATATTAATGTTACATTAAATGATGATTTTAAATAAAATAAAAATAAGTATTATTATACTATAGGGCCTATAAGTATAGCTGTATGATCGTTATAAGATGTACATGATAGTTCATTACGTTAAATTAAAATGTTCAAATTATTAATGCAAATCTTTATTACGAAAACTATTTTTTATTCGAATTTTATTAAAACCAAATGTTTTGACGAAAGTTTTATTTTGTTGTTAATATTGAATTATTAAAAAAAATTATTACTTACAAAAACTGCACACTGACTTATAGGTATATTATAATATCAATGATATTAAATGATTAAAGATTTACTGACAATAATATATTATATGTGAATCGCACTCATCTGATAAAAGTTAACTGCAACGAATTCTATAACTGAATTATACACTATTGATGTACATTTGCAATTTAGGAAACTGGGTGCACTATAACACACATTTGCATTACAGTCGTAATTATACAGGGAATAAATTTGATCTATGTGGGACCCACGTATATCTATATATATGGCTAAGGGAGTGTCATACCTGCAGTGTCATCTCCGTTTTATTAACACACGATATAACAAAATAACTTTCATTTGAAAACATCATTGCTGTAACTCTTTTATATTACAGTTTGTTTAGAAAAAAAAACTCCGTACAGCCTTCGAAAATATTATTTTCTTTAATTTTGTTATTTGTATTTAAACTCCAATTTGAGCTTCAACGCCATAATTTAGTTCTAAGTGAAAGCTTTTTACCTACAGACAGTCAAGCGTATTTTGCCTTTTATTATTTTATAATCATCATTATTATTATAATACAATATAATATTTTACTATATAAGATTAAACATTATATAGTAAAACTTCCGTTAACGTCACCTCTAAAGGACGGTCACCTCTATATAGCGGTTATTGTTTCCGGTCCCTTCGGTGACTGTTTTATGGAAGTTTTACTGTATTATTATAAAGTCTCTAAAATATTTCGTAACAATTTATCTTTTACATTTACGACTTACTCGTACAGTGTTTTTATGAACACTAAAATAACTCATATTATACTAACTGCGGAAAAAATCGTTGCAGTGGACATTTTCTTTATACAACATTGTAATTTATAACTATACGCTAGATTTTAAATTTAAATATATTTATTTATTATGGCGAATAATCAGTCAGTTTTTCTGTTTGGGAGTGTTATCTGCATAATACCAAAGATGGAAGGGGAGAGCTTGCAAATATTATACCCAGGGCGCCAAATGTGTTAACACGAGTCTGATTATACAGAATTTATTTTAATAATTATAAGGAAATTTATCGATTTTTTTAATAATTTTGGTCTTGTATAGGTACATTTTTCCTATTTGAGCGTTGTTAAAATCAAAAAATCATTTACTCATATGTGTCGAACAACTATAATATATTGATGTTTCCGAAATTTTAATGATTTTAAAAGTAAATTCTATTACAAATATTAAATAGACATTTTCTAATCATTATGTAAACACGTTTTCGGTTCGTAAGAAGGTTCCAAAATATTCGTAATATCTAATATGTAGAGATGCGGATTTTTCATCCGGTATAATATATCTACTTATAGAAAATACGATGGAAAATAGATTTCAGTTTCATTTTTTATACGATTTTTTTTAAAAACACTAATAAAAAATGACGATAAATCGGTTTTATTTTCGTTTGAGTTTTAGATTACTTTTTATTTTCTATATTATATTTATTGAGCTACTCATTTATGTATGCCGTAAGATTCGAACCGTTTAATATTATTGGTATCATACGTGTATAACAATATAGTGTCTATGTACATTTTATGAAATCAACGACCGTTTCGGGGTGGGGAACAACCTACGGGAGAGTGCAGTTGTAACGGTAGCAGCAGCAGCGGCGGCAGCGGCAGCAGCGGCGGTAAAAGCTCGCAGAAGGCCGAGTGACGTCTATTTTGGTCCGCATTGTCAGGACGGTGCCAAAAAAATGTTTTTCCTTACACTCTCGGTCCGCTTGCGTCAGTACGAATCACACGCCCCTCGCTAAACTATTTTCGTATTATACGGTGTTGGTACAAATGTAATTCATTTTTTTTTTCATCAATATATATTATACATACACACACACACACACACACACATCGATAATATAATAAAAATATATATTATATATTTACGGTATTTACGGGATTTTATAAACTTATACTTGCATAAAGTGTATTTTAAAAAAATATTCGTTATAATTTAAGGTTTACATACTCACGTTTTCGATATAAAATTATTAATACGCGTGATATACGAACCATACTCGATATACTAGTATTTGTTTGAATATTTTTTTACACATTTTTCGTTTAGAACGGTTTCCGATTATTTTTTTTGGATGTCTTTTGACGATCGCCGGCCGTCCGAGGCCAGAAGAGGTAGCATTAGCGGATATCTCAACAAAAAGGTAAAACGTTTTTATTATTTGTTTATTCTAAACGGGGAAGGGGATCGGTCTAAAATTTGCGGCCTGTTTACACGTTATATACCTGCCTATATACTTTATATTAATTTTAGTACATTATTGCTGAAATCGTGTGTAAAATTAAAAAAAAAAAAAAAATCGAAATTTGTTAGAATGGGTTTTTATTTAGATTTTGAGCAAAGTGAGGAATTCATTGGTTTACCATGGTATGCGTTTATTTGTTTTTGTCTGTGTAAAATTCTTTTATCAGACATTTTGTTTCAATCAAAAATTAACACAAGACCTTTTTTTTGTTACATTTTTGATTTAATAAGTACATTAAGTAGATTATTTTCTAAACGGTGTTAATCAGTGGTTCAGGTGGGGGGGGGGGAGGCGGAGTCTTTCTCTTCATTAGTACCAACATTATCAGCTTCCTTTAATTTAAGTATTCGAAGTCTGGGGAGACGCTTTAGATATTGTCACTGTGGGATTTTTAATGCAATTTTAAAAACCTTAATTAGTTTTAATAAAAATAATTTCTTTAATACCCATTACTATATTTCTATCAGAATGTTTTACTAACCAGGCGTATGCTTAGGATACTAGAGCAGAGGGATGGGGAGGGGTTGCAGCTTATTTACAAACCCTATTAGTAAAACTTCTGTATGAAGCAAAGTGTTTGAGAGAAAAACATTTTGGAAATATTTTCTCCATGATGGATTTCCCGGAAGTTTTGTTAGGTTTAGTTATTGCTTAGATACGCCCAACAATTTCCGGTAAATATAATCCTCATCAAAGTTGCTTCCACTTTATCCACGGATTTTCATAACAATTAGGAAAAACAGGAAATACGTAGTAGAAAAATGGATCAATTTATGACGTTTACGATTTGATTTTTTAAAATGTTTTATACTATCTTTTATGCCAGAATTCTTGCAATGATATGCAAATGCAGTGCGCTTTGCAGTAATATATTAAGTAGTAATAATGCTACCGAAATCTTGTATTTCTAATCAGTTTAAAAATCAATATTATATATCACGCTTTTATATTTTTAACAATCCCGTTAACAAAACAAAATTATTAATAAATGTACGTATTCTATCACCGCAGTGAAAACTGTACCATTCATTTTATTATTTTGTGCGATTGTGTTTATAGCTATACCGCTGTGTCGAGTCGACCTCGTTTTATCCATTAATCTCGTAGTAATATTTTTACACATTGCTACGGTATGTATAGTCGCACCACTTTTATATTTTTTAGTTCAAACGAAAAATACATTATCCCCCTTGTCACCTTGAACATACGAGTACCTATGTGTATTTTTGAAACATCATATTATTATTGTTGTTTAGAACTATTATCAAACTAGAGATGAAACCATACATTATCAGTTCATTCCTATGTCGTTAAGTAGACACAAACAATTATAAAAATTAAAAAAATAAGTATTTTTAAAATATTTAAAAATAACGATTTAATAATTGGCTAATAATATAATATAATAAACGTGTAAAATAAAACACCTCGAGTATACATAAAAAAACGTTTCAATTTAATATGGATATTTAATATAGGTTGTTAATTATAGGTATAGGTACTGAAAGTTCGACGATATATTTTTTTTATTTAACTTCGGCTTTTATAACACATATAATAATATAGTTTTCAATTTCCACATTTCACTGTCCATTATTAGATATTTCATCACTTCATATCTCCTCTAAAAATCTCTAGCTATTTTTTCTTTAATTTCCATCATTTATATTTAGCTCTCCTTATAACTACTTGACTACATATACTTATATTTCATTGTTTTTCTTTCTCACAAAATGCTCATAGACACATGCATATAGTTCACAGTTTTAGAAGTCTAACAGGGGTTCAAAATTCTTTTGGAATTTAAAAAAAATGTTTCAAAAACTAGTAGTAATATTTTAATTGTCTAATAAAAATATTTATTGGTTAAAACAGCCAAAACCTACACTTAATGATGAGTAATAAGTTAATCATAAACCATTCATGTAAATATTCTATACACCAGTATAAGTATAACCAGCTAATTTTTTTTATTTTAGTTATTACCACTTTTGTATTTAACGCATATACCATAGATATAACCTATGGTTTTTTAGTATAAAATAAATGCATTTTTAAATGTTTTTTCAGTACATTCATAATCGAATTCAAATTATATACACGCACCGTTATACCAGTTTTTTTTTAAATGAAATTTGTTATAAAAATATAATATACTTTCTCATTTTACGAGTTTTTACATTATAAAAGTACCTATACATGCATCACGAATTCGTGATAAATATATCGATACAGTTATTGGTTAGATTAATAAAATGAAAATGTTTATACGGTTATAATATGGTCTAATATTAATAATGAAAATGGTTGTATCTACTGGTAAAATACTGTATACTATACATATTAGTATTTGCTCATCTGCTGCTCCCAGGTCGTATTATAATGTTGGCAATGCCACTGGCAATACATTTTTTTTTTCACACATGTCTGAATAGTCCATAAAATATGGAATGTATACTACTGCAGTATACCTATGTCCTATATTCATATATACATATTTTTTTTTAACGATGATAATAATACCTTAAAAATAATATGTAAATATTATGAATATTACATCAACGTGATATTTTGTTTCGTCAATTACGTTTAACATTTTATTTACTTGGTTATATTGTGTTATATAATATAATGTATTATTATTTATTTACTCAATATATAGTTTGACCATTTGGTTGCCGTTTAATATTTTCACACGCATGTATAGTACAATATTAACATAATATAGGAACCTACTAATTTTTTTCATAATTATTTTTACAATAGGTACTGGTTCTATAAAATGGTAACTATTATTATAGGTTACCATAGCTACTACATATAAGGTAATAATTAAAATCATTGAAGAAAACTTAATGGGATACAGAACGTTTGTTTATTTAAAATTGATTCGATCATAAAGTAATTATATTATTTACACATTTCAATTAGTTTGGTAGGTATTTTATAGTGCAATTATTGTGTGGTTTACTGCATTTATTGTGTAATTTTACGAATTGTATAGAGAGGGCTAGGAATATATTTCTCTTACACCACGTTTTACATTTTAAAAGATTGTAGGTACCTATAATATACAGTAGCATATATAGGTACAAAAAAAAAAAATCGTATTCAATATTAGATATGCGAGTAATTGTATCAAACATTAGAATAATAACGATAATTAATAATAAGAAAACATGAAATTGGTCAAAATATTGAAATTATATCTAATTTAAAATTGAAATTTACGATAAAAAAAATATACAGTTGTCATTATACTCGCCAAAACATAGGAATTATGTAAAAAATACAAATAATTTGAATAAATAATTTCATTGCGCCATTGCTAATAACGAAGTAATTCCAATTTGCAAAGGCTTATTTCGTATTGTTTTGTTATTTCTGCCCTTATCACAAAAATCAGTTTTTAATTATTATACTTATTTATAATTATATCGTTATAAAACTTATTAGCTAAATGCTTTTAGTATAACCTATAGATAACTTAACAATAAATTTTAATATTAATACATACTCTAATATAATTGTATTATTATATAATTTTTTTATCGATTGATATAATTACATCACAAAAGTGTGGCATTGTTGTATGCAATTGAATAATTAAGTAATGCTTTCATTGTATTTAATAGTATAAAAAAGCCGTGCATTTCTAATATATTTTCAAAAGCACGAAAATTATAAGTTTTTGTTAATCTGCACATCACGGTTGATTATTTTTCAAACATGACGATCTATAGGTAATTTAATATTTTAATTTTAAATAAATTACATTTAAGCTTGCATAATCAATTTCCATATAATATCATGAAATTATATTTACATATTATTTTGTTTCAAAATTAGTTCCAAAACTATATAGAACCAACACAAGTTGAGAATATATGATAGTTACATAAAGTTATTTAGTTTATAACTATATACAACGATAAACCATTGCTAACGAAAAATGATTTTCGGAGTTCGGTTATACACGTTAACAATGGATTCATAATAGTGAAAATCCCTTGGAAAATTCAAACATGACATTTTCAATGTATAAAGCACATCGAAATTGAAACAAAAATGGGCTCTTGTCATTTTTTAATTGGAGCAAGATTTCTGTTGTAGAAAAATTGTAGGCATACATAGGCAACATTCGAGTTTTCCCTTCGGAAAGGCTTAACCATTGACACCGAATACAAGGGAGCAATGGGGCCATCGCCACACGGATTATTTTATATATAAAAAAAAAAAAAAAACAGTAATAAATTTGCTAATCCCCTCCCTACCTCTTTAAATTGTTGAATCCCTGGAACCCGGCGCCCATGGACTTAACTCTCCTAAAAAGAAACAAGAAAAAAACAAAATAAATTTTTATCTATAACGTTCAAGTAATTAATGGTTAAATATATTACAATGTTAAATGTTTAACTTAAATTTATGATACATTTTGACAAAAACGTCCAGTAAAGTATTAACCATAGATAATAAAGAAATGGATGGGCCATTCTTTTTAAAAAAGTAATAATTAAGCTCAGGAAACATTATTATATTTAAATATAATCAAATTTGTTTATTGGTCTTCTTGTGTATCCAAAATAGTTATATTTACTTTGATATTTAGAATTTTTCTAAAGTTAATAAAAATGATGTAGTAATAGTTGGTATTATGTATATGTATATAACATATATTACATTTTCATGTTCAGAGTTGGTACTAATTTCCTTACTAAATTATAATAATTTTCATCAACATATTTTGGGCATAGTTTAGAACACTTGCTAACATTTGTTAATCCTAGAGGAATTTACCACTCATCTCTGCGATTGTTTTAGGCAATCTGAATACAATTTTAAAAAATTAATACTAGGTATTGTCTAAATACTGTTCAAAATATTACTTACAAATGAAATGTTAAATTACTATTATTTTTGGAAGATGCTCCTATAATAAATAAATTTTGAGCATTCTATAATTATTTGTTAATTAAAAGTGAATGTCAAATAAGAGTCAAGACTTTAGGAGAGCATTTAGATTATATAGACAAAAAACGGTTATGACGAGAGATAAAATCATGAATCGTGATTCCACGAACCGGTAACTGATGCTTTATTTTGTAAATATGGTGGTTTCATAAATTATTTTCCGTTACAGATGAGAACAATAGGATGTCCCATGCCATAAAGTAGGTAATATAGAGAAACTGTTTCGTCTGTATATTGAAGCGTAAATGGTTTTTATTTTACAGGGAACATACTTTTAGAAAAAAAATATTGTGAAATATTTGGAACTTTGGTTACCTCTACTGAAATATGTTATCAGTGATAAAATCATAATTCCTATGTAATCCTATGTAACATATTAATGTATCTTACTAAATATTTTACAATATTTTTTTTCCCAAAAGTAATGTAAAGTTATGGTATTGTAAAATAGAAACTATTTGCGCATCAACTTGTTATACAGAACGATATAGGGAAACGGCCTCTCTATATTACTCTATGGCCTATCCATTACTTTATCAACTCATAAATTATTTGATTACATTAAAAATACATTACAATTACATTATAACCATAAAGTAAAAATAAAAATAAATACAATATTTTGGTTAAATATTTTCATCTTATCATTGGTTAATAATCAATTGACAATTATTGTCAATACATTTTGACTATGTACATTAAATTAAACGTATTTAGGCTCTCTTCACTCAAAGGGGATTTAGCATTCTCTAGCCCCTCCAAATTGCGCCTATATTTTATAAACAGAAAAAAAAATAAGCTTACGTCATAGCGAAACCAAGACGTTTTTCACTCTCCTCAGAAAATAAAAATGTATCATTGATCATTTTTATGATATGCATTTTCTATTTTGCGTACATGTTGGATACCATTAATTGTAATGCTATAGCCTCTTAACAATAATTTTTAAACATATAAATTTACTATACTTTTGAAGTTATCTTTTTGCCTAGTTGCCTACTTATCTACATTATCTTATTTTTACCTATTTAAAGCATTATTTATAAATTACATTTTTTTATAGACTCTATATCATTGTTTCTCAAACATTTTAGTTATATGACCCCCAAAATAGGTATAAAATATGATCAATCACTTCGTGACCCCCCCTCCCGTCTATATTAAGAATAAATTTGAGCAATACAAATATCATATCATTAACGAAACGAACGAAATATACCATTTCGAATATCAATTGTAATATCAATGAATATTAGGAATTTAAGAAAGTGTATAGATAGTTAAATAAATACAGTATAATTTACTATAATTTCTCTATAATACATACAGTATTGTATTATTGTTTATTAGTTATTAGAACGAGGAAATTATTTAGTTGTTTAGTGTTTGGTATTTATTTTTATTTTTTGTTAAACACTTTTTGACCAATAATAACATGTTTTATTTTATTTAATTATTTATACTTAATGTTTAAATGAAAAAACTGAATGTGTAATTTCCGTTTATTTTAAAATGTTTGAATGTTTGATCACCGTAATGTAACATTTTCTTGAGATAATCTGGTGCACAGGGTTTTGTTTTTGAATTTATATACAAATACAATTATTGATGAATAACTTATTTTTTTATTGTCATTGTTACATTAACAAAAAATTAAACATTTTTAATACTTAAAAAAATGTTTATAAAATAGTTAAATTGGAAATAATAATAATAATGTCGATTGCTGTTTTTGAACAACAAATTAATATATGAAAAAAATAGGTAATAATTATTTTCCTCATTAACGGTTATGATATTGGTTTTTATTGGTTTCACTATGATATTTATTTTTTCCATTTGTAAACAATTTTGTGTTAGTAAAAAAGCTCTGATTTTTTTATGTTAAAACTTAAAAGATGCTAATGTTTTGACATATTCTATTTTACTTGAAATATTTGTCAAAACTTCCAATTGGTTCTTTTCCAAAAAATGCGCTAATGTATTTTTCTTATGAACAGTGTAGAGTTATATAATAGATAATATACTAAATAAAACTATAACTAGTTATTTTTATTAATGATAAATTGATAGAGATTGTGATGGTTGAACAAATAATCACATTGAGAAAAACCTTTAAAATTATATTATATTTTGCTCATCTGAGTAAACTTCACACCAACATAGTGATGTGATTTCATAATGTATTATTACTTTTATTCTATAATATAAATTTGACAATCTAATAGAATGTTCTTAACTTATAATAAATGGATTTATGGAGTAACCTGCAACTCGTTTTAAATGTAACCTTAAATTTCCTTACTCAGAAGTCTTGTTGCGCCAATCCTTCAATGTATTAATTAATATACATAGGCACATTTAAAATGTCTTATATTTTATGTCAATAATTTTACAGTTTGAGTGTTTACCTTAACTGACAGATAGACACATCAATAGGTATAGTCTGCCAAAAGTAAATTCCAACTAAACCTACTTACAAACTCAAAATAATGTTTTGACAAAACATACTAAGTGTATATTTAGTCAGAGAATAGGTACCAACCTGTATTCTGTTTATTGTGACATCTATATAATGATGTATTTATAATCTATGTTTTTAGATATTGATTTTCCATACGCATTAATAATACTTATGTTATATAAAATTTAATGACCTATTTATTATAATATTTAATTTTGCTTATTTTTAAATGACTTATACATTTTATATTCTGAAAGTGTATTGAGGAATATATTGATTTTACTATCATATGAATGCTTGCAAATTTGATAGAGGTTCATTATAAGACGTTTTAAAAAAAATTGACTATAGTGCAGTATTTTCATATTTTTTTTATAAGAATTTTAATATCAAATTTTGACGAAGATAGTGTATTTTACTTCCTTTAAAAACTTGTTCAAAAGAACTTAGCTCAGGGTCATTTTTGTAAGAAATGGCTTTTCGTTGTTACATATATAAATTAAGTTACTTAATGTATCTTATCTTCTCAACTTCTTATCTAAAAGAGTGATAGACCTATCGCCAGTATCAGCTCTTATTTTTTTAAATTAAATTTATATTTGATTACGTTGGTCGATTTTTGTTCAATTGTAGTGAAAATATTTTTTATGTTAGATATTTATTTTTAAATAATTTTACGTACTTACAGAGGATGTTCTTTTATTGTAACACAAATTATTTTGGTCATAATAATTATTGATGTGTTGGTGTTCGTGTCTTTAAAATCTGTGATAATCCGATATATAATAATTTTTTAATTTTTATTAGAACGAATTGATGAGTGATGAGTGGGCGTGGATTGTAGATGTGCCGGAGACAGGTGAACATCCTACACATTATTCGCTAAAACGTTAAATTTAATATACTTTACGTATATTCAAGTTTGTTACTAATAAGTGACAATATAAAAAATATTACCTAGCTATAGCTTATATTAGCCCAAATATGAAAATATAACAAATTAATGTCATAATATAATTTAACGTTATTTTAACAGTCGACAAGAGGAAACATATAATTATGTAAACGGGAACTACGGAATTGGTTTCCAATAAAATATTATATCGCACCAAAAAACTGTTCAAATTGGTTCCCATTTGTAAAAAAAGGTTTAAATAATAAATTCAATCACGTTTTATTTACTACGGGAGAATTTTAGATCACTTTTATATTTTGCATATAAACATATCTCTTAAGAACAAGGTATTCGAGTTCATAAAAGCCAATAAAGAAGTTTTTTTTTTGTCACTTATGTAGAAATAGATGTTTCAATGAGAACACATTGAGACCGGCTATGATCATCCTTACGATTTTGATTTCAAATTTAATTTATTTAAAACACATAAATATTAATTGCAGGGACGGCATTATCGTAGGGCTGTAGCTAAAATTTGTTTTTGGATAGACACGAATAAAACCAGAATACCTCAATATATAAACTGAATACAACAATATCGATTTAAATGTGATTTTTTTATTTTCAAACATTTTTTGAAAAACTGGGTACATTCTTGTTCACGTGCGTATATTGCATTCACTATGACGAAAAAAGAGAGGTAGATCAAAGTATCATCATGTGCCGTAGTGACAAACTTGTCGGTGGTTATTTCGTTGCATAAACATATCACGATATTAATTATTAATTTTAGATTCCTAGTGGAGCGAAAAGTGTATTGTTTATATAAATCTCAGAATGTTGTTTTTTTTGTCTGTTGCATTCATTAGTGGCTATTTGATTTATTAGATTCCGAGCGTAGCGAGGGAGCTATTGATTTTAAAATGCTGTTATTTTTTTCTTCTTTGTTCTAGTCTGTAGACACGTTTTTTCTAGTAAACTTGTTCCGATGTATAAGTGTAGCACTTTTTCTGAAATCACAAGTTGTCTAGATTGTACTATAAGAGGTAATTTTTTGATTTTCGACGCCATTTTTTAAAAAGAAGCACTTAAATAGGAAAAAACATAGGAAAACGTAAAATTTTACGGTTTTATAAAAACACTGACGACGTTATCTACCAGAAAATGATTTAATCTAAAAATCACGAGATACCTTTCTTATTGCCTTTTTGATTTACTTTCTTGTGGTATCATTGTCAAAACTTTGAGCTACTTTTGAGATTTTAAGGAATTTTAATTTTGGGAGTTCTTTTGTTTTATTTCGATTACAAATACACGTAGGAACTTGAAACTTGGTAATAATACTTATATTGGATTTACCTATACGTGGTTAAATTTCAAAAATCATTGGACGAGTTTATTTTTTTTTTTATTTTTGTTACAATGGTACTTTATTTTTTATTATATACTGTTGACCATTTTTATCCTAGAAAACTTCTTCCGATGTATAAGTGTAGCACCTTTTCTGGAAGTCATTTGGTAAATACATAGGTCATTTTTTGATTTTTGAAATAAAAACGATTAACCGGGACAAAAAATCCTATTTTTTCACGATTTATTTTTTTTTTTTTTAATAAACGTTTTGAAATCAAATTTAAATGAAAACGCAAAAAAAATAATTACGGCACTTCAAATTATGTATTACCGAACTGTGCTTGAAATCGTCTTTCATCAAACAATGGTTTATTGTTGCTTACAGATATAAATGAATTAACCTACCTTATAATCCTACCTACCCATTTTCTGACCTACAACAGTGGCCGCTCCTATCACCAGTTTCAGCTCTTTTTATATTGATATATATTTATAGGGCGTTGATGGAAATCAAAAATTTCAAAATAGTCAAAATATATTATTTATTGAATTTTTAATGTAGGTTGTTATTTAAAATCAAAAATTGGTAGTAGTTTTAACCCTTAAAAAAGCAGATATCTTCGCACAATGCGTACAGCCATTGTTGTAAGAAGTTGAGAAGGTAAGATATAGGGGAAATATTAATTTAGAACGATAAACCATTGCTAACGAAAAAACGATTCTGAACAGAGTTCAGTTGATAGTGGTGCTTTGTCACCAATATATATATATATATATATATATAATATTATGGTAACATAATTAAATAAGCATATATTTTCTTTAGTAATATTAATTTAATATTATACCAATTTTAATTTTCCATGTTTTTTTCCCGGTTTTCGCATTTACTGGAAAAGTTCTTGAGAAAATCGAAAAATGTCTTTTAAATACCTTCCCAGTTAGATTTCCTTTTAGAAAAAGTGCTATCATTGTAAATCGAAGCAAAATTGCTGGTAGGAAAGTTGTCCACAGAAAACAAGTCGTGATATTTTACTAATACATTATAATATTATAATATTTTCCTATTTTTTTTTTATCGTTATTTTACCAAAGATAATTTAATTATTGCCAAAACTCGAATGTGAATTTTTTTTCTTTTATTAAGCCGACAAAAAACACATCCCTGAAAAAAAATTGTAATTATCCGCCAGACATTATGTGGGGTAGTCCGCGAGTCATATCTACACAATTAAAAACATAATATAATATGTAAAGCGATAGTGGTCGTTGGAACCATCTAATTTTAAAATTAAAAATCTAGTACAACGTTTAGCACCATCAGAAAAAACTGTCAAATTTATTCGATTTCCCAGAATATTATGATGCAGAAATAATAGGTATCAAAAATATAATTCAAAACCATTTTATTGTTGAAGTCGAGAAATAAAATGATGACATCTAGGAAGATGTCATTGAGTTACAAAACTAAAATTTGTGAAAATAAAAGCATTCTTTTCGTAAATTTTCCTGTTTTCCACAATTATTATGAAAAACGCTATGAAAATCAAAAAATGATTTTCTTAAGATACCACTCCGGATAAAATTTCCTTTCAAAAACCGTACTACACTTGAAAATCGTAAGCAACTTTCTGGTAGAAAAATTATCCACAGAAAAGAACATATAAATTATTATAAAACCAATACATTCCTCGCTCCACTAAGAATCTAAAATAAAAGCCATCAGCCAATCGAGATGGTTCGTAAAAATAAAAATAAAATAAAAAGGTTGAGAACCATTGATGTAAGTTATCAAGGTCTTCAATTATTTCAGTTTATCAGAATCTAATGTTTCAATATACAGTCACTAACATACGAATAATAATATGCGTTCAACATTATTTGTTTTATCTTATATATCTACTCTATCTACTCTAAAATTAATTTTGTACAATATTCGTATAATGTATAATATGTGGTATAATATACCACTTCTTCACTCTTTCTTAAATTCTAAATTATTGATACCTACTCTGTAGGATTTTGAGAATAGACACTTATAATTTTTTGTTGAATAAAATAATTATTAACGTTACCTAATCATTTAATTAATCGAAAAAATATGCTTAAGCTAAATTACAAAAATGTGATCTATGGTTAGGGTATTTTATAATAATTAATAATACCAATAGTTAAGCGTATATTTTTGTTGAATCTTCGCAGTTTGTGATTTACAATAGAAAATCTTAGTAATTTTTTATCCACAAATAGTGAATAAAGTGAACCACAGAAAATTATTATGACAGTGATATCAAAGTATCTAGGTTTATTTTTATAACCGTTCTTATACTGATTTTAATTCCTTATTTCTCACGATTAGTATATACTTTCGATTTGTAAACATTATTGACGAAAATATGAAAGGAAAATATTATTCAGTGACATATCTATAAATTAATGTTTTCCTATAACTTAATATATTAATACAGCAGTATACGTTTCTTTAATTATTATTTAAATTTATCCTACTTAAATGCACCGGAGATTTGAATTATTATTTTTAAATGTACAAAAAAATATTTTGATATATTTGTGTAAAAGCACATGAATTATGTTTAGAAATGTATTCTATAGTACCAATTGAATATGTGGATATTTACTATATATATAGTATTTATATTATGTACGAGTATACTATTTGAATTGTCATTGTATATGATTTTTATAAGTATGTGTATATATTTTTAGGGCATGCCTTTAATAGTATTATATACTCTTGTTGAAAATCCTCATTCAATATTTTTTGATGTTTTCTAACCTAACCAAAAAGTGTTTTTATCAAAGGAACGAAAATTCATGTTTCATTTTGTTATTGGAAGTGAGCCATAAATATATATCATGTTTACTATGTATTACAAGGAGCTGGGAGGAATATATTAGAAAAATAGTATTATATTATTGCTAATTTCAAATATATATATACATGTATTATATTGCTCTGTCATATATCACCACAGAGAAATGGATTTTCCAAAATGTATGATAAATATTTTTTATTTTTCCTATACTTTATCTTCGTATCTAGTCTCGGATATGAAGTTGTAATCGATATTATGAGAATAGGTGTTTTGAACGATTTCTAGAAAACTTACAATGGGAATTTTATGAAACCGCCATAAAACATAATATATAATATATTACACAAGTTTTTAGAGTGAAAAAAAAAAGTGTCATGAATATTATTATCGAATAGTCAAGCAATATTTATTTCTTAAATTAAAAAGAAAAATTATGAGATTAGAGGAAATACCATTAGAGGCATATGTAACAAATAAAAATTATGTAAAAAACTCGCATAATTAAAATGCCTACAAATAGCCCAAAAATGATTCAAATGTTTTGAAATTTTTACTACATTTAGAAAAGCAAATATAAGTTGTCTGCGAAGATTTCAAGTCACTATGAATATTTTTAATTGAATTACTACAGCAAAAAACAAAATGGAAATAATCTATGTTTTCTTTCAACGTTTTTTTTTTCAGTTTTGCTCTTGAGAAATAATAAAAACCGATTTGCCTATACACCAACTAGGTTAAAAATGAAAGAAAAGAGGTCTTTTCTATCGGAACAATATTTCTCGTAGAAAACATAGTTTGCACAAATTAAAAACAATGCGAGTGGTAATGCCACGGAGTGCCGTAAATATTTATCGTTTTACTTGTAATTTTGTTTCCGGTTTTTTCCCAATTATTTTGAAAACCTATTGAAAAATCAAAAAAAAAAAAAAAAATGGCCTATTTAATGTACCAACTTGATACAATTTCATTTCTAAAAAAATGATGTACTTGAATACTTAATACACGAAGCAAGATTGAAAGGTTGTTTACGGACACAAAAAAAAAAAAAAAAACACATAATATCATAGTAAAATCAATAAATCCCTCCCTACGCTTTGAATCTAAAATAATCGTGAATGCACGGAGATGTGGAGGTGACAAAAATTGTTTATAGTAGTTGATTTCAAATTGCGTGTGATGAAGATAAATAGAGTATAATATTGTATAAAGAAAAACTATAAATACAACTTCATTATAATATAGACTGGGTTTGATAATAGCGTGATGCGTAGGGTGGAGGTATGGGAATTGAGATTGAATTCTTCACTGGCTTAAAAATACAACTACGAGTATTTATTTAGTAATTTTATTTTGAAGTTACCTATATATTTCAGCCATTGGCTGGTTAGATACAAGAGAAAAATATGATTCTACGATTTATTCGTGATTTATGATTAATTTGCTTAATAATATCCCCTCCTGTTTAAAATTACTGGACATGCTACTAAGGATAGGCCATTTTTTTGGGTTGCTAGTTTTAGAGCGTGATTAGAATAAATTTTTAATTTTTATTTGACCGATAATATATGAAGGAATAATAATATAATTTGAAAGAATATAGAAAATGACACGAGGAATGGAAAAAAACGCCATTATGAAAAACTGAAAAATGTTTTTAATATGCAGATATAATAACAGAAATTAAAAAGATAAGACTAACATGAGCTAGACACGCTTGAAGAAAATAGGATTTACATATTAAAATGATAATGAAAAATGTGAGGTAAAACACCGTTAGGTAGACCACTGCAGTTGAGAAGACCGGTAAAAGAGGATGTAAAAGTAGTGGAACAGAATAGACGATGGGGAGAAGAGGCGGAGGTGAAGTGAAAAGTGGCAGTAAATTTTCTGGAAGGGCTGGTCTTAGACATCGAAACTTAAGAGAAGAAGATAACCATGATTATATATAGGAACGTGAAAAACAAAGATTCTGATTAAAGTTCGGAATTATTACGCTTTTTTTGTCAGTTTTTTGTAGCATTGAAATGGAAAATTCGACGATTACTTTGTTTATTTTTTCGGATTTTCCCCTCGGGACATGATGTGTCGGTTATCCTTAAAAGGATGATATAAACGCGTGTGTATATATATATATAGTAAATGTGCTTGGGTGTTGTTTTCGCGTGTCGATTCGTTAAAATGTGCGTGTTTGGCCGTACTGTTCGCAGTTTGGCGATACACAGCTATAGAATAATATAATATTATACGTATATAATATGTGTGTGAAATCGCCTGTTGAAAACGATACGTATAAACGAACGCCTCCGACGTAGGAGATTTCATCTGTTTGGCATTTTAAATTTTTTTTAGAATGATGTGCCGTGTAAGTTCGTAATAGATTACTAGGAATGGGTTTGAAAAGAAAAAAACCGAATCCCCGAGATAGGAATATGGTTAAAAATCCCCGGAAAATAGAAAAATAAATCTCGAAAAATTGACTTTTTTATTTTAAAATAGGTTTGATTTTAAAATTGTTGAAACCACTAAACCACTATATCAGAAATTCAGCTGGAAATGATTGTTGAAAACAATTAACATTATTATATCGATATATATACCTACTATAAGCAGGGCTCGTTAGTTCATGCACTAAACACTGCCAAAATATGCACTTGAACAGTGCCGTGGTGAAATCAAATACTTTCAGAGGCGAGAATTTTATTCCACCTACCTACCGAAGAACCCGTGACATCCATTTGCTATACATTTACCACACATAAAGATTTAATACTAAATTTTTATCACTTTTTTAAAAATTGTTTTATAATTTAGCATAATATATGTAGATTCCCTTAAAAAAGTCAAAGGCGGTCGCTTCTAGATTACCTTCTTGGCCACGCCACTGCACTTGTAAGTTCGGAAATAAGCATTTATACTGGTTAGTCGTTGCTACAACCATAGTCGAAACTACTGTCCAGGCCAGTTTGACATGAAATAATTTAAAATTAAAACTTCATTCTCACATCTAAAATGCCCACCGCTTTTTTCCATATTTATCATTTGGCCTGTCCTAATAAAATTATCTAGTTCCGCTTATGGTGACAACATGAATTTTGTTTTGGCGAATTATCTGGTTTTATTCCTTATCAGACATTAGTTTTACAGTTTTGGTTAATGGTAAGAGATTCTTAAAAGTGCCATGATTATGGTTATGGTTAATAAAAATAATATACATCTATATTTTAAATTATGTAATTCTTAAACCTGATAATTTATGTATTCTTAATACTATACATCTATAATTCCATTAATTTCAATGGTTACATTAAAGTGATTTTCATTTTTCATATATTCAATAATTCATGAATAAAAGACCAAACTGATAGTTTACATTATCTGTATAGTGTATATACATGCATATTGATACTTATTTTACGTATTAAACTATATTTTATTCCAATTGTTAAATGTATTTTATTTTTTAATAACTAACCTTTAATTTTAAAATCACACAAAATATTTTCGCTTGAATAGCTTTTTAGGCATCTTATCTATATGAAATTTACAAATATGCTCACTTGATTTAACATTAGGTATTATGATCTTATGAAACAAACTAAAAAAATTAAAAATTAAAAATTATGAAATCAAAAATATTGACTAGATACATATAATCATTATCATTAGCCAAACTATTATTGAAATAGCATAACCGTCCTTTGTGTTTGGTTATGATATTTCAGTAACCTGTTACCAAAAGTTATAACCAAAATCGCCAAAATGACTTATTTATAAATAAGAAACCCGGTTAGATTTACTTTAAAAAAAATCTTCTGCATACCTTATATGCTAAATAAAATTATACCTTTTTAAACTTTATATTTTTATTACTATGTTATGAAACGGATTTGTACCTGACTTCGCATGTTTTCTTATATAACAAATAAATCATGTAAATGCACAAACTTAAGAGCCTTGATTATAAGATAATATGTATATATCTTATGTTTAATATAAAATTCCCAACTTTCTGACATTTTTTCGGTTAGGAAACATCCCAAACTTTCGTAACGTAACTTGACCTATAAAAGACGTGGATTTCCTACACCTTGGTATGTAATATAGTTGAAATATTTCTCTAAATTTTCGAGTTTTTTTTAAAAAATACGTAAAAAACCAATAAATCCCTCGCTATATTCAGAATCTAAAAAAGTATACAACAAATGATAACGTAGTGTCTCTTACTATATCCGAATCTATGACATCGACTTAAAAGTGGTGTTTTGTTTTTTTTTTTTATTATTATATTTTACAATAATATTTTAATTTATAACACACTATATCCGAATCTATGACATCGACTTAAAAGTGGTGTTTTGTTTTTTTTTTTTTATTATTATATTTTACAATAATATTTTAATTTATAACACATAAGGACATAAGGTATCTTTTTCCTAAACTGGCGCTGGTCTGGAGAGACCAGGTAGGAGTACCGAAAACGTACAAAACAAAGAAACATATTATGTTCTCGTTTTAGAGTAAGTATAATACCTACGTCACGCTACCCGTCCCCCGTCATTGCGTGAGCGAGTGGTTTTCGCACGGTGGGCGGGAGGCACGAGTAGGACGACGAGGGATCGAGCCACGACGACGACGTCGTCGGTAAATACGTGCGCGAGGGCCGCCAGCGTATTTGGGTCAGCGACAACGGCTGCGCGGCCGCCACTATTCGGCGTTTGTTGTTGTTGTCTGCGGCGGCGGCGGCGAGCGCGTCGACCCCCGGGCTTTTTGCGTGCAGCAACGGTGGCCGCCGCCGCGGCCGCGCCGAGCCGATTCAGTGTTGCCGACCGTAGCACGGGCTACTGCGACGTCGAACGCGCGCAGCACGTGCTCTTTGCCGTTTTCGGCGGTGCACGTGCCGTTTATTACGACTGCCGCCCGGCCACCACCGGCACCGGTTATAATATTATAATAATGTGTAGACTTCATTTGCCACGGCGTGGCACGCGGTGGCGGTGGCGCGAAGCGGTATTGTAGGTATAACGTGTCCGCCGTCACGTAGGCCGCTCCGCACTATTATCGTCCGCTCGCGGGTTACCCGATACCGCTGCGTATACAGACCACTCACACCCGGGTAGGAAAAATTATAGGTACCTATTTTTAAACTGTCCCGATCCCATACCATCATGACACGTGATGGTTACATAATGTTATTCCACTACTGCAGTTAAATAATATTTATTTTTTTTTATTCGAATATTACTTGCAGTATGGATCACCGAGTGCGTTTGCGGGAATTATGCCGTTTAAATTCATCGAAATAAGCGCTTGAAAACACTACCGTATAATTAAGTATAGGTAGGTAGTTAAGAATTGAGCACTTCAAAAACCATTGCCTGAAATCAAAACATGAAAAAAAAGAACA
Organism: Cinara cedri; assembly: GCA_902439185.1. Taxonomy (NCBI): domain Eukaryota; kingdom Metazoa; phylum Arthropoda; class Insecta; order Hemiptera; family Aphididae; genus Cinara; species Cinara cedri. Next base: position 2,018,353 of record CABPRJ010000950.1, read on the forward strand.
ATTTTAAAATTGATATGCTCCCCTCTGACAAAAACTACATTACGAGTCGAGTGTATCTATGAATTTGATGAGGTTCGGACATCAAAAGACAGACTTCGTAACATAATCACTATAAATACAAAAATATATGTGCTCTCGTATATTGTGAACCTATATTTCAGCTACTGTGGGCCCAACATCGCGGGCTAACCTCCAGCAACGGACGGAGATTCTAGTATAGTTTCACTACGAGCGCTCCGTATAAATCGGTCGGACTATTTAAATATCTCGTGGATAATACGGCCTCCCGTCCGTTCTGCGCCGGCTTCCTTTTTATTACCGAAATAGAATAAAAATTTAAAAAATAATCATCAAAATATACGTATTACATATATCTATATGTTATTATACGAGTGTATTTAAAAGGAATCGTTTTTGTTGTGTCTATTGGTACAGATATAAAAGTATTGCGTTTTGACTGCCAGGAAAATAGTAAAACTAAATCAACTAACGCGTTTGGTATACATACGTTTTTTTTAGGGTCTGAGCGAAACCTGAAATGTTTTGGTTTTAAAATAGTGTTTTTTTTCTGTCTGTAAACATCTTTCTATTAGTAGTCTTGCTTCAATCAAAAACTGAATAGAACGCTTTTTGTAAAAATGTTGATCTAGTTGGTGCATTGGGGCAGCTGTTTTTTAAATTTGTATTTGTGATTTTCTTAATAATTGGGAAAAGCCGGTAATTTTTTGTACAATTGATGTTGATTTCTGGGTTACCGTGGCAACAAAGGAAAATATACGACTAATAAAACTCTGCTCAGAATAGTTTTTCTTTAACAACGGTTTATCTTTACGTACAGATATAAATTAAATTAAAATATATATCTTTGCTTTGAATTTCCTTTCTAAAATAGTGGTACACTCATCTGCAATATCAGCCTTCATTTATTGCACTCTTAAATTTCCGTATATACCGAGTTTAGAGCATTAGCTCGTACCATTCTGTAATCACCTGCCTGTCTGTTTATGATGGTGTCCATTCTCGATCATATACAAAGTCATTATTTGTCATTGTGATATAAATTTAAATTTAAATATAATTATTTTTAATATAAAATATATGAATTTTAATATAATATAGAAACCAAATAATGTGACTGTACCTGCAAATAGTATTATAATGCGTCCAACGTGAATTTTTTTTTAAATTTTTCGAAGAGGCATTAAGCATTATGAAGTATATAATATATATATTATAATGCTTAATTTTTTTTTTTTGAATTATTTGTTTTTGTGGTTGGTAAAAATATTAGATGTGACCTATTTTTTTTCCGAGTGACCTTCGGGCTTTTTAGGCTACAGCGTTCGATGCTTCTTATTCGACGTAAATTCTCAATTTATTATATATATATATATATATATATATTATAGGACTAGGTTCTGGATTGTGTACTAGGACTCAATCTCAACTTTACTGTTTTGAGGGTATTTTTTTTTAACATAATAATTCATTTCAAAAACTCCAGTTTAAATTGTCGATAATTTTTACTAAGCTAAAACAATTTTATCTACATAAATAAATAAATAAAAACTTGAAAATTTTAAATGGTTATAAATAGCTCAACTGTCGCTAGACTATTTTGATAATTGTATACCTCCTCTAAGTATAAATATTGACAACCCCATTACGTTCAATTTCGGAAACCAAGGAGGTATGTTACAAAAGTACTATAATAAAAATATTCGTTGAAATTTTAGGTCTATATTACAATTATTTCTAATACAATTACAATGAGAAAACAAAATGTATGACAAAACTTACTATTGGTAAATAGTGAACGTAGGTATTATACACTTACCTAAAATCTGGTTTTGCATCATTCATGGTAATAATTGCTCAATCGAAAATGGTCATAAAAAAAATGTCCAAGTGTAAATATCCACGTACTAAATAACCACGGGAAAATATGGCCAAATACAAAAAAGCCAGTTAAAAAGTTGTATTTAAATATATATTTTTTTAAATGTTTAATTTTCCCCATTGTTATATTATCTACTGGTCATTTTTGTATTCGGCTATATTTTCACTGAAGTTTATTACTTTTTTCGTAGCAATTTTTTATTTAGCCATTGATACCTACATAGTATCATAATTCATGTACCGATGACCTGTTACCAACTATAGGCTCGATTTTACTTTTAATATCCATTTATTCACATATTTTATGTATATTCTAACTATTTATTCGCAAACACAAAGGTTATTGGAACAAATAGGTAATACCTATTCAATAACATATTAGATACATATATTATGTTTTAGACACGATGATGGTATGATAGTGTGTGATTTCACATTAACCACGGTCTACGGGTGGTCTGAAAGTGAAACATTTTGGTTTGAGGGTAAATCGATATTATGTTATACTTAATAGTCCCGAGCTAGAATATAAAACATTATTACTGCTTACGAAACGTTTGGATTCCTTACATTCACATTGATGAAAAACATCTTTTTTGCTATACATAATAATATTAACAAAATAATAATATACGTGCTGTTGTTGTTGTTGTTGCTGCTTCGACTACTGTTGTTATGCGGTCGTTGTCTATAAATAAGATAATTAAAAACAATATTTATTTCACAGCGCAATGGTAAACTGCCAAATAAATGGTATACTTTATTCAAAGTTATAGGTACTCATTATTCTAAATAAAAAAAAAAAATAATAATAATAATATTTGTTGATCACTGCTGCTACATTTGCGTTGTTTTCAAAGGTTTTGTTAATTTTTTGTTAATAATGGCATATATATTATAATATTATTATTATTTTTAGGTTTTTTTTTTGGTAATTCTATGATGAAGTTGATAATTACTTTATCCTGAATGGATAATATTTCAATATTATCCATTATATACGGCTCTCCTTGTTTTTTAATCTAAATGACTAGTCCTATAAATAGCAGGTCTGAAGGTTTTCCTATTTCTCTAAAATAATTGAAAGTGAAATCGTGGTTTCACTCAAGGATATCAGATGATAGATAGTCAAATTTATGTTTATCAAATGTACATCAGGAAGTTGATATTTTAAATGTAATTAGTAATATTTTAGATGTTTTTATAAAAACTAAAATAGAAAGAATTAAACTTATAGTGTGAATATGTTAATTTGTTTTGTTTTTTTCATAAATTGGCCACTCAAATTAATCAATGGAGTCGTGTCTGTTTCTCTAGTCTAAAAATATTAATTCAAATTTTAGGTACATAAAATATAAGAAAGTGTACCTATGTACTTTAGTATTAAAAAATTTTGCATATCTGAATTTCATGCCAAAAAAGTATACATAAATTAGGACGTCTGAATTACATACTAACTCGTACAGAGATCTGTCCGAATTTCATATCGTGTAAAAATTTACTCATCACAATTATTTATTTTAGAGTTAATTTTTCAAAAACTAAAAAATATAACCAATCAAGATTGTTTAAAAATATTTATTTTTATTTATTCATAAAAAAAAAACGTAGTTTATTTTTTAGCTATAAATCTCTACTTTTTAACCATCACTTAACTTTAAATTACTGAATTAAAATTAAATTAAAGTGATATTTTCTTGTTACATTTTTAAAACTTAGGACCAACACTAGAAACTTGATTGCCGTACTATTGTGGTTAAACATTTTTAATTTTTTAATTCCCTATTAAATGTATAAACAATTTAATTTTACGATTATTGTTATATCCAACGTTATATCTTATATTTTTTAATTGATTGTTGTCAATATACCTAATATAATGAAGTATTTATTTTGTTTTTGGCAACACCATATATATGCTTACTTTTGTGCATACATTACTTTAGGTGATTTTGAGACTAAATAAAATGTATGTATATAGATACAAATTAATATTTTTAAACAATTTTGATTGACTTTTTTTTTTTATTAGAAGTCTAAAATAAAAAAAATTAGGTTATGAAAGTAAATTTATACACGGCATGTAATTCAGTTATACTCTTGTTAGAAGTGACATACAATTCGAGCAGACCCCTTTAAGAGATAACATATAATTCAAAATTTTTTTCTTTTTGAGATACGATTCGGATTTTAACGTATTAATATTCACCTTCATAATTAAAATTAGGTAAATTTAAACATTTTAAAACGGTGTGCAAGTATAATAAGTTTACATAATAGAGACTAAATCCAAAAGTAACTTTAAGCTTGATATGAATTATGATAAAACAAAAGTATCCTGTGTAATTTACATCCAATATTAATAATTATAAGGATGATATTGTAATACTATAGTATATAATATATTATATATATTATACAATTATGTTGTTTATAATAATTAAAATTAATTAATAACTTTGTCCTTGTCATTTGAGAAGTTATATTCGTATAAAGTATAAGCGCTTTATTAAATATTTCATGTGTGAAAAAGAGTAATTCAATACCCTACTAATATAATGAAAAAATTTGAATGTTACAAGTATTCATATATTCATTGTTTACCGAATTTCAACGTGTTGTGTAATTTATCATACTCATATTTATTAACCAATTAGCTAAATGAGTTTGTGATTAAATATAGATACGTAAATGTTATGATATATCAAGTATACGTATCAGGGCCTAAAATTATGCGTCGTTACACACATAGTATGCAATAGTGTGAGTAAATTATTTTAAAATTTAATATTATATAATTTGATATACCACACAATAGTAATTTATTTGAAATTATTTTTCAAAATAGTCAATATTTTTTTCGATTTTTTTTATGTATAGTACATAAGAAGATTATGTGAAAAAACCATTGGAAAATACAGGATCTTCATTTGGTGGTACTTAATGCATTTTTTTAAAAAATTATTCACAGTATTTTTTTTTTTTTTTGAGGAGAAGGAAAAGGAAAATCGATGTGTGTGCAGTAGCAAATTGTACGTGAATTCTTCACTTGGTGGTCGAAAAAAAATTGTAAGAAATGTATTTATGTTTCAATTCACATTTTAAATTCAAATATTGATAAAATTCGTAACATTTAAATTCTGAGCGTAGCCAGGGAGCTATTGGTTTTACAATGCCGTTTATTCTTTCTTTCTTCTTCTTTGTTCTAGTCTATGGACACGTTTCTTCCTAGTAAACTTGCTCCGATGTTTAAGTGTAGCATCTTTTCTGAAAAATAAAGGTTCTTACGTTTTTGTATATGAAAGTCGCTTTTAATATTCCTTGTAGTTTGAACTATGAAAATCCGTGAAGAGATGTTGGAACAACGGGATTGTTTCCGAAAATAATGTTTTCATTATATTTTTGTTGTAATTAGGTTCAAAATAATATTGTAAAAATCTGAGATTTCATAAAATAATTATATGTTTTAGCTATTTAAAAATATTTTATTTTAGTTTTTGTTTTATTTCATGTGGATAAAATTGTTTTGATGAAATGTATAAATGCCTGCAAATTGTACACGTGGTTTATCATAAACTTATACTTAGTGGTCAAGAAAAAAAGTTTTTTGTACTATAATTCAGTAGGTTTTTTTTTTATACGCGTTCATATTTAAAATCGAATGAAATTCCTAAAAAATATATGTACTCACCTTTTTTTTATCTATATATTTTAATAATTGCTATACATAATTAAATATTAGGGCATGAAGTCATTGGAGTGCAGTTTAGTAATAAAAGTATTCTGGGCCCCATTCGAAAATTGATAGGTAAACTAAAAATAAAATGTGTGTATATTTCTACAACAGTGNGGTGAAAGGTGAAAGGGTTCTGAGAGAATTCGAATGTATCTATAATTGAGCCTTAAATTCATATACCTAAATAGGTTAGCTATATATAAATAAGTTAGTTCCACAGTTAAGTTCAAATAAAATTGATTTAGAATATAGTTGAATTATAGTAACTAAAAAATATTAATAATAATAATAATAAGTAGGTTACCTAAAACTTTTAACCTAATCACTTTTGTTACAGTTATAATATATTAAATACCACAAAAAATAAAAAATAAAAAGTTACATACCTACATTTTGGTTGTAAAAGGTTGTAAAGATCAATTAACAGTTGCAAAAAAAATTCTATATTATTCTCTAACCATTGATATGTCTTCTATATGCTCTACCCCAAAAGACGTCATTTTTATTTTTTATTTTCAAACATTTGATATTCTTATAATATTTATATTTAAAGAAGTCGGTGCTTTAAATCAGTATACATTACATAACTTTAAATTTGTTAAATTCACATCAAAGAAAATATCAAAAATTATATTTAAAAAAAAAAAATTATAATAAAAATAAATATTGTTATCAAAATTTTATTTATAATTATATAGGTAAGAATATATTTTAATATTTATTGGCATATTACAAGTTTTACGACATCTTTATGTGCCATTATGATTGGATTTTTCTTAATAACGGGAAGTTTTAATAAAAATATAATTTTATATTGTTCTAACTTTCAAGTGACATGATGATGTGAACTGTGAAGTATTTGTATACATTGTATTATTGTTAAAATTATAATGCAGTATAATAATATTTATTTCAAACATATACTCATATATGTAGAAAAATCATATTGAAATAAAAAATTATATTGAACATGATGGTACATGTACTCGGTACTCAGTAGTTATATTATATAATAATATACACAAGGTGTGACAATATTCGACAAGTGTAATAACTATGGTTGTGTTCCATATTTTTAGTTTTTAGAATTTTTTTTTTTTTAGTATTTACTAAAGCCTCACGCTATGATTACTCTATTTTAAATTTTTGATAATTAAAAATAAAATATTTAAATTTTTAAACAACTTTCCTTTTTCAAAATCTAAGATGCGATTTTGTAAATATATTTTTAAACAGAACAAAAGTTTCTAAATTGTTTTAAAGTTTAAAAAAACATTTAAAAAATAATTTTTTATTGACAAATTGGTGAATCGATTTATATTTTTTATTAGTGATAATGGAAAAAATTTTAATTATCTTAAGCATCAAAAAATAATATCAATCAAATCAAACATTTCTACCAGTTTAGAACTCCCGCCCTAAAATGAGCTTTATTGTATATAATATAGTTATTATTACTTATTTTCTTATAATTCTCTTAATTATTCTTAATAATTATACTTCGATAATTTAGTATTGAATTAATAAAAAATATTCGTTATTTTAAACATAAAACTAAGTTTCAAAAAATTAAAACTGGCTTTAAACTTATTTATTGTCAAAGCATGTAGAACATATATCATATAGTATTATTAATTTGATTAAATTACAGAAAGTATAATGTAATTTCTTAAAAAAAAAAAAACCCTAATGGAGGTATTACTTTTAAGGGACGAGTAAAATATATTAATATATTACTCCCAATCATGCACTTGTAAACTTGATCGGGAAATTAGCACGTGCGTCATATCGGCCGAGTGTGTCTCCAAGGAAACGAAAATCGTAATCAAGTTATTGTCATGGGAGTTTCGATACCCAACACTACACTACCTATCTATATAATAATATAATTAAGTATAATATGTCCGTCTATACACTATATTTACTAATGGGTTACTCATATTTATAGTAGAGGTGGTTTTTTTTCTATTATAAACAACCTGTGGCCATTTACACACAAACCACGGTATCAAATCGCCGTTATTATTATTATTGTTGTTGTTAGGAAACCACCGCAGTAGGTGAGTGTGCTATTTCGATGGTCGTCATTAACTTTTGTGAGCCGTTTCACACACTGCCGGCCATAATATTCGTTAGACTTAAGTATAAACAACATTATTATTAAAAATAATAATATATGTAAAAAAATCCTTGGTGTGGACTAATTTATTTTGATGACAACACGTCCTGTTTTAAACAGGATTGTCCGATTTTTTGGCTTGGTGTCCTATGTTTCTAATCGGATTTAAACAGGAAGCATAAACTCCTATTTTCTGTGACTGCTCTGTTGTGATTTTAACAATTAATTGATAAAAACATCATCTATATAATACATCTGCTTTAGATATTTTTAGAGTAGAGCTTTTATGTAATATTGTTAATACATTTGTATAAAATACAAAAGCGTTCATCGGGGCTGTTAAATGGTATAAAGAAAACACATTTGCCGTGGTACGTACATCTCATACCTCGGTCAATTTTATAATAATCAGTAATACGAGGTTTGTCTATTAAATAAAGAGACTGCGCGCACAGAAAACGTCCCAAAAAAGTTAAGGGAAAACCGAATACAGCGCTGGTTAGCTGGAAGTCTCTATTATGTCAATACAAAATTGGGTTTTTGTTGGTGCATTAGTATTTTTTCTGTAGTGTTTAGAAACGAACGTGTTTTTTTCTCGTGCCGAAAACCATGTGTGACGAAAAACATGAGCAACGGATAAACGTAAAATTTTCTCGTTAAACTAAAAAAAACTCCAACTGAGTGCTATAAGTTGTTAAAAGAGGCCTATAGTGAGGATTTTCTATCTCGGGCGCGTGTTTTTGAGTGGCATAAATTATTTTCTGAAGGTCGAGAGTGCACCGGAATCCAATTCAGTCGTAATCCAAATTCAAANATCAACGGCATCGTGATGACTGAATGGGTTCCAGAGGATCAAACTGTGAACCAACATTACTATTTGACAGTTTTGGCAACATTGCGCGAATGAGTTCGTAAGAAACGGTCGATATTGTGGAAAAACAAGTCGTGGATCTTGCACCAGGATAACGCATCTGCCCATAACGCGCTGTCTGTGAAGCGTTAGTTGGCCGCTTAAGGCACTCCAGTACTCGAACACGCGTCTTACTCACTTGGCACCCTGTGACTTTTACTTGTTTCCGAAGATAAAGTCTACCTTAAAAGGAATCCGGTTTGGGTCGATGGAAGAGGTGAAACAAAAATCGGCGGAACTCCTGAATGGTCTTACGAAAACAGACATCCAGCACTGCCTCGAGCTATGAAAGAAACGAATTAAACGGTGTGTGGCAAGGGGAGGAGAGTATATTGAAAGGGAACATTTGGTTGTGGAATAATTTTTAAAATAAAACCATTTTTCATAATCAGTCTCGTTATTTAATAGCCAGAACTCGTATAGTTATTACTTGTACTTACTAGTATTTATGAATTATAATTATAAGTATATAATATTTATAATACTGTATACCTATAGTATAATATTGATAAAAACTCTATTTAGAGTGAGTAGGTATAACTTTATATGCCTAAACAAAACTATTTTAGGTAACCTTTAAGATTTTAAATTTAATTTTAAAAAAAATTGATCTAACCATTGATATTTAGAAATCTCAAGATATAGTTATAATGTATGGTTCAAATCAAAACCCAAAATCATAATATTTGATTTTTAAAATCAATTTGAAATCGAGTCCACCTTTCAAATCTTATGTTTTCCGCCGAATAGTCAAACACGGCTCTGCGTGTATGTGTATTTAAACATATTATATCAGCTATATATAATACGGTCTAAATTGGAGGAAAAGTTAAAGGTGCAGAAATTGGGTGGAGCGGAGGTGAATTCGTCTCTGACTGCAAAATTAGGCACGGGGAATTAAATCAAACAGAAACAGCGAAGTTTCGTCGGAATAGATATAAAAAAAATCCCATCCTCCCTCCCCCCTTCTGCCCGGCATAAGTGTGTACTGTAAATACGATTTGAACGTCTGCTGTGGACTTTACCAGGAGCTGGGTATCCCCCGACGCTGCCGTCGTATAGGTACACACTCCTCCATACAGCACGTCGGGCGGTTGGTCGGAGAGCAGGGCTGGTATGGCGGAGGCGGTGTGGTGACAGCGGCGACGCTGGCGCGTTGGCAACACTGTACGCCACGTTCGTACAGTCGCGTATCTCCGTCTCTGTGCGGTTCGCGTTCACCACTATACACTCACCCCTTCCGCATTAACAGAGTATCGCACCCGTCATCCGAACGTCCACCGCTACAACCGCCGTCTCCGCATCAGCCTTCGTCCTCGACGTCTGAAAAACCACGACTACCGCACCGAGCCGTTTCACCCTGGGCACCGTTTCCGTAAAATACTTAAACACGGATTTTTACCGAGTGGGCAATCACGCACGAAAAACAAACGTCGATCTAACATGAGTGACTCGCAAGTGAGTATAATAGGGAAACCCGCAGCCACCCGTTTATTAATGTTACTACTATATTGTTATTATATTATAGTTGCCTGTATAATTATATTGGTTTTATATGATTATAATCATACGATTATTATTACGATAAATATCTTGGAGCTGATCGGAGGGGGCGTTCGCGAAATGTAAATAAATAGCATCTGGATAAATAGGGCTTCCCCTCTGCCGGGTCGTCCCGTCTAGGTAACGTCTGTGATTTTCCGGTATCCGCGAACGCGATGTCGGGGCGGCGATTAATAATCGAGCGTGCGTAGCAGTACTATAATATATTGATAACTTTGTCCGCGGCCTTGCAACGTTTACACTCCGCCGCGCATTTTCGCCCACCCCGCCGTCCCGGTTCAGCGGTTCCCCCCCACTGGTAACAACACCCCGGGAAGGACGTATAGGGAATTTATAACACGTAAACTTATCGCGGGGTTGTCTCGCCGATACGACACGGATTTTTCTTACGCGAAATAGCTATATAACTATACGTATATAATAGTATTATCTATACCGATATAGTTATAATGATAGTAACATAGCGAATAAAATGGCGCAAGCCGACGATGAGTGTGATTTCGATGAATGATATTATTGGTAGGCGGCAGCGGCGACGACGGCGGCGTAGGAGGCGGAAAGAAGGGAGGTCGGCGGCGACTGTTGTAGGCGTTTCTGAACAAGGGAGGCGAGCTGCGGGTAGAGTTTGGGCGGGTAGTCCCCGGGGGTCGTTATTGCTAAGGCGCGCATTCGGGGTATTGATTATTTGTCCCGGAAGAATGCGATGGCGGGAAACGCACACACAAATAATATCTTATTATATATATAAGTATAATATATATGTATGTGTTTAATAGTATTTTCCATTTTCCGGATGGTTAGCACGGTTATGCAACGACAATAATAATAATATACTAACGGATGTATGTTATAAGTCACTTTATTTTTTTTTTGCGAATTAGCAATCTTTAATATTATAAATGATTATTTATTTTCTCATGGTGTAACCCCGTCGTCGGTCGTCACATCTAGATTTTTGTTATCTGTAATATTGTATAGGCATGAATAAGAGCAAAACAGGCTTTTGATTTTCTGATAAATGATTGTACAAATTGGAGAATGAATCTTCTTTTCTTTTTTTTTTAAAGCAAATATGTACATTCGTAAAATTATTGTTAACCGATTAAAGACGTCAAAAGCATACTTGAGGAGAGTACCGTAACTTCGACTTAAACAACTTTATATATTCTTTCCTAATTAATAATTTTCTTTACTTGACATGGAAAACAATTTTGTTCGGGAAAGATTGTACAATTTTTCTTCGGTCAACCTAACCATTAACTATTTTTTTATACTTTCGGGAACGCAATGGTTGCGGTTATGTTCAGTTAAAATTTGAATTACCCGCAGACTTTTTATTTAGTACTTTGAGTTCTAAACAATATTTCAGCACCATAACCTTTAACTGAATTATTTTAAAACGTATATTTTTTTTTATTTTTTTTTTTTATCGTTCCCATCCCCTTCAAATAGCTCGAGGGCTGTTATTGGACTATTATTATATGGGTGTGACTTAGTACTAAGTATATATTATGATGGTAATATTATATTATTATATTATAGGTATAGTCTTTGTGTCTGATGATGAGATTGTAAACTGGAGACAGGATGTCTATTATACGGCGCATTCTATAGGCAATTTAGGGACATGAGTGTATACAATGCGCACTTGATGTGTACACGCATGCCGCGTTACAATTACATTGTTGTACCTACGTCATACACTTAATGAGACCAATTTAATACGTCTTTTACCTACATAAAAAAAAAAAATTAAAAAATGTTGTTTTATTTACATGGTCGTAAACCATACATAAACACAGAATACTAGCGTGATTGTCGGCAAGTACAATATTATATAGTTTGTTTGGAGAGAGTTTTAATTTTTTGCTATTATTATAATATCGATTGGTGTCATGGTTTTTCGATTGATAATATTATGGTTATTAATGTAAGCCTTAAAACGTTTTCATTAATCTACAGGATGTCTTAGAAAAGAACGATAAACTCTACGGAATGTTATTCTTTATGTGGCTATTAGAATAGGGTTTTTGAATTTTTTTTTTAACATCAAAACTTTGATTTTACTGATTTTATATTTGCAAAATATCCGTACAAAATAAAAATAAACCATATCAAAGAATTTCTTGAAAAATTATCTTTCAAAATGATTACTTACTCATTATCGTCACTATTTTTGGCTTATCATGTCCAAATCGTAATTTCAGTGTAATACATGAATTTGTATATACATTTGTCAGGGATTTAAACGGAATCTATTATTTTTTATTTAAGCACCAATATTATAGCCCTATAAAAAAAATACGACTAATTTGATTTAAAACAACATAATAAATACCTAAATTTAGTTGTTTTTCTTGAATTTTATTGTTATTATAGTTATAAAAAAATTATTTGAATAACTATTCAACCTCACCTCCGTTAACTTCAATACATTAAAGAAATTGTTGATGGAATAACCTCCAAATATTTTGGAAAAGTTCTGGAGTAAGTTTTTTTTTCTGCCGCATTATTTATTCGTTCATTAAGCTGCTTCCTACTGGCAATTTATTGATCATAAACTGTTTTTAGGTCATTCTATTAAAGACTTTTTAAATGTATTGAATTTAATGGAGGTCATGATAAACAATTACTCAAATAATTTGTTTCTTGCTAGTAATAATAAAATTTAATAAAGACAACAGAATTTGGATATTTATTATGTTTTTTTACAATCAAATCAGTTGTATTTTTCTGATAGGTTCGTTAAATTTACATTTAAATAAAAAATAATTTATTCTATCGAAATCCCTGATAAATGGTTATACGAATTCATGTGTTATACCAAAATTACGATTTCAAACATAAGGCCAAAAATAGCGACGATAATGATAATTTTTTAAAAAAATCGAGCAATCCCTTATTTATAACGATTCTCTGGTATGTTTAATTTTTATTTCTTATAAATATTTTAAAACCAGTAAACCAAAGTTTAAAAAAAATCTAAAAACCTTATTTCTATAGTCACATATAATACTCCATATAGTATTCATTATTTTCTGATACATCCTGTATATATGTATATTTATCGCGATAACATTCATAAGTCATAACTATAAATATCTAATACTATTAATTATTATAATATACAGATAATCCGAGCTATACGACGATTTAAGGTATCCCATCGTTGTCAACAGATACTTGGTTTTTAACTGTAGTCACTATTTAGTATTTTGTACAGCACAGCTTATCTGTATATTCTAAAATCAATGCTGGTACCTACCAAGTAATATATATTATATAGTTATATTATTTGGTTTTATTTTAATTTTACAAATTTGTAAATACTGTAAAATACAAATATATCAAAACATAATAATAATGTTAGGCACAGAGCCAGGATTTTTTTTTTTGGGGGAGGGGGAGAATGGTCCAAATATAAAATTTATTACTAACTACCAATAATCTTTTTTTTTTTGAGAAAAGTAAATATTTTGGAAGTTCCAGATCTCACGAATCCTCATCCGTCTATGACTACATCCATGGAGGTCAAGGGACTCCTCTGGCTACGTACCTAAATAATAATATACCTGAAATATCAATACTTTTTGGAAAAAGTTTAAACTCTAAAATAATCATCAAATAAAAGTAAAAAGTGAAAAAAATGTCATAACTAGTATCTATTAGTTATCTAAAATTGTATTCAAATATATAATCTACCTTCAGTTCTTAATATTAACATATATAAATCATACTAAATATATTTTCTAAACAGTCATACATTTTGATTAACTAAAAATTTTATCCGTTTTGAAAAAGCCAAATCACTATGATCATAAGATATAAATACCTAGATACCTACATAGTTCGTTTTACGTTATTTTTGATTTATTAAGATGTTTATTATAATTTATAGTTATTCATACATCATTATTTTCCTTTCGTTAATTTTACAATTCTTCGTTAAATTTTAGTTTTTAACAGATGTTAATTAAATTGTAATTTTTGTCATCACATGTTTTTACTATTCTATTCTATTTTTGTATTTATTTGTATACAAATTATAAATGCAGAGGTTGCGAAAGAAAAATTGAGATTAAAATGCTGTAATAAATATATATGGAGTTACTTGAGATATTATGTAGGAATGGCACCAATAATTTAGATTGTAGTTTGTATCAGTTGAGTGTTCAGTTTATTTTGTGTGAACTCTCATAAGCCCCAATAGGGACTCAGTACCTACTGTTATAATACATTTGGATTTTACAATATGATTATTTTAAAAGAGATACAGTTATGTAAATGTATTTTTTTTTTGTATTGAATTGCCTAAGATGAGCGTTATATTAATCTAAGTAAAATAGATAACTGTAATTTCGGTGATATATCGTACTTAGAAATGTCTAAATAGTTTGTGATACACGAGTAGGTATTAACACAAGAGACGGTCAAAGGTATTTGACTTAGTTCAGGGCCCTCAAAGGATATTGAAATGTCTTATTACCATTAAATATTATATATACATGAGTTCTTAAGCACATAGACCACTTAATATTAAATTTATGCTTCTTTATTTTCTCCTTGAAATCAAGAATATCGTTCTTAAATAATTTATTTTGGAAATTTTATTGTAAAATAAAAGTTGATTATCTGAAATACGTCACATTTTGACAATTTTCATTGTGTAGGTTTCCTTTAAGTTCAACTTTTTATAATATTTGAATAAATCATTATAAAAAAAAAAAATCGATTCTGGGTGTAACCAATAAACATTTAACAATTTTATTACTTTTGAATTTCCCTATCATTCGTTGCTTAAATGGTAGTACTAATAATTTCTAAATTAAGTTAAGTCCATTCAATATTGGTTATATTTGATTTGAAGTGAGTCTCAACACTACAAGTTAAGAATTTCGAAAATATTTCAAATTAATTACCACCAGATTCATGTTTCACATCTATGCTTAATGCGGAAAAAATTTAAGCGGTTACAATAACTAAAAAATGGTTTTCCAAAATTGATGAAAAGGTAAATACATCTACGTTCCCCACAAACACTACACTCAGAATCTTAAAATATATACATATATAATTCTGTCCAAGAGTTCTTATATTTTACAATTTCTAATACAATAATAATTGTCAATTACCTATATAAAATTACAAAGAGTAGGTATCCGAGTTTGCAATAAAAATTTGTCTGATATTTTTACTACCTATATAAATCTTTCGTTAAGTCTTCAAGACTTCAACGCTAACTCCTCTGAATTGCACATGCTATTTGCAGCTATCAGTGTGCATTAATGTTTTGTTTAATTCGTGTTATTCTAATTTTATTTATAAAACATAGTTAAATCTCCAGTCGTATTTAACTTAATAACTTAATTTATTAAGTTATTTAATTTTGTAACTAACCATTCCAGTCTTTTAATTGGCTGCAATATTCACGTCCAACATTTGTATAAGTTGTGTATTATAATTATTACAAATTATGGTAGAAACGCTAATGAGTAATACGTTTATATGAAAAATGATGTTCATATAATGTATACTATATTTATAGTACATATTATTTATTCATTTGATATTTTACTCAGTAAAAATTGTTCAATAATTTTAATATTTTATTGAATATATATTATAGTATTATTGATACCTAAATATACCTTTTTTTTATAATAATTTTTTAAATAATTACCAAGTGTTTTCATTTATTGAAATTTTTTTAAATTTTTTGCAGAGATTCCTCGTCAAAACAGAGAGGAGTGGCAATGTCTACGTCCACGTTCAAGTAATAACCAATAATTTGATTATAATAATAATAAAATTATATGTATGTTTTATTAATTTTATTCGGGTAGGTATATATTATAAAATAATAGATAGTTTTTAATCAAGCTAATTGAGTTACCTACTCTGCATTAACAAAGAATATTAAAATAAAAATAAAAATGTACAGTCATGAACTTTTTCCAGTTAATTATAATAAATAGATAGGTCCGTATTCAATAAATGTATAGATAATCCATATCTGCTGTATACGATAGATTATAAAACTTTAAACATAAGATTATTTTAATGCATTGTCTGTACAAATATGATGGGGTCACATACCAATTATTATTTCTTCTGGCTATTCAGTTAATCGTTTTATTGTTTAAGATTGTAAAACTCGATTTACTGTAGAAATAATAATACTAATATTTATAACATCAATTGCTTCTTTTTTTTTTTAACTATCTAAAATCGAGTCATAATAAGTTTTATTAGTGTTTATGCTGTTTTATCATTAAAAACTTAACAAATTATTCGTTATAGATGATTTTTTTTCTACGTTTATTCAAGCGGAATTATATTTATATAGGGGAGGATGATAATTAAAAAAAAAAAATGATTTATGATAAATATTCAATTCTATATAGGTTAGTATTGTAAAAGTTATACATGATTCAGACTTCAAAATCTAATAATTTTTTCATTATATAAGTAAAAGATAAATATAGTTAAAAGGACTCCCTTTTTGTCAATATTTAAATTTTAAAAGATATTGGTACAACAAATATTTTATTTTATACGTAAACAAAGTTATTTTAAGTTTTTTTTTCAATTTCATATTTAGTATAAATTATTTTTAATTTACATTTTAAATACTAGTTTAACAATTATTATAGATACTATGTAATATACTTCAAGAATTTATAAATTTGTTAAACTACGTTTCCCCGAAAAATGACACATCTTTTTTACTTGTGTAATTCCAAAAACTGTTTAAAATTATATAGTTGTAGGTTTATAATATAGTATGTTAAATTAAGTAATTTTGATTTATTTAATTTATTCATTAAGGTACCTCGTTCTATTAGACTTCTACTTAAATTGTTTAATAGTAAAGTCAAGTTCAATAACCCTGTATCAATTTGAGATTTTAGCCATGTGATTTTCAGTATATATACAAAAAGCTTTTGATAGAATTCTCACATAAATATTTTTTTTAACGAAATATAACGTGGGGACAGGAAAAATACTGTAATATGAGTATCTATATAGATCAAGTATATACCTATCTATACTCGATATCAACATTTTACATTTTAAGTATTTAAATTTGAATTATTAAATAACTATACTCAAATAAGTACATGGAAATCAATTATAATAATAATATAATTATTGTTATTAATAATTAATATAATGATTATACCTATTAACTTTGATTATGTATGTACAGTATACCACAGTTTAGTTTTTAAAAACTTTAAACTTCAAATGTTACAAATAGAAAAAAAAATGTAATATCATGATAAACTTTTTATTTTTTCATCTGCAGTACTTTTGTATTAAATTTTAAGTTTTTTTATGGAGTAAAAGAAATATCCACAAAAACTCGAACAATTTCAAAAAGCCATTACCATCTTTATAGCGTGTACATACTGTCAAATTTACTTTGAAAAAAAAAATATTTCGAAGTACCTAACTAGTGACATTTTTGGTAATAACAATTTTATGAAATACTTGATAGATCTATCACCTATCACCTAGACTAAATACCCCAAAAAAATATCGAAATTCGATACTCAATACTCAATATTTTCCAGAACTCTATTATGATACAAGATATACAATATTGTATCTAAGATACGCGTATTTATTGATACTTTTCAATATATATACTTGTTTCGAATACACTGCACGACTGTGCATACATTTTACATTACACAATGCATGCATGGTAAAAATGTATATAGTATAATGAGTACCTAAGTAATATATTACAATATAAATGTTTAATCGATTTCATTGCTAAAAACTGTAGCAAAGTAATAAACATTTAAGATAATTATTATAACATAGCTTTTTTATTCGAAATTTTGTATACAATATATTATGTAAAAACTCATTTCTTTGTTATAACTGTATAGTGCATAACTAAAGTGGACTAGCCGAATAGAAATTTGCAAATACGGGTTCTAATAAATATGAATTAAAATTATACTTAATTAAGTAAATATTTATAGCAATATTATAGGATCCTACATTATTCTCAAAAGAATTTAATGTTCCCGTTTCGAATAATCATTTTATTTATTTATGGGTACCTGGTAACTGTAAATAGTTTTACATATTATGATAGGAAGTATTTATTAAACAGGGCTCTATAATAAAAGTAAGGAATAGTTCCCCTACTAGTAAAATAATTCATTGACATAAAATATGATTTAACTTATTCGTCGACAAAATATGCGTAGGTTATTATTTTATGTAAGGTTCTACAATTATTAATATTCATTGAATCTAATCGTTCATTACATACATTATAGTATTATACAATAACATATTATTTAAAATACCAACAACAACACTGAATTGTTCCAAAACGGTTAAAATATTTAAAGATAATTTTTAGTAAATAAATAAAAAAACAAGATACAGAAGAACTAGAACAGGTATTATAGGTATCTACAAAAAATAGTTATATTAAAATCAATAAACGTGACAAAGAAAGGCAGTAACTTGTTACAAAGTTACAAACATCAGTAACTTTATCACTTGTAAGTTACTTTTCGTTTTCTTGTAATTTGTAACTTAACGAGTTACTTTTCAGTGAAATTAAAAAAATTACTAGTTAGTTTTTATTATTTTGTCACCGATATCTTGCCACTTCGAATTTACGAATTATTATCATATTTCATGCAACAATCCAGTCCAGTGCCCATGTTGAACGATTATTTAGTATTGGGGGCTTATTGTTTGATGACCGGAAAAACCCACGGCTGATTAAACGTAACCAAATATTAATATTAAAATTAAAAAAATACTTTCAATAAAAAAATATTTAAAAAGTCACTATTATAACTTATACAATTTTTACGAATAACTATTATAACTACTACCTAGCAATTAAAAAATAAAACCAATTTAAAAAGTAACTTTAATTTGTGACTTCGTAACTTGTCATTTTTTTAATAGTAACTAGTAACTATAACTTTTTCAGTTACTAAAATTGAGTAACTTGCCTAAATCTGAAAAGCGGGTTTTAAACGTTTCTAATTATTTAGCTATAATAAATATTTGCTTTAATTGAATTTAACGAATTATCTCTATTTTATTTTAGGGAGATCTTGCCCAGCAAGATAAAAGAGCCATATTTCTCACTGTTCATGACTTGGGATGCAATCGTAAGTTGAATCTAATTTCATTAAATATATTTTTATTAAGGATTATAATAAACTTCATACCAACACTATGTATATATACTTTAAATTAAAATGTGTTTCGTTAAATTGTTGCACGTTTATATTTTATGTGTACATTTTACTCTCAATTACTCAATCAAAAAAATTAATTTCAACTGTGATTTCGACACTTAAACTTTTTTGAAAACATAAGGTACAATTTTCAGATACCTATCTAAAATAAGTGTTTATATAATACATTTTTGAGTAATATTTTAACTATTTCTATGGGTAATAAAAATTTAAAATTGTTATTTTAGATATCGTTTTTGAGAATTTTGTCAACCAGCCATGCATGAGTGAAATAAAAGACCGATCGATTTTTGTGCATATTGATGTGCCCGGTCATGAAGAAAACGCTGATACTCTACCGGATTCGTAAGAGTTATCACAAACATTAGCCTATTTTTAGTTACAAAACTTCAATAATCACTTTTTTTTATTTAAAGGTTTCAGTTTCCAACGTTGCAAGTGCTTGGTGAAGATTTAGTTGCCGTTTTGGATACATTGCATATTCGTTATGTTATCGGGCTTGGAGAAGGAGCTGGCGCTAATGTCGTAGCTAGGTTTGGTTTGGCACATCCCTCGCGCGTCTTAGGACTAATACTCATAAACTGTACTGGATCGGCTACATCGGTGAAAGAAAATTTCAGATCAAAAGTGAGTATACTAATACAGTTTACTTTACCTTTTGTGTATAATTTATATGTTTTATATATTTATGCTAAACAATTATTTTAGTTTGTTAACTGGAAAGGAAAGTCGACCGTGAGTCAATCGGCAATGGATTATTTAGTGTTCCACAAATTTGGGCATGTAAGTTTGATACGGCTCTGAGCGCCACATCGTCCCCTCAACCGTACATACGGCCATTTCATCCGGGACGTTAGACTGTTCAAGTCCTGCGGAAATAGTGTTAGAAGTTACGTACTGGGTAGCTCAGTGATAGAGCAATCACCTGCAGGTGAGACTTGGGTTCGATTTTCGATTCCCAATCCGACTGCCTAATTCTTAGCACTATTTTCTGGACGAGAACGGCCACGTCAAATTGATACGTACTTATACCTACCTAGTTGGTATCATTTTTTTAGTCATTAATATAAAATATTTATTTTAAAATATTACAGCAACTTATGAACGAGACAAATCCGGATAAAGAGTTAGTTATAAATGAGTTTGTAAAACGACTTCAAGGCACTATAAATTCTAAGAATCTCAAACAATACGTTAACGCATTTCTCAGGTAAATATGATAAATTAACCATACAAGCACTTTGTTGTATGTGCGTACCAATTGGTAGGTAAGAAAAAATAAATTATTTTATTTTACTATTTATTAAAGCCGAAAAGATCTGATGCTTAAAGAATACAAACAAGACATATTGTTGGTGACCGGAGTATTGGGTTCTTATGCTAACGTTGTCGAAAAATTGCACCGTGACTTAAACAAACACAAGGCTACATTGTTGAAGATTGAGAGGGCTGGAGATGTTTTAGCAGAGGCGGTAAGTTAACGGTTATTTTATATTTAAAATCCTTCCCATTCTCAAACAAAAAAAGAGGGCAGATAGAAAAAGAAACTTCACCAGTAGATAAACAATGTTGAGATCTATATAGATAAATTTATCCAGAAAATATGGATTAAATCCAAAGTATCTAAGATGCCACCATAGACAAATATTTTTTTTATTCAAATTGAAGAATACATTTTTTTAAACTTAGTTTTTTTTAATAAATAATGATATTTTTTGGAACGATGAAATTAATTTCTTGTTTAATGTAGAAAATTTGGGTTTTCATTGTTTTTGAAGATAAATATAACGGGACAAACGTAGGTACCTATTTTTAAGAACTACTACAATTACCTACTATTTGATATAGTTTTTTTTTTTTACAAATAAAAATAAATTATATTAATTCAAATAGGTTTACTTAATATTTATATCTTATATTGATAATATAGTTTTAATATTAATTTGTACACACTAATGCAAAATGGTACAACGAGAGATGTAACTACTAAACATGTGATATTCTTCATATTTTTGTGTGAGAGAAATCAATATTTAAATTTATTTTTATTTATTTCTGTTGTGAAAAAATGCGTATTCTTTTTTTTAATCGGGATAATCTGTATTCATACTTTTACGCTCTCTTTTATTTAGATAAACTATTTATACTTATTTATCTATTATATTATCTTTTTGTATGGATCAATTTTAGTTTCATCATATTTATCTTTATCTATAGATAAACAAATTGGTATAACTTTACTGGGATCAACATAAGCAGTAAATTAATAAAATACATTTAGAAATTCAATATAATGAAGGCTTGAAGAACCTAATAAACACAAAGGAAAAGTTCACAATATTATAATAGCGTTATTGCTTTTTAGTGGCTTGTGAAATTATCTTGATGACCTTAAAAAAAATGATCCTATGTATGAAAATTTGAAGTAATTAAAAAAAAAACCATGATGATAACATAATAGTAAATATTACAAAATCAAATATTTTACCCACCAATTCGTTTAAATCTGAGATTCGTAACTTACCCAGTCATTTGGTTAACTATAATTAATACTTAGAAAAATATGCAAATAATCCATACGAATATAATATTATTAACAATCGTTTATCACCGTTAGCTTCATAGCTCGTATATATAGGTGTAAACTGTAGTAGGCGAGGAGGAGCAACTGCTCCTCGTTCAAAATTAAACGGGGTAATGTCCCCTTCGACGTGTCTACAGTTACCCAGCAAAAGAGCGCGCCATGATCTGACGAAAGTCGAGAACCACTGAAACCCGATAAACGGGCTGTGAAATACCATACAATTTATTGGGCACTGCTACGCTAACGAACAATAATATATGGGTATACCAACAGGACAAAAACGTTTTTCGTAACTCTGTAGTCAACTGATCGAGTACCGCTTGGTATGAAGTAAATCTATAGGTAAACTAAACCCAAGGTTATACACTATTAATCAAGAAAGTCCGAGTAAAACCGTTATTTTACAAATTGAAAAAACTTTTTTAAATTTTTTTTACATTCCAAAAATTGGTTAAATCATTATTGATTTTTCCTTCTATTTTTCTATTTCTTTTTAGTTCCTATACGTTCTTATCCCTATCTATGTTTTTCATCACTTGTTTCATGAAAGGTGTTTAGGCCTTCCCCTTTCAGGTTTGCCTTCAGTTTTTCCCTCCATTATCGTAGTTATCTATGAGCTATTTCTTATAGATATCCAATCTATGTTTTAGGAATTCTTCTAAAAACCTCAATATTTCTTACTTTTCTGTCTATATAATTTTTAACGTAATTTACACAATTTTAATTTTAATAATTTACTGGTTATATAAATTTAATAATTTTATTGGTATATTCATTAATCATATACCTATATTTTAAAGTTTTTAGGTGTACTGAAATGAAATAAACTTTGCTTCCACCCTACTCATACAAATTACCCAAGTTACGTTCATGCTCGTATACCTGCCTGTTGTTTATAAAGCTTGTTTTCGTTTTGTTTTTTATAGCCGGCGAAAATGGCGCAGAGCATTTTGTTGTTCTGCAAGGGGCAGGGTTTGCTTACTTCGGTCACGTTGCCGGGCATCGAGAGACAGCGCACGTTTTCCGGAAGTTCATCCGAGGGCGAGCGTCCGAGACGCAGCTTGTCTCGCGGCATGAGCATGGAAGACTACGACAGACCAAATATTCGGCGATTGTCCATATCTGTCAACGAAAACCTTCCGTCTCCAAAATAAAGACTAAGCGAACGACCCCACACACATATAACACGTTTGGCTAAACCTATTGATCTGACTACATAATTACACAGTTTGAATATAAATTAAAAATACAAAATACAAAATCTAGTCATTAACTTCTACTATATACTATTACTACTTCTTTTTATCGTATAATACATTAATCTTGCATAAATTAGTTCCTCTAGTTGCCCAAAAATTTTTCTTGTCCATCAAAAAAATAATTTATAATATTAAAATATATACTTATTTAATATTTATACTTCTAATATGTGTCGCCAATCGACATATTATAATAAAGTATATTTTGTCCCTGGATTCCGCCCACATATCAGTATTAAAAAAAAAAAAAACCACTAACATACACACACACACTAAATGAAAATGGGTTCTTTTTTTTCCGTTTAACTTTATGGAATGTGTTCCTACAATGACAATACACGAGCTATTCGAGTCGAGAAGAATATCATTTTTCGGCCATTTTTAAAAATGAAAATTAGTAAAAGATCGACCGACTAGCAATGAAAATAATATTATGTTACTATTATTGTTATCGACAGTCACAGTAGAGACAACAGTTTGAATTTTTTTTTTTCTAACAATATTATTGTGATTTCACATCATTTCATGCCAAAGTAATATTATTGTAATTTTTTTTTTTTCATTAATTGTTGACAAAATTTGTGCTAAATGCATTTAAATTGTGTATTCGTATATGTTTATTTTAGCCACGGGCGAGAAAGCCATATTTTTCACATTTTTTTATATTGTATAATTTTGTTAAGACAAAATAATAATATTATAAATATAGCGGTATATCATCATCATAATATTATTATCATATTATTGTTCATCAAGAGACTGAAATTCAGTTTTCGCTCGATTATAAATTGATAATATTCTGCTCTCTATATAGAAACGCATCATTTATATATTATTAATTTTATATACATATTATATACCTATATGTAGACGCTTTTTTAAAAACGACATCCATTAGACGCTCGATGGCGGCGGCTGAGAGCACTAAATTAAGTGCAAAACTATAATATAATATTATATACATTAAAAAAAAAAAAAAAAAAAATTATAAATACACAAAGGTTTATACATGGATATTTTTTAAATACCTATTTATAATATTATATATAATACGGTTTATAAAAGAAATAACTTAGACGTTTCGTCGTTATATATTATTATAATAAATATATGTTTATTACGATAATTTTTGTTCGTAGTCTTTAAGCTTTTTACACCGGTAGTTGTTATAATAATAATAATAATTGTTGCTAAGCTTTGTAATAACATTATTACGAAATAATAATATATTATATTACGTAGGCGTACATAATATTATAATATACATACTATACATATACATAAAACAAATATATATATATTATAATAATTATATTATATAATACATATATAAAATATAATTGATTATAAACTGTGTTGAAATTCGATTATATTATGCAATGTTAGTTGTATTATTATTTATTGATTACAATTATACAATTAATTGTTATTACATATAACGGTAGTCGAGTCTTACGTTTTCGATTTTTATTATTTATTTGTTTATTAAACCCTTTCGTTGCCCGCCAAAAACATTAATCGGCCATTACATTTTTATAAGTTATTCAATAACGTGCTATTAAACTATTGGTTATTATAAACGTTAGGTCAGTGGCGGACTGGCACCAGATCGGCCCACGAAAATTCAAAATTCTAGCACCCCTTCTTTTTGTTGCGGACCAGCTAGTCCCATAATTTTCATTAATTAATTAACAAACAAATAAATTTAGGTTCCGCAGAACACAGCATACTACTATAATGCGTGATTGATTTATATTTTTTTTTCTGCCAGTGAACAATTTTTTTAACTAGGTACCTAGTTCCGATTTTAAATCTATTAATCTTTTCTTAATATCGACTAAATTACAACAAAAAAACAATATCACAAAAAGCTGATACTGATTACTGGTTAAGGGCGCCACTATTATTGTAGGTAAGAAGTTGGAAAAGTAAAATATATAAACATATAAACATATATAATATTATATATAGTTATTATAGTATTAATTACTATAGTAACTACAGTTGTTTAATTTAGTTTCGTAAGCAACGATTGCTAATGAGTAAATTTCGGTTATACATGTTTTGAAATGCCGTAATTTTTACGATTTTCATTGAAATTTGAACTCTTAAAAAATAAAATAACCCAATGTATTATGCACAAAACATTTTTGTTTACCACTAAGTACAATTTAAAATAAACCACGTAGTATTTTTTTTTTTTTTTTTTGAATGTCTGGATGTTTGGCCGAACAATTTTACCGACATATAGTAACTACCAAAAATAAAAATTATACAATTCCTATAAATAGCTCGAAAGTCACCAAAATATTTTGAACACTTTGACTAGCCTATATAGAAAAGGCTAATATTGGTAAGAATTCTGTGAAACTTCAAGCTTTCAACGATTATTTTTAACCGATTTTCCACACAAAACCAAAATCAAACATAACGAAACTATTAATACCATAAACTGTCCTGTATATCCTATATTTTTTTCAAATTTTTCCCAATTATTATGAAAACTGGTTGAAAAATCAAAAAACAACTGGAAGATCATCTAAACTTATATTAAACCGTGATTGACCTGAAACTTTGACACTTCAAAATTGGTTTACTTAATTAGATGATACCTCACAATTTTTAGATCTACATATCTCAAGTATCATTTTTAGACACATTTAATGATACATCGTTTTTTTTAAGGTAAATATTAATATAAAATTATTTATTTTTGAATCATGAATACGTCATAATTGTCAGAAGAATAAACTCTATAAAATGGCTATCTTTAAATTTTTCAAAAATAATAAAATAATGTTATTTTTAAGTTTTTACCAACACATAATAAATTTAAATATAAATTTTTATAAACCTTATCTCTGAGATCAATATAAAAAAAAAACATAATTTGATTATCTTTATTATCTCTGGAAATTGATATATCTTTGTGGGACACCCTACACATATATAACATTTTATCATAGCTTCACAATCCTAACAGTACATATCTTGAAAACCGTATTTTACATAAAATTTCGAATAAAAAGTAAGAGATTAACAAAAGATTAAAAAACATTTATGAAATAATTTAATTGAACAAAACAACTTAAGATGATAACTAATTCCTGATCAATTGTATAATTTTATCTACTTTTAATAGAGTATTAGCTAGATAGAGTATTAATTAGAGTATTATTTAATTACAGACTTTTAAAATGGCAAACGTATTATTTTATTTTATTTTTTATGAAATTATAAATAAATATTACTTATTAGAATAACTTTTAATACTATGGGTTTTTCTTTTTTTCATAATTTGAATATATAATTAATTCGGAAATTTTAAAACTTGTAACATTAATAATAATAAAAATGAGTTATAAATTATAAGTTTCAAAAAAAACAGTAAACTCATTTATTACATGGATAAGTGATGACAAAGTTATGGCAGCTAGTAGGTATTTATAATAATAATAATAATTTAAAGTAATGCAACTAATATAAATCCATTACCTAGATACTCTACTTTTGCTACTATTATTTTTTAATTAACAATCACCTTAACACTTGACTAGATGATGCTAATTAATCAACATTTTTTTTAATAAATTTGACCAAATCTTTTTTATATAAGGATATTGATGTTTCAATATGTTACCAATGGATAAACTACCAAAATTTAGTTTAAAGAAATGTTTACTTTTTAAAATGCGGGTTTTTATGAAATTTCTGTACATAGAAGAATTTATACATATTTCATTATTAAATAATGTGTATTAAATAAAATCAGATTTTGATGTTATTTCATACAAAATTGAAAGAATTCAATTAAGCAGTCAACGCATTTTTTTTTTTTTA
Source organism: Cinara cedri (assembly GCA_902439185.1). Lineage (NCBI taxonomy): Eukaryota > Metazoa > Arthropoda > Insecta > Hemiptera > Aphididae > Cinara > Cinara cedri. The sequence goes on from CABPRJ010000950.1 coordinate 2,045,511, forward strand.
TTATAAATACATCATTTTTTGTATTAATTGTTTCTCAATAATGCATTACATTCTTAATACATAGATTTTATTGTTGCAGAAAAGCTTTAAAAGTTGTTCTACTAACTGATTCAATTCAAAAAATGCTTTCCTATCTACTCCACCCAATTTCGATAGTTTACATAACACATTAAATGGAAACCTTTACTAATGAAATTGTGAGTGTTGAATCCATGTCAATTTTTCAAGAGACAATTGTATGTACGTATACTGTTCAAATACTGTTGCGCGTCCATTGTCAGCATGAAAATGTTGAGTTACTGTTTATTAAAATATTATAACATTACATATTTCTCATAATAAATCTTTCAAATCTCAGTACCTTAAAACTTTGTTTTGTTTTTCAATTAATTATAGAGTAACAGTTAGACTTAGTATAATTATTGATTAAAATACTTATTGTAATACATATTGATAAAATATGAATCGAAAATTTTGAACTTGGATAGTTAATTTCAGGGAGATCCATTTATTTAAAATAAATTATTTTAATAATCACATGGCGAGTGATTAATTAAACATTAAAATTAAACCATAATTTATTTTAACTAAAATATCTATTTATAATTTTTTTAATTTAAAAATCAATAGTTAGTAGAAGTTTCAAACTTTCAACCCCGAAAAATATAAAAGGGAAATAAAATGGTAATGTAACATTTTAAAACTGCTTATTTTTAAGTGTTCTAAAACAAAAATATTGAAAAAATTAATACTTTCCGAGATAATGAATGTCTTAACATTATGTTGATCACTCTGTATATATATAAACTAACACTAATACTGTATCATTCTTAGTATTATTGATTTCTCAGCTTCTTGTATGGAGCCAAAATCAAGTTTTGTAATAATAGTGCATTGTTATTCAATTTTTAATTTTTAATTCTCACTTCGTCCAAACAAATTTCTGAATATTTTTTTATTGGCATTGGTGTAAGCTTTTTTTTAATTCCTAATTAGATACCTGTGTATCTTATACTTTGTACAACTTGTTTATTATTGACTATACTCCTTTTCAAAATATGACACAGATTGGGCATACTAATTAGTGATGTCTACATCATGGATCCCTTTTACCAGGTATTATAGCCATCAGTACTGGCAGCTCATACTACTCATGCACATAACCATACGGAAATTGATTGTGACCCGGTGTTTTCTTATTTAAAACATAGTACCTATAGGAAAATATACTTATGCCAAAATAATATTTGATTTAATATATTTAACAAAGAAATTGGTTTAAGAGAATGGTTTCAACTACCAAAAACCACCAAACCCCTCTGGACAAAAGAATTTAAAATAGACAAATCACAATAGATGTATTTTTGATATATTATTATACGTTTTAAAGACATGAAAATACAAACTATACAAATATCAGACAACTCAGTATTTTATGTAAATAATTAATTGATACAATATTATGTAGACGTATCTATTTAAATTTAAGCAAAATTGAAAAATAATTCCAAAAATATTTTTAGAAATCCATAACGCGGGCCAACTTCTTTAGTCTGTTTAAAAGTATATCTCCCTTTTTGACAGTCGTCTGATATAATATGCCACGCTCCAATCTGGATTCTGGTGCTCCTAATTGTAAACTGCACTTGGACGTGCTACTAGTTACCACAGCTCCGGCGACATGATCAATTTTACAGGTCAAACGACCAGCAGCTGCAAATCTAGCCACTTCTTTCTCTACAAATGCTTTGGTCACACCAAATGATTCAGCCATGTAATCCAAACTTAAAGATCTGTATGCTTGCAATATTTGTTTATATGCCAACAGTCTCATCTCTTGGACATAGTATTTGTAGTGAGGATGTAAAAGAGGATCTTCCTTCATGTTTTTCTCAATGCGTGCCAGATAGACAAGGAATTTTGAGTATTGACCATCGTATAATGATACAAAATAGTCTTTGAGTTCTTTGGAATCAGAGTTCAGAGCCTGAGCCATGACACCATGGTGCATAAGAGTTTTCTTTAACTCGTATCTCGGAAAAGCTATCATTGACGAGTATATAGTATACTTGATGATGGTACTGAAGTCTGCAAGTTCATATGATTCGAATGTAGGCACAACATCTACAAACAGCTTGGCAGCACGACTGAAGTCTCGTATTGCTAAACTCCAAATGCCATCGTACGCTTTCAATTTGTTCCTAGCACTCCAGTCACCCCCGGATCCTCCTTCAATTAACTCTGTAGCCTTATCTATAGCCTTCTTCATAGCTGGTATATCACATCCATGGAAATATGCCACTCTGAATAAAGCAAAAACAGTATCAATTTGCTGAGATTTAGGTACATTTTTCTCTTCCAATTTAGACTCTGCTAATTTAGTAGCTTGTTCACGGTCCCCAATAGAACATAAATATAACAATTTTGCTTGCCATATGCCGGATACCGGGTCATCATCGTCGACCATGGTTGGATTTTTTTCTTGTTCAAGTTCTGCCATACGTTTGGCATTATTTGATGCCATTTTATCATAAAGATTTTGGTCAAACTTCCATGACAAATCTGTGCAAACCTCTTGGTAATAGGGAGCCATATTATTATAGACTATACCGGCTAACAATGATGAGATAAGTTCTGGGTCATCTTTGAACTGTGGTAGAGTGAGGCAAAATTTGATCTGAGCCAATTTCAGATATGCAGGTGTTACACCTTCTGCTATGTCCATAGTTAGGCTGTAAAATAAATAATAATAATGAATTTTATATAAATCATTCAAATATAAAAACAATTTTTTTATTTTTAATTATATTTTATAAAATTAGTTTGTCTGATGTTTGTATTATAACACATGTAATTTAAAAAAAAAAAAAAAATAAAAAATTTGGTGGTTTTTTTTATCTAACTAGGTTTATATATTTAACGATATCATTTAATTAATTTGACTCACTAATCATTATAATTTATAACACCCAGAAAAATAATAACAAATATGTGTAATGTTTATAAAATTAATATATTTTAGATTTTTTTTTTTTACAATATAAAATACATAAAATAATTTCAAATTAGCCAAACATTAATCGTTTACGACCTCGAGCTCGGACAATTTGAAATTGATTGATAATAGATTGGACGTTTAATCCATAAGCATGTTTATAACCATCTATAATTGATGCAAACAAGTCTGAGAAATATGAATGTGTACTGATAAATGCTCTTTCTAAAACATATAGGTCAACAGCTTTATCTTCATTACTTGGATTGAAATGGCTAAGGCCAAAATCAATTAACACCAAAGTACCATCTTCTTTTCTTAATATATTAGAAGTTGTTAGATCTCCGTGAAAGATTCCAAGAGAATGCATTTTTCCTATAACAGCGCCAATTTCCATCAGTAATTTGGTTAACTCAACATCATTATACTGCTTGTCATTTTTTAGATTATTTAGGAAGTCATTGACTGTCTGACTGTTTATAAATTCCATTGTTATTTTGCAGTTGTTTAAATCCAATAAGTATATAACAGGAGTAGCAATACCACCCTGTTTACATTTTAAAATAGCTTTGGCTTCAGCTTTAGTACGTTCTCTTCGTATACTCTGATCCAATAGTTGGTTTCGGTATAGTTTGGAAAATCGTTCTTTAACAATTACTTTTCGATCGGAATAAAATGAAATGTAAATTTTTGATTCTGCTCCTTGTTTATATAATTCCATGTTCAGGGCAAAATAAACGCTCTACATACAATCTGCCATTAAATATAAATTACAATAAATAACAAATAAAATTAATTCCTCCTACAGTTTTAGTATTTAAATATCAAAATAATAGTTCATTTTTTTAATTGCCTAACAATTTATTTGTTTAATAAAAGAAGAGTAAATAGCAATAATCATTCAATGAAATAAATAAAATAATGGTACCAAATTATATACTTTATACTAAACCTTTTTAGTTTTATAATAACACTGACATATTATTATAGTAGGTACCTAATAATTTTTTTGCTGTATGAATATGAAAATCGATAAAAATGTGTACCTAACAATAAAATTACAATAGAAAATATATAGCATTATTTTAAAGTAAACTGTAACTCAGGAAAATATGTAGATACATATTTTTCAATATCTAGAGACATAATATATTTAGTGTATTTAAAGTAAGTTCAACTTTTACAAAGTGATTTTCTTATTTTTATGTCAAATATAATTCCTAAAATATTTTGAAGTTTTTCACATTTCTATTTATTTTATATGATATTAGCAGTTTAAAAATTATAGCAAATTATAAATTAAACACTGTCCTAATTAGTATTCCTTTTAAAAAGGAAATTTCTCTTCAAATAATTAAATTTAAAGAAAATGTTACATCAACATAAGTTTTTTGTTGTTGCAAACATAGTGTAAAAAAATTATATAAATTATTAAAAAACTTTTCTCAAAGACAAGTAATAAGACACCAGATCTGCTATAAATTTATTTACTTGAGAATTTTCCACTTTCATAATAAAATAATACTGATAAATTCTATCTAAATGTATAAGCAAAATTATCAAAACTTAATTTTAATTTACTTAATATTACTTAATACTTGAAGTTATTGAGATATATTAAACTGAAATAATTGTTCTCCGTAATGTTAAATTTTTTATAATTTAAAATTAAAATTACTATAAAATACTATTATTACTATTTTATTATAATTTATAATAACAGACTTAAACCGAGATTCCTCAAATATTACTATATCATTAATATCTAAATTAAAAAGCACAGAATTTATCATTATTCATTTTGAACATATATAGGTGATACATACATAATATATAGTAACACATAGGTTACTCAACTTATATCCATAGCTGAATAATTTTAACATACGAACTATACCTAATTATTAGTTTTAGTTCTTTAATTTGTGTTCGTTTCACGGTGATAAAGAACAATTTTTTTTTTTATTTGTAATTCTATAAAATAACAACTTACACTGTTATTTAGTTCCTCCAGGTAATCGTTTTTTATTTTCAATACAAAAAAAAGAATAAAATTACAAAAGCAATATAACAAAACAATTTTACTTACCAATATATAAGTTTTTGAAGAACAGTAAAACAAGTAACAAAATAACAAATTTAATAATTTGCACAAAGAAAATAAAAATAAAAATTGATTCAGTATTTTATTTTGTTTACTTTTTGCATTGTCATTTATCACGTAAATATTAATACTAACCTCAAAAATTAAACAGTAAAAGTAAGAACCGTGGTGATCTATTCTGTGGTTCTATGTTCAAAGACTTGGTATCATACACCTAAACATATTATAACCCTAAAATAATTACCCTATACCACAGATATATAAAACAACTATTAAAAAAATATAGATAGCCGAATTTGTTGCCAACAAAATGGCCGCCATCCTTATCTAAGAGGTGAATATTTATGTTTTATAGTATTGATAAGGAGCAATGTTATAGAGTGCGTTCGTGTAGCATACTCAGATGCTTACGGTGCTTATGCCAACTCTCACGTTTATGTACAGTTCGTTAATACATATAGCTAAATAACACTACTAGATGGATCTTAAAACGATCACAAATATAAGCATATTGATTGAATGATCATCGCAGTTATTAGCTCTTAATTGTTATCATTATGTACTATAATTGTTACGACTAACGAAGTTATTTTAAAAATTGTTAAAATGTCATGTATTTCAAACATTTTTGTTTCTATAAATTTATATGAATCGTAGTCTAATCATGAAAATATGATCAAAAAGTTATCACTTATTTCGGTGTATCTATTATCATTTAATTAGCTTGTGAGCGTTTGCTGCCCTACCTTGATTGGATAAGCGTTTGTGAGCGCGGATCGATAAGGCAGCGTTCAGATTCAGTGACGTCATGGTTGTAGTCTGAGTGCTATCAAACGCCAAACCGAATGATGCGGTGACGCTGATAAGCGCTTATAAGTGTTTAAGATAACTACACAAACGCACCCATAATCATAGACCTTAAACTAATATACTAGTATACTAGTATAAGGTCTATGGTTATAATATGCCATGTGATAATATCCCATGTCCTATAAAGGGTTAATTATGTTCATTATACATTGTACAATAAAGTTCCAAAAAAGTATCTTATTACTTATCATATCAGTTTAATTTGTAAACATTCACCATTTAACGATTGACGTTATTGCCATTATGTTGGCGACATTTTTTTATATTTATAGACTATAATAGTCAGCTATCTAGTTGTTTTGTGTATCTATGCTCTATACCGCGGTTAATAGTAACCGTGCTCTATGCAGCAAGAATTAAGATATTTAATTATCTTAGCTATCTTATATCTTATCTCGAATTATATTATTATATATAGTTATATTATAACTGAAAAGCGTCCTCTGTCTTTACACGCCCGGTGTGTAATCATTTCATATCGATTAATCCACCTTGATATAAGGTCATAGACCTAAATAGACCTAAATTTTCTGTACTGTAAGATGCTAGGATTCGTAGGTAAAAACCGGTGTACCGATATATTATATACCGGTTTAAATCATCGGCATCAAGATAAAAAATATACTATTGTGTATTCTTTATGTCGATGAGGTTTACTAACACTTGATGCTAATTATTTTACACCAGTATAGATATTCGACGATGGAAATCAGTGAATCCCCACCATTGTCCAAAATTAAAAATGATAATACTATCAATTAAATATTAATCAATTATCTTTAGGCTATACTATACTTTTCATTTCCCACTAATAAGTAATTAATATAAATTAATTTGAATACGTATTAATTGTAATCAATTAAATTATTACTATTATCATTTGTCTGTTCGTTTATTATTCCGAGAGGGAAAAGAAAGGTGAACCAGTGTAAATAGTAATTTATTACAGAAAAATTAAACCTGTTTCGATAATTTTAACACCAATTACTCCAAAAAGTTTCTTGTCGGTGTTTTGTCGAATTATGATGGTGTTTTGTTGAATAGTTCTTTGTCGTTATCTGATGGTCTTACGCCGGGTGGCTTTAAATGGTGTCATTGCCTTAAGCATTGATAAATGATATTTGTTTATAACCATAGATTAGGATAGATAACAGAACTGGTAACTACAATTACGGATGTTTTGCTAGCAATATTTGATAAGAGAGCTCAGTAGTTCCCAAAATGAGTAAAGAATTCGATATAAAGGCAGTAAATAAATAATAAATATGCAGGAATGTACAATATGAAGTGATTTTGAAGGTACTTAAAAAAATTTAAGTTACTGCGTACATATTTGTCACAGTAATCTGAAAAGGTCGGATTAAAAATAAAAGAAATACGGGAGAATCAGTTTTCTTTCAATAATAGAATGCTCAAGATGTTTACTTTAAGACAGTGTGGTCGGCTTAGCACATTTCACTCCAGAACACCCCTATAACGCTACGATTTCGAAAATTTTGTGTGCCGTTTCTCTGAATTGGTGCCTGAGTTCCCTTAGATAATTCGGGGGCTTAAACAAGGGCTTTCAAGGGCTAAACAAGTACGTTTTTTTGATACCATGCTTAGGGATCAATGTGCTCCGGAATACATCGGCATATTGGTTTGAGAATGGTGCTATTTTAATGTGTTACCTCCTACTATTTATACCCGGGATATCGAGCCGTTAAAAGGGGTGTTTCTGGGTGAAATGTGCTAAGCCTACCACACTGTATAAAAGTACACATCTCGAGCATTCTATTGTTGAAAGACAACGGATTGCCCCGAATTTCCTTTTATTTTTAATCCGACTTTTTCGGATGACTGCGACAAATATTGTTTGCAGTGACTTTTTGAACGCCTTTAAAACCACTTCATATTGTCCATTTCTGCATATTTATTACCTATTTACCGCCATTAAATCGAATTTTTACTCATTTTGGAAACCACTGGCCTTTTTTATCAAATGTTGCCAGCGGAACATCCGTTTATACTTGACTGGAGAAATTCAGACCTAGGAATTTATACTTAAGGTTTTTAAACCATTTATATTTATCTTCCAGTATAGGAAATTAATTTTAAATTGTAAGTTACATTTATAATAAACTTAATTTAATCTAGGAAGGTAGTCCTAAAATAACAGTCAGTTATTTAAATATGGAATTTTTATATAGCATACCATTTAAAATTCTTGAAGTTCCTAATCTGCGTTTAAAACGGCCATCATGGTTTAAAAAACCATCCGCGATGTTTATGTATGTAATTGTAACAATCTCGTATTTTCTGGTCACTGGAGGTAAGCTTAAAAAGAACTTACCTATCATAAAATTATTTTAAATATTATCTATTCTTTAGGAATCATCTACGATGTAATAATAGAACCACCAAGTGTAGGTTCAACTACTGATGAAAAGGGCCATTCCAAACCAGTAATTTAATTTTTAATAATTTGGTCATTTAAAATATATATACGTACAAGATGATAATTTTATCATGAACCAGCAGTTTTCTCTGAAGATTTTTAGTGAATTTGATTTCTGAAATCTTATTAATTATTTTTGAATCTCTTGAGCCTCATTTTAAAACTATTTTCCATTTTTATCCCAAATTACACATACCTTTAATTATTATATACTTTTGTTTTTTTCAAATAGGAATTTACTTTTTCACCTAATACTAATATCAGATTTGTCAAGTTAATATGTAATTTATTGCCCTTCTCTCTACTAATCCAACTTTTACTTTAAATGGTAGTAACTCATAAACAATAAATCTGATATTAGTATTATGCGTATCAACATTTCTAAAAAATATTCCTTATTTAAATCTGTTTACAAAAAAAATGGGTTCCTATTTGAAAAACGAAAGTATATATTAATGTAAGGTATCTGTAGTTGGGATAAAAATGAAAATTGGTTTTAAAATGAAGCTTAACCAATCCCACAATAATTTAAAAAATCACTTAAGATCCACAAAAAATTGTTGGTTCATAATAAAAAAAATTATTCTATACATATTTTGTTTAATAGGTAGCATTTATGCCTTACCGAGTCAATGGACAATATATTATGGAAGGATTGGCATCAAGTTTCCTTTTTAACATTGGTGGTTTAGGATTTGTCATACTAGATCTAACAAATACAAAATCAACCCCAAAATTGAATCATACACTCTTAACTGGTGTTGGATTTGCTTGCATCATAATTTCATATTTTACATGCTGGACATTTATGAAAATGAAACTTCCGTAAGTACCTATTTAGTTCTTATTTTTAAATTCAGTTCTCAACTGAAGTGTTGTATGTTTGTATATAGGCCTGTCATTCATGACATACTTCCAACAATTTTATGAAATAAAAAATTTAGTATAGCTTTAGATCACTCTCTGAGCAATATCATATATTCAACTTAGGGGCCTTACATTATCTCTGGTATTTCTCAAATTCATTTGTATGAGCACAAATTTTTGAGCCTGTTCCTAATCAAAAATAACTAGAGTATTCGGTTGTACATAAATACAACATGCGTTGTATGAGCAACATCCCAAAATCTTAAATTTGTTTAAGAAAATTCAAATTCAAAAATCACATTTCTTTATTATTATAATAGAAAACTAGGAATTCTTGTAAATCTTTTTTAAAAAAGTGATTCTAGTTTAAAGAAAAAAAAATATGTCAATGAGGTTCGCAACTTGTTGAAAGTTCTCTAAGTAGTTCATACCATAAACAATGTTTAGAAATATTGTATTAATTGATAAAAAGGTTTTATTCATTTTTTTATAATAATTACACTAGAGTTGGGATGTCTATGCACTAAAAACTGGATAAAATTAAGTTAAAAAGTAATTGTGTAGTATTATTAAAGTGGGGTTCCATGATAAAAGAGGATATTTATCAAAAATTAAGAAACACTGATAATATATTACATTAACAAACTTCATTTATATTTCTTTTTTTTTATTTATTAATATAATTGTGTCAATACACTAAGTATTTTTACAATGTTTTTATTATTATATAATTATGTGATGTATAATAGATTTGGTTAGGTTAGTCTGGGTCAGAGTCTGAGGGTTAGTCTGGGTCAGAGTCTGAGGTTGAGGTGTCTTCATTGGGATCTAGTAGGATGTCCTGAGGTAGATTGGGATCTAGTAGGATGTCCTGAGGTAGCCGAGGCTTGAGTCTTAGATTTGTGGATCTCTTGCCGATATTGTAGTGACGGGCTCCGTCATTTATAATTTTGATTAATATTATACCTACATATGAAAACTGTTTGATTTTTGATTTTCTCATAACTAAAAGTGTTCTATTTATATTGATATGGACTCTTATGTTTTTTTCTTATTATCAATTTTTTTATATTTTTACTGTAAATAATTATTAAAATGTATGTAGGATATGCACAATAAAGAAAGCAGTATTGTCATCGGCTTATTCAATGACTAGTTTATTTCTAAAAATAACATACATATTTCATTATAAATAACATAAAAATAGAGTTTTTGTTATTTCTGGTTATCTACTAAAATTTTCTTGAATAATAAACTAATATTGTTTTTTTTCAGAGGCTACTTGAAAACAGGATATTGAAAATCTACTTTGAAATGAACAAATCACAATTTTTTTCATATATCAATCAATATTTATCAATTTATTGAGTTGTAATTTAAAAAAAACAAAAATTAAAAATATAATTATAATTTTTCCATCACTTTATTTTTAGCATTATATTCTTCTTGCTTTTCATAGATTAATACTGAACATTCTGAAAAAGTAAATTACAAAATTATAAATATAATAAAATTAACATGAAACAGTATATTTTTAATTAATGTGTATGCATGGGAGCATGTATACATGGGAGGGGACATGTTTTTCCCTTGAAAAATAACACTTACAAAAAATTGGTTTTTCTTGAGCCTAACACATAAGCTAAATTATTAGTGATTACATATGTTTGGAACCCTGATCCCATATTACCATATGAGCGCCCATGTTTGTATGTTGTATTTACTATTAATTTGTATTCAAGTTAAAGATTTAATATTCAACACAAATATGGAAACATTTTAACACTAAAAAATACAGTCTACAAGCGTTTACTAATTACTAAAATAACTATAATATATATATATATATTAACAACACTTGAAAATATCTAAAAACACATATACACAAAAGTATATATGGTCAAATAACTAGGTCTGTCAGCATTCCAAATCTCATAAAATGCTAAGCTACATTATTTGCCAAGCAAAATAAAATCTGATAAAACTTCTCACATTCTATGGGATATTTCATGTATAATTTAAATTTTAAAACCTGATTACAACATAGTTAAAATCAAGCATATAGCACATTAGTTTTTTAACCATTTTTTGGTTTAGTTTATGGATAATTAATACTATAATTATGAATTAAATAAACAAATTATTGTTATTATTAACTTTATTAAATAAAAGTTGTTCTCTCTGTTACATAAAAAAAAAAAACATATTTCATTGAATATTTTAGAAAAAAAATGTATGGATTTGAGTACTTTCCTTTTTCATGCAGCTATCATATTCTGTAAAAAAATATTAATCAATTATATGGCATTATGAAATTCTGACATTTGTTAACAAGTACCTCTTTATAATTAGGACTCTAATATTGTTGTATTTGCCACTTTTTCTAATATTTCAATGTTATGCCAAGTTAGTTTTAAATTTGTTTCATGCGAGAAACAAGTTAAAATATAACAAACAACTTTTTGGCACACATATTTTCAAGGGATAGAAGAATTTTGTTACATTTTAGTGTAATTTTAAATTATATACTTGTAATTTTTATAACGGTTCAATGCAATCAATTAGACTTAATCTTTTAATTGCAACAAAATTCAAGCCCTAGTCAAAATGCTTTAGTAAGGGGTATATCAATATTATTACATGATTATTTTGGAAGGGCATTAATTTAAATAAATTGTATATCTCTTCAAATATATTACAGCTATGTTAATAATAATTAAATAGTTAAAATAATTTATGTTTCTAAATTGTATTCCAAATATATATTTAATCCTGGGTATTATAGACATAACAATAAAACACATTTTGGAAGTTGAGGGCGGATATGGTCTACTGTGCAGACTACTCAAGAACCTAAAGGTCATTTGAACAATGGCTGAAAGGCTGTGTGGAAAGCATTTTACAACCCCTGGTGGAAAACATAACTTCAATGTTATGGGCCTCGTAAAATTGAGTTTAGGAAATTTGGGCATATTTTAATGGGTTACCAATTTAAAACTTTTTTAAACATATTTCTTTATTTTTTAAATTTATAACTAGACAAATCTAATATAACAATATGTACATAAATCTATGGTTGCCACAAAATTACGTTTTGAGTTTATCTTAACTTTTCTGTGATATTATTTTCCAGTTTACCAGAGAAAATAAATAATATATATTAAAAATATATTTGCTACTTTCACTTTTTTTGAAATTTAATACCATCTTTATGAGTATTGGTTATAGTATTAAAGACAACAAAATAATTTATATTATAATTGAAGTTTATAATTAAAAATCTAGAATTTCATATAAACTCCCTGACTCTTCTGTTTTAAAAAACTATGGCAACCATGGAATTATTTATAATTACACAATTGAATAAGTGAAAATTTTTTTTATAGAGAATGACTTTATTTTTCATAACTAGTTTTTGTAAAACATTTTTTAGATCAAAGAATTAAATACTTTTTAATTATTAAAATAGCATACATATTTGATATTTTATAAATTTAGGTACCAACTTTAAATTACCATTCTGAACCTATTTGTACTATACTTGTAGTAGGTAATAAAATAAATTGAAACATTGAACAGATAAGCTTGACCCTTGATTATACTCAATGATAACAGACAATAGTAATTGTATATTATTCCATAGTATGCACCTGTGTAAGCAATAATGCAATTGAAGTATAAAATTATAAAGTTTTATAATTTTATTTAAAAAACACATACCTATCTTTTTTTAATTAAAAAACAAACAGTTTGCGTGCAATAAAAAAAACTACCTAATATACAATTTTACTCTTAAAACAATAAAAATAAATAATAAATAGATATTATGATAATACAAGAAATTTATACTGACTTCATGAAATCTGGGCACATATCAGTAACATGTTCAAATTCAGAAAATGAAAGAGCACCATCATCATCAAAGTCAACTTCTTCAAATATTTTTTGTACCAGACGTTTGAGATCATTTTCATTAAAAGAATTTTGTTCTCCAATTAAACACTGAATTACTTTTTTTATATCCCCGACTCCCAACATATCATCTCCATCAAAATCTATTTATAATAAAATATATCTAGTTTAAATATGTTTGAAATTGTATGGCAAAGTTTACATATATTTTGTAGCTATACTATGTTGAAATGAAATTACAAATAATTTAATAAAATAATAAAGTAAAAACAAAATTACTAAAATGGTTAATACATGTAAATAAATATATAAATAAAAATTAATTAATTAATGGTTTCCCTGGAGTATTATGATAAGTGTTTTATACAACCGGTTTAGAATTAAAAACTTATCATCAGGTATATTACAGTCAAAATGTATGCATTTAAATTTTTAATTCGAATCTGGTTGTATAATACACTTATCATAATACTCCAGGTGAACCATTAATTTATTTATTTTTATTTATTTATTTATCTACTATAGTTATTATACATCAAAACGTAATTCAAATTTAAGTAGATATTATAAATCAATTAGAAAATGATTAAATTTAGTTATTTTTTATCTATTCATGTTTAAGGGAAAAAAATTGCATGTATAACTATAGCTCCTATAGTATCCATAGTTTTTAATTTTAAACCATATCATATTTTAGGGTTGCCATAATTGTATAAAGCAAATCGGGACGAATAGAAAAAATAGCAAATAAAATTGGACTACAAATATGATTCATATGAATCAAGGTATCTAATATGATACCTATATGATTAAATTTATTAAAAAAAAAACTGACTTATTATCTTATAAACTAAAACAATACAACAAAAATAGTACTTACTTTATAATCATCAGAAAGATTGTTATAAAACATACAAGTAATAACTTATTTGTATATTAGATATATAAGATTTTAACCCCGTATTCATTAAAATCTTATCGTAATTTCTGAATCACAATTGTAATTCGAAAAAAAATAATATTAATTTTTTCTCAAAACTGGGACATATTGGCGACATTTATTTAAGGGAAACCAGTACAAGTTGAAAACCAGTGACAGTGAAGACCAGTTCTGGTTTTTCGGGTTCTATGGCAACCCTATGTTATAATGCATTTTACTCATAAGCAAAATTAGAGCTAATTTTTGAAAGGTATAAAACTATCAAATCAGCACTCCCATTTACTTATATTGATACAATTGGAGGTTAAAATTGTTGATAGCTTACCCCTCTTATTATTCCCTAAATAAATCCAGTGAAATTTTCCTCCAACAAAATAAGATATTTGAACAACTCTAAATAATTTAAATATATTTATGTATTTATAACTAATTTTAATTTACATTAATAATTCATATGCATGTATTTTTACTCTTAAAAAGTTGAGTTTTAAGTAACTAGGATCTTTTGCACAAAAGAACAATGGCTTTGAACAGAATGTGGAATATAGGATTTAGTGTAAAAAAGCATCGGGTGTTTTGAGAAAATAGAATTCCAGTGAGACTTAGAGGTAAGTGCTATAAGAACTAATATTGTAAGAATTCCTTGCCCCCCAAATTTGTTGTTTTTTACAATTATATTTAATTCATATTAAAATGTCAATTATACATACATCAAATAAGATCGTTTCTTACACTTGAATTTTTTTCTAGGTAAATATATTATGTTACTACGTTTTAAATACGCGTTTTTAAGTATCAATCAATAGTCATTATTACTCTAAGCAATGTGTTTGCAAATAAAACAAACAGCAAGTGAAATAATAACAAATGATAAAGTTAATTTTACCTTAAATTTTATACTAAGCCGGGTGCCCTGGGGCTCTGAATGTAACAGACATGAAAATTCTTAGGTTGATGAGTGAGTTGATAAGAGAAAATAGGATACAATCAAGTACATAAGAGGATTTAATAAGAGACAAAATATGTCGCAGGAAAGTGAGGAAGAGGAAGATCGAAAAAAAAGGTGGTTGGATGTGATTGAGAATGATATGAAGATGGACAGTGTAAATGGAAGATGTGGTTAATTTGTTCAAGTGGAAGTTTAAAACGAAAGTGGCAGATCTCAAATAGATAGGATAAAGGTGAAAGACAAAAATTTTAATTTATTTTTCTATTTTTATTACTGTATCCTTCTAAAAATAAACGTATACGTTTTGTAATGAATTGGCAGTTGACAGTGACTCTTTTCAATTCTAAGAACAGCTAAATTAGAAAATTAATCTAACAGTATATTGGTTCTTATAAGGCTTATCTCATTTTGTAAAATTTAAGATTTTAACAACCGTTTTAAACCAATGATAAGCTGAAGTAAAATTCACTCAATATTATTCGCCCAATTTTAATTTTGAATACGTATTTGAACTCTTGATTTCTTATTTGCATTTTGTAGGAAACCTTTGTTCATTTTTATTTAGTTTAAGTAAATGATGAGTTTACATGTTTTCTTTAAAATAAACGGACATACTTCGCAATATATGAGTAGGACATTATTGTAGGTGAGAATTTCAGAAATAATGAGAAAATTTAATGTATATCTATACATAACAATCAATAATTGCTTATGAAAAATGACTGAACAGTTCAGATTATACATGTTTTAAAAGACCATAATATTTACAATATAGTCATAATACATTCTGTAAATTTTTTCCCATTTAATAGGAAAACCCCTAGGAAAAATATAAAATTTCCTTTCAGAAGAGATACTACACTTGAAAATCATGAGCAAAATTTTTGGTAATTGTCCAAAAAAAATTAAAATATTTTTCCTATAAAACATAGAAAAGAAATATATTATTTAATCATTTTTCAAAACAGAAATTGACATACTGGAAGTATGTTTATTTTACTTCAGCTTATTGGTTTTAATGTATGAAAAAACAAATTTCCTTCATCTGCCTAAACCAATTTTTGATACACCTCAGAAAAAAACATTGTTAATATCAAAATTAATTTTTATTATTTATTTACAGGTAGGTTTTTAAAAAATATCTAAGAATTTAATACATTCATATCGGTTATTAAAATATCATAGAAGAAATATACCAAAAAAATTTTTAAGGCTTTTTTTGATGAATATATTTTAGGGAGGTCTTCCTAGTTAAATCTAAAATTCAAAATTGAGAATATGAGGTTTAATAGTTTATATATAAAAGAAATGTATCAATTTTAAATTTAAGATCTTTATTCTGAAAACCAGAGAATTGATTTTCATGATCATAATAATTGTATGAATTTTAAATATTTTCTTACCAAAAATTCTAAAAATATGTTCAGCTTTGACATCTGCTGGTGCCATTGGACTAAATACCGACATCATATCTAAAAAGTCTTCAAAAGTACAGTCTCCATCTTGACTAGAACTGAATACTTGACACATGCGCTCACCATAAGGGTTAGCTGCTAATTCAGGAAGTTTAAGGACCTTGGTCAGAGCCAATTTAGCATTTTTATTATGCCCCACTTTTTCAGGAGCTAAAGACTTGAACTTTTCATGTGCACTAAACAATTTTATTACATTTTTTTCATTTACAATTATTAACATACATTTTCAAAACATATATTTTATTTGTGTAATGGTTACCCAATAATTCATTATGTACTTACATCAAAACTTCTCTTTTTGTGAAATAAGTGAGATCCTAAAAATAAAACAAAAAGGACAACATATAATAATTTATCTTAATAAAATACTCTACTTTAAAAATAAAAATAAATGTTTAGGTTAAGACTAATATTTTATTATACAACTTGTATGATACAAGGAATGGGTACAATATATATATTACATTTAGTTCTAGATATTATAAAAAAATAATATACCTAAATATGACAACTAAAATTATAAGTATAACTAATTCATAGCATAGTATAACTTTGGTTTTTACAATTTATATATACAATATTGGTTTAAAAAAAAAAAATATATTTATATTTAAAATTGTTTTATTTCATATTATTAATTATAAATAATTTTATATAATATAATAATTATATTTAATTTTTTATAATGTAATAATTATATTTATTTTATTGACTGATTCCAATCTTGATTACTAGGCCCTGCATCTGGTTCTTCTTCCACAGTAGGCATTGGAGATCGATTTTCAAATAATGGTGAGGGTGACATTGCTTCTGATGTATTCTCACCACTACTACAATGACCACTATTCTTGTGTGTGCGTTCAGTTTGCTTTTTTATAGTTCTGAATCTCTTCCGTTCTTCCATTTCACATGCATCATGATGAGCACTGCGTTTTCCATCATCGAGGTCTTCAATAACTTCTTGTTCTGGAATTGGTGTAATAAATTTAACTGGATCCATATCTAATTCTTCAACGATCCTCCATTTAGGTGTCACTATTTCTTTATATTTCACCATTTCAACCCTTGATGCAGCAGCAATACTATAGGGTATAACAATGTTGTCAATATCATATTCTCGCTTTGCATTATACGCTTTATCTCCTGTTCTTGGAAACCAAGGGCTATAATCTGGATCAGAGTCATAGTTGTCTTCTTCATATACTTCATCAAGATCATCTTCGTCACAAATACTTTCACTACTTCTACGACTGTTACATTTATAATCTTCATCAATTCTACTCCTTTTATGTTTGCTGCTATAACGAATTCGTCTTCTTTTTCTTGACTGTCTTTGATTTCGATTGAATTTAGTAATCGGATCATTACGAGTTGGCCAAGCATTTTGCAGCTTAACAGGTTGAATTTGTCTAATATTATTAGGACTTTGTTCAGATGTTTTATCTACAAAATATTTGTTAAAATCAGTGTTTATTGCAGATTTAGTTTTTTGTTTTTGATGAAAAGATGATTTTCCCAATACATTGGACAGTGCAACACTTAAAGAATTATCTTTGGAATATGATAAAACTGGATGAAAAGTATCACTCAAACAATGTCCAGAATCATTAGTAGAATGCCGATTTAGACTTACACAAGTAGGGCAAGAGTCAATGCCATAACAATCACAAGGATTAATACGATTTAATTTTGCTTTGTCCCCTTTTTTTAAAGCTGCAGCTAAATTTATCAATGGAGGCTGCATTAACATTCTACGTTGAGTTTTTGGTTCATATGGAAAACATCTTCTACCAGAACTAGATTCTTCTTCCTGATCTTGTATAAATGGATGAGGAGAATACCGATTTACCGCTTCATTATAAAAATTTATTTTAAATTCTATATCAGACATTACATTAACAAGCCATGTTATTCGATATGCAATACTTGCCCGTTCATGAAGCCATTTCCAAGCAATTGTTTTCTCTATGGGGCAATTAGAAGATTGTACATCTTCTTCACTTGTTTCACCTAGAGTATCAGTTTCAGAATCACTTGCTGTTGCTTCAGAGTCATAATCTTCATTTAGCATTTTTATTTGGGCCTCTAAAGTTCCAAATACTTTTTCTTCGTCTTTAACTTCATCGCACAATAAACTTTTCAAAAATGGATTAGATTGACGTTTTTGAACTTTGAGCAATGTTGATTTTATGTTCTTAATGGCGCTATTTTTTTGTGACTGTAACACATTATATATTTCTTGAGAAGAACATTTGCCAATAGTTTTTAGCTGTATGTTTAGTAATTTTGATATTACATTTTTAAGTCGTTCTTGTAACATTTTGCCTTTGTTCATGTATTTGTTTGAATTTTCTTTTACAGAAGGAGTATCATCATATTGAGTAACTACTTCTTCTTCAGCTATTCCAATTACATTATCTAAAAGATCTCGTTCAAAAGAACTTAAATCATTGTCACCAATGTTAAACATTGCATCTGTATCCCCATTGCCAATTTCCATTTGTTCAGTTTCATTGTCATAAGACATCATGCCATTTTTACCGATTGCCATATTTTTCATAACACCAAGAATATCATCAGAGGAGAATTCTAAGGGATCTCCGTTTTTTAATGGTGGATTCTCGTCCATGGCTGATTCGTTGTACAAACAAACGTTTTGTACAGTAACCGCCAAAATGGATGACTCCTGTGAAGACGTATTCATAGACGAAAATATAATTATTATGAATAATTTTCGTCGTTTAACATCTACACGAATGAATATTGATGCCATGACAAAACACCGAAGAGGCTTAATCTGATGCCGTTCATCCGTAATTTCGGTATTTACATTTAATTTAATCAAAAGGTGACGGTGGAATTCGTGTTAAAAATGGTACTCACAAATGTCAAATATTTGTTGGGCAGTGATGTTTACATCATATGCCGCCCGCCACCCATCCTGTTGGCTATAGTAAATTTAACACCATGAGGCATACGAACCAACAAGCCAAGTTTCACCATTTAATTAAAACACTCGAAAACATATTAAGACAAATTAAAATTATAATGTGATTACAACTCTTTAAACTAGATCGTCAACATTTTGTTCATAAACGCGCGTTATTTCGATTCGGTTCGGTTTATTTGCGTTAAAAGGAGACAGACGCATAATATAATGAGAAAAAAACACCGTCGCTTTCTTCTCAGAGTTACGTGTTGTTACACTAGTGCCAACTGCGATTATGAAAATGCATGGAACATAAAAATATATTATCGATTGTTCAAAACGGTATCAACCTTCAGAAATAAAAAATAATATAAGTAATAGGTATTTGTATTTTATTAATTAGTAAATAGGTATACATTTTTAACATTGGAGAATAATTGCAGTAATATAATAAATTACTTAATTATTTAAATGATAGTTATTAAAAACTACAGTATTAAATATCCAAATAGATATCCATTTCGTTAAATATCAAGTTACCTAAATAACTTAGAAACAAATACCTACGAAAGAAATTAATACAACTACATTAAATCTACAATTTGTTATTTACTTACTAACCTCCTAAATATTTTAAATGTTTCGAATATTTTAAACAATAAGTATACAATAATTATTTCCATAAAATACACATATTATTCATATAATATCCGAAATGTTTAATAATATTACAAGTTTATTAAAAATTATTAGTAACAAAACGAAACTAGAGAAAGTTTGATTGTTTTATTAGGTAGGTAGACTTATAAATATCAAAATCTTAATAATATTAAATCAATAGATAAGTTTTATAATTACCTGATAGTCATTTAACTCTTCTTCCGTGAATTGACTAGAATTTTGGCCCATTTGTTTTAAATAGAACACTTTTTTTTAACTCTTATTCAACCCATAGAGTAATAATACACAACTAAAACTAGTACATTTTATTACGTGTCAGACGTTAAAATTAATAATTTAACACATTTTATGAAATAAATTATTAATATTATTTTAAAATTCAATTTTTATGTATAGGTATCATTATGATTTATGATAAGTCGTGAGAGTAACCATGGTCCATGGAAGAAATATAGAAACAGCTTATGCCAACTTTAACAAAATAAGTTCATGTAACGTTTCGCTGAACTTAACGGATCGGATAACGATGAAAATGGTGGCAAGTAATCATGAATCAAGAAGAAAATTATTCAATCTAGTTATTTAGTTTTTTAACATGAATATTAAGATAGTATACAAGCCATACCCAAATTATGTAAGATAAATAAGCCCGTGTTTAAGATTTGACGCAAACATGCTAGACTGTGCAAATTACTTGGCATGATTGCATGACGCATATGTGTATAGATAAAGGTCTATGTATTGCACGCGCATGACCAAAAATTATTCGAAGTATTTGCAATCTGGAGTTAAAAATCGGTCAAATGACAACATCTAGAGGAAAACAGACAAATATTTATAAATAAATATGTAGGCTTAAATTATAATCAATTATTATCTACGATGTTTATTTATAAATTTTAATCAAAATTGAAAATATGATATTTATTGATAAAAATTGTTTACAAAATTACCAAATAATCAGATTCCCCAAACAATATTATCCATCAGGTCAATGACCTCATTCTAGTATACATAGGTATGTGGATTAGTAGAGGTAGAATTGTAGAAATAGAAGGAACTAATTCATTAGCCATAATTTGTTTAAAAATGAAAATGTGTACTCTTTAGTTATTATTGTTTATTTATATTTATAATGAATGACCTAATCCAAAGATGAATATATTGTTTGTGTATAGTTGAGTAAATAAATACCGGGTTATAGTTGTCAAACTCGTATTAATAGGATTTAATTTAAAAAGCATTTTAAATCAATTGTCACCTGACAATATAATATATTATTTATGTATTTGCAATATAATAATGTATCACATTTATCACTCAATAGCCTGATTTGAAAATAGTGTTTTCTATCATAATTATTTGATACTTTTAATTGATAGATATGGTGTGAAGTAACATGTAGTGGACATATCAATTGCCTATCACAACCTATCGCGACCTTTGTTACTACTTCACAGATGGATTAACCACCTCTTTTAAACACTGATTGTTCTTCCATACCGTAATAGTTGTTTATTGGAAGTTCAACAAATAAAAAAATACTAAACTAACATTCGCAGCCAAACTTAATTTCATTATTATATTACACAAGAATTATAATTACAATAGTTATTTGGACTTAAGTTTAAAAATCATGTTTTAGAAATTAGCAAGGAAGTAGTTTTGTTTTTAATAACCTATTTAAAATGTAATAATAATTTTAGAAATTAATTATTTATAAATATAGGAAAATACTAGGGTCTATGATGAATAATAATGAATGTGAACAATATTTGTATTTAATTATTCAATATTTATGTTTATGTTTCCGACATGTATGTGGTGTTGGAGGTGTACGTGCACGATGTCGATGGGGTGAACGTGAATGTGATCTTTTATGTCGATAATTATGTCTTTCTTCACGCTCTCTCCTTCTCGATGATGAATGTGGAGAATCAACAGGTGATGTTCTTGATTTTTTGTTACTACGCTGAGGTGAATTTGGTCTTTTTCTTGATGGGGGACTTGAGCTGTCACTTCTGAAAAAGTAACAATTGGTATTTGATATTTGAAGTATACATATACTAAGTTAATTCCATCTTACCTTATACTATGAGATGACCATTTACTATATGCAGGGCTACTTGAAGGACTTCTAGATCGTTTCTTTTTTTTACCATCTCGGAAATCTTCATCAGGACTTAATCTTTTAGTGATTTTGTCTTTTTCTTTTTTATCTTTTTCCAATTTTAATTCTTTTTCCTTCAAAAAAAAAAAAAAATCATTATACCTAATTAAAGTTAGCAGCTATAAATAAATTTACCGGAGACTTGTTCACTTTTTTAAGAAGTTTTCTTCTATAATGTTCCACTTGTTGGTAAATATTCCATCCACCTTTCAATGCACGTTTGCCAGATTCTAACTCATCTTGATACTGCATAACTTTTACTTCAATCTCTCTTAATTTAGCTCTTCGGTCATCTGTATTTTCTCTGAAAATTAAATACATATAAAATTAAAACCAATATATTTTTAACAAAAATGTTAACAATACATTTCACTATCCATTTCTAGTTGTCTATTATTATTATTTAAATATTTACCTTGTTTCATTTAAATCATCATCTTGTGAATCTTGATCTATGGACTCAGTATTGTAATTTTTATTTTCTCTTTCTAACATCTCCCATTTACTGGTAGTCATTGCTTGTTCTTCAGCTTCGTGAGGATCTACAGTTTCCCATCTAGATGGAACAAATGCAGCTGCTTTAATATTTTTTCCTGATGGATCTCCTGTTAATGGCACACTGCCTATATCTTCATCTAATACTAAATAAGACATACACATTTGATAAAATTATTAACAAAATATTTTTAAATTACTATAAGTTATAAAAAAAAAAAAATAGTAAGTTTAGTTTGATATATTCTATGTTACAATTAAACTATGGGTTATTTAAATTTCAGTCAAATTTTTCATGAAATACTTATTATATACTATTAAAAAAATGACATTTAAAATCAAACTTAAAAATAGAATAAATTGTTATGGGTTGACGGAAATCAATAATTTCAACACAAAAATGCGGTAATCATTTTACCTCTTAAAATAAGGAATATATGATTACAAAAAGTTTTTTGTCAATTTTTTTTAAAATAATTATTTTATGTACAATTTGTCAGTGAAATTTGAATAACTTTGTGTACATTGGACTACTTATATAATATAATGGTGAAACTATTAATTTAAATAAGAACAACTAACAAGGAACACCATCAATGTCAGCATCGCCAGGAGGTGTATCATCATATGCATGTTTTAACAATGTAGCACCATCCAATGGTATACCATCTAAATCCTCATTATCTGGATTATCAGTATCTGATAATGGAGCACCATCTATATTTTCAGAATCATCAAGAGGTTTTTCATTTGAGTTGTAATGTGAATCTTCACGAGACAAAGCTAGTTCTTGAGGTATCTACAAATTAGAATTAAGTTTATAATAAAATTGCGTATAAAAAATTTATCTAGAAATACTTCATTTGTAGAAAGACCAAGAAAAGTGTTTTGACATCTAAACAAAAATTCTTTTGGATAAATATCCCACTCTTCCCAGGCTCGAAAAATTTGTAATATACGATGTTTAAAACCATCAGCTTGACTTTGAGAATCTAAACTTTTGTAAGTTTTAAGAGCTTCTTCCATAATAGAAATCAATCTTGTTTCAAACCTGTTATAAAATTAATACTCATTATTTAATATTGTTCACATAAAAACAAATAAAAAAATGTTAATAATTTACCCTCTTCTAAACTGTGTTGCATTTATAACCTTTAAACCACAATTATGTAAGACATCTGATATCAAATAAAGTCTGGCAATCTAAAATGACATTTTTTAAAAAATATAAATGTATATTAATGAAATGTATATAAAAATAAAATAAATACCAATGAATAATAAATTTTACTTTTTTATGTAATGCAGTGGTAGAATTAGATAATGATTCTTGAATACAATCACATATTTCTTCAACCGCATCGCTATGTTCTACACAAAATACCATGACTTCAGCCACCTTTAATCGCTCTGGAGTCATGTTCCTTATAAGCTCTTCAAATCTTTCTCGTTGTGATACGCTTAATGTACCTTTTGTTCTTGTTAATAAATCTTCTTCTGGAACCAGTTCTTCAGGCATACCAATAGTATATGGATTCATGGGTGGTGGTCTCCATATTGATCCACCCTTAAACATACGAAACTCATCAGTACGCCATTCTTTAGGAGTATCACCTTGTAACATTGAAAATAACTTCCATCTATAGTACAGGTGAGTTGGTGAACAGTTGTCAAACAAAAACCTGATAAAATAAAATCACTTATTACAAAATAAAAATAAATTTTAAAAAAATAGCTAAATAATTATTTTTGCTTCTGAATTAAAAGTGCAGCTGTAAGTTTATACTATGCAAGTGTAAACAGGCAATACTAACCATTAATGTACAAATTGATTAAAAAAATATATTGATAAGTAAGAACAAATTAGTGTTTCCAATATAATTAAATAAGAAAATTTATGAAAATATTGAACAAAACTTATTGAAGGGTACAGGAAAAAAGTCAGAAAAGTCACTTTTTTTCAAACTAAGAAAAACGTGTTTTTAATTTTAAAAAAATATAACTTTTTTTTACAAAGTAAAAAATTCAGAATGTAAAGCTTTAAAATATAGTGACCAAAACATAATGTCATATTATATTATTAAACAAGGTCATAGTTGTGTATTAACCCAACACTTACTTGGTTATAAACTGATAATCTGTTTTTTTTTCCTGTAGGCTTAAACTTCTGGCATTCATTACTTTTGACTAATTTAGTTTTTTCGCCATTTCAATTGCATAAAAGATACAATATGCCAACACAAATTATTTGATAACGATAGCACCATTTTGGAAAAAAAGTGACTTCTGGTTTTTTCCCTGTACCCTTCATTTATTATTGATTAAACTGTACTATTTTGTATAAAGTACTTACTGAAACATTGGGTTGTTTAACTCTTTGTTCATTATCATAGCTTCAAATAATGGTCCTTCTCGAATTACAAATTCTATCATATGATGTACAAGCATCAACAAGTTCCTAAAAATGTGTATAAAATATTGTTATTAAACCATTAATTTATAATTTTATTTTGTCAATGCTTCTCTTTTCTTCAGCAGGCTGGCATCAATAGCATAATAAGGGAAATCTTCTGAGAAATTTTAATCTTACTTATACCTTATATTATAAATTAATTTACATCACACAAATGAAAATGTTACCTTTCTGTGGGTATAACAACTTTAATGATAGTCTGCGGTAATATCTGTCACAAAAAAGCAATTGGTATAAAATAAAGTTTGTTGTTTATTTAGGTATATTTCAAAACAATAAAATTTTATTTATATATTTTTTTTTATATTGATCATTATCAATATGTATATATTTAGGTTACACAGTATCTCGATCCGACAATATCAAATTATTAATGTATTTTAAAATTCAAAATCCTTAATCTGCCTGCCTGCTGTATATTTGGGCAGTACTTAAGAAATAGTCGGATCGAGTAAATTATATAACACAGACAAGAAAATCATATTAATATATGAAATACCTTTTCCAATGGTTGACTCCTATCGAAATATCCACTTTCTTGTCGTAAACGTCCATGATTCTGCAGTAAAAAAATGTTTAGTTATTTAAAACTTAGCTAGAAGTATAATACATTATATAACTATAAAACAAATTTACTTTATCTACCTTCTACATATTTCAAAATTTTGTTTTTAAGTTGCTGATTGTAAGGTAAATAATTACAGGTATGAGTGTGATGAACACTTGATTTAATCAATAACATACAAGGTTATGGGCCCAAACCTGATACTTGTGTTAGGAAGTAGGTACCCAATATTTTAAACTATGTTACACGAGATTAAGTATACATTTTTCACCATCAAACACAAATTAAAAAATACTAAATTTGTGATTCATAATTTATAGCAACGTAATGTGTTTTGCACGAAGAATACACACTATTAACCATACAACCAGTAACATCTAAAATAATAATGTTGTGCCATTGTCTTCAACAGTGAAAAAGAAAACTAAAATTTACTAGGGGGTCAGTAATGTATACTTTAGCTAAAACTTTAACTTTCTCGAATAAGACAAGGGTATGAATGAGAATATATGATACATATTAGATCTTTTTAATCAAAAATGATTGGTAAAAAGAATAAACAATAGAAATTGACTTTAAAGAATATAAATTGTTATCGTTTTGTAGCCTAAATGACAAAAAAGGAACCCTTATAATTTCGCGATGTCTGTGTTTTCATAGATTTTGATGTGAACCACCATACATTTATGTTTGGCAAAAACGTAAAACATAAAAATCATTGGATATAAACATTAAAAACCAATCTTCAGAAAGACAAAAAAAAAAATCTTTGTAAGTTAGTATTTGTTTAAGAAATAAATTTATTCTAAACTAAATATTGTGTTAGGGTTAAAAAATTTAACTAAAGTATTATTACTACCACTATACACACAAGGTTTTATATTTAATTTTTTTGTAAAATGTTACCTTTTTTTCTTTTTGTGGTAAAATTGGCTGAGCATTAAAAGGTAATCCAGAAAGAGGCGGCGGTAGTGTTATAGCTAATAATGCAGGCGGGATGAAAATTGGGTGAGGAGGTATGGGTACACTTTTCCCCCATCCCATTTTCATTTCATATGACATGACATCTTTTCCTAAAAGTTTTAAATGTATCAAATAATTTTAACATTCAAAAATAGTATAAAATATTTAAAATGAAAGCTAATAAATTATAATGATTAATATACCATTTAAATACTTTAGTGCCCTTTCGCCATCTTTGCGACTCATATAAGCAACAAAACCACAGTTACGTCCTCTGGCTTTTTCTTCATCAGATCTAGGCCACATTATTTTTATACTAGCCAGTGGACCATACTTACCAAAAACTTCCATTAACTGAGCTTCAGTAATCTATAATTATAAAATATTTATAGATAAATAAATAATTTAACTAAACATATTGAATATATTACTTTAGGATTAAGGTTTCCTAAGTATAGATTTGTAGTATTTGGATCTCCTGAATCAAATGAACCTTTAATTTCATCAGGCTCAATCATAATTAAATCTAAACATAGATTTAATAATACAAATATTATATTATTAAATAAAAATGTCTCAACTTTTTTTTCATTACTTTTAATTTCAGGATCTTCAATGGTTTTTTGTAAAACTCCTTTAAACTTATGTCTTTCCTCTCTTTCTTCTTGAATCCTTATAATCAATATAGATTAATGCATTTTATTAAGTACTTTATTTAAAAGTTTGAAATTTTATAATTAAAAAAATTACATCTTAAGTTCCTCTTTGAATAATTCTAGATTACTCTTTTTTTTTTCCCCTTCTTTCTTTTTTTTTGTGAGCATTCGTTCAGTTTTACGTTCACCCATAAAGCGAGTAAGGTCATCAGCTTTATCCAAGGAATCTGCATTTCCTCTTGCTTGAGGTTTGTATAATTTACCTTTTTCTCGGGTATCTTCATCTAAAGTGTAGTTAAGTGTTTAGATCAATTTAAAAATCAATATTTTCTTTTAGCTTACGTCTCTTCCCAGCATCATATGTACCCGCTTTTACCCAAACCTTGCTAGTTTTCTTCCCTTCATTTTGAAAAGTAGCTACAAACTCTTCAAAGGCCTACAAAATTTAATAACAACAATCTATAATTAGATGAGTTACTTTTAATACAAATGTTGAAGATAAGTATTTAAAAATTAATGATTAGGTACTTGGGCAGCAGCATGTTCTTCTTCCTTTTTTTTTTGTTCACTTAATTCTTTTTTTGAAGGTTGTGTTTTTCCCATTGCACCAATAGAAAATGCTTTAAGTTTTTGTTCTGCTATATACTATAAAACCAAAATTTAAGTAACTTCTATTAGGTACACAATTTATTAAAGAAATATAAAATAAAAGTTAATACAGGAAAATAAATTCCATATTTTTTTTTAAAAAATTATAAAAACACGATAAATCATTGATTATATGATATGATTTTTTTAATCAACCTCAATAAAGGTACCTAGGTATAATTTTATTGTAAAATTTAATTTGTTGAATATTATTGCACATATTTATCATTTGAGCCCACATAATTAACTGTTAACAAAAGTAGCTATTTATAATAGAATATTCAAAATGATACCTAATGTTTAAAAGATACTATTCCAGTGCTCTAACAATGATTAACAGGACATATTATTTTCCAGAATAAAAAAATGTCTAGCACTTATCATTTGGAATGTTTTAAGATTATAGTTTAAAAATATAAATTGTTAATTGCTTCATATTAATTAGGTAATACTTAGATTTAAAAACAGTAAAATCTCAATGTAACTTAAATTGATTTAATACAGGACATTTATAGACATTTTATTGAATTACACTTAGAATCAAATTATAACGATAAGTATACATTACCTTTTTAAATTGTCCTGAATCAGCCATAATTTAATAATATTGAAAATATATCAAAGGTTTTAAGAACTTTTAACTGAAAATTTTAAATGTAAACCAATATTTATACAAAATTGTAATATGATTAAATTAATTAACATTTTTAAATTTTAATTATAATATAATTTGCATACAAATTACAAAATAGAATAGCTCACAATCTGTAATCAGGTATCTATAAGCACAGAAAACTGTAAGCATTAAGCTACAACATACTAATACATGAACAGTAAATACCAATCTTTAATCATTATAGGTATCAAATTTGATATTTTACATAATCTGGTAAACTGCACTGTTGTACACTTTTCTAGGACAATTTAATTCTAATCAAAATGTAGTTAACAATTTACTAATCAGTAATTAAATTCTATGAATACGAATTTAAAATGCAAAAATGTATAATACAATGTAAAACCACAGACATGTTTACTGTAAAACAAACCGTAAAAAAAATTATAAACGGTGATAACAGTAAATTCGACGAGGTTGTCACTACTGACCACGAATTAAAATTTACAGGATATCGAACGAAATTGTGATAAGTGAAGCTCGAACCATTTCACTTTAATTTGGCATGGCCACTATCACAGTCTATTGTACTCTTTACAAACCATATCAATATTTATTATAGAATTATGTTATTACTATTATAGAATAATTAATATCCTACTCCTCCAGTTTAAAGTTTAAACTGGTTTTTAATTGATTTTTATATACCAATTTTACCTTAAAGCGCTCGCTGTCATGCCAAACATATTATTTACTCTATGTGCCAAACTGTGAGAACCGGGCGGACTCAGAAAAACATTTTAAAACTTTTCCATTGATATCGGTACATCTTAATTTGTGCAACTGACTACTAGTTAAGATGTATACACCATAGATCTATTAACTTTATTATATAATATGGGCCTATCGTCTATGATTAGACTGATCACAACATGGTGGGCGGGGGACGGGTGCAGCCTCTGTTATAGGTGGGGAGTTGAAAACGAAGGATACAGAAAGGAATTTAATGTAAATCTGTAGGCAACGATGAACTATTTCTAATGAAAAAACGATTCCGAGCAGAGTTCAGTTGATTGTATGCTTTTTCAATAATATATATGTCATATTACGGTATAATAATTAAATAGGCATTATACGTATATTTTCTTTAATATTTGTTTAATATAGATCTGATTTGCCCATGTTTTATCCCGGTTTTTCATATTTGTTAAGAAATTCCCTGGCAAAATTGAAAAATTACTTGTTTAAAGTACCTACCCACACCGATTTTCTTTTAGAAAATGTGTTACACTTAAAAATCGGAGCAATTTCTGATAGAAAAGTTGTCCACAGAAAAAAAAATAAAATAAAAAAATATCTTTGTAAAACCATAAGCTTCTTCGTTCCACTCAGAATCTAAAACAATCACCATTTATGGTCTATTTAATATATTTCTTAGAGAGGGATTATAATTTAAAATTGTTAACTTGAGATGATCCTAGTTTTTTTCTCATCTTCCATCCAATCAGTTCAGTCAAAAGAATAATAAATGAAATAATTTTAAAAATACATTTTACTATTGGTAAATCTATAAATTGTATAAAACCAAATAATTTATAACTAAGATATTATTATTAAAACAGCTTATTACGCATAGCTCATTAGTACATTATTCCCATCAGATCAAGAATTTCTTTATTGCTGAATGACTCATTACATCATGATTATGAAGTAGTATTTCAATAATGTAAAACTATATTTAATCAGGTTTTTATTTTTATAAATAATATGACAACACAAATTTTTAAAAGTTACCTCTAAATCACTATAATCTATCTAAAAAGTAGTCTGAAGAAATTTATTATTGTTCATAATTACTGTCGTGTTTTCTTTGAAAAAAATTAGCATGTTGCGGTAAAACTTTTTCTATAATAAATACAATACAATTTATATCTGTATACAGGTTATGAACACTGTATATTATCTTTATGTATTTCTCAAGTCTATTAAAATTATTAAATTTTAATGATTATGAAAAATTATTTTAATTATGTTGAGAATGATATAGTAATCCACAATGCACTAATGATCTCTTTTTTAATGATTCCAGTGTGACTTATCTTAATCATAGCCCCAATTTCTTCAAATTTACACATTTTAAATACAAAATCATTAATAGTATAATTTAAATTATGACTACTTTAATAACAATAAACAATATATTTTTACATGTACATGAATAATAATACCTACATTATATGCAAAAAATGTATTATTATAAACGCAATAAAATAGGTACATAATTACTAGGGCTTTATAATATTTTAAAGGCTATCTAACTATCAACAATCATATCTATATCATCATCAGAGTCAAAATCAGTATTTCTAAACAACATATAATTATCCATATCTATTGTACGACAATTGTTAATAGCGTATTTGAGTTTTTCTTCAAATACTGCGCGGCTACTGTAATCTGTTAATCGCAGTTGGAAAAAACATGTTTGAGCTGTAGGTAAACCATCTATTTTATCTTCAACTTTAATAATCTATAAAATACATAAAAATGAAATTGATTAAAAATTATAACATACAATAATGTTATATGATGAATTTAGTGTTCTAGATTTATAACAATATTTAGTTTAAAACTAATTAATGTTCACTATTATTTAAAAAGTTTAAATCAATTGCAAACTAAAAGGTATACATTTAAATAACATATACATCTGTAAAACACTGTATCCATAACATATACAATGTTGGGAAAAAAAATATGTTCCCTTTCCTACTACAAAAAAGAAACTCGTTCCTTTAAGCATTTTTTTTTTTTTTCAATACGCATATTGCATACTCATAAAAAAGATAGGTGCAGCTATTGTTGTGGGTGAAAAGTTGGGAAGATAGGATAACTAAAATTGGAAATTATTTTTACTTCTTAGAATCTACATTTTTAAAATTCTAATAAATCAAATAAAATTAGTTTCCTAGTTTAAAAAATGAAAAATGAAAAAACATACTACTTGAAAATACTAATGAAAATTACTTGTAAATTGACGTTTATCGTTATCAAACAAGTTTGTTACCATTTTAAACCATTATCACCGAGATACCGTTTATATTACAGTTTTATACTATCATATATTAGTATATGATTTAACGGTATATATAACTAAATTAGTAACTGACAAAGTGATACCAAACACTAAACAGTAAACAATTTCTAAACAATATTATCATTAAAAAAATGAGTGTTTTATTTTTTTTTCTTAATAGAAAGAACAGAAATATACGTTCACATTCTATATAAATAGGAACTCATTTCCGTTCCTTGTTCCTATATTTGAAAAGGAACGCATTACATCCCAACACTGCATATACATATGCATATAGTTAGATGCCTAATGACTAGAACTAATACACAATTTAATAAACCATAATCAAATTAGAATTTAAAAAAATTAAATATTTTACTTGAAAATGTTGAGAGAAATCAGATAAATTAGATGGAAGACGAGATCGTCCACAAACAAATCGTAAAAATAGCACTTTTTCAGAATCTGAAAAGCCATTCAAAATATCCCATAACCATTGAACAATTTGAGAATTTTCATCCATTTCTCTATATCTAAAAATATTATATTTATATTTTAAAGCAAACTCTAAACAGTTAATACATTAAGTATATGATTTTACCTAACAATTGTTTTCAATATTGGTATGGAAATATTAGGTAATCCACAAATCATACGCTCTAAATTTTCTGCAGTTTGGAACGTAAGTAATGGGAAAGGTACTAATGAAGCAAGACCCCTTCGCACGGCATATATTTGTTCATCCATTTCATGAAATCTTTGTTTTAATGCTAATTCACAAAATTTTAATCTATTGGAGTATGTAACTGGTACATAATGACCATTTGGAATTAAAGGTACAATGCTGTCTGTCCAATCAGAACCAGTCATGTATAAAAATGGAAGTACCTATCAAAATGTATAAATATATAAATGAAATATAAAGTCTAACTTGTTAAATTCAAATTACTTCTGCAAAATTATCTTCTGTTACTCCAGTTTGATGTATATTTTGTATACTTGTCAGGTTTTGTGCATAGTAAGTATCATTTTCTTCTAAATCAGATATGTTTAATGGTTCTCCAATAATCATTTTCCAAATAAGGGGTGATAAAGGAAGAGCTAAGGGTTTTTTAGTTCTAATAGCAACACCAAAAAGCATGCCTGAAAATTGAATCAAGTAATCAAAAAAACCATAGTGATTTATACAATTATAATAACACACGTACCAAGAAATTGAAATTGTAGAATATGTTTATAACTATTCATTTTTGAATTAAATAAATATCGATCTTGATTATAACCAGATTCATTTCGTCCATTTGGGGTCAAAATAAGTAATTTTACTGTCTGTGTTTGAAGCTCTTCCATCATTTGAGCAATAGTGTCATCAAACACACCTCCCGCATCATCTGCCCCTTCTCCTACCAATTTTACCTATAGCAAATAATGTTAAAAAAGGATATGATTATTATAAATAATTATTAACATGAGATTTAATTGAAAGTAAAGTACTACTGATTTATAAATTATTCCCTGTATAAATTAAAATATATTACAGCCTTTTTTTCCCTATGTACAACTTTTCTAACCAGC
Source organism: Cinara cedri (assembly GCA_902439185.1). NCBI lineage: Eukaryota > Metazoa > Arthropoda > Insecta > Hemiptera > Aphididae > Cinara > Cinara cedri. Next base: position 2,078,907 of record CABPRJ010000950.1, read on the forward strand.
AATTTTGGTCCAACTTATAATGATAGCAACGTTTCTAAAAGAATATTTCGCTAGAGAGGTACTTTAAAGAGGTCATTTTTTGATTTTCCAACAAATATGAAGAACCTAGAAAAAACATGTGAAAACCAGGAAAAAAGTAGGGAAACTGTGAAAATGTTGGTACAACATTAACAAATATTATTAAAGAAAATATATAGGGTCTACTTAATTATTTTACTATAATATGGCATATATAATATTAAAAAAGCATTACTATCAATTGAACTCTGCTCAGAATAGTTTTATTGTAAGCAATGCTTTATCATTGCTTACAGGTATACATTAAATTATCTAAAAAACAGTGGCTTCACCTGTCTCCATTATCCTAGAATGTCTTTTTTTCTTTTTTAAATGTTTATAATGACGTTTTTATTAGCTTTTTTAAAGCTTGGGGCGGGGCAATTAAACCCCTTCAATGCAAGCCTATAGGCACTGAATACAAAAAACAAAAAAAATTTTAAATCACATTACCTTCCATGCTCTAGATGGTAATCTGAGTAGTTCTGCATTAATATTAACAATTTGTTTGGCAACTTGTTCAAATATAGATAAATTAGTACCATTACTACTCAAACGTTTAACAATTATTTGAGGACCATAATTTTGACCTTGATTCATTGTACGACTAATGACTTTCATTAATGGTAACTTAATCACTTTATTTGTAAATAAGTATTTAAGCCTTTTATCTGCTAACCAATGCCAACGTTTAATATTACTCCAATCAAAGTCCTACATAAGTTACAACACAAATTATTTTTACTTTATTATTAATTCCTAATTCAAATCCTTGGACTTACATTATTACTAAATGGTATCATTTGCCAACATGAATATAAAATATTTGAGAACTGTTGTAAACATTTCATTCTAGCAGCAATTGATGCAATTTTATGTTCTTGTAAATACCCATATTGATAAGGAATGGATTCAGGTAAATCATCATGGGAAATGTTATTAGAATCCCTAGAAAATGGTTCTGCTGTCCATGCAGCACAATGAGTTCGGCTAGTTGAAATCTAAAAATAAATATTTACTATTGATTAAAAATCAAAACCAAAATTTACTTTTTCAAAAAAAATATATTATTGATTTTACTTGTTTAATATTTTTGTTTGATAAATTTGGAATTATTGAAGGATTTTGGATGGGTGAATTGTGGCCAAATCCAAGAATACCTTCACAGTTATTACCCCAAGCCCATACATCACCACGAGAAGTCAATACTATTACATGATCTGGACCTGTAGCTACATCAGTAACAGTTAGATTTTGGAATTCAGGTACCTACAAGCATACAAATTAATTTAAATAAATAGTTTAAGTAATAAATAATTTATTTACTTTTTCAGGGTACAATTTTTCAGCACATGAATCATCTGATGTATCTTGTAAATTGTCTAATCCACATGAATAAAGCTCACCGTCATCTGAAAGGAACATCGTAAACCGATTTCCACAGTATGCTTTTTTGATATTTTTTCCAGTTAGTGTAATTATTGGCTATTAAAGAAATATCAAAACAATTTTAAATTAATTAATTATTACTTCTACTTCTATCTATACAAACAAAATTAAATAATTTTTTATAATAATTGCTTACCTGTGGGATGTAGCTATCTTGTTTACTCCCAATTCCTAATTTACCACCTTCTCCTTCTCCAAACGCCCAAACAACATTTTCCCCAACGCACACAGTATGATTTTGACCACATGCAATATGTTTTACATTTAAGAAGCCTTTATGAATGATTTTTATTGGTCGTTTTTTGTTTGTATGCCCATCTATGCCTAATTTACCATGTTCTGCACTTCCAAATACATATACTTCACCATCCTGAGATAAAACAGCACTATGTTTATGCCCACAAGCTACTTGAATAACTACTACATCATATAGAGATTCAATTAGTTTTGGTTTTCTTTGGCGTTCATTGTTACCATGCCCTAGTTTGCCAAAATCACCATCGCCCCAAGAAAATACTTCCCCTGTTTCTGTTAAAGCCAAACTATGTCCATCGGAACCAATAGATGTAGCTAATTGAGTTATAACAAATCCTTGTAAGGCAGCTATTATGGTAAGATTAGGTAGACTGTCTGAATGTCCATGACCAAGGCGGCCATAATTTCCTTCACCACATGATAATACTGTTCCTTGACTAGTCAAAACAAATGTACAGTTTTGCCCACAAATAATGCGTTGAGCTAATTTAAAATTGAGAATTTTAACTGGTGACCATAAACATTGACCAACAGCTAAAAAAATAAAAAAACTAGGAATTATTAATTATATTTTTTATTAAAAACTAATCTTATCTATTACACATACCGGTATCTCCTAATTGTCCATTTCGACCATTGCCCCATAGATATGCATCACATATAGTATATGGTTGCCAATCATAAGGAGCTGTATTAAACCATTGAACAATTTGTTGATCAGATTCTATAGTCCAATTATTGTTATTTATTGCTTCAGCCCATAGATAATGATCTACATTATTTTCTAAACAAGCAGTTAATATTTTGATTAAAATTTGAAATAAAAATACAATAATTATAATAACTTAAAATTTAAATATTATACCATTCAAACCAGACGAAAAGTAACTTATAAAAGTATCAGGAAAAGGTTTTCTTGTTATTAAGGCTTTAGCTGTATTCAAAACTGTAATTAATCTTTGTAACCACTGCCATTCTTCATCTATTATAAAAATATTTTATTGCCATTTATATAATTAGATATAAATTTATAGTAAACAATTACGTACAAAACTCAATGCTATGACTACAATTCGGAGGCACAAATGGAAAACAAAAGGTTTGATCAGGCCAAATCTCAAGTGCAATACCAATAAGTCCTTTTAAATAATCACTATACAGAAGGCGATCACCCATTAACACTTTGTGTTTCTCATGGTTCATTTGCATTTGTAATAATTCAGGTAATGAGTTTACAAATTTGCGGAAATACTGAACATTATGAAGTCCACGTCTGTATAAAGCACTTCGAGCATTTGATTCAAAACGATTATGCATAAGATTATCAGCACTAAATTGAATAACTGTTACATCCTAAAATAAATATCAATACAATTTGTTTGTAAAGTATTAAAAACTAGTCATTACCTTTGATCGAGCAAAACAAACAGCTAGTCCAAGTTGATCTTCCATCCAGCATAAATCATCTACACCACCAGAACCAGTATGTGTATTTAATAAACTACCATCAAACAGTGACCAAATATTTACAACACCACTGGTTCCTTTACTACAACCTGAGGCAAGTACTAAACCACTATCATGAATACTCATTGAAGTAACTGAATTGAACAAGTGTCCTTGGAATGAGTAAAGTACTTTGGGTTTTAATTTAGAAAATGGAGTAGGAATTAACCAAACATTTATGGATCCAACTACAGTGCCGACACAAAGTAATAAACCTTTATTACCTAAATAAATATATACATAATAAAAAACAAAAAAATTAAATATTGTAAATTGAATAGTTCATAAAATGAATGCAATACTAAAGGTTTTTAATTGTCACTTTAGTAATTACCTACAACAGGGGACCAAACCACACAAGTAGGCTCATTTAAATGATTTAATTCATGAAATACTTCCCAATGATTTTGTTTTTTAATCCAAAGTCGAACAGTTGTATCTTCTACATTGCTTACAGATAAAATTTCAAAAACTTTAGACCATTGTAATGTCGATATAGCACTCTAAAAATATTGTATTATAAATTAGTTTAAAATATATTTTGTGTGTAAATTGATTTACTTGACAAATTGTTAACTTTTCTGGTTTGGTAATTGTTTGAATTTCACCAATTGTAATGGCACCAGATGAAAATGCTATGGCAAAAGGAACTAAATCATCATGCCATGCTATATGAGAAACTGGAACTATATTTAAAAAAATTATATTTTAAAATGGTGTCTTATATTATAAAATAGTATAATATTGTATTATTTCATTATATAAAAATTATTTAATTAATTTACCAATGTCATTTGAACATTCATTTTAGATATATGTAATTTATTAAATAAGATAAATGTATGTAATATGTTATTAAAAAATAAACAAACCTCCAGGACAACAAAAATCATTAAGTTTATCATGAGTTATTTTATCAAGCGAATCAACAATAGCAATGTTCACAGAACCATCAACACCTCCAACTAATAAATACTGTGAATAAAAATCATAGGCATTTTTGGTTGTTGCTCCAGACCAAGCTAAAGCTGTTATCCAAGCATCTTGAGTATGTGTTGATAAACAAGTTTCATCTTCTTGAAAAACGTCTATACATAAATTAAATAACATTAATATTAATTAATAAAATAATATAATATAATTCAAATAAAAATACAAACGTCTTTTAATTGTGTATATATTAAAAGTTCCTTCCATTGTTGCAGCAATACATAATCCAGACGGAGACCATGCTAATTTTGATATTAATTCACCGTTTAAATCATTACCATATATCTGTGATGATTTAAAAAACACTAATGTTGTCTCTAAACTTAATTCAGCATTCCATAATCGCATTGTTCCATCAAATCCACTATGCAATAATAATTTTTAATTATCAATATAAATATGTCAATTTTTATAAAAACAAATTACATACGAAGATGCAAGTGATTTGACTTGTGGTTGCCATACTACATGATTTATCCGGTTATCATGTCCCTCCAATTTTACTATTGGACATCGTTTTAGAGCACCAGGAAAATCAGATTCATTTGATAAAACAAATTGTTTTTTGTGTAAAGATTTATTAACTAATATATTTACCTAATGTAAAAAATTAAACCTTGGTCATTAATCTTGTAATAACTAATAATATTAAGTATTAATGATCATTTATAAAATTTTATCTTCTAAGATTTTGTTATTTAAACTATATTAAACCATACTAAACTTTATTATTAAAACTAGAATAATAAATGTATATTTTTTATTTTTGTACATTTTATATTTTTATATTTTTTAAATTACTTTTATACAAAATATTTTTAAACTATTTATATAAATATTTAAAAAAAAATTTGGATCAATTACAATTTAAGTTTTTAAAATAATGTGGTTAAAGAATTTAACTGATTATTTTTATATTCTAGGATATAAATCAAACTTATTATCATCATTTAATATAATAAAAGGAATTGTTTTTGTGTGGATGTAATGTAAAGTTAAAATCTATGAAGTGTAGAGATCTGGAATTTTTAAAGTAGGCAGACAGATAGTCAGATAATTTATACTTAATTATCCATAGTAAATGGGTAAACCCCTATTATGATACACTTATAATACTCTATTCATTAGTTTTATTTATTTTTTATTTACATACTTATTTACTATATTTATTTACAAGTATTAACCATTTTAATAATTTTGTTTTTACTTTATTATTTTATTAAGACCCTTTTATAAAATATAGTAAATATGAATGATAATATTAGTTTTCAGTAATTGTTCAAATTACAGGAAAACAATTATAGACAATTTTTTAGTTATTATAGCTTTAAATATTTTAGGTATAATAGACATTTTAGAAATCAGTCTGAAATTAATAACATTATGTTTATCCTCTGTCTTATGAATTAAAGTGACAAAAGATTTTTCTGAAAAACCCGGAAAATAACATAGACTTAAAGGTTTATTGAAAATAAAATGAAATGATTTTAAAAGCGCTGAACTACAATATTTTAAAAAACACTGATGATATATGATTAAGTCCAGTCCCTAACTGTGAATCTAAAGAATTTAGATTATTAAATAATCAAAAATTCCATTAGGATCAATAGACTAAGAGCGTTAGGTTAGGTTAGGTTAGGTTAGGTTAATATGATTATTATTTGAAGCAAGAGAAGGTAATGAAAAAGCATTATTAGCGTTCAATGATTTATTTGTCGACACTGAAAAAATAATCAGCAATTAAGTTGACCATATTAGAGATGTTTGTGGGTGTTACATTGTTATATTTCATATAGTCTAAAACATTATTTTCCCTTTTCTTTAGAGTATTACGTAATTCCAGAATGGTTTAATATTTATTGGAATACTCAATTTTAATATTTTTAGTTAATTATTCTTATTGATGTATACTTTGATGGTGGTTATGGAGATATAAAAGGTGAGAAATAGATTAACAGAAAACTTGGGTTAAGTAAATATAAAATTAAAGTAAGAGGAATACATTGTAATAGGGTTCAACCAGTAAACTTTACTAAATTAATTATACACTGTAGAGATGTTTATATTTTATTTAAAAAATAAGAAATACCTATAATATTAATTGTAATAACCATTTTTCTTTTAGCTGCACCACTATGTGGTGAAGTTCTAAAATATGAATTATCCAAAGAATTTGAATTTTTCATCTTAAATGACTAAATCAAATTAACTTACCAATTGTTTACAAGCCCAATGTTTAATGTCATTACTAACAAAATGTGACAATAAACAAGCAGACAATGCATTAATGAGCATTTTAACAGAAGGATTATTGTCATTTTTATTTGGACTTATTATTCCAGATTCGTCTGAAAAGTTTAATGAATATTATTTATTTTATTTTTAAAGCTGGTATTTTTTTAACTTACCATGCTTAGAAAATATATTAAGTTTTTTTACAAATTCATTTACAATTAATTTAGTAACTTTTAAATTATGCAGCATATGGACATTTCCTTCACTTGCAATAGTAAAAATATCCTTAAAAAAAATGTACATATATATTGTTTATTAATGTATTATAAATCAAGAATTACAACTATAAATTAAGAGGTTTTTAAAAATCTAAATTCATAAATTATTTATAAAACTAAATATTTAAACAAATTAATAGTTTTATACATTTTACTATTAAATAATAAACCAAAATTAGATCCAAAGAATTATTTTATTAAACCCATAATTCTATATCCATAATTTATATTTCCTAAATTTATTTATACATTGATTATACTAACTTGAACAGGTATGGAGATTGCAAAATTAAATGCAGGTTGATAATGTTCAGCTAATGACACTATAGTACGTGATAAGACTTCTAGTACATTTTGTTCTAATAAATTAGCCCCAATTTCACTTTCTTTGAACTCTCGTTCAGTCCACACATTCATAATAAGTATAAGCCTTATAAATTGCACTATTTTGGATACATTTGTAAAACCAAGCTCATCTAGTTTCCATACAAATTTTTCTTCAGTTTGCTCTTCAAGTGTCCAATTAGTAAGTGACATTAGGATTTTTATGACAATATTTCTAGATAATAAATGTGATATAGTATAAAAAACTCTACTAATAGCTTTTGTTCGTTCTTCTGAAGATGTCATTAGAACTGCTTCCAAAGATAATGATTTAAATATGGCAGAATGTTGGAACAAATTTGAAGAATTGCCCTCATTAATAGAAACAGGTTTACAAGTCTCCATACCAAGTTTGTCCATAGTATTATCTTCAACACTGTCCGATATAAAATGACATGAATTTAACTGTTCATGCACCAAATTCATATCAAATGGTTTATTGATGTAGTTATAATGGTCCATTGATTTAGAAACTAAAATCAAAAAGAAGATACAATTAAAACTAATAGTTGGGCTTCTGACCCGAGTCAAGTATATTCAATTGGCATCATATATTTTGTTATAAGAAAATGATAATGTTCATAAATCTAATGTATAGTTTAATATTTTTAACTTTTACTAGAACTTTTTAGATATAGGAGTATTGAAACTAATTTCAAAATATTAAAAATTACCTATTCATCAATTATATAAATCAAATTATATTAAAATGGTAATTTTAATAAATTAACAATGTAGCCAACGACAATAAAATAACTAAAATTAATTTATGGTTAATTTCTATACTTTGACCAGCTAAATTCTTTGTCATTTGACACAGAGTATTAATACCTAAACATACAACATAATATTAAGCAACTATGCTTAATATTACTATTGTGGTTCATTGGTTGTCCATAAAATAGATAATAAAAAAATAATATGATTGTATGCAATTTTAACAAAGTTTTTTTATTAAACATTAACTGTGGTCAATTTTATTTCTAGAATTTATATTACAAAAGTAAAAATACCTAGAGTTGAATCAGATAATAGAGATTTTTTTGGTTTAATTAATTCAGGAATTTTTAATTTTCCAATCTTTTCTTGGCAACGTGTACAAGAAGCTCCAGTATCTGTAATAATAAAATATGTATTATTAGTATAGCTAAGTATTTTAAATGTATGATGGTATACTACTCTTACTGGACACAGTTACAGGAACTGGTGTAGATGAACTTTCTGTTTCAGAATCAATAATTTCAATAGTTTCAGCAACATGACTAAAATCAGGATTGCGATTTATTTGTGGCAAAAAACCATCAATATGAGACACAAATGGATCAAATAAGGCAGTTGGTATACCAGGTAAACCTGGTGATCGTATACGTGGGGGAGTTTCCTAAATTATTAGTTAAAATAAAATATCAAATTAATAAAAATAATATTTTATTGTAAACAATATACAACTACTTAATTTATGTTAAATCAATCTCCAAACATATAAATGAGAGTAAAGGTATTATTTGTTTTAGAATAATGGTTTTTTTTGTCTTGGTACATACTCTTTGTAAATGTAAATACATTTTAAAAGCTATATCAAACAATATTGAAAATTGATTACTAAACATAGACAGTACAGTAAAAAAATTGAAAAGAAATATAAAACATCTTCAAAATTTAATTGTTAACTATTTTAAAATGGTGTTTAGGTTAATAAAATAGCTTTTAAATGTGGATTATAAAATTAGAAAAATAACTTGTTTGTATTTTTTTAATAAGTTATACTACGTTTTAAATTATTATTAGAAAATATTTTATATTCTGAATGTAGCATGGGATGTTATGGTTATAGTTGTGTGTTTTAGATTATGAGTGGAGCTCTGAAGTTGATGGTTTTAGAAAGGTGTTTATGGATAATTTTTCTACCAGAGATCGAGCTCCGCTATTTAATGCGTAGCACCTTTTCTGAAAGGAAATCGGTGTGGGGAGGTACCTTAGAGAGGTTAGGTTTTCAATTTTTTCAACAAATGTGAAAAACCCATTAATACCCATTTCAAAAATCCAAATTTTATTTATGATTTTATGTGATCAAATTTGTTTAGCTTCTCAAAAATGTTCAAAGGAAAGATAAAAAAAAAATCTTCATAAGTTATTGTTATAACACAATACAAATTTATAGACCCATTATTCTTTCTTTTTTTTAAGAATTTAAAGTTCAAATTTTAATAAAAATCTTGAAAAATCATAACATTTTGGGTAAATGTTATGTGGATGAAGCTCTTTTGGCTTCATTGAAATGTTAAACAATTTGAAACATAAAAACAAAGACAATTGTTTTTTTTTATTCGCAAATTAATGCAACTTTTAACAACTTGGCAAAACATGTTTAATCAACAAGCTCATAATCGGTTTTTTTTTAAGTAATAATTAATTATTGTTACACAGTTATAAATAAAATTACTCTATGTATCCTACTGTCCCAAATTTTCTTAAAATAGTGGTACACCGTAGTGTGTACCAGTAATGGTCACAGTAGTGAAGCATGGTTGAAATATTACAATAATTGTAATTTACTGTAATAATTATAGTTATAAGTAAGTCTTTTTAAAAATATTAGATAGGTAAACAAAATTTTCCAAAAAAAAAAAAAAATAATAATAATAATAATAATAATAATAAATATAATTACTGCAGGTGATTCAGGTTGCTGTTGATTTGCCATTACATTAGCCATTACTCGATTAATAGAATCTTCAGTAAAATCATTGTTAGCTTGTAATTCTTGAGTTCTATAATGTTCAGCAGCAAATTCTCTAAGACGTCTTCTAGGAGCTATTAATCTTCGAGGAGCTAAATCTAATGGACTATCATCAAGAGGATGTTCTAAATGAGAACCAAAAAAAGTGTTTCGGGTTGTTCTAGCTTCTGGAATGACTGATGTCTAAAATACGTTTTTTAAATTAAAATATAATAATTTTATTAGTTAAATTGTATGTAACATACTGCGCCTTCTAGATTACTGTTGTCAGAACTTTCAAAATTAGTTTCCTGTATGCATGGATGTTCTATCATCCAAGTAGCTAAACTGTTTATAGCTACATTTCGAGGCATTGTTTCCCAAGTATTACCTAGGACGAAAAAACACTATCACTCCATTTGAAAAAAATATTAAGATATGTAATTAACAAATTTGAATACATACCTAAAGCATTAATAGCTCTTTGAACTAATCTAACAGAAAACCCCATTTCAATCAGAGGAGTAGCTATTGGAGGAATTTGTTCACTATTTTCATGTGGAAAAACACTATTTGTATTACTATTGCTATGGCACATATATATGGTATTTGATCGATGTAACATATTGCGACGGGATCTTACAATTCGTCTAGGAGCATCATCAGTAGTTCTAGATGTTTCCCCAGAAATCTAAAAATTATTGTTAACATCAATTTTAATTCTATTGGTTAATATGAATTTTTAATATTTATTTACAGATTCTCTTCGTTTCACATTAGTACTTTCTTGAAAACTTATTAAAGTTTTTAAACGATTTTGCAAATCTGGAATTTTATATTTATTATCAGCACATTCTTTGAGATAATTGTTATAAAGTATAGATAATACTCTTTCACATTCAATTACATCAGCTTCAATAACCAAATATTTAGAATATAAACTTTTCTCAAAAGCACATCTATAACATAAAACATATTATGAAAATTAGTTTATAGCTTATAGTGTTATTTTTATTTTTTACACTAAAAATATAAATCATAATAATAATTATCGGAAGCTGTAATTTTCTATCTTTGTATATCTTTGATTTGAATTTGTCGTTAAGTCTATTTTAGACTTACTTTAGACTTTCCTACTTATTTGATTTTAATTTTTCCAAAAGTAAAAAAATCTTCGACTTTTTTAATTATTATTATTTTTTTTTTTTTTTGGTATTGTTCTTTTTAGAATTTAGGGGGATAAATTAAAAAGTGAGAAAGTCGATTTCAATTAGATATGATGACAAATTCAAATGTTTTCAAAATTTGAATTATTCAACTAGACTAATTGATACAGTGGAAATAGAAAAATTCTAAATTCCTGTGTTGCATGTGTGTAAGACAAAGACAGAAAATCACTGATTCCCAATCCCCTTAATGATTTTAAACAAAGTAAAAAAATTAAATTAGGTTCAAAAATGTATAATAGTGTAACATAACTTATTATTTAGATTTTGTTTTATTTATTTGAATAACCATATAGTACAGATATCATGTAGTGATACTAATATTATTAGTTCATATTTGTTTATGAAAAACTAAAATTTTGCGATATCGATATATCTGTAATATCACAATATCACAATAATATAAATGATATTTATATTAACATATAGTTGCAGAACCTTATTTTTTTTTTATTGAAACTATATGAAACAATTATAAACAATACAGAACCCTAAATTAAATGGCAATACAATTTAGAAAAAAAAAAAATTTGACTCAAGACCTTTCTTGTGACCAAAGATACAATACACATATAACGTGCTCACATGTGCCACCTGCAAGGGGCACATGTGAGCTGTATACAGTAATAGTCACTACACACAAAACCAAATAACCACCTGACGCAGTAGCCCTGCAAAATGTACAGTACCGAAATATAGTTATAGCACACAGACCCACACCGGCCGTATTCTAATTTTAATACGTGCAAAAAAAATTAATATATGAGCAGACCTAAATTATAATATATGTATATTAAAATAACATGTATAATTATTGATTATGGCTGTCACCAGAATCCAACAGCAGCAACAAAATATAGATTTCAGCCACTATGAACAACGGGTTACGGGGGCACGGAATTAGCATATATAACTCCATCTAAATCATCATATAAACAGATGAGTCCATCACAATCAAATTCGAGTTATTTTTTTGTCACTCTAATATTTGTTATTTGGACTTTATTTGTGAATTATTTGGACTTAGAATATTTTTGATGTTTTGAATTGTATTACTAGACATAGTTTAACTGTGAAGAATTATTTATTGGACTTGTAATATTTTTGAGTGAAATATTAATAATTTGTAAACTTGAGTTGGAGTTTCAATTTATTTATTCATTTTCTCATTAAAGTTATATTCCTATGTTGGACCCGTTACACATATAATAACTAGAAAACAATTATATTTTCTTTAAATATTTTAGGTATTTTAAAAACTAAATAATTACAAATTATAATATATAATACCAAAATGTTCTTATGCCAGAAACATATTATACAATATATATATTAAAATGTAAAATTTAAACAAGATATTACTTACTTGAAAAGAAATATCAAAATTTCATTCATACTATTATAATCCTTTACATTATTACGGTTTCTTTTGGTATCACTTATCACTGAATTTTTATTAGCATCATTTGACTGTTTTGACTTTGAAGATTTTAGATTAACTAATACGTCAATACACACTGAGCTAGTCATAATAACTTCTAGAGATTTTAATGCATTGGACTGTAATGCACACACTTTGAAAAGCTTGGTTTCGTGAGCTAGAGCAACACTATAAGTGTCCCTAAAAATTATATTATTAAATATAATAGAATTAAAACATGGAAAAAATCAATTCATACATACTTGACTGTAATGTTTACTCCTAAATTTTGATTATTACTTGATGATGGATCGATGTTGATTTCTGATATTTGATCCATAATATTCATAACCATTTGGCTAGATAAAACATCCAATGATTTAGTAGTACATTCTTCGTGACAGTCGGATTTTTTATTTATTTGAGTACTATTCAGAACCGGTAACTAAAATTATATTAATTTAAAATAATTAAGAATGAAATTTATTGAATTTCTATCATACTTCATTTGTAATGCCACTCAAGCGTCCAATTGAATATAATAGTAGTGGTGGCAATGGTTCCAACCGACAAGGATTAAATTTTATATTATTACAGGGCAATAACGCTTGAAATAATGTATCACTATAATAAATAAATAAACATTTAATTTATTATTTAATATTTAAATAATATTATTGCAATAATATCATTTGAAAAAAAATTGTAATTTTTTTTAACTGTTTTTCTTTTTTTTTTTTGGGGGGGGGGGAGGGGGGGTTGTGGGTCAACTTTTGAATACAGATTTTCATTTGAATTTCAATAGTTGACATTCCCCCTCTTCCCAGAAAAAGAAACCAGTAAAAAAAAAATTACAAATTATTTAGATGTTTATAACGAACAACTATTGTATTATATATTTTTTATTCTTTTGAATATTTACATGATAAAATAGCTGTAACATGCATTTTGAATCAAGCCTTATATATTTATAGGTTTAGTAGTATACATAATAATCTGCTCTACTTAGACATTATAATAAAAAAAAAATTTTAAAAATATATAACCTGACAAAATCAGTATCCTCCCACATTACTTTTGCTGTGGTAAAACCTTTTTTTAAAGTTCCCAATATGGTTCCAAATGATTTTTGGTCTGAGTAATAACATTTTCCATCAACTCTTAGACCTCGATCAAGACCTCCAATTACAGCTAATGCAGGCCATACTTTTTCACAAAGTAAATTTACATCAATTTCTTCAATATTTTCACAGATTGGTTCTTTGTATATAGAACCAGATATTTCTAATATTCGTTCTTTGAAATTTACATCAGGAAGAACTTCTTTTAAAAACGAAAGTTGTTCTATCAAACATGCATTCACCTATTGATTTATGATATATTTTAATTAATAAAACATAAACTATACTAAATAAATTATACTTCGTAAGAAGGGGGGGGGGATTATTACAATTGTATATTATACTCTCTCTCTATCTTAACTCTTTATCTAATAAATTAGACAAACTAATGAATGAAAACAAACCATGTCACACAGAACTTAAATTAAGTTACTTGGAGTCAATTAAAAAGCTTCAAATTTAAATACTAATTACCAAATTTGAGTAGAATAATTCAATTAGAAACATATTTTCAATTAAAAAAAAATATGTTAATAATAAAAATAAAAATAAGTTCAGGGTTTTCATAATTTTATATTATAGTTAAATTGTCAATGAAATACTTATTCTTTAAAGAAATTACCATCCAAAAAATTTTTGTAATTATATATTCTAAAATGTTACCTTGTTCTTATTTTGTTCAACCTTATATTTTGAGGTGAAAAATTACTATTCCCTTTGATTTTCAAATAACACAACTTATACATACAATTTCATAAACAGATGTATTTTAATTTAAATACATTTTGTTGTTGAACTTTAGATTCTGAGTGGATCGAGGAATGTATTGGTTTTACAATGATTTTAATTAATTTTTTTCTGTAGACAACTTTTTTACCAAGAATTTTGCTTCTGTTTACAATAATAGAACTTTTTTAAAAAAGAAATTTGACTAGAGAGGTACTTTAGGGAGATCATTTTTCCCAGGAGTTTTCCCAATAAATAGGAAAAACAGGAAAAACAAAAAGGAAAATAATGCATATTTCATTATTTTACCATAATATAATATAATATATATTGTTGACAAAGCAACACTATCAACCGAACTCCCCTCAGAATCATTTTTTCGTTAACAATGTTAAATTTAACTTTAATAGGTTTATCATTGCTTAAAGATGCCAACTTCTTAACTATTTTTATTTTCATTGTTGCGAGATATTTCACTTTAAAGTTTAAGTTGTAAGAGAATAGTGGAGCAGTTTTTTAACACAAATTATGATACACTACTCTCCCATACCTAAACTTTAAAGTAAAATACCTCATAAACAGAAATTATAAATTTTAACACTAAAATTAAATAAATAAAAAATAAATTAAACTTCCATCTATATATCAAATTTTCAATATAGGTTGCTATTTTAATATCAAAAATGTGTAGTGGTTTTTCACCCTCTAAACAAAATTTCAACAAAATAAAGGCAATGCAACATTTTCTAATACATAATTTCAAAAAGTTTTGACAGGAATTATTTTTTCAAAAAATAAGTATTTTATGGAAAATTAAACTGTATATAAAGAAATTCTGAAACCCTTATTTAGTTATATTTATAGTAACTAATTTACCTCATTTAACCACTGATCAGAATTATGTAATATTCGAATTAATGTAATATAATCTTCAGTAATACATGTGAACATGGGAGCTAGATAAGGTTCTCCAGCAACAAGCTCAGTGTTTTTATTTCGTACAGCTCTATAATCACTAATTTTAATCTAAAGTAATAAAATAATTATTAATAAAACTTTCTGATTACTATAAGAGTTTATTAATTGTACTTTTTGTCCAGCAGCAGTACTGTAACACAATATACAAGGATAAAGTTTTGTTTTGTTATCTATATTTTGAAATGCTAAAACTGGATAATCATTGTTCTTAGCAAAACTAAGTGTTCTTGAATCTGCATCAAAAATTGCTGTAATACAGTCTCCTTGAGTAAATGTTTTAAGTACAAGTGATTTCTGACCAGCATGATACAAATTACCACTGAAATAATATTTTATATTTTAAATCATATTTTTATATGTATATTGATGTTTAAGTATATTAAAAATTAAAGTTTTATAAAACTAGAATATGTACTTATAGGTTCGGTATAGCCACATATCTGTAGTGGTCCTGTAGTTTTGATCTTTAATGGGATATCTTGATATACCAATACATGAACCTTCATTGCCTATGTGTTCTTTTAAAATTACAAATTTCCATTGATATACACCTAAAATAATATTAAAAAGGTTTTTATAAATTAAAAAATATATCATAAAAATTAAATAGACATATCAGTTTTATTTTTTTTTTATATAATAAAACAATATTTGAAATTGTCTATATTTTGTTTAACATACATGATGCATAAAATATATTTTAATTATTTAAGATCAATAATACATTTTCTATAATCATTTTATAAAAATAAAGTTATAAGCAATATGTAAATAAAGTATACACTACAAATAAATAGTATTATTAATAAAATGTTTAGGTATTTAATGGTCAAAAATTACAGAATTAAAAAAAAATTTAGAATCTTATAAATAGAAAAAGAGTTGATACTAGAGATGGGAGGAGCCACTATTGTAAGTAAGAAGTTGGGAAGGTAAGATAAATAAGGTTATTTAATTTACACCTATAACCAACAATAAACCATTGTTTGACAAAAGACGATTCCGAGAGCAGTTCAGTAATACATAATTTGAAGTGTCGTAATTTTTTTTACAATTTTCATTTAAATTAGATTTCAAAAGGCTTATTCAAAAAAAGTAGTCCGATGATTTTGGAAATTTTACTACGTCTAGGAAGTCCAATATAAGTATTATTTCCAAGTTTTAAGAATCTACGTGTATTTATAACGGAATTACAGCAAAAAAAACTCAACAAATTAAAACTCTTTAAAAGCTCAAAAGTTTTGGCGATGATATTGTAAGAATAAGTCGCGATTTGTTTACTGAACGAGCAACAAGTATGTTCTCTCTTTCAAGTGCCGTCATTCGCGTTGTTTTTTCTTTCAGTAATTTAATAACATCAAAATGCTTACCACGCTCATCGGAAATTGGTAAGTGTCTACATAATAATATTAAGTAGGCCATACGCTCGTGCAACGACGTACCAGTGGTTCCCACCGTCACGTGACGCGCACAGCCATGGACGGACCTATGCAACCAGATCTGCCGACTTATGCAGAAATGCAAAATACTTAAACCTAATCAAAACACGCCAACGAACAACTCCGCCGCCAAGTAGCAGAATTACAAGCAGGTCAAAAATTAGTAAATTGGTACTGGCAGCTAAATCGTCACAATTAAGTATAAAAATAGATAACAACTTAGAAAAAACGACCCCTATTTCTAACATATAGGTTTCAAAAGATGTTAACGTAATTTCAAAAGTTAAGCAAAATAGTAACAAAACTTCGACTAATGATAATACTCAAAAAATATATAAACCCCCATCAATAACTATCAAAGGTGTTAAACAATTTGATAAATTAAAACAATTATTAACGTAAGAAGAACCGGTAAGAAACGAACAACAATTCAAAGTCCTATCAAATGACGAGACGAGAATCTTAACAACTAACGAAAGTCAATTCAGAAATACAATAAAAATATTAGAAGAAAACAAAGTTGAATACCATCGGTACTAATTAAAAAGTGAAAAACTATTTCGAGTAGTATTACGAGGTATAAATCATGATTCCAATAAGGGAATAATTACCAATGAACTGTATGACCAAGGCCACGAAGTAAGCAAAATAACCAATATATAGATCAAGAAAAAATCTGATCCTAAAACAAAAACAGCAAGTGGATATACGAGCATAAGGCTACCATTATTCTTTGTAGATTTAAAACTACGGGAGAATAATAAAGACATTTACAACATAAAACTACTATGTCATCAAGTAATAAAAATAGAACCACCACGTAAAAAAACAAGAAGTACCGTAGTGTAAGAACTGCCAAGCTCTCGGACACACACAAAATTACTGTCATAAATCGGCTGTATGCGTGAAAAGTTTTAAAGATCACAGAACCGAAGATTGTTCAAAATCTAAAAAGATAAAAGCAAAATGTGCAAACTGTGTTAAAAATCACACAGCTGGAAGGGTTTCTCAGCTTACAAGAATGCAATAGAAAGAGCACACCCAAAACAAGTCTCTGCTGTGCAAAGAATACAACAGAAACCTGTCACAGCAAATGTTTCATACGCGCAGATGGCTAGCACTTCAAAAGTCAATCCAAAAACATCTCAACCAAAGGGAAACGAAGAATCGATTACTCTTAATGATATTCTAGTCGCGTTAACCAACGTAACGCAGATACTAGCAAATATCACAGCAATAATGGGAAAACTGGAAATAAACCACACAATTCCAAAAATACCTCGCAGAAAATAAAGAATTGAACAGTATACTGCGGATCATTGCATGAAACGCCAATGGGTAAGTACAGCGCAGACAAGAACTTGAAGTCTTTTTACACAGTAAAAACATTGACATAATCCTTTTTTCGGAAATTCACTTCACAACGTTTTTTAAGATAAGGAATTACAGAAGGTATACGACAATTCATCCTAGTGGTAGAGCTCGGGGTGGTACTGCTGTAATAATAAAAGAATCCATACAGCACTATGAACTCGAAAAATACTCTGTAAATCATACGAGGGCTAATCAAAAAGTATCGAGACTGATAATATTACTCGGAAACCGAGCGTTGAAGAGCAAAACGATTTGTAAACCTAGCTTCTATGACTTATACTGAGCACATCTATTCGTATAAAATCTCTATAAACTTCTTCATTTTGATTTGACGATATTTTTCTAAAATTTGTTTTTCACGTTTGGCGATTTCGTAATGAATCCAAAAGAAGCGGAACTCGCTGCCACTCGAGGGCACATTTTCAGTTTTTCAATTGATATTTAATGGCAAAAACCATGAAATGTTGCATCCCTCTGAANCTGGAAAAAAATGCAGACAAATTTTCTAAAATCTACAAATCTGTCAAGTTACTCTTCTTTTAGATTTATTACGAAACCGCCAAACTCGAAAAATATATTTTATAAAAATATCAGTGAAATCAAACCGAAGAATTTTATAGAGAAGCAATAAAAACAAATGTACTCAGAAAAAGTCATAGAAGCAAGTGATACCAATCCTACTGCTCTTCGATGCTCCTTTTCCGAATGATACTACCAGTCTTGATACTTTTTGATTAGCCCTCGTATACAAACGACAAGCGTCAGCGTTAATGACGGGAATAACGATCTCACCGTTGCTGCAATTTATTGCCCACCGTAAGAAGGTGCAAATGAACTTAAGTTCGCTAAATTTTTCTATACGTTGGGTTTTAGATTTATTGTTGGAGGTGATTATAATGCCAAGCATACTCACTGGGAATCGAGGCTGATCACCCCAAAAGGACGAGCCTTGTTAAAAGTTGCAAACAACAACAATGCTGAAATCATCACTACAAGCCAACGTATTGGCCCCCTAATCCGAACAAGATTCCTGACTTACTTGACTTCTTTATTATGAAAGGTATATCTTCTAATTATATCGAAATATTAGAACTTACAAAATTAACGTCAGATCACATACCAGTGCTTCTCACGTTAAGTTCTAATGTTATACATAAACAACGAAAGATGTTGCTAATCAACAAGAAAACAGATTGGGATCTGTTTAGAACGTATCTAGACGAGACCTTAACCCTCACAGTAAGACTAAAAACACTTATTGAAATTGATAGTACTGTTGAACAACTGACTAATAACATCGTAAAACCGGCGAAAGCGGCAACACTCATAACACCAACAGGTGATAATCGTGAGATTATCTACCCAATGGAAGTTAGGGAACTAGTAAAAAACAAACGAACGGCACGGAAAAAACGGCACCGAACGAGAGATTCTTCGGATAAAACAGTCTGGAATCGCACTAGTAAGCATTTACATGACAAAATTAAAAAAGTAAAAAACGAAACGTTCAAATCATACTTAAGTGAACTTTTTGCAACGAATAACACTGATTATTCATTATGGGAGGCTACAAAACGCATGAAGAGTCCTAGAGCCTATGTACCACCTATCCGAATGGAAGATGGATCATGGGTACGCTGTGAACAAGATAAAGCAGATATGCACGCACGTCATTTAGAACGTGTATTTCAACCAAACAAAGTGGTTTCCGAACTCGACATACCTCAGTGTCAACCACTAAATGAAACACGTGATAAGATAAAGCACTTTACTCTAGTTGAAATCGCAAAAGAAATTGATATGAATATCAACCCAAAAAAGGCACCCGAGTACGATCAGATTAACCCAAAAATCCTGAAAGAGTTATCTAAAAAAGCTATGATTCATCTAACACACATATTCAATGCCATCCTACGTATGGAATACGTTCCTAAACAATGGAAACGAGCCCAAGTGATCACGGTACTTAAACCAAGAAAACCACCAGAACAAGTAACTTCATATAGACCAACTTCGTTTCTTCCAAGCATCTCAAAATTATTCGAAACACTACTTCTAAAACGCTTAAAACCGTTTATAGAAGAAATACAGCTTTTACCGGATCATCAGTTGGGATTTCGAAATAAAGATTCAACAATTGACCATCGCGTCACCAACGTAATAAGCAAAGTGCTTGAAGAGAAAAAGTATTGCTGCGGAGTATTCCTTGACGTGGCACAAGCTTTCGATAAAGTTTGGCAAAAGATTACTTATAAAACTACTGAACAGCTGCCACACACCTGGTGCGCACTTTTCGAATCCTACCTGACTGAACGTCAATTCAGGGTTATACATTGGAAGATTAAAATTAACAGTGAAAAATTGGTGCACGTAAATTACACCTTGCGTAAAACCGTCTATAAACCGGTATTACTAGATCAACAGAGCATCCCACAGTGTGAGTCAGAAAAATATCTAGGAATGCACCTGGACTCTAGGCTCAACTGGAAGCACCACGTTAGACAGAAAAAACTGCAAATTAAGAAGAAAATACGACAACTATATTGTCTGGTTGGAAAACATTCCGAACTAGACCTTATAAGCAAATGCTTCATGTACGTAATGATAATTAAACCAATATGGATTTAAGAAATTCAACTGTGGGATTGTGCCAGAAAGTTTAATATTGAGATTATACAACGTTGCCAGAACATCGCTCTCTGTACCATTGTCGTAGCTTACTGGTATGACAAAAGCAACATTATCCACCGAGATATGATGATCACCTTTGTTCAGGACGAGATTACCAAGTTTGCCAAAAACGTGTCCACAGAATAGAATAAAAAAAAAATAATAATAAACATCTTGGTAAAACAAATAACTCCCTCATTACGCTTGGAATCTAATATTTGACCTAAAACCAAAACTATCAAAAAATAGAAATATTTTGAAATCTAATAAAATTATTTCATTATTAAATTTTTTTTTTTTTCAAATAAAAATATTATAGTTTTGATTATTACATATTATTATTTATATATATTTATTATAAACAAGACCACAAAATAATAATTTCATTGAAATTAATATAAAACAAATTATTCTTATTATTAGTTTTTAAACCAGTAATAATAAATAGCCAAGAATAAAATATGTGTTCTATGAATTAAAAAAAAAAGAGGGGGAAATATTATTATTATTAATCTTACATATTCCTTACAAATATATGAATAAAAAGCTGGACAACTTCACACGTGGATACAGCCACTGTTGTAGATGAGAAGTTGGGAAGTTAGTAGAGGGGAAATTTAATATTTGTATATCTGTAAGCAACGATAAACCATTGCTAATGAAAAAAAGATTCTGAATAGTACGTTCAGTTAATAGTATTGCTTTAACAACAATATATATGCCATATTATAGTAAAATAATTGCATAAATATTATATAATTTCTTTAATAATATTTATTTAATATTGTACCCGTTATTATTATTATTTTACCATTTTTCCTATGTTTTTTCTGGTTTCCCGTGTTTATCCCATTCACTGTGAAAACTCCAGAGAAAATCAAAAATTACCACCCTAAAAAAACATTGTTGGCTTCCATTGTAAATCAGACTAAAATTGTCGGTACAAAAGTTATCCACAAAAAAAAAAATATAATAAATCTTTGTAAAACCATAAGCTTCTTCGCTCCATTCAGAATTTAAAATGAAATTGCCAATGTTGGATACATAATTTTTTTTATGCTTAATAGGTCAGTTCACACTAATGTTAAAACCAACAACACAAAGTTGTCTCAGCTGGATTCAAATTTGGTATGTACATTTGTAAGATAGAGACAGCACTGCCTCTTCACTTTTTTTTTTATCGAATATAGTAGTTTTCATTTTTCTTTGTTTGAAAAAACTTTCAAAGTGGGGGTCATCCCTGGGTATGGCATTGTATTACATATTTGCTTAATATATTTGATTGGAAAACAAGATATGGCATAAAAAAAGAAATAAGTTACACGAAATATTATTGTTTTTTAACCTTTTACTATAGTTTTCACTATGATACGATAATTGGATAATGATCAACGGTAAAATGATCAGGTTTACACAGATGATTAGAGTGAATAGGTAGAACTAAGATCATATGATCTAAGAAGTAAAGTATAAACAGACAGCAAAAATAATTTCACAAAGTGATAATATATCTTAATATTGCATTGATACTCTATACTACTTTATAATGTTAGTGAATAAAAATATTAAATAATAAATTGTTGACTTTTTGCTAAAAATCATTAACGACAAAAAGTTTTTGTTCAAGAAATACTATAAACATTTTATAAGTTAACATGAAATTATTAAAAAACATGTTATTTAGAGTGAAAAATTAATTTTGAATTCCCATTGTCCAATGAATTAAAATTATTGAATACACTTGATTACGCTATATAAAATAAAAATAATTGCCAGATCGCCATTAATGATTTTTATCAAGAAACAACAAAATATTAATTTTAATACCAATAAAATTATCAATATACCAATTTCAAAGTGACTAGTTCCAAGAGCATACGCTCTTCCACCATGGGTATGAATAGCTGTATGACCATTTTCTATTATACAATTAAAACTCTTTTCTTCATGAAATGAAAATGGTAATTCACCAATATCGCTATTATGATTATTTATATTATCATTTGAATCTAGACAAAAATGTACATTTCAACAATATTTTTATAATTTTTGTTAGAATAAATTTTTACTTACTGTTTAAACATATGTTACCCATTTGTTTATCTAATTCTTCTTGTTTCAAATATGCACTTACATTTTCAACTTGTTGTGGAATTACCCACATATTTGTAGCCAATTGTTCAAATAGTGTTTTTACAATCTAAAATAACATTAATAATAATATATCAAATAAACATTTAAACAAGTACAATAGATATTGTTAATAAATAATAAATATTTTAAATAGTAAAAATAAAGTATATATAGTGTAAATAGAAAAATAACTTTTATTAATATCATACTCAACAATTAAATTATTACACATATAACCAATAGCTTGAAAAATATGATGGATAATTAATGTAAATGAAAATTTGAAATCGATAATAGGCTTAGCGGAAAAAGTAGATTTTTAGTTATTCAATATTTTTAAAATCTGATGAAAATTGTAAAAAATAAATGTTGATAAAAATGTAAGTCTCAAATACTTTATGCTTATCAACTACCATCAAAAAAGGATCATTTCTCTCTCCCCTTGCCAAAACAAAAAAATCACATCAGAAAATTGTTAGAATGTGTTAAATCACCAAAGGAATACAAATTTAATATTTTTGATAATTTTGAATATCTATTATGAAAATGAAACTTATTTAAATGTTGATTAATTCAATTAACCCCATACAAATTAATAAATTGTGTATTTTTGTACAGTGTATCCCACTATTTTTCTACCGCTGTTAATATTAATTTTT
This sequence comes from Cinara cedri, assembly GCA_902439185.1. Lineage (NCBI taxonomy): Eukaryota > Metazoa > Arthropoda > Insecta > Hemiptera > Aphididae > Cinara > Cinara cedri. The sequence continues at coordinate 2,102,526 of CABPRJ010000950.1, forward strand.
TTTGAAATTTGTTTTTTAATCAGTTTATCTTCGAAGGAGATATTAATTTGGAAAAATATAATTTTTTTATTTTTCAACCCTAAACACAAAAAAAAATAACTTTTTTTTATTCACTTTAGAAAATTTTCAAAATAGCCATTTTGTAAATAATATTATTCTAAAAATTGTTAGGCATCATACATTTGTATCCGATAAATAGTTTCTTTATTATAGCCGTTTTAATTTCTAGAAAATAGGCGTGAAAACAATTAGTATTCAAGAGAAGGTAAAGAATTACCAGCACAGTTGTAATTCCTAATCGCATAATGTGTTATTTAATTGAATATTAATTGATTTTACACCTAATTAAACGGTTAAAACTAAGAAATTATTCATTGGATATGAATGCGCAATACATTAAAATTTGTTGAATAATATTTTTTCCAAAATGACTATTTTGAAAATTGCCTAAAGTAAATAAATAAAGTTATTTTTTTATTGTCTTTAGGGGATGAAAATAAAAATTGAATTTTTCTCTAAATCGATGTCCCTCTCAAAGACAAACTGATTGAAAAAAATAAAAAAAATTTAATATTAACAGCACTAGAAATATCCGCTGGTGGGACACACTATATACAGGGTGTTTTATTTTATGATGAACCACCAATATTTTCAGAGTCAATTTTTTTAGTCCATTTGATTTTTGTTTTTCTAATCATTATGGAATCATTTAAGCTTTATTTTAAAACTATTTTTAATATTTTAGCTGTGCTTTTAGCTATTTTAGCTTCATATAAATGAAATAAGTACATACTTTTGATTTTCGAATAGGAACCCCCACCTTTTGAACACAGATTTGAATAGAGAATATTTTTTCTAGAAATTTTGATATGCACTAATTGATATTAGTATTAATATATTAAAATATAAATAATAATAATAATAATATCATACGGTTATATTATTATTATATATCATATTTACCATTTATGAGATAACAGTTTAAAGTTTAGACCAGATTAGGGAAATGTTATAGATAGGCAATTTATTAACTTCCCTACTCTTGTGGTTAGGTTAACACCCTAATATCTATATATATATATATAAACATTTACATATTTTTAATAACAGTATAAAATTTAACTTTTAATAGATAAATTAAATTTAAAATACAAATTGATAATTAATGTTATTTGATTAATTATTTGAAAAACTTTATTTTCATCTTTTAGAAATGGTAGCATTTGTTAAAGATTGTTTTTATTTTCAACAAACAATTTAATCAAACACACTAGGGAAGGTAAAATTATCTCTTTTATTGTGTTGATTTTCATACTTTTTTTGAAGACTTTGCATGTGTACTGGAGCTTCCAATTTATAGATTTGCTTGTCTTTTTTTAATTCCGAGCCAAAAACATTTTAAAATTTAAAGAATTCATAGAGTATATATATTCACACTTAGCACATTATTTCAATATAAAACCTTGGTAAATATTACACACACTATCTATCCGATAATTGTTTACTTATTAGCATTAATCAAGGCACATAACGTATTATTAGGCTTGTCACATGGACCACAATTCTGAGCTTAACTCAATTTTTCATTTTTTGACACTTAATCTGTTATTTATTTCAATTTATATTCTAACTTCATAAGTTATTGATAGTATATTAGAAAGTAAAATTTCAAAATTGAAAAGATACTTACGTTTTTAAAATTATACTAATCTAAATATTTGACTTAGTAGTAAGGTTAACAAACATATCATTACAATTAAAAAATTATGCCATGATAAAAACAATAATTAAAAAAGATCTAATAGGAAAAAAATGTAAAATTAGTGGATTCAAAAATTAATAGGAGGAAAACAGTAGAGTATAATCTCAAAAGATGTTAAATAAATTAAAAGGTAAGTTATTTTTAAAATATTTAATTACATACTTTTTTACGTCCAGTATTAGATGATTGTAAATAAGGCAATGTTTGGCGTAATAATCTCAAAATTAAGAGTTTACAACGAAAATGTTCCGCTAATAACATGGTATTAGAACATTGTGCCAGTTGTAAAAGAGTTTCAATCCATTGATGAGAACTAATGCACATAGGAGAAAATGATGTACATTGTAAAACAAAAGATAATAAATCACATATGTAGCTTTGAACTGGATATGAATCTTGAGAGTTAACCCTGAAATTAGCATTATTTATTAATAAGTTTAAAGAGAAACACAGTTTAAAAATATGTAATTTACCCTTCAATTAATATATTATTAGAAGTCTCAGAAAAAGTATTTTCCATAATAGAACATTGTCTAGTATTCATTAATATTTCTAAAAGATTATGTATGTTGGCAAAAACTGCTTTGATATTTTCAAAACTAGAATTTTCATTACTATAAAACATAATATATTAATATTATTATACATATGGATATTAGATACCTAAATTAATAAAAACAATTACATACCATCCAGAAACAGCCAAAATATACAAAATATTACTAGTCATTTTGACTATTACCAATGAATATCTATCAGTTGACATAAATGGAACGTGAAGCTTACAATTGCTTACTAACATTTCGGGTAAATTATTTGACAATAAATACTCAAAATCTGATGATGTAAAATTTATATTGAGTAATGAAAGTATACATATTTGAATAGAAAATAATTCCGATGTTGCAACATTTAATCTTAAATATATTTCAAAATGTTTGTAGATGTTGAGAACAGCACTTTGAATTTGTCTTTTAATCGATCTAGGGACTGTATTCATAGCGGAGTAGTAATGAATAATAGTATGATGTGCAAATACTTGAGTTTCATAAACACCCAAAATACCACAAACAAATGCATCAAATACCTTAAATGAATATTAAAATTAATTGTTTACAATAAATGTATAATACAATAACTTAATAAATACTAAAGGTAGTTCATTTACTTACCATACACGTATGTTTTAATGAAATGTGATCAGATGAATTTTTTACAAAATCAATAATTTTTAACATTTTAGTAATACGATTAAAAGCTGCTAAGCGATCCTAATATACATAAAATATATAATTAAAAAATATAAATACATGAAGAGAAGTCAAATTTCTTAAATTTATAAATATTTTTTGTAAAATATTAATTAATTTTACATACATGAGCTCTGATTTCTTCAACTTCTGATGCTTGAATCAATGCATATGGATTAGTGGCTATTTTAGAATCTAATACAAATTCTAATACTGATTCTAATACATATTTATTAGCAGAAGTTAAATCACTAGAAAAAATAAATATAATAATACAAATTACTATTGACTCATGTGTTAAATAATTATTTAAAATCACTCAGATATAGTATCTGTATTTTTAATACACAGATGTAACACAAAGATCAGAACTTGAAATTAAGTTCTTTTTCTGGTAATAATTTTTAAAGTCTTGTACTATAATTTTTTTATTTTATATTTTTAAAAACTAAAAATAAAAATTTAAAAACAAAACCAAGACTGATATTTTATAAATATTTGTTTAAACAAAATGTTGGTGTTACAAATATTTGCTTGCAAATTATTTATAATTATGAATGATTTCAATGAAAAATTAGTAAATTGATTGATATTATTTAGTAGAGACAATGAAAAAAATGTACATTATCATGAACTTCAAACTTTAGTCAAAATTTATAACACCACGATGTTGTATCAATGTTGTAAGTCTTATATAATAAAATGGTATCTTTAATTTTAAAAATATATAAAACAAAGGAATCATAGAGCAAGAGCAGTAATTATCTCAAGAAAAAAAACTTTAAAAATATTGAACAAATCAAAAGTTCATTCAATATTATTATTATTCATTCGATAATAACAAACACACATTTAGTTATAAACTTATAAATCAACAATACAAATTTATACAGAAAAATTGAAGCAACAAACAGTGTTATGTAAAATAGAACATTATAATTTGTATAAATATTTTTTAGAACTTTTATAAAAAATTGTTCTTTATTATTAGTGATGTTATATAATCTAACTTTTTACAGGTTTTAGGATTAAACTTTTTTGTTGACTTCGATGCTAATTTGTTTATTTAAAATTTATTAAATAACACAATTTGTTGAAATCTTAAATTAATAATTAAAAATATATTCTTGTTTAATTATACAATATTTAATAAAATTAAAAATTCTAAATTTAACTAATTTCCATTAGATTTAAAAGCTATTAATTAGTGATTATTTAAAAATACAATAATCTACAATATACAATCAAATAAATTAGAGACCCAAGTAAACTATCATTAATTAATAATAAAATGTATGATTAATCAACATACTGTAGAGTATTGATTTCAATGAATTTTAAAAATGTTCATCTTTTGTTATTAAAAAGTATTTACATTTTTACTCCAAAATTCTCTGTTTTCAAACATTTAACCTTAAAAAGTAGAAATATACTTTATTTTATATGTATAAATCAGATTTATTTTAAATTCTTTGTATAAATTAAATCCATGTAATATTATTTAAATAAATTATTATTTTTTTAGAAACAAAAAAAACTGAATTTCTTAACAGATGATGTTCCTCTTTAACTAAAACCTACTCATTAATTAAAGCAGCAGGGAAAATTTAAAATATGCCCAGAGTACAACTATAATACATTTTTAACTGCATTTAAAGTTATAATATTATTCTATCATGGGGTAAGTTAGGAATAAATATATACTAGTATAATGCTATACTACTATGATTATGCTTACTCTTTTAAAAGATGTTTATTAGGTAATAATGGATCACTGTGCATTCCACAAACAGCAGTTAATAGGAAACAGCATTTACTACAAATATTTATACACTGGTACTCATCTCCTACTGAATTTTGAAAATTATTAAATATTAATATATTAAACTAATAATTTTTTATTAAAATAAAATACTCACTATTTTCAGATACTATGGTAGATTTTTCATTACGATTAACAAGAGAAAAATACATATTTATGCACATCTCATTAATAAATGAAACAAGTTTTTTATTAAACATAAAACTGCAAAAAAAATAAATATATATTAAGTAGTTAACAAAAAAATATAGAAGATGATATTTGTAATATAAGATACTCATTAGTTGGAATATTAAACATTTTAATTTCAAAGTTTATGTTACATAAAATTTTATCATTTTTATTTTCTCATACTGAAAAATTATAGAAACTTCAGGGATTCTTGTTGCATACAGTATACCGTACATTTTTACACATGGCATACAGTCTACAAAACATAATGTGTTTTACTATATCTACCATAAATAACCATTTTTTTTTTGATGTTTATTCATTTATTTATTATTAAAATTACAAATCTGTTTTTGGTATTCTAAAGTTTACTAATTGAAACCATTACAATTTATTGCCTTTCGGTAATTTAAGTACTCGCAATTCATATTTTATGGTATTGCAATTTTATTATACTACAATTTGAGTGTTAAACAAATAGTTATGTAACTATATTTAGCCACATAATAAATAGGAAAAATTGTTTGTTTAGAATAACTCTTTAATTTAATTTTCAGTGGGAAAATTCAGTAAACATGTTTGTGGTGGAAAATATTTATCTACAATAGTATTGTTAACTAATGAGTATCTTATATTCAAACATTATTTTTATTATGTACTAATAAAATATACAAACTCTTTAAGAGGTCTTCCATCAATTTTTAATAAAGTTACATAAAACAATGGTAATGTCAAACGTGTCATCATATCAAATTTATTGTCATTTAAAAACAATTCAAATTTCTCCATAAAATTCTTGCAAACAGTTAATAGTATATTATCTTCATTTTGATTATAATCACATAATATATATTTTAATAAGCTTAAGTATGGTAAAGGTATAAAATGCAATTCGTGTTCTACTATACTGAAACCCGTTATTGATATTTTTTTTAACCGTTCTTCTATGTCTTCTAAAGTAAAAAAGCAAAAAAATACACAAATTTAACATAATTCACCAAGTTTACTAATTTAAATAGTTGTAGATTAGTAGAACTATTGATTATACAATATTAATATTATACAGCCGATTAATAATAATTTATATAATTTATTAATCTTTGTAAAAATAAATTAATTTAAGTATTTAGGAGCCATATTAAGCATCAAGAATGATTGGACATGAGAGATTGGAGTAAAAATAACAAAAAATAATGGGGACAGGTGCAGCCACTGCTATAGGTAATTTAATGTATACCTGTAAGCAACGATAAACTATTGCTAACGAAAAGTTAATTCAGTTGATAGTGAGGTTTTGTCAACAACATATATGTCATATTATAGTAAAATAATTAATTAGTTTTTCTTTTCGGGTATTCACATTTGTTTAGTTAACTCCTGACAAAATCGAAAAATTACCTCCCTAACGCACCTCCCTTCACTGATTTCCTTCCAAAAAAGGAAATAACTTAAAAATTGGAACAAGAATTCTCATAGAAAAATTGTGCAATGCTGAGATAAAAAAAAAAAATAAACATCTTTATAAAACCATAAGCTTCTTCGTTCCACTCAGAATCTAAAATCTGAAAGAGCAATGAGCAAATGTTACAAATCAGAATTTAAAAAAAAAAAAAAAAGAAAGGCTTTACATAGTGATAGCACTCAAACTCACCTACAGAATTGAAGGTTAGATGACCACTAGTGTTACACAAAAAAGACTTAAAAACGTTTGAAAATAAGAGCAAAATATTGTCAGAAAAGTGGAGTGGAGTAGAAAGTTAATCGAGAACTTCCAAGAAAAATGGAAATTGTGCCAGTCCACAGCAAATATAGACTGGGTCACAGAATACACAAAATTAAGGGACATACTATGCTAGCAGTGCTAAAATGGAAACCTACTAGGAAGAAACCTCGGGCCAACCTAGAAAAGTTGGATAGATATAGTAGAAAAAGACTTCAGGGAAGTAGGAGTACAGGAGTGGAGGACAGTAGTTCAGGACAGGGTGAAGTGGAAAGAGATCATGTGAAGACAAAAACTCTTAAAGATTATTAAATGCCTGCAAAAGAATCAGCAGTAGAATTAATATAGTTACGAACTTTTTAACTTTGGAGAATTTGTATAGCTTAATAATGACACTGTGTAATAGAATATAAATACATAATTATTAATTTTATTAAAAATTAATTTTTTATTCTTACCAAATATACTTTTATCATCTAATTTTTCAATGCCTGAAGAAAATAATCTGCTTTTTAACCACTTCACAGTAGCCACTTCATATTGACATAATGGTGAAGTTATTATTCCATAGCTTATTAAACGACCAATTAATAAACAAAATGCTGATTCCAATTCAATAAACCATACAGACTCATTCAACTTATCAGGATCTAAATATTTTTACTAACTCAAACTATACTTCAAAAACATAAATAAATATTCATCATACCAATAGTAGACATTTTTCGGATAAATAAATGAAGTGATTGAACTGTATTTATTAAAGATGTTATAATAGATTGAATGTTTTCACTCTGGACAAATGTCAATGAATTAATTGTATTAATCAATGTTTCTCCAACTACAGAAGAAGATAAAACAGCTAGAAAAAAAAAAATACATTAATTAAATAAACATATTTTTAGTACAAATGTACTATAAACAATTTTATTTTATTTAAAATTATTACCATTAAAAAAAATATGATTTTCATAATTATGTGAAGTTATAGCCATTGTAAATATCTTATTAGCGAATAATAAATATGTTTCCAAATGATTAACAAAAAGGCGGATCATACAAGGGCAAAACTAATACATAAATAATTAATATTAAATATTTTAATACAATTATATATTAAAACTTCAAAAAAATATTTTCATTAATAATAACATTGTTGTATAAAAAAATTAACTTTAACCCTATTTTATATTTGAGTTGGTATAAAGATTGACTTGACTAAAATATGTTCTAAAATAGAAATTAAAATTTATGAAATTATTTGCTACAAAATCATCTGAAAAAAATTTTTCAATAACACAAATATAACATTATTCAAATCTTATGAATTGCCATAAATTGTCTTATAGAATAAGTTATACTAAATGATTAAATATTTTTCTTAATTTTAACTTTAATCAAGAATTATGTTTTAAGTAGTTTCTAAACTATTTATGGTATTATTTGGACATTTTTATTATGCAAGTATAAAGGTATGAAATAAGATATTATTAACAAAAACATTTTTTTTATTATTTGTATATTTTTTTTTTTTATATTTACATTATCATTGAAATTGTTTGTTTTTATGTTATATGCCAACAAATGTGATAATAATATTTTATAAAGTGATGTAAGCGTTACATCTAACTTGTTTCCTTTTTTTAATGAAGAATAATTATTTGACTCCAACATAGTAATCTGAAAAAATATTGAATTAATACACAGCTTTATAATTAGCTACATTTAAAAATCATTGTAACAAATTATGGAGATTACTTAAAAATACAGGTAATAAATATATTTCAAATCAGTTAAATGGAGCTAAGAATTACTGTTTTAATATTCAATTTATTTTTCAGGAGATTGAAAAAAAAATTTAGTCACATATGTGTCCATACATATAAAAGTTACTAATGAAACTTTTTGAAAATTTTAATATTTTTTACTATCACAAAAATGTTTCTTAAAAATAAAACTAATACTTTATTGGTTCTAATGAAGAGATGAACTATTAAAGTTAGTTTATTATTTATAAAAAACATAATTTGAAATTGATTTGTAAAAGTTTTAATTTATTCTAATATTTAGAATTTGATTGAACCAATTAACTATTACTGATATAGAACTATAGACTGATTAAAAAAATCAAATAGTAATTTTGACAGCACTTAACTAAACTTATATTAAAGATAAAAAAACTTGGTTATAAATTTATCAATTCAAGAATATTATAGACCTTCATAATTTTACTTACAATACTATTTGTTAAATGCTTTAGTAGTAATTTCATAACTTCTTCAATAGCTAAGTATCTAATTTCATATGAATCTTTTTTGCTCATTCGAAATAATGAACTAACATGCCTATTTTCATTTAAACTAGAAACTGTAATATCCAAGAGCATTTTCTAAAATAAAAAAAAATTAATACAAACATATTGCAGTTTAATAATATATAATATATATAGTTGTATAAAATTACTTGTCCTTTAGTTAAATTTGTATCTTGGGCCAAAAGAGATTTAAGAATAGCAAGACGGCCATTCAATGGGGGTAAAAGAAGTGATGCACCAGTAGATAAACATTTCATTAAACTTCTTTCTACTACTTCTTTTACTTGCAGATCTACAAGTCTAAACATAAAATCAAATTTAATTCCCTAACTTGTAGTCATAAATTTTATAATATTTACTTTAAAAGGAGTGTACGCAGTTGACTAGTTTCATTGCCAGAAAAATGATGACCAGAAACACGGGCAAAAAACAAATGATTAGTAAGCATATTTAAACTCAATATTAGCATTTCTTCATTAATACTAAACACACAAATAAATATATTAATATATTATATGTAAATATTAAATACTATAGAATTTAGATTGGAAAATATGCATACTCATTTGGTGTATATTGATGTGATTCAATTTGTTCACAATATTTCTCAATACACTGCCTTAACCATTTAAATGTACTTTCATTCAAGTCAATACAAAAAGGACTGTGCCAAACATTTGTTTTCCTAATTATAAATCATAAAATAATTAATCAAAGTTAAATATATTTATCTTTTAAGTATAGTTTAATAAAAAGTGAAGATAAAAGGTTGTTAGTTAATTATGAAGATGAGAAAAGGAGATAGGAGTTTTCTAAAAAATTACTGAATTGAGATCTTATATTATACATCAACTAGAAACTATTTTCTTACTGAGTGCTTTGTGGAATTAAAGTTTGGAAGGTTTAGTTAAAAAGAAGAAAGTGTGGTAGACTATAAGAATAATAATACAAAAAAAAAAGAAGTAAATCCAGATGGAGTACCAGTGGAAGTGTGAAAAATGTTTGGGGAGATCAGCATAGGCTGATTAAAAGATCTTTTTAATACATTTCTAGTAAAATGAAAATTACCAGAAGAAAAGAAAAATAATTAAAAATAATTTTTTCCAATATTTAAAAGCAAGGGTGAAATACAAGGGAATTATAAGAATGTGGAAATTATAGAGGAAAATAATTTATGTCATAGCATGAAAATTTAGAAAAAGATTATAAAAAAAGTGCATGTCTGTCCTGTCGTGCTACACAAATGTGAATCAGCCTTTAAAGGTAAATTCTACAAGAATGTGGTGAGACAAATTATGTTATATCAATCGGAATGTTGAATGATGAATAGTAAGAAAAAAAAGTGTAATGGAGATGAGAATGCTTAGGTTGATGGAGTGGAGAAATGATAGGATAAGGAACGAGCACATAAGAGGTATTCATTGTATGGCTTTGGATAGTAAACAAAATGAGAGAAAATAGACTGAAGTGGTTTGGGCATTTCATGAAGAAAGAAAGCAAAAGCAATAAGAATGATAATGAAAATAAACATAGGAAGACTGAGAAGGTGGTAAGATGCGATTGAGAATGATATGAGGACGGCCAGTGTATAAGAGCATGAATGAGAGATCAGGGCAAGTAGAACTTTAGGATGAAGGTGGCCTGACCTAAATACTTAATATGAAGGCAAAGCTAAAGAAGATTTAAGGAAAATTTAAATTAAAGGCAACAATTTTAGATGTATACACTACACTATTTGGGTATACACCAACAATTTCTTTTTTTTTGTGAGCGCATATTACATTCATAGTTTATTTATACTGATGTAACAATACCATAAAATCTTATATCAAAAAAATAAAAAATAAAAATGCAGTATGTGAATAATGATTTTAAGTGAACAATGCAATTTGTAATCATTTTTTTTTACATTTTAAATTACCACTGAACATAAAATGAAATAGAATAAAAATAGAATAAATTGAAATGAAATAGAATAAATTATCCCAAATAAATGGGAAAAACCAAAGTTAAAAAATAAAAACTGATAAATTTACAATGTTAATATTTCATTATTTTAAATTTCTACGCTTTGTTTTCTCCCAGAAATATTGCTCCAATAAAAAAATGACAAGAAATCATTGTTGTTAAATTTTTAATCTTATTAATAAAAAAGAAAGTAATTTTTTGATTTTATATGTAGTTTTTTTCATAATTGAGCAAAACTGAAAAAAAACACACTGAAAGAACCAACAAATTTACAAAAATAATAATTTTGTTTTTGTGTACTAATTCAGTTAAAAATATTTGTAGACTTAAAATTTGTACAGGAAATTTATATTAGCCTTTTCTAGACATAGAAAAATTTCAAAAACATTAGTCATTTTTGAGCTATTTATAGACATTTTGACATTATTTTGATAGTTTTTTACAAAATATTTATTTTTAGTAGATACTATGTGATATTTGAAAATTTAACAGGAGGTTCATTATAAAATGGTACTATACTTATAAGTACTACTAAATATTAAATAAAAGTTTATGATAGTGAACCCAATAATGGCATAAATTATTATAATAAATAGTATTGTCATAAAATATTGATAATAAAATAAAACAAATAAAATATTATTATTTTTTATTAAATAAGTTACCTATTTTTAACTTTTTTTGTCCATATTTATTTAATTTTTTGTTTTTTTACAAATTAAAGTAAGATAGTTCATTAATATCATTTTATTTTGAAGTAGTGATGATCTGATGATCTATCAACATTAAATATATTTTACGTTTTATTGCTCAAAAATTTAGCATAATTGACTTTCTTCTTTTCAACTAAGGAAAATTATTAGTTTCTTACTTAATTTTGATAACTTATCATTATGTCATTTTTTTGTTCAGCGAAGATTTAAACAGTAAAAAAAAAAAAAAACATATAAATGACGTTATTCACCTAAAATTGTCACTCAGAAACTGGATTTTTTTAAATAAGATTCTATGGCATTATTATATCTGTAAAAATAAACCATAAAGATATACATGTGAAAAAAATGTCAAGCCCAACATAGTGTACACGGAAAGTGTGTATTTAACATGGGTATTAATTCAAGTAATAAAAACAAAACGTGCATTTTAAAAACAAGTATAGAATGGACAGCTGGGCAATTAACTAATCATTCATTTTATACACGTAGTTTTTAACTTATACATCAATACATGGACATGTTAAGTACTAAAATTCACAAATTACGCATGTAATACGGACCTTTAATTTAAACATTTTAAACTTCTTAGAATATTTAAATGAATGAAAATTTTTTTAAAAATTCCATTATTTTTTATTTAATGTATTTTCAAAATACCTATCTGGTGGTAAAGTTGTCCAAGCAACACTATGAGAAGTACCAGCAGAAATTTGATTTATTTGTTTACCATCCAAATGAATTACTTTGCTAGGTCGACTTACTGGACTTGTTGAATGACCTTGTCCACATTGGCCTTTTCCATTAGAACCCCATGCATAAACCTAATAATTATTATATTAAAAAAGTTATATCATAAAGTTAAACCTAATTGAATTTGAAAATATTTAAAATTTTACTTACTACACAATTTCTTGTTAGTGCCAAACAATGAGAATCTCCTACAGATATATCAATAATCATTTGTTGCATTAAATCTTCAACAACTGCAGGAGAATAGAGTGTAATTTCTGATGAACCACATCCAAGATTTGACCCTTGTCCCCAAGTGAATACCTAATATGTTATTAAAATTAATTACACTATCACAATAAACTATATGTTTAGTTAATATAATACATACTTCACCAGTACAAGTTAATGCAACAGAAAAATGTATTCCAGCAGCAACTTTTTTTATTTTATAATATCGCAACCCATCAATTTTTTGTGGTTTATACAACCTTAATGTATTACCATGACCAAGTTTTCCATTATCTCCAGAACCAAATGACCAAACAGTATTTCCATCACGTGAACAGGCCAATGTGTGAGTTGAGCCACAAGCTACATACCCAACTGGCATATCACATAAACTTTTAACAAGTGTGGGTATAAGTCTAGGATTACAATCACCATGGCCTAAAAATATTACATCATTTAATGTTATTAACACGTAAGTATTTAAGAATTTTAGGATTGTTTCAAAACATTTGTACTTATTAAACATGTTTAAATTTCCTGGAATTATAGTATATTAAAATAAAATGTCTTTAAGTAATAATACCTAATCGACCATGATCTCCTTCACCCCATGTATATAATTGCCCATCACTAGTAACTGCAGCACTATGTCTGTAACCAGCACTAACTAATTCGACTACTTTACCAATAAAAGGTCCTTGAATTAATTTTGGTTCTTTATGTGTAGATACATCTCCGTGTCCTAATTTTCCATAATCACCTAAATAAAATAATTTTTAAATAATAGTTTGATAAATTAACAAATTAGACCAAACCTACCATCCCCCCAGCTAAAAACTTCTCCAGTATCACTTAGGGCTAATGAATGACCATCACAGCCTTTCGATGAAGATACTTGTTTAATTTTACATTCAATATTAATCCTTTTAGGGACTGGTTGATTAGATGAGTTACCTAGACCTAAACGGCCATAACTATTTTTCCCACAAGCACTAACATGGCCTTTTGTATCTATTATAAATGTACAATATTGGCCTGCTTCTACTTGTTGTACATCAGATAAAGATCTAACTAGTCGTGGTATATCTGTTACTTCGGTTGCTCCTTCAGCATGTTGATTTGAAGAATTACTTCCCCACATAAATACTTCACTTATAGGCTGTGGTAGTTCACCAGAGTTTTGATTTAAAGGCGTACGAACAACGGACGTTTCTCCAAAACTAACAAGCTAAAATTATTAAAAAAACAAAAAACTTAAAATCATAGTACATTATTTAAATACAAAAATAAATTGTTACCTTTTTCATCAATAACAGTGCCACATCTTTTAATGGAATAAAATTTTTAATTTTAAAATTTTCAAAGTCATCTGATCCAAAAGCAAAAGTCAGTATATTTGACATTTCTTCTAATACTCTATACAGTGTTTCAAACGACAAACAAATATCATTAATATTTAAAGCCATGTCAATCCATTCCAATAAATAAATGAGAGATTCCCGTTGATATGCCAATAATAATGAAAGTTCTGCCAGTTGTTCTTTGACTACACAAATTTAAAATTATTATTTTTAAAAATAATGACGATTTTATAGAATATAATAAATATTACCACTCATATTCTTTATAAAATCAGAAGTTAAACATTCTTTAACAAAATGCATTACATTATCTAAACAATCCAAACCAATTTGAGGTAGTTCTGCTTTACTACCTAAAGAAAGTGGACTTAATTCTCTCATCAAAGTTAGTGCAGTACTCAAAACTTCTAAACCCATATTTATATCTAGAAAAAAAGTATAAATTTAAGCAAACAATTACAATACTAATCATATCTTTTATTTACCATTTTCATTTTTATTTTCCCAACTTTGTTTCAACAATGTAAAAAACATTGTAAGCCCTGTTTTTACAGTTAACTGTATAACTGCCTGTTGCCCAGATAATTTAACAACTGGTTTTGGAGTTTCTTCAATAGGATTTGGTGGTAAAAAAATTTTAAAAAGGGTACCATCCTATTAAAATTTAAATAATACAAATATATCTGGTTAAATATAATCAAAAAAATAGTAATATTATTTTTAGTTTTATATTACCTTAGGAGTATAGTATTTATTAAATAGAACATCATAAAAGCGATGCAAGAATAATAACTTTTTTTGCAGTCTTTTAGAAAATACCAGACTATCATAATATTTACTAGCAAGTATTTGATGACTTATAATAATTTGGTTTTTTCGCTCATTTAATCCATTCACAGACATACTCGGCAGTGAATAAATATTTTCATCAATTTCATATCCAACTCCATTTATACTATGCAACGAGTTTATTACATTATCATCTGGAATAATGAACTCAAAGTTGTATAACTTTGCAGCAATTTCAGCATCTGCTTCTATGTTGAATGATGAAAGTATTTTTGATACACTTATATCAAGTTCATCCATAGTGGACTAGAAAGATAACTAAAACAAAACAGTACAAATTGATCTATCAAAATAAATGACAATTGAATTTTTGAACAATTTAAAAAAAATTTATAAAAATACTTAAATAATAGGT
This sequence comes from Cinara cedri, assembly GCA_902439185.1. Classification (NCBI taxonomy): domain Eukaryota; kingdom Metazoa; phylum Arthropoda; class Insecta; order Hemiptera; family Aphididae; genus Cinara; species Cinara cedri. The sequence goes on from CABPRJ010000950.1 coordinate 2,117,774, forward strand.
AATACAAATTAAAGTTATCTTTAAATATAGTTATTAAACTTAATAAATATTTACATATATGATTATGTTTTATACATTAAAAACTAAATAAGTACTTATGCTAGATTATATAATAGTAATATAATGAAAAGAAGTTTAAACGTTTTTTTCTTACTAATTAAATTCTAAGATAATAAATTATTATAATTTTAACTGTTTATAATTTATACTTTTTACTTATATTACAGGTACTTAATTTATTTGTATACAATAAAATATCTACCATCAAATTTAAACATGTTGACAAGTAGGTAATTTTAAATTATAAAACAAATAAATTTAAACTAATTAAACTAAATTTAAATTTAAATATTAAATAAAGACAACTGTATTCTGTATGTTTAAAATGTATGTATGTTTAAGTATTATTAATATAATTTTTAAAAGAAAATGAAGTTTTTAAAAATAATATTGGGGGTTTTGATTAAAACAAAAGTTGTTCACTAAATTGTAAATAATATAATACGTAACTGATACATTAGTTATATTTAATAAAATAGCCTGAAAATTAATACTAATACTAATAATTTTAAAATACATGAATACGTTATAATTATAATAAAAACTGCAGTTTAGTAAATTTTAAAATATTTTTTTTTTACCTTTACATGAATTATGATTGATTAGTATTTCCAAATGTAATCATACTATACATCTTACACATATTTTGAATAGTGCCTTAAGTAAAATTGTATCTTATAGATATATTGAAATTTTATAGAAAAATAACAAAATGATTAAAAATTTTAATTTTCTATGAACACATGCAAATCTATTATCAAAATTTGTCAACAGAATTAATAGAATAACATAGGTAATCACTAAATGGTAAAATCATAGACTTCCGATAAAACGAACAGAAAATCACAATGTACATAGCAGCTGTACGGATGAGTACTATCTACAGCTGTGAGTAAAACATAGATAATATATATTATCTATGAAATAAAATCACAAAATAAGATACACAATCAAGATAAGCTTTACTGAACGTTCATGCCACGGTTACACATAGAGGGTGCTTTATAATGACTGAGCATCCACGGTGTATTTATTTTGTATATGTATTTATTTATATTATATTATATACAAGGTGGATTAATATAACCTTGGTTATATAGATATAATAGTATATCAAATAATATTATGCATCATATATATCAAATATATATTATCTATGATGCTGAGCATAGAGTATGTGACTGAGTGAGAGTGACTACAATGTACTATGTGTACTACAGTATGTCATACTTGTCTATGATATTGATACTGGACTGCGATCGAAAACTCAACTCGAGTTAACTCGTATTTACTATTTAATATTTAGTTCAGTGCTAATGTACGATAGTAAAATTACCATAAGACATAAACCAATCTTTCTTCGTACTAATAAAATATAATATTATATGTCTATGAAAATTACCGTGTTCTTATCACATTGTTTTATTTTAATACTATACTTGTTATAAATTATAGGTACGTTAATGTAATTACTAACAATAACTTAAATTATTCTGAATAATACAAATAGTTTCGTATAATTTGTGTGGTTTGTTCATTCTAATCGAAACCTTAGATCGTATACATGATCTAAGATCGAAACTGATGAACATGCTTGTAGTTGTACACGTATGTGTTAATAAAGATAATATCAAAATTGTAAATGCATTCCACGGTTAATAGAATATATTATATTCTATCTGTCTACAATCTATATAATATGAAGGGCTTCAAACAATCCTATTTTTAGTGAAATTTGTAATATCATGATTTCTAATACTTAGGAAAAATTGTTATTAGATTTTCTAAGCAAGAATGAAGAACCATAGATAGTACATGTAAGAACGAGACAAATTCGATTATACATATTCTGAATAGAAATTAGGTATAATGGTTTTAGAGCTGCCTGGTTTTTCGTTTTACAACGAAAAATGTCAAATGTGATTCAGGATTTAATACATTTATGAGCGGACCCGGACACCTCGCCACCTCGCCACCAAAACCTAGCAATTTAACTAACGACTACTGCAGTACACAATGTGTAAATCTATAATCTGCAGCTTATAAAATAATTTTAGTAGAAATATTTATAACCGGTGCCTTTTTCCAGTGGGGGTTAAAATTTGTGGCCACCCCCCTCCAATAAAAATAAAAAGTGTCATCAAATATTGCTCTATAAAAATTCTACTCCCCCCCAAATGTACCCCTCTCTAATCTTTATGACAGCCCCATACTTTACTGCCACTTTCACCCTTCACTACTCACGACATCCTTTCCTCCTTGCTAATTTAAAGACGAATAAGTATAAGCTATTTCCTTTTAGACACTCACGGCGATCAAAATGTTGTCCATTATTAATAGGTGTCTATTCAATTATAACTGTTGCTTCTACCTATACGAAACCGTGATAAAAAAAGTTTTAATATAAAATGGCTTGGAAAAACATTGCAGAACACTGACCATCTCGTGTATCTAGCCATCTAGACATCACCTTAAATAAAACTCCGCAGATATACAAATTTGTACACCATTTAAGTCAATAATTGTTAATTGTTGTGACTCAATAGTTATTTTTTAAACGAGAATCTCGGAGTATAGTGTTCAAACTCCATAAGTATACAAAATATTTACACTTTTTTTTATAAAAGATATTCTTCGATGGATTTGTTTGTGTTAAAAATAAGACGTTTTCTTCTGTACCTATCCGACGTGGTTTTGTACTCGTACAACAAATCAAGGTACTGCGTACCGTAGCACAAAAAAAATCCGGCTAATAATTTGAACATTGCCAACTATTTTTTAAAACGATAAAATACACCGAAATAACCAATATAAAACCAAATAAATGGGGGGGGGGCTTGCCCATAGTGCTTCTTCCTAAGCTACGGCAATAGTGCCTGCTATTCAGAATAGGTTTACTTTGGAATTAGGTTAACTGGTAATATCCTTGTGAGTAGTCCAATAACTGATAACCAATTATTAGGGGGGAATAGAATTTTTGTTGAGCAATATTTGATGACATTTGCTTTTTATTATAATTTTTTTTTATTTTTGGGGATGTTGGCCACAAATTTTAACCTCCACCTTCTCCTCTCCTGAAAAAAAGGCACTAGTTATAAATATTTCTACTAAAATTATTTTACAAGCTGCAAATTATAGCTTTACACATTGTGTACTGCAGTAGTTATTAGTTAAATTGCTAAGTTTTGGTGGCGACGAGGCGGTGAGTCGGTTTTTTTAATATATCATTTGCATATTTATTAAGAGTTCAAACTAAAAACAAGGAATAATTTTTGGAGTTACCTTTTTATTGCTCAGAAATTATAGCTATTTTTTTGTTTATTTTTAAAAGTATATAAAGGTTTAGTTTTTTCTAAAAAAAACTCAAGTATGTTGTTTAATAGCATAAATACTTGACAATAATTTACTTAGTCAAATTCATAAAAAAAGTAATTCTTAGCATGTTTTTTAGATGGAAAAAAAAAAGAAAAAGAATTTACCAACTCGGAGCAATAAACAAGACAACTTCGTAAATAATTTCTTGTTTATGGTTTAAAGTGTGAAAATATTCATATACTAACTTCATTAAAGGCTTGGATACACGATATTTTCCCGCGGCGGTAAGGCGGTAAAGTTGTATTACGTAATATCGCATTATTCCGGTCACACAGAAGGCGGTTTGTTCACGGCAGGACAATAAGATCGCGACGACAGGCGATTAAGTCGTACAAAATTACAAAATTCCACGCTGGCAGTTGGCGATCTGTTTTTACATTTTTTAAATTGTTGTATTAAATTTATAATATGGTGGAAGAAACGGAAATTTTGATCGAAAAAGTTAGAAAATATTTGTTCTTATTCGATACATCCCATCAAGGTTAAAAAAATCTAGTAAAGAAATTGTTTTTTCTTTTATTATTTTGAAGGGTAAGTAGAAGAAATAGTTCTTCGTCAGAACTCGATACATATTGAATAAATAATAAGTAGTATAATTACAAAACAATGAAAAATAATACGTATTTGTAACTATAGGGCAATAACCAAAGTTGGTTATATCGTAACAACTGTGAAAAATATAGCGTTTATACTAGACCACTTATGAAACAAACGCATTGTGTGTGGCGTCATTATTAGTCACTTATGTAATATATATAAAACATTAAATATGTATTTTCTTAAAAAATTTAAAAACCGGAGCTGTCTGGTTTTACTGCACAGAGCACTTCATATATAAAAGGATAAACTGAGGTATTAACGCACAGTCTAAACTGCTAGAAACCAAGGTTTATTTTTTGTAATATTTCGTATTACACAGTTTTTAGTTTAGACCATAAATTCATGGTTGTTAAAATAAAATTTGCCCCCATACCCTTAAATACAGTTATTTTATTAATTTTTCTACCACTTATAGTTGTTTTTTTAAACATACTTATACTTCCAGGTTTAAACTTTATCAAGGAGAAATTTATGGGTAAAGTAAAAAATAAACTTAAAAAAAAATATTACATAATATCAATTAGTTTGTACATTATTTTTTCAACAAATTTGTTTAAATAACGTTTCTCTGGGTTTAATTCCTTGATCAAAATCAGTAAACTAATTCTAACAAGGATTAAGATAACAAGTTTTAAAACATAATAATAAATAATACATTTTAAAATACTATGTATTTGATTAATCTCTTTAAAATACTTATTCTAAATTTGTTAAACAATTAAAAAATACTATAACAACAAAGCATAGTTTAGATATATTTTTTTATAACACTATACATTTAATAATTTCGTACTACACACAACAGATTTTGTATTACACACAAAGATAGGCTGTTAAAAATTTGACATTTTATACTGTGGTTCCCTATGCAACGAAGACGAGCACCAAGAAAAAGTTTTCAAAATTCAACCCCAAGCCCATTTTTTAAAATTCATCTTTTACAGTGGTGAAAGGAGGTTTCTATAAAAATTCAATTTTTTTTACGGGTAAATTTCCCATTCACTTAGCGAGTACATTATTATATAGTTAACTTATTATTAATAGTAATTTAATTAATTTTAAACAATCTGAATTCAATTTTATTAAAATAAATATGTAAAATACTTAACACGGTCTACAGGGGCGAACAATTATTAATTACTATGTTGTTTACAAAAAAGTGTCTAAAGATTAAAAAAATATTTATAGTCTAAGGCCGTGTTTATAACAAAACAATCAAACATTCTAACCCGGGCAAAGTGCACGAGTAACTGATAAAACTCAGGCAAGTAAGGTTCTAATAAAAATCGGTGCTTTTTAATAATAAGAGTAAGTTGGTAGCACTTTATTAGAATCTCAAGTTAATTGTTTTGTCTTGTATTTATGGTTATGTTATTGTCTTTTTGACATTTTTACAAATCCATTGTAATTACATTTTTTGCAATTTACAAAATAAATTTAGTGAAAAATAATGGAAAAATTGATTAAATTAAAAAATCTTAATTGTCATATTACGTGTAAAATATGTAGAGGATATTTAGTAGATGCCACAACAGTTACAGAATGTTTACATACTTGTTAGTATATTAAAATAGTAATATTTCTATTTCCATTGAAAATTGTATATAACTTTTGTTATTATATTTAGTTTGCAAAAGTTGTCTAGTAAAACATTTAGAAGAAAACAACAGCTGTCCTACATGTCAAATTGTTATACATCAATCACATCCATTGCAATATATAAGTTTTGATCGTACAATGCAAGATATTGTATTTAAATTAGTACCAGGGCTTCAATTGGGTAAACTGAATGATTAAAATCATCAATAAAAATATTCAAAATAATTATTAATTAATAACTATTTAGATGAAATTAAGCGAGAACGAGAGTTTTATAGGATCAGAGGTTTACCATATCCCAAAGAAGTGCCTGCAGGTACAGAAGTCGATGATGATAAGACAGCGCAAGATCAAGCAGCAGCAGATTCTGATTACCATAGGACAGATGAACAAGTAACATTAATCATCCATTATTATTATCTTAAGTATTAAATAAAAATTACTCAATAAAGGTTAATATTGGATTGGAATGTGTTGCATCACATTTAAAGTCATTAAAGAAAAAATTCTTAAGAGTGTCATCTCAAGCAACTATTACTCACCTAAAAAAATTTATTGCTGTAAAAGTTTTAGAAGGGTCTGATAAATACAGAGATGTAAGTAAAAATACAATATATTTGTCATTAATAACCTATATTATTAACATACTTAATACAATTACATTTATTTATTTAGATTGACATTTTGTGTAATGATGAACTCTTGGGTAAAGATCACACTCTTAAATTTGTTTATGTTACAAGATGGAGATTCAGAGAACCTCCATTGAAACTTCAGTATAGACCAAAATTAGATTTGTAGACAGTTAATACATTTATTATGTTTAGTCAGTTATTTCTATAGTATTCTTTTATTATGCATACACTTGTATTATGTTTATGTAAATACCAAATAATTATATAGATGAATAACTATGTTTTATATAAATATTTAAATTGAATTACACTTAAAAGTTATAAAATAATATAGCCTTTGTAATATATTTGTACATATTTTGAAATTAGTTTTAAGGATTTTGTCTTCTAATTATGATATGTAATATTTTAAGTTGGATTGAGTTAAATTAATATAAAGACTAAATTAATTGAATTAAATGTTCAAAAAGGTGGATTTCTTTTTTTTTTATTCTGAGTGAAGCAGACTATGGGTTCACAAATTTATTTTTTCTTGTGGACAACTTTTCTGGTTCATTTTTTCGATTTTCTCATCAAATGTGAAAAAGTGAAAAAAAAACTGGGAAAATGTAAGAATAAAAGTAATAATATAATATAGTAAAATACATATAATAAAACCTTAAGATTTTTTTATCCTGTGGACAACTTTTCTACTAGTAATTTTGCTCCAATTTATAATATCACTTTTTATGAAAGGAATTCTGTTCAAAAAGGTTTTTAGGGAGGTCATTTTTTTGATTTTTTCAAGAGTTCCCAACAAATGTGAAAAACCAAGAAAATCAAATCAATATTAAACAAATATTATTAAAGATAATATATGATGCCTATTTAATTTAACTATAATATGAACACTGTGATAACATCACTATCAATTGAACTCCGCTCAGCATTGTTTTTTCGTTAGCAATGATTTATTGTTGCTTACAGGTATATGTTAAATTACCTTTAACAGTGGCTGGACCTGTTCCCCTTATCCTAGGATGTCATTTTTACTTTATTTTTGGCTCATTAAAAATAAAATTATAGAAATAAAAAAAATGGATAAACTTCCCGATAAGTGCAGCCACAGTTATTGGTGAAAAACTGAAAAGGTAAATATAGAGGGGAAATTAATTTTAAGTACATAATAAAAATTGTTGATAACAAAGTTGATTACTAATTGATAAAGATAAAAATACATGCACCTACAACTTACCTACCCAAAATAATTTATTAAAAGAAATTCAAACTTTGTATTTAATTTCGGCATTTCATAAAACAAATTTATAGCTTACCTAGAATAATCTACGACCACTACAAAAAAACATGCAAATGCAAGAAGTCCTAAACCCTAGTAATGATTTAACTATTAAATAATTATTAAGCAATATATATTATTTTAATTTGAAGAAAACAAATGTATTTACTGTTGTCAGACATCAAATCTGATAACTAGGGCACGGATTTATATGCACTTAAAATTCATAAAAAAGCTCTAAAAAATATTTATAAGTTATCAATAAAGAATTAGAAAAATGTATTCGATGGGGTGAGAACAGTCAGAGTGAGGAATTTAACTCAATTTTCCTTTTTTAAATAATTCTAAGTGCTTTTTTGAAAATTTAACCTTTTCATTACTCAACTAAATAATTAAAATTAAGATATATATCCACAGACCACAGTAATGACTAAAATGTTTTTTTAAGTGCATATAAATCCATGTCCTACTAATAACAAACAAAAGTAAGAACAATAAAATAAATAAGTATCTGAAAATTAGGGAATTGATGTATAGCTTGGGCAATAAAGTAAAATCAATGAATGAAGAAACTAAGATGGGATTATGAAGTTTATGAAAAGCTCTTATTTTATACTTCAACAATTTAATAGATATGCTTGAGTTGCTTAACTGTAGAGCTTCAATAAAAAGCCTTATATTTGGATGATTGATACATTTGTTGTACATTTATTATTCCATTCTTTCAATATATTATACGTTCTTATTCTTATACAGAATATGAACAGGGATGTTTTCAAAAATATTTAATTCCTTGTTTTTTAATGTTTACCTTCTATATTAGCTGAAAATAGGTTTACCCGGATACTTCGGGTAAATATTGGTAATATTATATATTATATTGATTCAGGAGGAAATGTCCATAAATAAAATTATTTATAAGTTTGAAAATAAATTTTTATATATATTATATACTACTATATTAATTTTCAAAATAAATTTAAATTATTATGTACAATATTTAATTCTGTTGAAATAATAATAAATAATATCTGTTAATTATTATAAACTTTTATTTAGATTGATTTTGAACCTAAAATTGTCACAAAATAATATTAAAAATATAATGATTTATAAGAGTCTATTGATAATAATAATTAATAAATTACAAATTTAATTTACAATTTGTCAGAAACTGTTTATTTTGGTTTAGTTTCTTGATCTGTAACATACCTAATATAAACATTATTTTCGGGTATTGGATCTGGATGCACATCTTGTTCATACATGTAAGAACTGCCAATAGCCAATGAAGAACCTTCAATGAAACCAATAAATATTAATTATTTAGATTTTATTGTATTTGCATAGTTTATTTTAATTTGGCCAAACAATTTTTAAAACTTATGAAGAAAATAGTCATTAATATTACATCTCAATTAAATAAATAAATAAAATACAATATTTTACTTACCATCATGACTAAAGCACAGAGACGTGATCCCTGTATTGTAACGATGAAATTGACATAATCTCTTTTTATTAAAACCATCCCAAATATTCACATATCCATCAGAACCTCCAGTAGCAAACGTATTAAATCCTTGATGAAAACTATTAACACATTATATTATAACATAATTGATAAATATTTTAAATGGGAATTAATTATAATTTGATATTAGTTTTATGGAAACAACTGAAGGGAGGCCAAATATTGAGGGCAGAAGCTAATAGGGTAGATATGAGGACATGAAGATATTTTAATGGACAAAGATGTGGAGGACAAGAATAAGAGTAGCAAAACCCATTTGTGTAAGATAAAGATAAATTAAATTTGTACAGAATTAATTATAGTCAGCTATTTTTAAATTATTAGAAAATGTATTGGTTATAGCATGATAGCCTTATGAAATGTAAATATTTAACTACTATCTGTAGGATACAATTGCTATGCAAACTGGATTTGTTGCCATTGATTTTCAAGCAAATGACTAGTACTCCATAGTCGTTGCATTTCAAAGGTAGTAAACAAATATTCCTATACTGTGGGCTATCTATTGTATAATCAATGGTAATAGTATAATATTGTAACTAGTAAATATTATATGACAAAAATCAAAAAAACTCAGTTCCACTTGTCATCAATTAATCAAAACCAATCATGAAATATACAATATTTACTCAATAATTATTAATATTTTATAATTATATTTAATTTAATTTTCAGTTATGGATAAATTAAATACTTTTTATTTGGGCGACTAAAAATACATTTTATACTACCTATATTTGTATACGATCTTTATGATTGTAAATTGTAACCATTATACTACTCTTTGCCTTCATATCAACAATGCTGACCACCCTCATCAAATTAAAACTTTCACTAGACCCAATCCCCCACACTGTCTTTGTACACATCCACCCGTCTTCATATAATTCTCAATCACATCCAACAACTGTTTTTAAAGTTTCCTTTTTTTCTTACATTTATTTTTATTAAAATATTATTTGTGATTATTCATAATTAATATTTATACCACTGGATAATAAAGTAATTCTATACAATACTATTACCTGATAGCATTAACCGGATAAATACACTCAATATCATTATCTTTTATTCTATGGCATTTAAAGGCATATTTTTTCTTCTGAATTTCTGGAGCTGTATCAAAATATTCAACAGCAACACGTCCTTCAATACTACTTAATACATAACCTTGTTTATTTGGGGAGCAACGTATACATCTTGTTTGAAACTTTAAATTAGATTCTCTTCTTTGCATTATGTAAGCTGTATTTCGTAAATCCCAAACAAATACTTTACGTCCAGCTGTGCCCACTACAAGTTTTTCACCAACATTACTCATAGTGAAAACCTAAGATATTTTAAAATAAGATAAATAATATTAATAATTAATAATAATAAATGTAGAGGAAAAATCACTGATTAATATTGTGTATACCAAATTCTAGAATACCATGATTTTCCTAATGATTAATAAGATTTCTAAACATTGGTACACTGGTTTCCATAAGTCATTTACCCTCTGAATAAATGACTTATAAGGTAAAACATGTATTATTAGATACATGATTATAGAATAAATAGATTAAGAATTTAAAAATAAATATCATACATACTTTGTCAGGTTGTGGGAGGGTTCCTACACACTGTGAAGATCTTGTATCCCACATTTTAACATTACCATCCCAACCACCAGATAGAACTACATTTACTTCATTGGAAAATTCAACACAACGCACTGCGTTATCGTGTGAACCCAAGACACTTTCTAAAATACAAAATTCAATAAAAAATATTATAGCTTAGATTGTTTCTAGAATTCATAAAATCGACTTACCAGAGTTACTGTTTAAATCATACATTTTCAACTTGTTATCTAAACCACCACTAAAGGAATGAACAGCATCCTATAATGACAAAAATCATATTTTTGTAATTAAGCATAGGATTAATTAGCTCTTTGAACACAAGCAAAAACTACATTATCCACCTCTCAAAAGAGGCACAGGTAGTTTTTCAAAATAAACAAGCTTTGAGGTGGATAATATTCACTACAATGCGTAAAAAAAATATATATGTTGGACCAAATGTTTTATCAGAAACCACCCCTCAATAAGATTTCTAATGTTAAAGCTGTTTGGGTTAAAAAAAATGGTACACATATATAGTACATAGTAAAACCAAATCATTCATTGCTTTGCTTAGAATCTAAAAATTATTTAGGTAGGTACTTCACGAAAAATTATTATGTTCATTAAATATTTTAATTAGATAATTAAAAAACTGCCTTAGCAGTATATTTTAATAATGAATGTATTAAATAATTATTAAGTACATCTTAAAATATTATTTTCTAAAAACTATGACTATACCTGAAAGCTAACATCCAACACAGGCCTATCATGTGTATACTTTGTACGCATACTATTCGCCTGGACATCATATAATCTAACAGAACAATCCCAAGATGAAACCAATAAAAACTGAGATGAATTAGGCCCAAACTTCACCGATGAAATTCCATCTTCTGGCGGGTTCTTAAGTCTAAACTCTGATCTTGATTCACCAATCATATTAACCACTATGAAGTAGTAGTTTAAAAATTATAAAATAATCAACTAAAAAATGAAATGAAATGAAATAAATTTAAATTATGACAAAATATTAAATTTTAAATTTAATCTAATACAAAAATGTTTATTATTAATTGAGAAAATGTAAGGCCTTACTTAATATTATTAAATTAATACACAATTAAATAGTTCAACAGTTTACAGTAACTAATAACAATAATAGCTATACAAATTGTAATAGAAGGCAAAGGCAATATCGCGGTATATAATTATTACAAATTTACACTACTGTGGAACTACAACGGATACAAATTACAACTGTCAGAAAAAATAAACAATCTATTATAAAAAAAAACCATAAAATTTGAATTTGTTGTATTATTTTGAGGTTACGGTATTGAATCATTAAACCCATATAAAATATATCCATTTTATTTAAACGTCATTTGTACAAAACTGATAGTAGATATCATAATCTAAAATCGTAGTAGATAATATGATTACGCGACGATAACCAATTCCGCGGAGCATACCAAACTTTATCTTCTATAATCATCTTCTGTTAATCATTCTTCTATACATTAATTATGATTCGATATTTTATAGTCATATTATAATATTCTATTTTTTTTAGCATTTTTTTACTCTAAGCATAACAGTAGGTTAAAAATTTAGTTGATTGATTAAACATAAAAATTGATCACTGCATTTAAAAATTTAAAGTAAGTAAAATTAAATATCTTTATTTCTTGTTTATTTTAAGAGAACAAGAGGATACAACAAACGTACGTTCAGTAGAACCAATTTTGAACTGTTAGTTTAAATATTAAAATTAAATTACTAATTTTCAAACTTAAAGGGAAAAAAATTATCTGTGTCTATTTCATTACTCTATGGTTTGTATGTTGGTTTTTTCGTTATTTTAGATTTAAGAAAGATGAGTGGAATATCAAAATTTAAAAACTTTTTATCTCGCTTGAAAATAAAAATACCGGAAAAAAAAAATGTATCAAGATAATGTTTTTACCTTTAAGCACAAATTGATTCTGCTGAACAGAAATTTGCTATATTGTGGGTTTGTAAGACTGCGACAACAACTATATGTACTTATAATATAATTACAGAGTAAATTAAATTGGTGATGATGTTTATTGATACATTGGCTAGAATTCATCCTATCAGAAGTTCTTGCTTGATTTTTGTTCGGAGTAAACATGTACAAGCAGCACGTTATAAACGTTCTCTTAAAGGTAACAAGCCATTGACCTATGAAATGGCTGGTCCACCTCACACTATCGCTCATATCAAGGGATGGAATTCATGGAACACATGTATGAAACTATTAGTTAATTAATATAAACATACTATGTAATTCATAGTATTTGGGTAATATTATTAAGTTACAGTAAACTAAACATTTATTTTTCTAGGTAATATGTTGGATGGCTTGCGACCTGCAGAAACTGCAATAGACGATGAGTTTATCCGTCGTTTCATAACAGGCACTTGGCACGACTTGATTGCCAGTGAAATAATTATTAAAAGACAACATAATATCATACGAATTGCTGCTATAACTGTACAAAAAATTAGTGTAACTAAAATGTATTTTCTGATTGGTTACACGGAAGAAATCTTAAGCTATTGGCTACAATGCCCTATTAAATTGGAATTACAAACTGTTGAAGATCGTACTGCAGTGGTGTTCAAATACATTTAGAAGTGACTTGAAGAAATTATTATTTTTTTTTTTGTATTAGACTTAAAAAAAATAATTGAATGTAATAAATACTTTTTAGGTTTCTTATAATTTGGATTTGTTAAATATTTTTAAATTATTAAATTATTTAAATGAAACAACCTATATTATCTATATAATAAATTAAAAAAGTTAACGTCAAAAACCATTGTGTGTATAATTTGTAAAAGTGTTATACATATGAGGGGGTCAGACAGAGGAGTAAATATCCATTATAATTTAATACCTTTATAATAATATATTTAAATAACCTACAATAAAAGTATATATATATATTTACAAAGTAGGTAAGCATCTAACTTAAGGGGCTTTTACATAAACATTTATTTTGTCTGTCTCGCATGTAATATAGAAACAAAGGTATTTTACACTTCCACATTTGCGACTCATATTAAACTTAAAGTAAAGGAATTATTTTTTGGTTTTTATTTTCTAAAACTTTGTTGTATGAGAAAACATGTTTGAATTGATAATATTTAGGTATATTTTTTCATTTAGCAGGCGTGTGCCATCTTTTAACGTTTATAATCGTGTGGTGTTCTATCAGACTATTTTTTAAAATTCATAGACATAAAGGATTACCTTATTATAATATATAAATATGGATAGAAATTTAATAATAAAAGAAATAAATACAAAACTACCCACCAATGTTATATTATTATTAAATTTGTTTGTCAAATAGACCCTCATACGCCTGTTTAACAGGTTGACTGCTATGAGACTTATGTGCGTCATACGATGTTTGCCAAAATGTTTTTGAGATAGTTAATGATTTTGTCAATTCTGTTTTTGTCATGTTTTTATCAGTGTTCATATATTTACACAATTTTGTTGATAAAGAATTGATACAGAAAACACTAACAACATGACCCACCAGTAGTACATGAAAAAAATACAAGATCTACCATGTGACACACATATGAGTCACGGAAAAAAAACTGTAAATCAAGTGTGATCCAAATATATATCATGAACATTTTAGCATGTATGTATAAATGGCCATAGCAGTCAACCTGTTAAGGGTTAAGTGTGATGGAATATCGAAGTGGTGTATCCAAACATAGATATTATTCGATTTTAATTTTATATAACTGGCATTGATATAACCAGCGGGTAGACCAAGCCTAACCACTTTTCTCTGAAAATTAACACAAGAAAAATATTTCTAGCTAAGCCTCTGATGACTGGGTTGTAATAATAATATTTCACCTTGGTGTGTTACTATGTTCAAACAACCAGTATATTTTGTACATGTGTATACGAATATATAAAATGTGTGTGTGATGTGTATATCTTATATGTACTTGTATAAGTATGCATAGGTTACCTATGTAATATGTACCTATATACTAATATACTTAATTTGTTTAATAAGGATGTTTGTATTTAAAAATATGGTAGGTACCTCCTAGATAAGTTATTAGATAGTAATAATATGTTAATAGTAAAAAAGACCATTATAATTCTTATAATATTGTGTCTTGTGTGTATTCGTAAACAATAATAGTTATAATAACTAATAGGCAGTGCCTGAATTGATAAAATAAAAGAAGAGGGACTATTGAGATACATAAAAAAAAAAATTAACGTTCCTTGCAATTCTAGAACTCAGCCCAACCAGTGGGGTCCTAGCCCTCCACACTTCCCACACCAATTTTCAAATATAATTCAGTAATTATTATAATCCATAATTTCTGAAAACAAACACTACCTACTGCAGGCTAACTTTTGCTTATACAGTACTTATTATAGTAGAAATAATTTATTTTAGATTCTAATATGATAGTTATTATTATGATTCTATTATGATGATGTGTTTCTTCTTTTTCTGTATGTGAACAACTTTTCTACCAGAAATCTTACTCCAATTATCATCTTTAGAGGCGATGGTTCCTAGTCAAAATTGTTGTCTCGTTGGTGCAATAAGGAGATTATTTTTCGATTTTCTTTACAGTATTCTTAATTATAAGATAATCCCTAGAAAAACGTCGGGAAAACTTGTAACTGTTACATTTACTGCTTCTGTTTTGTTCTATTTAAACTACTCAATGAAAAATAATCGTAGAGGTCAGAAATTCCACTGAATACTTTTATAGATATAGTCACTCGTTCCAGACATTTCAGTTATATGAAAAAAATTCAATGTATAAAATAAATTACTACATGTTTTATAAGAGCTTTAAGTTCAAATCGTAATGAAAATATATGTTGATGAAATTTCAAAATATATACAATATTTTTACAATTATAGTCAGTGCCGGATCCTAGGGTTGTTTAAAGGAGGCGGATTTTATTAAAAATTGTATATATTATGTGAACAATTATTGCATAATACAAAAATTGCATAAAAAAACGGTCCAAAGGGGAGTGATCACCATGGCACCCCCCTTGTATCCTCCACTGCGATCCAAGCGTTACACTTCGAAAAAATAGTAAAGGTACTCTTACATTTCTGAAATATTAGTTGAGGTACTCCGTCTCCCTGCGTCCCTCTCAATTCGAGCACTGCTAATAGGTAATAATTTAAAAACGACGCCTCGCTGTTGAAGTTAATATCCCTCTATAAAATGCGAAGGGCTTAGTAGTAATTAGTAGTGAATTAATGTTTTAGTGAATTATATAATAATGTCGGTTTACGCACAACTAAATATTATTTTCAATCGTTATTTCAATGATAAAATACTTTGATAAATAATAAATACGGAACATTTACCCCGAGGATTGGAAGGCGTGATTATTCCGAACAGAGCAAGAGAAATAAACTGATTAAAGCCTACAGTAGTGACTAGTGGAGATCGAGTAAATTTGCACTCCGAAGGCAGCCAATTAAAACATTCCGTTTATTATCTCACGTATTTTTGTCTTCGAAATGAAACACCACACATCGAAATGCGTTTTCATTGCAATGTTCCATCTCGATGTATAAGTATATAAGTTTATGGCAGTGGCAGATCCAGGATTTAATTTTGGAGGAGGGATCAATGAGGGGCTAAGAACCCTCGGGCCCCTCTCTTAAATCAGCCACTGGTCTATGGTGCTACTACTGAATGAAAGCTATTAACTAGTTCATTTGATAGTTTTCAAAATAATTGATGGATACAAATATCCAATCAATCAATAAATTACTCTATGCCCTATGGGAACACCACTGTTTATTACTATTAGTAGTAGTACAACTAGTGGAGGGGGTTGGGAGCTATATAGATTTTTTTTTTTACATTTGACCTGTCGCGTCTTGTAAACCAGGGTACATCCTTTTCAAAAAAACAGATATTGACGACTACTTGTCGCCACGACATGTCGCACTTTTGAAACTGTATCTTTACGGAACAATTTATATTATTTAAGACAAATAGTCGTATTTAAAATTAAAAACTAACAGTAGGTACCAGTTTTTTGTTAAATGACTTTTAGGTCTAATGTGAAAATATGTAGTGAAGAAGGTAAGTATAATTTGTTCTATGAATTTTTTCCTCGTAAAAAACTTTTTTTATTAGTAAAATATTTCTTATTTTATACATTGTACCTTTTAGATTCCGAGCGTAGTGAGGGAGCTATTGGTTTTACTATGATGTTTATTTTTTTTCTTTGTTATTTGTTCTTTGTTCTAGTCTGTGGACACGTTTTTTCCTAGTAAACTTGCTCCGCTTTTTATGTTTAGCATAGTTTTTATGTAAGAGGTCATTTTTTAATTTTTATTTTCGACGCCATTTTTTAAAAAAAAGCACTTAAGTGGGAAAAACGTGGGAAACTGTACAATTTCACGATTTCAGTATTTTATAAAAACGCGGACGACGTTTTCTACCAGAAAAACGATTTAATCGAAAAACCATAAGACACCTTTTTTGTTGCATTTTTGATTTACTTTCTTACGGTATCATTGCCAAAACTTTTGAACTTTTAAAAAATTTTAATTTTTGGGAGTTTTTTTGCTGTAATTTGGTTATAAATATACATAGAGACTTGAGAATTGGTAATAATACTTATATTGGACTTACCTAGACATGGTAAACTTTTAAAAAATCATGGAACAACTTTTTTTTTTTAATAAATGTTTTGAAATCAAATTTAAACGAAAATTGAAAAAAAACTTATTGTACTTCAAATTATGTGTTACCGAACTGCGCTTGGAATCTTCTTTCGCCAAGCAATGATTTATCGTTGCTTACAGATATAAATGAAATAACCTTATGTATATTACGTTCCCAATTTCTCACCTACAACAGTGGCAGTTCCCAATTCATGTTCCCAAAGACATGTTATCTTTACTATTCTGAAAAAAAAAACATGACCAATACCTTACCAGATTACTTAGCTTCGCTCAAAACCATGTCAATAATTACAAGAGTCGATGTAGCCATGTAGAACAAAATAGTAATAACTGGTGTGCTATATATGGCTACGAGGTATAGGTACTACTCAGGTATACCAAATGCGATTCTTGTTCAGATTATTATTATTGCAAAATGAGAGCGGTGATAGGAGTTAGTTAAAAATATCTCGATTATGTGGTGGACGTTGTAATTTAGCTTAGATATTAGGTTTGGAGGAAAGCGTAGCCTAAATAGCTCCAGTACATGGTAGATACCAGGGTGAGGTAGCCTGACCTGATTAGCTTAGTTTTGTGCGGGTGCTAGAAGCCTTCTTTTTAACTTCTTTACTAACATCCCTCATATATCTTCCAATTTCCTTCTAAATTGTTATGAACTAATATAAGTGCTCATCCAGTTATAACGACCGCACGGCCCGTGTACGGCAACACATTATTGTACTATAATTTAGTCAGAGTTCTACCGTTAAAATAATAGTATAGTAATAAATATATTTAGTTGTAACCTAGATATTTCTCTCTCTTTTTATTTAAGCTAATAAAATACATTCAGTTGTAACTTAGTGTTTTCCTCTTTATTAAAACAATAAACATAAAATCATAATTGGTAAACACTTACCACTCTTGACATAATGTATTTAGAATACATATTTAAATACCCAAATCCGGGATAAAACACTACTACAATAACGAGCAGACGGCTCGTGACATCTCGCCGACAATTTAACCTAAGGTAAGAACAACCCAAAGAATCCGAGGTCGTCGGATCTAATCATGGTCACAACAACAATGGTGTCAGGTGTGGGGTCACATAAATACCAAATTGTGGCGCTTGGGATACTGCTATTGCTCATGTTCCTAATGATCGTTCAGATTCTCATGGACCACCTTCTAATACTGATCCCAGTTTTGCATCATAATGATAAACCATTTATTCTAGTTATCGTAGTATTAAGTAAGTAACAATTGTGTAATTACTGTACTTTTAATGAAATTTGTCGGTCAACAAAAAATAATAATAGTAATAACATGATTTAAAAATAACCAGTCAAAATGACAATTTTGTTTGTGCATATTATAATAATATTACCGTTGATTACAATTATTAATTAGTACTATTTATATGGTTCTAGGACCACAGATTTGTATTATGTATGTTTACGACACTTGGACACCAACGACTCACCAGTGACCGACTCGCCGTGACCAACTTGTTGCCATGTTTTGCAGCCAGACATTTCACCACTAGTGATTAATTTATCAAAAACTATCAATATTCTCAGAGGATATTAAGTGAATTTGATTTCTGTTTGTTTTTTTTTTTTTTTTTAATGATTATGGAAGCATTATTATTTTAATATTATTTTAAATTACCTTAAAAAAGTGTATAGGTATAAACACTTTAAATAGGAATCCCTAATTTTAAACACAAATTCAAATAGAGCCTATTTGTCTAAACATTTTAAAAACTAGATGTTCCGTTGGCACTGCTCATTGGGCAACCATTCTATTTATAACCGTTAACCGTGATATTATTCTTATGACTTATTAGTTTTAGTAACACACGATAACACTTATCTTGACGTGTTTTTGCTTGTTGGAACTTTTTTACGGAAACGAGATTTAATTGCGAGTAACAGGAGACTGTAACCTACCTTTTATATACTATAATATAATGTGTACCAGCAAATAATATTTTATGCTAATATGCGCGAGTATAATATAGGTATGTGTATCACAAATGTAAGTTAGGTACCTATAGGCGCTTACCTACATATATTGAGCAGAAGTTAAAGTGGAGGGGATATAGTTCTCCTGTCACTGAATGTACTTAAAAGTTCTCCTCTTGATCATAATCTTCAAAATGTAAGCAGAAATTTGCCGTCTCTGTCTATCTAACGGCCAAAAATGTATTTTATCTAATATAGCAAAACTGTATTATGTGGTCTTTTCTCTATCGGGTCTTCCTCAATATAGTAATTACCTACTTAACTACTTTTATCATTTTGTTGTCAGGCTCACATTAGATAGTTATCTTTATCTTTTCTTAATTTTCCTCGTAGTAGGTACATGGTGAAAACATGGATTTTTTAATATGTTCATTATACAATTTTCTATATAAACAATTCGTTTATTTTTTTAAAGTCTGAAGTTCTTACGAATAGATTATTTGGAAAATAGGTATTAAAAAATATCCAATAAGTAAAAGTATAATAGATAGAGTCATCTTTAATTGTATGGAATAATTTTTACTTTTAGTCGTTTAAATTCTAAGTACTATCTTCTTTGTAGTAAATTCTAAGTACAAAAACACATTTTTGCTATATTTTCTGTTAGAATAGATGTACAGATACGGCAAAAGTTACTGTGACGCCTGCTGTAGCTTCTTAGAAATGAAAACAACTTTTTTTTTTATTTTTTGTATAAATATATGTATAATTTATTTGATTCATAATCATGTTGGAGAATATTCAAATCTTTTACCTCTTTTTCAATTATTCAAATAAGCTATAATATTCAATATCAGATAACTATATTGTTTCTTTTTATTATGAGATAAATGATAAATGTTGAAATTTATCACACATAGGATCCATTATAGTTTTATATTTTGATCTTAGTTTTTCAACAGGACTTTTGAAATATGGTATAATATTTTCAAAATTAAATTTACCTGTACTGACGAGAGTATCTTTATAGGTAGACTTCATTCGTATAAAAAAAATGTTAATAGCTTTAGTCAGAAAACAAATTTAATCGAGTCCATCTTAATGAAGCTTTTTACATAAACAATCTTAATTTGAATGATACAAATGTATATATACATTATATGAACGGTGAAACTTCCTCTAACGGACACCTCCCAATAGCGAACGTTTTTTTGGGAACAGGGACATTTTCACTACTTTTCAATGGGAAAACCTCCGAATAGTGGACACTGTTCTAGTCTTAAATTAAAAATAGTGAAAAAATGACAGTACTAATATTCATTAGCATTAGTATGTACTCTCGTAATAACTATAACGAACTCGATAAGATTATGAATATTGGACACCTATTACAGTGGATCATTATTAAAAATAATGACAAATCGGCGACAGCGTTATGCCGCGTATACATATACGAGCCGAACCTACCGCAAACCGCTTGTGAACCGATAGCGACAATTATTTGGACGGCGTGTCGAACGTCCAAAGAGCCGCTCGCGCCGATCCATCGAGAGACCATTCGTCATTTTTGACAAACACAGCGCGAACCTAGTGTAATTTTGGACGGTGCGTTGACAGGTTCGTCAGTTTTTGACAAGTACGAACACTACTGCTGATAGTTCGGTATGGGTTCGTTGTTGGTTTTAGTTCGCGAGCGGTTCGCGGTAGTTCGACTCGCACACGTATACCCTGCTTTAGGTTTAACGATAACGAACTCGTTCAACAAACTAGTTATCGAACGATATGATAAGAATATGATGATTAACGACAATAAAAACATTATAATTTAATTTAACATAGTGCAAATGTTTTCATTTTATATATTATCCTTTATGAATTTCAAAAATTTACCCTTCCGAGTAACGGACACCTCCGAATAGCGGACAAAAATTCGGCGACCAAGGGTGTCCGCTATTTAGAGGTTTTACTGTACATATTTAACAGATACAACAGATATACAGGACAGTCGGCAGTTAATAGTGCAGGACGATTGACGAGCATATTGGTGACTAGTCGCACGTATTAATATTATATGCTCCTGGCCCGTTCATTAGGTATCTAATTAAATTGAATAGTTAAATAATTAATTATTAAAATAGTATCATAAGAAATTGAAATCAACTTTTTTTAGTATTTTTTTGTTGAACTTAAGAGGGTTCCATAGTAATAGTTGCCGTCTTTATAGTCTGTATATTTCTATCTATTCTAACAGGAAATTTAACAAAAATGTATTTTCATACTTTCAATATTACTCAGCATTTAAAAGACCTAAAACAAAAATAATTTTACCAAATTTAAGACGACATCTACTACGCTTTTATCAGGGGAATTTTTGATATTTATTTCCCAGATAATCTATTCATAGTTACTTCACAATTTAAAAAAACAAATTATTTATTATTATTTTTTTTTTTTTTATAAAAAACTGTTTAATGAATATATCAATAAATCCATGCATTCGCCATATAATTAAAAAAATAAGATTACCTAAGGTCAGGAATGCCTAACGAAAAAATGAAAAAGTAGTAATTAAGGAAGACCCGATAATGAAAAATTACTTAGTAGGTCACACCTACGATGGAAGACTGTGTGAAGTGCAAAAGCAGAAGACCCGACTACATTTTTATTTAAGTTTTGTAAATGCTGAATACAATTATCTTTATGTACATTATCCTTATAATGTCCCCGAACTTATGTGTCAGTTTGACTCTCAACTAAATATTTTTTATTATTTTTATTTTGTGAAAAATATAGGTAAAAGTATGTAATTTTATTATTAAAAAGTATACAAATTGTTGATGAGAATTTTTAAAAGTGATAAAAATAAAAGCAGTGTTTTGCGTGACACAAACTATGGAAAAATATATAAAGACGAATAAAAACCTAAGTATTGCTTTTATAGATTTAGAGAAGGCATATTGTGACAGATTTCCAAGAGAGTGTGGGCATTAATTAGAAAAGAAGTGCTGAAATCTTGTATTAATTTCATAGAGGATATGTATGAAGGATGTAAAATATATATGTGGAATAACCGCAGATTTCGGTGTGTACCATGTTCGTCTTTGAGTCTTTACCTGTTCTATTATAACGAAAAAAGTTACAAATAAGATACAGATTCGGGTACCATAGTGTAGGTCCTAAACTGTAGAATGTTTGCAGATGATATAGTTTTGATAGGAATGAATCTGGAAGAAGTTAACAATAGGCTTGAGGAAAAGAGAGTAGCATTTGAAGGAAAAGGACTTGCCGATATTAAACGTATAGGTAATCATAAAAACATAGTAATATAAGATATTATCTGTGATGATAATAAGATAATATATGTTTGTAATACATAATTAATAAATAACAAAACACGTTATGATTTAGAGCAAAAACTTTTTTCTCGGTTTTATATAATTTTATTAAAATACGCATTAGGTATAATATAAGACATTTAGACAATTCATTAACATGTATTATTCGATGATGTATTTTAACAAAAAATGTTTTACAAATTACAAAGAAATGTATAATATAGTATAAATATATTATACTTGTGTTGAAAAACCGTAACGTAGTAAGCATTACATTCTACAAAACTTATAAATTACTTACAAACGTACCTACATATTGTAAACAACAAACGGAGACGGAAATAACGCGTAAACGATCGAAATCATTTTACATACATTAAAAATTAAAAAAAAACATATTTTCAATCGGCAGGCAATATTCTTATAGCTGTTAGTACGATTTTTACGATTTGAAATTAAATTATTATCTATTTTAAAAATTTAATTTTTTTTAGAAATGCAATTATTTTATTTTTTTTTAAAAAAAAAAAAATGTAAATAATTATATACCTATTAATATTTTCTGAGCATATTTTTTTTATAAATATTATATAATATAACAAAATATTTTCTTTGAAAAAAAGAACCACCATGTACATATTATTACAGGTTTAATCGAATTTTATTTTTATCGATACCGCAGCCATCTGTATACATGTTATTGAAATCATTTACAGTTAACGAACACAACACCTATAAACAATATCCGAACTGAAATATTAGCGCATCATTTTTGCAAGAAACGTTTCAAGTGATTCGCCAATAATTGGTTGAAATATGAATGGAGTAGTCAAACAATCGTACATTCGAGATCGTGTTTGCGTATATGTTTTCTTTATACGGCGTGCGCAATGGTTTTATTTTTGGTCCCAGGAAAAAGAAACTTAAGTAAATTGTTGGTATTCTTTTTATAATTGTATTTTATGTTATTTTGTTCAAATTATTTGTTGGTCTAAACGGCATAAGTGTATACTATATATTATAACACGTGTTGTACGGGAAATGAAAACATCCCAAGTCACAATGATGTACTTTTTGTATGGCGAAAAAGACATGCCATATTTATTATATGAAACAAGCCATTTAAAACGGTCATTTAGGTTAGATCATCTAGTAATATTTAGCCATTTAGCAACTATCCCATTACATCATCAAACAATTCTCAACATTTAATTTGCTTGTATTGAACGCTATACACAACTGAGCCTTAAGTTCTTCTTCCCTGGGAACAAAGACAATATTATTTTTATTTAACTGGATTTATTTTCTGGTTAAAGATTAAAGATATTTTTTGATTTGATATCGGCAATTATATCGGAAAAAATCGTATGTCCATAGAATTTGTTTTAATAATAATATTTGCGATTATAAAAAAAAAAAAATAATAATATTATTAGCTATTACAACTATAATTTATTTATTTTCTTTTACATTTATTGTATATTTACGATGGCATCCGAACTGTATAGTGTATACATAGGTTTTGTTATTCATTATTATTATTTTTTTAAAATCTCCCGGATTTGAAATTTTCAATGGTGTACAATATTCTTGACCGATTTTGTTATTATTTTTTTTTAAATTCTTAAATCACAACACGCAATATTAGTAATATGCGAATTATTTGTATAATAACAGTACCTATATTTACATACGAGTAGTTACTGCATATACTTTTACAACAATCGCGTATATATACTGAAAAATTCGACAATCGACAATGTGTAAAACTCGTATTTTTAACCAATTAGATATTGAAATAATTAAATTGTTCAGGTATCGTAATGTTCCGATCTCCGTTACATTTTACAATATGCGTATGAATATTATAATATATTTTTTATTTTATCATTGAGATATTATTAATAATAATACATAGATAACAATAATTGAAAAAAAAAAAACAACTTGTTTGGTACACAAATATTTTTTTTAGTAATATATAGGTACGAATCGTTTTTTTCTCTATAATATTATAATATTTCGCCTTATTATGGTATTAAAAATGAATTTAGTATAAATATGTATTAAAAATGTTCGACATCTACAGAATTTAAATACATAATAATAGGTATTGTAATTATGTATATACATATTTTTTTTAAAACCATATTATTATACGTTACTAAATATTATGAGCATACCTATATTATATAGGTAAATAAACATTCAGCGCTGCGATTTTATACGAATTTATCTTTCAAAAATCCGAATGAATTTTTATTACAATTACATTATATTACCTATACGAGTTATATATAAAATATAATATTATAAATATCAATTTGTCGTCGTCGATTCCATTTATCAAAATATTGTAGGTACACCCCTCAAAAACGTCTCTCTCGCATTTGTTTTTCGAGCAAGTACAGTAAAAAAAAAAAAAATTGTAATAAAGAGAGAGCGAGATAGAGTGAGAGAGAGAGAGAGAGAGCGAGAGGAAGAGAAAGATGAAAAAAGTCCCAATCGGGTTTTTTGCAAGTACAGTCGTTCCGGAGATGATGGATAGACAATAATGGACAATAGTAAAACACTGATCCAGAAGAACGAAACGACTTTTGCAAAAACAAAACAAAATATAAATTTAAATATTATATAGTAAGGTATTAATATCAATACATATAGAATATATAAGTATAGGATATATTTTACTAATTTTAATTGTAAGTTATAGTTTTTTTTTTTCTCTTCGATTAACGCAGTCATATATTATTATTTTAATATAGCGAACTGCAAAAGAATAATTAATATTATAAATTATATTATGCTCAATACGAGATTGAGCAAAAACCGATTTATACACGTATATGTAAATATTATAATAATTATGTGTATGTATCTCACAAGGATTTTATTAAAAAAAAAAATCTCACTAATTCTTATAATATTATAATAATCTCGTCTCGTTCAGATCTCATCCGTAAAATCGCTCCTGTCGTATATAAATATAGTATACCTAACATCATCATCACTATTTATTCTCATCACATTATCATACAAAATTAGAGCTCGAGTCCCAATATATTTGATAAAACCGAGTTCTATAAAATATATAATATGATAAAACTGAGTATTAAATAAACGAGGATTTGTTTTTTTATTATGCTATCGTGGATTTATCACGTGTCTTATTAATTATAATAGGTACCGAATCCGGAATCGTAAGGTTGAAATTTTGATACCACGTCTGTACATGGAAGACATAGTATTTCATAATATAGAAAACTTTTTAAAAGGTATCTCGTTGTTTAATCTATTTTAATGTATACAATATACGAAATAAATTACGATAGTATTAACGCAGTCATTTCCATAAAGGAATCATTTTAATTTCATATTCTTTCTTGTTACTATATTATAATCTCTTTATTAGTTCATGTAACTTGTTAATAACTAGTTCGGCATCAAAAGTTACTCTTCTTAACAACATTGTTTGACGGTAAACTTTGGCTTTTTGCCTTCAATTTTGAAGGAAAAAAAGAATATATATGTATTATGCAGTTTAAGTACATATACTATTAAAATATATTGTATTTACTAAACTAGTTTATTTTACTGTAGAACTCGGTTTTATACATTATACATATCGAAATCAAACCTACTCAACCTGTAATTTCGTTTATTAATTCATCATCATATTATATTATTGAGTTACTCTTAATAACGAAAGTATTATAATAATTTTTTTAAAAACACAGCCATTGTTCCGGAATCTCGCCTATATATATCTTTAGTCCCAGGTAAAAACGGACTTTAGTAAATTTTTTTAGTTTTCAAAAAAAGCAAATTAAATTCTAAAAATACACACATTTGTACATAAAATAACACGCTAAATACACCAATTTCGAAAAAAAAACTTATACAAATGCAATTCAGACAAAAAAAAAAGGAAAATAAATAAATAAAAATAAAAAAAATGCCGAAAATGCCCTCCTTCTCCGGGACCAAAGATATATCGTTTAAATTTGTCCAATAGGGCAAGAGTCATATATACCCCGATAGTACGCCTGAGCATGCACCCTTAACACCATTTATAATATTATTATAATATTATCCTAAAATAGAGAATTTTACATATTCGTACGTATAAAATATATAAATGTGTTTTTGTGAGTGTATATATTATTATTCGTATATACATACACATAACAGTATTTGTATTATAATAGTAATATTAATAAAAAAAAAAAAAAAACGATGCGTCTTAAATATGTTTCTTTTATAGAAATACAATACCTAATAATAATGTCGAGTAATAAAATGTAATAACGAATAATAATAAAATAATGATGGAAAAAAAATACACAGACGTGACTATAATAATAATAATAATATAGTAAGTAATAATAATAATAATAATAATAATAATAATAATAATATTACATACTCGGCTACAATGATAATATTTTAATATAATAATAATTTTTCTAACACGCTATAAGTAATAATATTATATCGGATGAGTAAAAATAACATAATATATATGAAAAACGCTTAACGAACAACAAACAACATTCAAAATGACTAAATTAATTTTTTTTTATAATTATACTATAATTATTCTATTTTTATTATATTATAATCATATATTTTATTATAGACGTATATAGGTATAAAAAAAGCTTAAGTAATATATAATTTATTTAATTATTATTATTTTTAAGTTTCTGTTCGCAAATTTTCAAAAACTGTATTTAATTAATTTTTTTTTTTTTTGAATTTGTTATTATTATTATATATTTCGTTTTATTTTTTTTCCTTTCGAATTGTACAGAATTATCATACACACGTATTTAAGACGTCGCGCGTCGTCGTTACAATAATAGTTAAAAATAAAAAAAAAAAGAAGGAAAAAAACGAGATTTCGGTTGGGAAACAAACAAACTTAATAAACAAAAAAAAAATATATATGTTTAATATAAGTATAATATGATAATCATAAGGTTAAATATAAATAAAAATATATAAAGAGGTGAGTTAATTAACAAAAAAAATTGGCTATTTTGTACTTTTGTTACAAGTATTTGTGAAATATCATCGTACTGTATTACATATTCATGAGGTAGAGCTGTAAAAAAGCTTAATATAATTAATTAATTATTCATGAAAAAATTGTACTATTATAGTTACATGTTATGACTATAACAATTGTTATTATTTAATATATATAATATTTATCAATTAATTAGGTATACGCGGTGTGTTTGAGATTTGTGGGTTATGCGTTTTTTTTTGTTTTTAATACTGTTTTTGAGCAATATTTATCTTCTTAGCACAAAAGTACAATTTAATATACCGTTTTATTACACAATAATAATAATATTCAGATACTCCACTATGTCATTCTATAATATTATTATGTCATGTTATAACTCTCAGGCTCCCAGGTCTGCCACCCTAATTTCAGTCAAAAATAATATTTATCCGTATCGTAAATGCACCATTTTGATAATAATAATAATATAGTAATAGTAATAATATATAATATATAATTCTTTGGTCCCGGGGAAGAAGGGCTTAAGTCAATTGTGTACGGTTTTCAGTACGTACAAATTCAATTTTGAAAATATATAAGGTACGGTAGACTAAAAATTAAAAAAAAAAAAAAAGTTACATAAGATAAATTTATAAAAAAAAATGAACTTAAGCCTTTTTTCCCTCGGACCACACTGTTTCAGAATAATACAAAACACGTTATACAAACATACTTAACATTATAATAATATATTTTCTTCCACTACTTCGCCTTCGTCCCAAATATTTGGGATCGGCCATCCTCGTTCTAAAAATTTCACTATACCTGATCTCACATATCCTAATAATAATAATAATAATAATATATATCCGTACAAATATATATTTATATACATTATTACTATTATAATATAATTCACTGACTTACATTTATAAACGCGACACCATTAGTTAAAAATATATTTATCACCCTTCTCTCATTCGTCATAATATGGCATCACAATTCGTTTCCCCTGCGAAATAGTATTATCACACTCTCAATTATCACATTACCTATACATATATATATATATATATATATATACTTATACTATATATTATATTTTATATTATTATCTATTTTTTTTTTTTTTTGTTTGTTTTAGTACATATCACTTCCCTAACCGTTTCTATCACAGACACAATCACATGACATTTCCTTGACATTTTTTCAAGATAAATATATGCTTATTACGACGAAAAAAAAAAATACATAAAAGCCCTACAAAAATAAATTATAGCCTATATAATAATATTATGTTTCCATAAAAAGTAAATAATAATAATCAGAGATTTTAACGCATCGCTTCGAACGGTTCGATAGGAGTTAAAAATCACCTTAACGCCCGATCACTCTCGCAATATATTTTTGCATTTATCACATTCAGGGTAAACGAAAAAAAAAAATTATCACATTAAAACTTGCAAGTTAAAATAACATATAAACTGATCATGAACATGCGAGTAAACGTATTTTTATATAATAATAATAATATATAGGTGTACTTAGGTACTTACATAAAGTAACAAAAATGAAAACAATTATAAATATTTCAAAAAAGAGAGAAGCAGCGACGATTTACGAAATAAAAAACAAACCGTACGTCTGATCACAATAATTATCATAATATATCATAATATTATATAGATATATTTAAACAAAAACGATTTTGATTATTTTTTTTCTTTTTTTTAGAGGAAATATAAACGTTAATTTATATGACTAGAGAATAATATATAATAATTATTTATTTATTATAATAATAAATTTAGAGTTTTTTTTTTTTTTTGTTTTCTTTCGTGACGTGTACAATAATATTATTATATTGAGTCGGATTCGCGTGTTTATACGATATTATAATATATTCTCAATATTAATATTATTATTATTATTGTTATTGTTAAGAATTAACGTTATAATTAATAAAATATTACTTTCAAGACCAGTGCGCGGTAATTTACATAGGTTTCTAAACATAATAATAATTGTTCGTCTGCTACGATTTATTTTTCGCTGCGATGCAATCGGTTCAAAATTAACACTATGAAAACTTAGGCGCTCCGCACGCGGTGCAACTGTTTTACTACAAGAAAATCTCAAACCAGTTGTACAAGCTACTACTGGTTTGCAATCGATTTTCCTTCTCACATGAGCGCCACTGAATTTTAATCAGTCGATAATTTTACGGGAATATTGTCGCGAAGAGAAAACGTGAATTTTTCGGAAACACCGTGTGATAACACAACTGAAACCGAAATTCGACCGGTAAGCACAGTCGCACGAGACAAAATGGAAACTACCGTGTTCCTTATACTACGTTTCGCGTGTCAAAACAAAACAATCGTTTGCGCAATTTGTTTGAGATTTTCGTTGGAAAATAATCGCACCGTGTACAGCGAGCCTATAGGTAAATGCCAGAATAATCGACAGTTAATAGTTAGTATAGGTCGGTAATTAATTGTCGGAAAAAAAAATTCCACAAAATATTATTATAATATGGCGGCGATAATATTGTGGAATATAAAATTACGTTTGAAAAACAAAAAAAATGAGTAGTTTTCTTCGAACAAGAATGCGTATAAATAAAAAATCGAATTTACCTAGGTCGGCGGCATAGCTACTGTTAGGCGTTATTGGGTTAGGTCACCTATTATACGACACGTTATTTAAGTGAGAATATTAAAAACTGGAAAACAAAACCGTTTAGAATCTGTTCGAGATACAAAAAAAAAAAAAAGTATAAAGAGTATAAAGAGAGGGGAAAATAGCAGTTTTGAGCCATCGCGCCCGAGCCGTGGATAGTTTTGATTTTTTCTATAGATTTAGGAATTCTTATTGAAAATAATAATAATAATAATAATAACGATGATAACAGTAACAATAATAATGATAATAATAATAATATTAGAACAACAACAAATACTACGCGATGATGGTGTTTATTATAATATTATGACGACGTTCAACGTTGATGGTTGTTGTGTATGTGCGTGGTCAGATGTTTAGACAGGTAGTCGGCCCGGGCGAAACACTTTCCGCACATTTCGCAGTGATACGGCCGTTCGCCGGTGTGGATACGCAGGTGCCGTGTCAGATCGCTTTTGCCGCCGAACGCTCGTCCGCAGAACAGACATGCGAACGGCCGTTCGCCCGTGTGCTTGCGCACGTGCAGTTTCAGGTTCTCTTTGGACCGGACGCACTTGCCGCAAAATGGACACGCGAACGATTTAGCATCTCGGTTATTGTTGTTGTTGTTGTTGTTGTTGTTGTTGTTATTGTTGTTGTTATTGTTATTGGCGGTTACCGCGGCCACTGCGGCTGCTGCGACGGCTGGTGTGGCCGTAATGACGGCGGCGGGCGACGTCCGTTGAACGTTAGACCGGAGTATATTGAACAACGAAGACGGCGACGCGGCGGTAGGGACGGTCGTGTCGTCCGGTGCAGCCTTTTGCGGTCCGGCGATCACCGACGTTTGGGCCGGCGACAACGCGGACACCACTTCGTTGGTGCTGGTCACCTGACTGTCGGACGCCGCGGCTACCGTGGCCGCGGACGACGATCTAGTGGTCGGCGTGGCCGCCGTGTCCCGGCTGTCGTCGCTGTGCGTCGCGGGTACCGCCGCCGGTACGTCCCGCTGCAACCTCTCTAGCGCGTGGTTGAGCCGGTGCTTCTTGAACGATTTGAGATACCTATGGACACACGCACGCACACATACAAACATACATACATGCTCCATGCACTTACCGTGACGTCATAAAATCATAGAATAAATAACGGCAGGTGGTGACTATGCTGCTATTAGGTTGGGTTGTAGGGAGATGGACGGAGAAAAAAAATCAAGTACTAACAATGTTTTGTGTTCGTCACGCTGTAAGTCAAAGTCGATTTAATATCGGTTATCGTCCAAATTATTCAAGGACGTAACATCGACGAGCGAAATATCCAACGTTCATAATAACCAAGGACAAAATACTCAATATTTGTGAATTATAGTGGTACTTATACAGGTCAACAGTTATTATTAGTTTTAAGAGTTTTTTTTTTTTTTTTTTTTTGAAATTGATTTTATTATTTTACTTTTATGTTACTTTTTTTCTTCTTCTTTATACTTTGTACAAAAATTCTACCAGAAATCTTGGTTCGAAGTATTAAGTATAACATTTTTTCTAAAAGAAAATTTTCCTGGGTTGGCACTTTAGGGAAGTTGATTTACCCAAGGTTTTCATAATAAATGAGAAAAACCGGGAAGATTTACGAAAATAATGTTTTTATTAGTTTTAATCTTGTTTTACTTTACTTTAGTTCAGTGAAAAATATTCCTAGAGACTCGAAATTTGACAGAAACATTTTATAGACTGGTAACATTTTCAAAACATTTGAGCAATATTTAAGCGATTAGATATTTTAATTTTGCAAGGTTTTTTTTACGTAATATTTATTCGGTAGGTACTTTGTGGAAAAAATTGTCAGACCAAATAGAAATGATTAAAAATTTAACAGGATGTTCATTATATGTTGTACTTAATGATCAACAAGAAAAAGCTGAGTTTGGTGTTATATTTTATTATTATTATTTTTTTTTATAAGAATTTTAAAATCAAATTTTGACGAAAATCGTAAATATTACGGCCTTTTAAACATGTATAACCGAACTCCGCTCAGAATCGTATTTCGTTAGCAAAGATTAATCGTTGCGTATAAATATAAATTAAATTACCTTCTATATCCTATTAACCTATTACCTTCCCAACTTCTCACCTACAAAAATGGCCCATCCATCGTGCGAAATACTACCGTTGTTTTCTATTTAATTTATTTATTTTTATAATATCAAATTTCAATCACACGGTCTAATTAAATTTTGATTTTGGTTTGCTAATCAAATAATGATCACTAAGCAAGTTTACAAAAATGAAATTAGTTTTGGATATTTTGTGCAATAATATTGTATGATTCCAATGTTGGGAATTACGTCTTGGATATAATCCCGTACCTCACTCAAAATAACACGAGTTTACAATAATGACCGCTACACTCGTAGTACTGGTACCTACAGACAACCGGGGCTCATATATTATTTTATTAATACATAAATGCGTATTGAGGTATTATAATACCTGTCGGTCGACAAGTACATGTTGCGAATTCGTAAGGTAAACGAGTATTAGAACGATAAATGGCATATGATACGCGCACACGATAGCCGAACTAACGGGAACGGAATATCCGCGATCGGATTATCTAGATTTTCGCGATACTGTACGCCACGTTATCGTACACGTATGTACATTATAAATGACCTACCGGGACCGGTTATTATAACGTGGTGAATTTTCGCGATTGGCGAGAAACCGGTCGTGCGAATTCGGACACACCTGGGAAACCAGTTCGCGTAAACGCCACGGTCGATATAATTTAACTCAAGTCCGGTACGGTCGGGTATGCGAGGGGAGGTGGGTACACGGTAACGCGCAGCTAGGCCGCCCTGCACTCACCTGAATTGCATGCCGCATATGTCGCACGTGAACAGCTTGTCGGCCGGCAAACGAGCCCTGTGGTTTTGTTCGCGATGCTTGAGATAGGCCGAACGGTAACGATAACTCTGACCGCACTGGTCGCACTGGAACGGTTTCTCATCACCGCCGTCACCGCCGTGGCCACGTACCGGTTGCCCGGTGTGTTGCAGGGCCGTGTGCTGTTCCAGCAGCCACGTGGATGGGAAACTCGCCGAGCAAATGGCGCACCGGATCATGCACCGACTGGCCACCTCGTCACTGGAGCTCACGCACGGGCCGATCAGCCCTTGCTGCTGGAGCACCGAGTACAACGATACGGATGTTTCTGCACACGGTACACAAACAAAATCGTGCATCATTATACGTTATAATAAATATGTATGGCTTTACACGGGACCAGAAATTCAATGTGAAATGGATTTAATTGTTTTTTTTTTTTTATTTGACCTAGAACGAATCTGAGAAAAATGGCTGAACAAAAAAACGGCCAAAGTGTCAAAAAGTATAGTATTTTTTACAACACGCAATAATGAAATTAAAAATAGTAAGATCATCATATAATTATCATACGATTTTTGAGTTTGAACAATTTGGCAGAATACCCTCTAGGATGAAATGTATTCCAAATATTCCATTCGAGTAACGAATCGAATACCAAGTACCTTCTTCCAAAGCGTGACTTTTTGCATTTTGCATTTTCGCCATTTTTAAATTTTTAATAGTTTTAGGGAATTTAAATCCGAGTTCTAATTATGTATAATGTTTACTACGCTCTATGTCCGCAGTGTATTCCCGATTTTTTAGTAATAGTCCCTTTTCCCCTCCCGGCCATGTAAATTTTTAATACCTTTTACGCTTATCTGAAAAACAATCCAATAATGAGGGGAACAGAATATCTTTTCATCTGTTATTAGTAATGTATTTTATCGTATATAATTACGAATGTACGAGGACACATATACGCATTACGCATATTATTGAATTACGCCGTTTGTCTATGTATATTTAAAACTTGAGGACTGGTACTTGTATCTGATTAGCACAATTGTATTTTTTTTTTTTTTTTACAATAATTGGTTAGGTTAGAGTAACCCACGGATTGATATGGATGTAGTGAAGCGATAAAAATTCTGAAATCATATTTGAATCCTGCAGCGTGGCGTGTGCATATTATATTATAAAAGATCGCGGTCATGTCATTTTGTTAAATTTATTTGATTATAGTTATTCGTGTCGGCTCGATAAATTGAAAACTGAGGTATAATTTATTTGCAGGGATGCATTTTGTACGCACTGGTCGAGTGAATTGTTGAATAATCGGAATAATAATAACTATAATTCTCGTCGTTTTCCAGCGCTCAAAAACAGAGCTCGGGACAGCGGCACTTAAATTTTTCGGATAGCTATAAATCTCTTCAGTACGATTTGTTCCCATTCGATCGGATCGACAATAACAAAACTAACTACACGACCGCTTGTTCGAACTAACTCGAACGCTCGAGTAATACAAGTGCAACCCATTAAGCATACGAGCCGGTGTATAGGTACCGCAGTTTATTATCGAGTGTGATTTACGACACATTAAAAGCCACTCAAATATTTTTAAAAAACCGTACCTCGTAAAACTTTGGATATTAAAAACTTGTGTTTCTCTAATCCGTGTATATGTATACTATTATAGTCCAAAGTCGTGTTTACGGTTCCGGCCATTCTAGCAACGGCTGAATAATAATAGTGGGTACAGCCAAATGTATTTTATGAAAATTCGTGTTTCAGTACAATTAGAAAAAAAAAAATCACTAATTTTCTCATTTTTTATCATATTTATCATAATTATTATATTTTCGTAATTTAACATAATTTAACCTAAATGCTAACAATATCTAAAACAATATCTCAACTATCAGAACGTTATATGGTGTTACAAGTAGAGAAACCATGTTTTGTGAAAAACGAGCTGAACGATTTTACACATTTTTAAATAAGTACTTGTAAGATTATTTTAGATTATTTCTATGGGTATATTGACTTCATTTTGGGTGCTTCTTGTAAAATTTCTGTCGGTCATATTTACGAATAAATTCTAGACATGCCTATAATTTTACAGTCCTTATATTGTAAGTTATTAGCCGCGTGCTGACACATTATTTAAGACAGTAGAAAATGGGTAACCGCGATATAGTCATCGCATAATATAGTATCACTAATATCGCACTACAGTAGTTATGTCGACTTGCGAAATAGTTTTTGGGGATTATGGATTTTTTTTCCTTGTTTACCTGTATTGAAAACGGGCGGCAGAGGCGAGAACCGACTGAAAGCGGAAAATCCTTGTTGTAGAACGGAAACTTGCGACCTGTACGCGGCCAACGTGTTGAACACCCCTTCCACCAAGCAGACTTCCTATTTCGCACACAATACACATACAAATCAATCAAATGTTATAACTTTCAAGTGTAAAAAGACCCGGGATTGGTCAGACTATCCAGTGTTGTATTTAATTCAGATTAATTTATCTAGATAGGTATAAATTTTATTTTTCATTGTATCTAGATAAACGAGAAATAAGCTGTCTGATTTAATAAATAAATTAGTAATTTACATCATCAATTACACAACCTTTAAGTGAAATATAGATGTGTACCGAATAAAGCGTGTACCAAATCTAGTACACTTGTACTACTTTTAGCACGTTGTTTCATGATACGCAATGAATAAAATTATAATTTTTTTTGATCTAGTTTACCTATGTTCTTAATTAATAATTTTCATATAGATGGTAATTTTAGTAATTATCTCTTATTTTTATCAAGGAAACTTAGGAAACCATCATAGTCGTATACATACTATGTATAATATAAAATGATGGGAACACAATTAAACAAATTTAGGTATATATCTACATTACACAGCTTGGTATAAGAAGGGCCAATCTTAAAATAAAAAAATACATAATAATAATAATAATTATAGATTTCACGTAAGACTTTTGGAAATAAATGTATTTATTTCAACTTCCAGCTAACGATGTGTTACATTTTTCTTTTGAAATTGAGACTTCTTGCATCCATCCACAGATATATTTGTATATGTATACGGTGAGGATTCAATTAACAAATAAATAAAACTCATTTTTTCATTAGCATTTTTTTTTTTTTTTTTTTTTTTTTTTTTTTTAGCACCTAATACAGTAAAAATAATCGATGATAAATATCACGTACTTGTCTCGTTATCACATTTGCTAAAAGTTATTTCTTATACACTACCGCGGGGCTCACATCATCGTTTAAAAAAATTAACACAATAATATAATATTTTCATTGTATACAACAAAAAAATAAATCGCCTATAAAATGTATATAATATAATAAACATGGTACGGATAAATGTTTCACTAGGTATATATAGAAATAAAATTAAAAAAAAAAAATAATAATAATAATTGGGTAACATCATGGCGAGAAACACACCTTTGTGCCGTAAGATCGAGAAGATAAAAACAAGGTGCACAAGTGCGTTTTGAAAACGTTTAATGATTTTTGTGACAATTATATTATATTATAGAAGAAACACTTAAGACGCGCGTAAGACCTGTCAAAAAAAAAAAAAAAAAAGGAAAAAACAACCATACTTAATTATTATAATGGCGGAAGATTTTCCGAAGAACCCCTTCCCCGTGTTGCTGTTCGTAAACGTTGTGATTACATTCTGATGTAATGTCAGATTTAAATCAGATGGGGAGAGAGGGGGCGGGGATGTAAAAACAAATCAAGACTCTATATGACTTTTAGTTATCGATAACGTTTTCGGTAATATTTTACCAGTTATGAATATGCGGAAGAGACGACGAAGACAAAATATTATTTTTTTTCAAAATTTATTCAGCATCGCGGGACAGAGATCTTTCGAACAAAAATAATCTTCCGTTTACATAATATTATTTATTATATTACATATAACAGTATTTTTTTTTAATTTTTTTTTTTTTTTTACATTTCATACAATATGTAGCCTATCACAGTCGGAACACCTTAATCCTAAAACCCCGTGGCGATCGTCGCAGAGGCGACCGCGACGGCCTATACATATACACATATATATATATATATATTATATTAAAATATTCTTAATAATTATTGAAGCCCGTATTATAATAAAATGATGTACATATATATTATATCTTTGGTCCCAGGAAAGAGAGACTTAAGTCAATTTTCGGTAAGTTTTTTTTTAAATGTAACATTTGTTTCCCCTTTGTTTTTCGGCACAAGTGTATGCATATACTATTCTAACACACGTTACACTGAAAATTAAAACATCTCAAGTCAGTGGTGACTTACGGTGTACTTTTCATTTCTGCAAAATATAGGAATAGGTAGGTGTAACAACCATGCCGTTTGGCAATATTCGCAACATTAAATTCGCTCGTATTGAAAACTGTACAAAATCGAATTAAGCCCTTGTTTCCCGGGCCCAAAGATATAAAGCGATTAAAAATACCACTGCTCAGTTCGAGTTCAGGTCATACGTTACGTTCGTTTTGGTCCATCAACAATACAATTCCGAATTATCATGAACTCGCGCGTGTAGCATAATAGTACGAATAGAGTCCTCATTATAGCGTTATTTTATAGGAGTATAATATTTTTTTATAACTTTTTTTTTTATTATTTTTTTTGTACCATGTAACAAAATTGAGGTTCGTCATCATTACAGAAATATTTTTGATAAAAAAAAAAATTAGGTATTTAGTAACTTTAATGTATAATAATTAATAATAATATTATAATATACGAGACGGATCGGATACATTCTATATAATATATATATATATGAATATTATATTATTATATATTACATGATAATATTTACGAGTTATTTACCGTAATGAAATTTCAATGACAAATGATAATAATAATAATAACAATAATTTCGTTCGTATAAAATCTATGTTAGTTGGTAATTATATTATTATTTATATAAATAAATACTATATATACTTTATACTGCGGTAATAAAAAGCTATACCTATTATAATATTATTACACAAAATATCTAATTATTCCTATATGTTTTATTTTAATTTCAATACGATGTTTAATATTATTATTGTTATTTTTTTTTTTTTTTTTTTTTTTTTTAATAATCGTTATCGTTATTCAAAACCGTAGATACACATATAAAACAACTAAATAGCCGACTGCGCGATGAAATGTATAAGTCTACTAGGTATGACGGCAACTCGACGTATTTCGGTTGTGAACTGCGCATTCGTATGGTATAATAAACAGTGTACACACCAATCACCGATGTAAATATCGACATTTTACGGAAAGAAAACTCTACTGGTTTTTATTATCGAATTTCTGTGCTATAGTAGTTACGTACATGCAACTGATAAATCCTACGATTTGATATTATATTTTGAAGTTTAAGATAATTTTAATCGTTTTCATTGTCACTACTATAGATAGTAACATGAATCGACTCGCCAATTTGTCAATGAAAAATAGTTTTGTTAATGATTTTTGTGACCTTTAAAATGTTTTAGAAACTCCACGATTAATACATGTTTGTAACACTGGTATTCTGTTCGAAAATATTTTTAGAAAACGGTTATCTTGGATTTTGTGAAAACAATGTTTTTAAAAAATGGAAACCTTTTATTTTTAATTTTAAAAATTCAATACAAAAAAGTAATCATATAGGACATAAGGCTTTAGTAATTATTTCAGAAAAAAAAATTGTTGAACAGAACAAAAGTTATTGCATTTGTCGAATCTTCGTAGGACACCTTGTATACTATGATGAATGGAGCGATGTCAGCCACGGCTCGCTGTGTCCAAAATAATCCCACCCCATCTTACTGTCGTAATTTCACGAGTGACACGTGCAAATGCGTATGCGCAAACTAGTGGGCAGCCAATCAGGAAAAATAACAATTCGTTAACAAAATTGATGGTCGTATTAGCGTTATTAGAGGTCCGGCGGTACATTACTCTATGGGCAGGCAGCAGCGGCGCGCATGCACACTGGTACGTGTCACCAAAAGCATGATACATATGCGGGTTAATATTGGGCACATTTGACAGAGTATGACACACGTAGCTCCAATGCTCTATAGTAAGTAAATGATATGATCAAAAGAAAATTCCAGAGGGTAAGGTAAATCACCGGTTTGTATTGTATTCACCGGATTCCAGAATACTATGATTTTCCTAATGGTTACCGAGATTTTCTAAAAGATTATCTGCTAAATTACTAAAGATTTCTATTATTACAAAACATTAACGGTTCATTGATTTTCATTACCCTCTGGATAAATCGCTGCAAGCGACGGCCATGACACCCGCGCATCACAAATTTGCCATCGAACCTATATATATATAAATACACAGTACACACATGATCAGCCATGGCCGACTGTATTAAAAGAGGTACGAAAATTCTGCACGCGGCCATAATATTTACACCCACTAAGAATAGGACGAATCGTATTGATTTAACCCGTGAAACACTATTGTTTATGCCATGAATATTATGTAATGATAATATTATTTAGAAACAATAATTCTTGCGATTGTTTTCAAAATTTTTTTTTATATATTATCACATAATTCATGGCGTTAACAAAATATTTTGCGCGTTAATCGATAACAATTTTTCTCTTATTGTACAATATAATATATGGCTGCCGATAACTCCTTCGGATTTACTCATACAGACCTAACCTAACCTTGGTGCCCTGGGAGACACTGTTACTTTAGCGCCCTTTCGTGTAAGACAACTACATTATCGACCTCGCTATCTCATTGTTTTATTTTATTAGCTGCGTTTAAAATAAATATTATTATTATTATTATTATCATCATTATTAATTTGATATTGTACATAATATAATATTGTTATATATTTTATATAAAGTATAACTATAATTCCACGTCTATACATATAATAAGTACAATACGTAAATAAATATATTATTATTAACTTCATAAAGAGAAAAATCTTATTTTTTTATTTTTTTTTAATTGTATTATTTCATATTTTTATAATACAACGATTTTAAATAATATTAAGTATTATTTATAGTATTATTTTATTCTAACCATCTACCGAAAAAAATATCACATTCCTGTTCCTTCGCGTCTTACTATATTTTCACGTACTTGGTAGAAAATTTAACGTTTTAATAATATTAAAACTTATATTATAATAATATACATAAGGGTTTTTTTTTCTGTTTAACTATTCATTAATAATTTTAATATAGTATAAAATATAAAATAATAATTTTATGAAATGAGAAAATTTGATCACACGTATAGATTATAAAAAAAAAAAAAACAAAAAAAACAAATAATAAATAAATAAAAAGGTTTAACGATTTTATAAATAATTTTATATACTATGTTTAAGCGAGTGCCAATATAATTAACAATAAACGGTGAAATGACTGGTTTTAAATCGTGTATAGTTCATGTTATTATAAAGTGAACGTTTTTATTTGTTTTTTTTATCCCAAAAATAAATTTTCATCCTTATAAATATTATACATATACATAAATATAAAACGATAATGAGCACACGTGTATTCGCGAAATATATTTAAATATCTTCTTTTTTTTTTTTTTTAATATTTATAGAGTAATAATATTTGCGATCATCTTAAATTATGTATATAGGTACGCACGGACGTTTTTCGTTTTACGATGTATACCTACATCTATACCGGATTTTTTTTGTTTTTTTGTTTTTTTTTTTTTATCATCACTCGTAACGTGAAAATATATACAAAGGGATTAAAAAAATAAAAATCATAATAAAAAAAATCGATATTACGGTTTAAAACAAAATTTGAATATTTAGTATAATACGTATACCGCGCGTATACGTATTACAATCTAAGAGTTACGTTGAAATTTAATTTATAATATATTATTTGTATTTTTTATTGTACACGTTTAGTAGGTATGTATTATTATTGTACATATGTAAATGTATATATTTAAATAATGGACTAAAAAAAGAAAAAATAGTTTTTTTTTTAAAAAATCGTGTTTTATTTTAACGAAAATTTTT
Organism: Cinara cedri; assembly: GCA_902439185.1. Lineage (NCBI taxonomy): Eukaryota > Metazoa > Arthropoda > Insecta > Hemiptera > Aphididae > Cinara > Cinara cedri. Next base: position 2,159,153 of record CABPRJ010000950.1, read on the forward strand.
TTAAAAAAATTGCAATAAAACGAATATTCGAAGTTGTATATTTTGTGTTTAATAATGCCAATACGTTTTCGTTATATTATTGTTATTACAAGGCGCTGGCACACGTGTTGATGCCCTATACATAATATATTATGTACTATTATTAGAGATATTATAATAATAATATTTATAAATATAATTTAGTGGACACGTATCACAGAAAATTAAATCTACCGACTTGCGAACGGCTCCGCTAAAACGTTCCGTAGTGTTCCGACAACGAAATGAAGTGTGTCAAATTAACGTACACACGGGAGTTTCGGACGTTATTATTATATACATGAACCCTCGACCAATTATACACACCGTTAATCGTTACTAATATTTTATAAAAGTATTATAGCGAGGGATAACCTCCGTCGGAACATAATATTTTATATGGTAGTATAAAGACTTCGAAAGTAATTAACTTGAACGTAAAAAAAAAAAAAATCATTTTTATTTTAACCTGAATATATTTTGAACAAACACCCGTGAGCAGCAGAGCTCAGTCACTGTATACAATACTATACAATTAAATTTTAATTTTATAGGCGTCTTATTTTTTTTTTTTTTATAAATTTCGTCCGAAATAGATAATTATTATGGTTATTGGGTTTTATTAACATTTAGAACCAAAGAACTGCGAAACCAGTATTAATTTTGAAGGAGGTGTAATGAAGTTAATGAATTTCAAAAATGGGGCAAATGTCAGTAAACATTAATCGCAAACATGAACTTAGTAAATGGGATGGGGGTTGATGAGGCCACAACTCCCTACATGGACCACATATTTGCGTATGAAGACTACTTTACAATTTGAATGTTAATTAAGTTTTCAGTTATTTGTTTCGTTCTTGGAAGACATTTTCTACAATGAACCGTATAAAAACGTGTTTAAAAATGAACTGCACTTGATCAAAAAGTAGAATTAATGTGGCTTATATAAATACAAAATAAGATATTAATGAAAATTATTTAATTATTACTTACATTTCTCAAAATCCTCTTATAAGGAGGATGTAGTTTTCTGAGAAATACATAATATATTGCAAAATTACAAAACATGCCAAAATATAAGACAAACCATATGTTCTTATTTAGTTATGAAATAATTTAAAAAAAAAAAAATGTTTGGAGGGTTCAAACAACCTTCTCCTTCACCTTTATCCCAACTATTTGTGGTCGGCCAACCTCGTTCTAAACTTCTACTCGATCCGATCTCCCACCTCGCATCCACCGGCTGTCCTTATATCATTCTCAAATGTACTCGACCACCTCTTTTTCATTCTTCTTATCCACCCTTTTTTCTCCTATGTATATTTTCACTAAAATTCTTATTGTTTCATATAATTCCTCTCTCCCCGTAACCATCCAAACCATCGGAGTCTATTTTCTCTAATCTTGTCTACTATTGAAGCCACGCCTAAACTACCTCTTATGTACTCATCCTTTATCCACGGTCAGACTTCTATAATATGATAAATATTATGCGATTTCTGAACTACAGATGACAAATAATAGGCTTTATTTTTTTGTAAATTGATTTAAATGTACGTCGTATTATTATATTAACAGAATAACAGCTGTTAAATTCCCGACCAACCACCTTAGAGTTCTGAAGAATCGACATTACTTAATATACTCGTATATACGAAAAATAATAAGGTATAAACAAGTCGTTTATAGAATTTACAGTGATGCACGCCATATATTTGTACACGATTCGCGAACGATAAGATATCGCTAACAAATTTTGCCGGGAAATGATGTACGGGAAGACGAGTGTTCCGTGGTTAAACAGGAACTTCCGTGCGAGTTGTAGAAAACGGCGACCGGATGAAACGTGGTTTTACATTGTACATCGACATAAAAATACTCGGAGTAAGCGAATAACGGTCGGTTTTATAAATACTAACGGTTCGAAACGTTGTTAAAACATAAGAAATTTTCGCTCGTCCGGCCGGTACATACGAGTATGCAATGTGTATAGGAGACCGTCGCAAAATTTGAATTATACGAGACGGGTTAAGGACGCTGCACTTCGGACACGACACTCGCCATTTAAGGACACGCCCAACGATGGATCTTTTATCGAGAACGTTACTATAACAGTCGGTGACGGCTGTGATGGTGGTGTCGACGATGGCTGTAATAATAATATAAGCCCGCGGTGAAGGCGTTCGCGCGACCCAAGTCGAATCGATGAACGCGTTCGAATCTAATTTCACATATTATTATACTTAAACATGAGAGAAAAAAAAAGTAATAATATAATAAATAAATAATATTATTTCGTTTTATACGTTCTGTTTAACTCGACAACGACGGCGACGACGACGCGTCGTGTTGACCGAGGCCAAGTCTGCCACCACCGCCACCGCCATCGCCGCCGCCTCGTATCGTCAGTAGCACAACAGTCGACGACTAAGGCAAGGCGGCGGCGGCGGCGGCGACGGCGGCAGACGGCCGTGCGGCATGCGATATAGCGGCGCGCGGTATTGATTCTAACCTAAAATATTTGAACAGTTTTCGCGTATTACGATCCTGACCTTCGGAAGGGGAGAGTTAGTAAAAGGGGATGGGAATGGAGGGGGGAGGCCTTTAAACGTTCCGCCGATTATTTCGTCAAAGAGTACGTACAAACATATATATTACATATGTATAACAAAAAAAAAAAGAGGAAAAATTGTGACCTACGAAAAGCTTGGAAAATGAACGACGAAGACAAAAAGCCCGCCACGCTACCCGAGTATCGTATATCGAGATTTGACCTTTGACTATGGATCGTCGTTGTCATTTTGTTTTATTTTTTTTTTTTTACGTTCAAGAAAATTACGAAACCTCATCTATTGCTATGTGTATAATATAAAATAATAGTATTATGTGTGCATAATACGTGACGCTTAAAAACTTCGGAGAGCGTCCATAAGGGCGTGTAAATATTATTATTATTATTAAATTGCAGTAATATATAATAACTATTATCATATTATCGTCGGAATACACCAATATAATGTTATGACTGCTCGCGTATTAGACGAATATATTCTCACTACACTCTATAAGGAAACAATCGTCGTCATGGGGGCGACGGCGGCGGAGGCGGTGGAGCAGGCGGTGATCCGCTGCCGTGTCTGTGGTGATGCTGGATGACGGTCAAGTCAAACGGCCTGACGGCGGCGACGGAAGCGATGGTGGCAACGGCCTGAGCCATCCCGCTGCCAAAGCTTCCCATTCCCACAACTACTCCTGCTCCCGTTCCTGTTCCTCCCCCACCACCCGGTCCGCCAATCCCTCCTCCTCCTCCGGGTTCCTCTTCGGGACTGGGTGACGACACGAACCGGTGACGTCCTGTGAACTTTGGATAGTGCGTTTTCTCGTGTGCCTTGAGTATGGTCGACCGGGAAAACGTCTTACCGCATAACGCGCAACGGAACGGCCGTTCGCCAGTGTGCACGCGACAGTGGTCCTTCATGTGGTGTCTGAGCTTGAACGCTTTGCCGCAAAACTCGCACTTGAACGGCCGGTCGCCGGTGTGCGCGGGCAAGTGACCCACCAAAGTGGTCACGTCCGGGAACGTTTTGCCGCAAAATTTGCACAACGTGCCGCCCCCGCCGTCATCCATCGCGGCCGCAATGTTGTCGCAACGCATCGACGACGGCGGCGGCGGCGGCGGCGACGATAACAGCGACAGCGACAGCGCCGACGACGATGACGACGACAATTGCGGCAGCGGCTGTATGACAGCGCCGCCGCCGGGATCCGTAAACGACGCACTCACCCCGCCGCCAACGCCGGGCGCGTTGTCCAGGCTGTGCGACAGTATGTGCCGGGTCAGTTTGCTTTGATGTGGGAACGTAAGGTTGCAATACACGCAAGTGTAGAACCGCGGAGGTAACGCGGCCACCGCGACGACAGTACCGCCGTCCGCCGTAGTCCTGCCGTCGGGTTCCTGTAACCGAAACAAAAAAAAACAAAAAAAAAACTCTCATCAACTTCTTTTCGCTGGTAAATTTCGTTGAGTATGTAATGTGTATGTATAGAAAAAAAAACCAAAAAAACAAAACAAAAATTTCTTTTGTAATATTAATACTATCAAAAGTATATAATATCGTATATGGAGGACAAAAAATAGTGTCAGCACAAGAAGTTGACGTGGTTTTTTCCTTGTTGTTTTTGTTTTGGCTACAGGCGTGGCCGTATATAATATTTGTAGGTATATAAATAAATAAATATACAAATATATTATAATTATATATTTGTGTTACGTAGGTAATACTCGTAATTATTTACGTTCGAAAACTTCAATCCGCGCGTAGTATTTGTTTGAATACGCGCCATATCGCATATATTTTGAGTATAGGTGTTGTATATTATATTATACAAATAATAATAATAATAATAATACATGTGTATTGAATGCAATTTTATTTTTGTAATTTGTTATTATGCGGGTTAACGATACGTCTGTATTGGTGATAACGAGTGCTATAAAGTATATTTTAAGATGATTTATAATATTATCTTACACCCGTGACTAAGTGAAACAAGGATTTGTTGAAAACAAAATAAAAAAATGTATTACAATAATTACGGATTTTACATAGATTTTTAGAAATAAAATTTTTTTTTTCAACTTTCAATTAATTTGTTTGATATTGGCCCTTCACCAAACCACAGTTATTTATAAGTATATTATTCAAATGCGAAATTTAGGTGAAAAAATATTGTATTACGGAGACCGTTTCCGCTTTGGTGAGTTTTTTGCAAATCGCATAACCATCACGTTAGAGGGCTGACCTTTTTTTTTTCCCAATTCGTTGCAACATAATAATACAGACCGAATTATTAGTATCTATAAGGAGCCCGACCCTAATATAAAAGTCACTGTGACTGCACTCACTATGAAATGTTCGTCAAAAGACATAAACACCTGTCAACATTTGAAGTACTTCTTGCAATTTGATTTTAAAAATGTAAAGGTGTATGAGTTTATAAATAAGTTTACTTTGCGTATGTCGAAGCACATTAGTCATATTCAAATTGTTCATTTAATTATTCACCATCAAAAATCGACAAATAGTTTGATAGAATTTGAAAAAGTGCTCTGGCTTAAATGCAAATTAAACTTGTTTATGAATTCAATCATAATTTTATTTTTAAAACCGAACTACTCTGTAAGTACCGCACTTGTTGTCAGGTGTATAGCTACTTTTGCGTTCATAAATAGCTTAAAACCAACCGACCGTAAGGTGGTCATATAAATATGAGAATTTTGAAAACCAATTTCAACACCCTTAAACGTATTTACGTATCTACGATGATGCATATCATATGCGTGTAGGTATAATCCCCCTCGTCATACTTATCATGATAATATTAAAATCGTCCTTGGACGCGTAACGTGTGATATAATCGATCATGTATGCATAATATACGCGAACATTCAAATGCAGTTTATAATAATAATAACAATAATAACAGGAAAAAATAAAAATAAATTGTCTACGATTGTAACATTTAAACCATATACAGAGTATCAGTATATACATACGTATCTCCTATAGTCGAGTTTTTTTAAACAAGACAATTATTACTTTTTAGCAACAATGAGTGTGGGCTTAAGTATACAAATCGTAAATTAGTGAGTATAACAAGATTAATGCCCTCGTGAAATTCTTTTGTGTTTTAAAACAAGATTTTAATTGGTAGATTAAGGGTCTATATATATATAATTTACGTAGTTTACAACGCGCCACGCCGCCAAAAAGTTTTTACAAAAATCCGAAATGACTGATAATCCCATGTTTGGATGTTTAAAACGATTCTTTTTTTTTTTTTTGTACAAACAGAATGAAAGAAAACAAAATGATTTGTTAACGTAGCGTAGTTATTGAAATCAAAAAGAAATCGAATAGAAATGTTTGAAAACAAAAGACTAATATAGAGCATAAAATCATTTATCTAATCAAAATTAATGAAAAAACAACTTATAAAAACAAATTTTTAGTAAACGTTCATACGCTCGTTAAAATAATTATCTAATATAGAGTTAAAAAGCCAGACGTACTTCACAAAATCAGTAGGATACTATATTAGGTTTTAAAAGTATAGAAAACAGGGTAATTTAATTTATATATGATAAAAACAACGATAAATTTGAGCGAAGCATTATTAGTAGTCGTGTTTTTCTTCTTGTAACCAAATTAACCAAGACATCGACAAAAATAAAACATATGTTGACATTTGTGGTTTTTTAATTATATAGAAAAACTGTTGGCAATCTAGAAGATATTTCAAATGAAGTAGGTACGAGCATCAAGCGAATAATTTGGAGCATTTTTCCAACCTAAAATATTGTTTCTGAAATCAAAAATCATAAATAATCCAAGGGTGAATTGTTAAAAAGTTAAAAAATACTATTTTATATTGCCATAAGAACAACTTATGATGAATCTCGTATTAAATTTTTAAACATTTTTGAGAAAACAAAAATATTTTAATCACATTAAATCAAATAAAAACAAAAACCTAGAGAATTTAAAATAGTTATAAGTACTTCAATGTTTAGAAAGGGTTATATAAGTATTTTGTAAAAATTTCAGATCTCTATAGTTATTTTTAACTAGATTCCAAAAAAAAAAAATAATATTAATAATAATATTAAATAAATAACTGAAACCGTTAGGTATTGCGTCCTATTTTTCAAAAAATGACCATCTTAGACCTTAATGCATTTAATTGCTAAAATTTGAAACGAGAAACCACCCCTGTAGAGTCAGCTCTAAGAAAAATTTAGAACTGCACACCCTGTTTCAAAGCCTTAGCTGGAAAAATATTTCAATGGAAAGGTCCAATATTTTTTTTTTTAAACCGATTTAATGGCCTTTTGTTGGTACTTTTCTAAACATTTTCTATTTTAAAAAATATTATAGATGAGTCAAAATTAAATATGTTAAATTATGACTTTAAGAGACACGCGTTAATAAAATATTGTTTGTTGATGCTCTTTAGTTTTATTTTTTGTAATTGCTGAGGAAATTAATTCATAATACTTTTTAAGAACTACATTATATTTCATTTAGAACTGCACCCTTGAAGTTAACGATCGGAGCAAGAGTATTCTAGTTGAACAGTTGTGTCAAAAGAAAGAAAGAAAGAAATAAAAAATATAAAAAATATAGGCACATCACAGTAAAACCAATACATTCCTCGCTACGCTCAGAATTTGAAAATAATAATAATTATATTGCTTTACCGACAGCGTTATTTTCGGCATATAATAAAAATTGATTTTGCATGACCTTAAGCAGTCCAAATTATTATTATTATTATTTTTTTTTTTTAATGAACGTATTATAATGCATTATAACGTATTATAACGTATTATAATGTATTCAAAACGTCGAAGCGCGCGGCAAGCAGCAGCAATCCAGTTCTGAAAGTATATAATATATTGTTATCCCCACGACACAAAAATTACACGGCTCACAATTTTATATTTATCGCTTTAAATGCCCATACAATAATATTGTATAGGAATAGGTTTCGGAGAGTGAATAATATTATAATATAAACTAACCTATAAAATATAATAATAATAATAATAATAATAATAATAATAATAATAATGATAATAATAATAATAACTATAATTATAATAATTTAATGTTTTGAAGTCAACTTCTTGAGACTGCACTTTATATAGTTCGTTAAAGAAAAATATATATAATATTTTACAAATAGGTGATGTTTCTCGGCCGTACATCGACGTATAATATAGGTATACCTATACATATAATAATTAATTTTCTATTTTTTTTTTTTTTTTTATTTATTCTAGTTTTTTTTTCTAAATATTACATGTATCAGTCTCGTTGTAAAAAAAATGAACGTTGATTTTCATTTTCTATTATTCCGAGTTAGATTTTCGTCATATTACAATATATACACTTATAAATTATAATAATATAGCAACGGCAATAATAATGTATGCGTTTCAAAGGAATGAATAATAAATATAGAAAATGTTTGCCATGCTTACCGGATCTGGTATACTCCGATATTCCGAAGAGCTTTCTCCGTGAATGCTTCGGTCATCAGTCTTGTCACAGTCAGCTTCTTTCTTCAAAAACTATAATATAAAAACAACACACAATGGCGGTTTTAGTTAAAGCAAAATTCCTTAAAAAAAAAAAAAAAAACCAAATACTTTATAACGTTCAATGTGTTAAACAAACGACGGCTTTGATATTCTGTTGTATACGAATTATATGCCCAATTCAGTTTACCAGCGCGTATAATAGAGATTTTTCCCGGAGTGAGGCACTCAGTTTTTTTTTTTTTTTATAAATAACGTTCAAAAGTCCCAGAATCCACCCTTCTTTTATTTGAAATATTATTACTTAGAAATCTCTGAATAGGAGGTTGCAACCTTCTCAGATTCTTCAATACAGACGCCACTGTTAGTTTACAAAGTATAATAATAAATGACATTATACTTATACAGTTGCTAGCTTATTATTGATAATTCGATATTTAAAAATACGACTATAAAAAAAAAAAAAGGACGGACATATTTGCACGTAGGTGCAGCCACTGTTGTCGGTGGGAAGTTGGGTAGGTAGGATACAGACGGAAATTTATTGTATATCTGTTAGCAACGATAAACCATTACTATCTAATAACATCATATTATAGTAAAATGATTACAACGTGCGTTTCCATGACAACTATGATTGTTTAAACAAGATTAAAATAATAAAAAAAAACGGTTGCCATGAAAACCTTATTTTTAATCTTTTAACTTTTTTTAATCTAAAGAACCGGGTTTTTCTTATTATCTCGAATATTAATGAGATTTTCAAAAAATGTCTTCTCTGTAGTTCCACTCAAAGCACATTTCCTTTAGTATAGACCGTAAAAATCCAAAAAAAAATTGGCCGACCATAATACCATCGATTTTTTTTCAGAAAATAATATATGTAAACAGTATTTCTACCGATCGTAGAGGTCCGGAATGTAAATCCACTAACCGGATTGTAGTAGACAAAAATAATATGCGAACTGTATAGTAACAGAAAGTATTATTCTTAAAGTAATAATTTGTAAATTTGTAAACCGCATTTTCACCGAATGTAAAAATTCGGAAATTCATAAACTAGTATAGTTCTAGACTGTATTTCGCCGGGAAAAAAAATACGCAGACTGTATTATTTCTTGACTGTATAGATCCCGACCGTATTATTCCCGAGTTTGAGAATTTTAATACCGAATTTTTATCGACCGTAAAAATTCGGTGTTACTAGTGTTGATTTTGTGATATTTGATTGCTATAATACGGTCGGAGCATTTACATTCTCACCTCTGCGGTCGGTAAAAATACGGTATTTAAGTATTTTATTTTAGGAAAAAAACAGTTTGTAGCATTACGGTCAGTTATACGTTCTGCGTATTTATTTTTTCTAGCGAAATACGGTCTGGTATTATACAGTTTGTGAATTTCCGGATTTTTACGGTCGGTAAAAATACGCTATGAAAATGATCAAATTCAAGAATTATACAGTCTGGAACAATACGGTTCACAAAAAAAAATTTACGTAATAATACGGCCGGAACTATATGGTCTACGTATTTATTTTTCTACCGAAATACAGTCTGGAACTATACGGTTTGTGAAATTCCGGGTTTCTACAGTCTGCGAAAATACGATCTGAGTATTTACAGTCTAAAACCTTACGCTATGTACGATTATTTTCCCTGTTTCTACATGCGACCCCTTGATAATCGCATTATGGTTTTTGGTAGAAAAAGTTTACGCATAAAAAAATTAAAAATAAACATTATTGTGAAACCAATATATTCCTCACTCCGCTCAGAACCTAAAAAAAATAGTAGCCGAGAAATAATAAAAACGTCGCATCACCTTGAATGCACACTATAGATACGTTTATGTGGATGTAGAAACATGCTTCATATAAGAACTCAATTTGGAGTTGAAGTTTATTATTTGATTATACTTTATAAAAGGCCGTATAAATTAAGAGAGTCATGTCGGAATGTTAAAAATGGCACCTTTAAAAAATTGAAATTGCATACGAAAATAATATATTGAATAATAGTTATTAATTATTATATGATTTATAGTAATATTGTATAGTATACCAAAATGGCCACAATATAAATGACCGAAATAGAACATTTTGAAGTAAAATTGTAAAAGCGATAAAAAATAAAAATAATATGATACAATTTTTGCTATTTTCAATATTTTAGTTTTTGATTTTTAAAATTTTTTCCACAATTCATATATCTATATTTCTACTTAAAAAAAAAAAATACTAAACCCAATAATATAAATTATTTGTAAATATTTTAGTATTAATGTAGAATATACTAGTATCCATATGTAATATGAAAATAAAATGATTTAAATAGAACATTTGATCTTGTAATTTAGTTACGATGATGACGATAAATGGAATAAAAGTGTTATAAAACCAATGAAAAAAATTTATATGCGTGGTAGATTTAGTCAATTTTGATGTAGGTACCTATGCTCGTATAATTTAATTTTATAGAGCAAATATTTAAACTCATTTAATACCAATCGATATCTGAAGGATACCAATAAACAATAATGGTTATATATATAAATATATATAAATATACATACACAGTATACAGGGTGATTTTTTTATCATGTACCAGCAATTATCTCAGAGGATTTTAAGTGAATTTGATTTCTTTTTTTTCTGATCATTATAGAATCATCTAAGCTTTATTTTAAAACCATTTTAAATTTTTTAACCTTACTCCATATACCGTAAATAAGTATATACTTTTGATTTTCAAATAGGGACCTCCCCTTTTGTACACAGATTTGAATAGAGAATATTTTTCTAGAAATGTTGATATACATAACACTAATATCAGATTTACCGTTTATGAGTTATAACAGTTTAAAGTTTATACTGAAGGACTAGGGAAGGGTAATAAATTGCCTATATATGTATAACACATAAACTCATAAACGGTAAAAAGGTATATGGAGTAGAGGTAAAAAAATAAAAATGGTTTTAAAATATAGCTTACAAGATACTATAATGATTAGAAAAAACAGAAATCAAATTCATTTAAAATCAACTGAGATAATTGCTGGTTCATGATAAAAATTCACCCTGTATACAGTTTTAAAACAACTAAGAAAAATTACATACATTTAATGCGCGCATTTGTTAAATTTCTGATTTTTATATGCGATACATTTATTATTATTTGCTAAACATTATGTATTTTAAAAATTAACCTATATTACCATGTATTCATAATTTAATAAATAAAATACTATAATATTTGTATTAATTATAATTATTTTTATGTTTTTTTTTAAATTTTTTTTGATAGGTAACCGGGGTAACGAGGTTCAAGGAAATACGATGGATACAACGATCGAAACTGCCAGAAAACAAGAATTCTGTTCATCAAATTTACAAACACAGCTAAAGTTGAATAGATTAAATAAATACGGAAAAATAACGCCAAATAAGAATGTTTGAATATTTTATATTTATATATATAGGGCTGTTCGATTTTTTCGATTAATTGAAACTCGGATAGATTAATTGGAAATTCATTTTCCATATTTAGATACGAAAACATGAAAATTTGATAGCTCTCATCAATACATCGTATTCATGTAATCTGAAATATAAAGTAATAGATCCATGATGGATGTCGTTATTGTCATTATTAGTGTCTTTAGTTGCGTAACGCGCCCGCTTATCACTTTCACGTATCAAAGTTTATAATACTGTTAAATAACAATTTTGTATCTTATTGTAGAGAATCTTCTTTACTTCTTCATCAGCATTCTTCAGCAATTCACTTTTTATTAAATCTGACCCAGCTTCTTTTAAGCTGCTCCAGCGCGACGTTAAACTCGCTCTTAATAATCGATGGTCCTTTTGAATCTATTTCTACTTCACTTTCTAGTTCAATGTAGTGCAGTTCTTCTGTGATACTCTCTCCATTATATAATTCTTCCAAGTATTGTTTCCATCTATCATATATCTCCAACTCGTCTATTCAAAATTTCCCGTTTTTGTATCTAATTAGACTACTTTTTGTCCTGTTTTTGAATAATATTGATTTAACTAAATCATATGCTCTGTCCGTCTGGCCTTTATGTATCATATTTTCTATTTGCTCTGCAATATTCTTCATCCATATTTCTTTTGCTTCTTTACATTTTGTTGATATAATATTTTTTAATCTTTTGTACTATTGGTAATTTCCTTTTTTCCTGTGAGTGTTTCTTTCTTTTACCAGGTCCAGAATTTCTTTTGTTATCCACGGTTTCCTAGGTACCAATTGTACACTGTTCAGAATTATATTGGCTGCATTTAATATACCTTCTTTAAATGAACTCCAATTAATTAGCTCATCCGTTCTTATTAAGTTTTCTTTTATACTATTGGCGAATAAGGTTTTTATCTGTACGTCTTTTAGACTCTGAAGGTCCCACTTTACCGTTTTCTTACCTTTTACTTGACATTTTTTATGTTTTAAAAAGCACTTTGCTATTATTAGTTTATGATCACTGTCCACTTCTGCGTCAGGGTAGCTATAACATGATTTTATTAGAGTATTGAAGTTTGATTTTACTAAGATATAGTCTATTTGATATCGGTTTATCCTGGGGAGGTTCATGTGTATCTTCTTCTCATTGGTACTTCAAACATTGTTTGACACCATTAAGTTGTATTGGTTACAAAAGTTTAGCAACCTTTCCCCTCTTTCGTTCCTTATTCCAAAGCCAAATTTCTCTGACCCTCTATTGTCATACCCGTCGCCAATTACTGCGTTAAAATCGCCCATAATTATTACGATATCCCCAGATTTAGTCAGCTTCAGGGCATCTTCGATTTGCTCTTACATATTTTCTAGTTCTTCTTCAGTGCTATTTGATGTTGGGAAATAAACTTGCAATATGATAAGACTTCTTGTCTGAGTTTTTATCTTTAATAGTAATAATCTATCGCTTACATGTAAAGTTTTTACAATATTAGTTGCCCATTTTTTCCTCAAGATGAGAGCTACACCTTTGTGTCCTTGAAATTCATTTCCACTCGTTAAAACTCTGAAATCGTCACTGTTGAAATCATTATTGCCTTGCCATCTGGTTTCGCATAGACCTAAAATCTCAATATTTCTTTCTGCCATTATATTTTTTTACTTGTTCCAAACTTCCTGCTCTTAACATTGTTCTCATATTCCATGTTCCTATATTAATTACTTTTGACTTATTTGTATTATGTGATTTTATTGTTTTATGTAAAGGTTTTCGCTGACTGACGACCTAAGAAGTCTTCTTACTCCTCCTGCCCAATCTTGAATATCCGAGTTCATGATTAGTACTGTTTATAATAATAAAAGAGTGTTTCATAGGTGCTTAATGGGAATGATAATGCAGTGGTTTCCCCTTGCCTTCTGCATAACTTGTTTTGTGAAATAGATTGTCAAGTCTATCTCAACCCCCAACCTGGAGGACCAGACAACCCCAACCAATTAAGGTAAGGGTAGGGCTACTGCAGTACTCGATTTAAGGGGTATTGGGCGATGGGAGCGCCGCTTTCCCTACGCCTCAGCTCAGGGCCCCAGGTTCGATATACCCGTAACACTAAGTGTTCCCCTGAGGGGTGAAAATATAAGTAATGTAGGTATTAGATGAAATACATTACGGCATACTTTTTTTCTGTATACAATTTTTCTACCAGAAATTGTTCTCTTAGTTTTAATGATAGTAATGTTTTTAAAAGGAAATTTCACTAGCGAGGTACTTAAGAGATGTTATTTTTCAATTTTTCCAAGAGTTTTTCCAGCAAATGTGAAAAACCGGAATAAAACATGGGAAAACTGAGAAAATCGGTACAACATTAAACGAATATTATTAAAGAAAATATATAAATTATTTTTAATTAATTCTATTGAATTTTTAATTATTTTACTATAAAATGACATATATATTGTTGACAAAGCATCACTATTAACTGAACTCCGCTCAGAATCGTTTGTTCGTAAGCAATAGTTTATTGTTGCTTACAGGTGTACATTAAATTATCTATAACGGTAATCAGGGACATATTTTTTATTCCATTTTCACGCAAATTATATAGGTAAAATATGAAAGTAAATAGTATGAGTACGTTATTTATAAATGAGCTACAGGATTGCGCATAATAGTTAGCAATGTACAATTTGATTTGTATAAATACAACAATAAACACAACAAGATTTTAAAAAAATGAAGTGTGTACCTATCAAAAACAAAAGGTTAAACAAAATTAAATGAAGGATTGCCATTGGCAAGTTTTATTATGGGGTTTAGTGGTTTAAAGTCTCATTACTATGATAATTAACGAAATGAAGAAGAATAAAAATGGAATTTATCTCCAGGTCGTTATTTAAAAGTTACAAGAGAAAGAGGAAAGGGAAAATCGATGAAACCAGATATGAGTCTTTCGAGGAATAAAATTTTGTGAATAAGTTTGCAAAATAAACAAATTTCCGCTCGACACTTTCCAGTAATGTATCTATAGACATTTGTCTGAGGGCCCCAAATAACCGATCCATATTCTAGTACCAGTCAGAATAAGTGTAAAGTAAAGAGACTTAAGCGAGCCAGAAAGATTTAATTCAGAAAAAATTATTTAAATGAAGCCTAAGAACATAAGGGCTTTACAAATAATGCTATTTATATAACTTAGTATCAAAAATTGATCCATTGTTGACTCTCCAATCATCTTGAATTTAGATGTTTGTTGGGCCAAAGGAGGAGGGTTGAGGAAGGTTTTCAATAATTGTATTTTCACCAAAGACGTGATGTGATATTTTTTTTTTCTTGTACTATAATACTATTTTGTAAAGGGCTTGTCCGTATATTTTTTAATAAATACATAATGAAAAAAACAGAAAAATAGTTTCTGTTATTTTCGGTTTTGTTTTTGTTTTTTTTTATAATTAAGTAATAATAAAAAGAGCTGATACTGAGGAAGGGTGCAGCCACTATTGTAAGTGAAAAGTTGGGAAGGACAGTAGCGGATTTTCAACATTTTTCTGGGAGAGATTCTGAAAAATTATACGTATTTAGAAGGTACTTCTAATAATATATGCCTCTTTTTTGGAGGAAATTTTATTAAAATTAAATTGCTGCTTGCATATCCTTCGGACCCTCTTCCTCTCCCGAAAATCTGCCACTGGGGAAGGCAGGATACAAATTAAAGTTATTTAACTTATGCAACGATAGACTATTGCTAACGAAAAACGATTCGAAGCGAAAGTTCGTGAATCCATGTTTTAAAAGACCATAATACTTACTATATTTTCATCAAAATTTTATTTTAAAAATGTATGAAAAAATAAAATTACATATTACACTCGATTTTTCTTCTTTTTTTTACCACAAATCACGATTTTTAATGAATCTCCTGTCAAATTTTCAAGCATTTCTGTGTAACGATTTTATCCATAGAATACCTACCAAATAAAAATTCACAAAATAATATAAAATAAATAGCTCAAAAATGGTTTAATGTTTTGAATATATTTAATTGATTTATATTAAAAAACAAAATTGAAAATAATAAAAGAATTATTTTCGTAAGTATTCTTGTTTTTTCTACGTTTTTCTGTTTTGTTTAATTAAAAAACTATAATGAAAATCAAAAAACGACTTTCTTGGTTACAAACTAGAATTAAAATTTAACATAAAAGGTCTCTTTTCGTTTTTAAATTGGAGATATATTTATGGTAGAAAACATAAGCCGTATAAATGTAAAATACTGAAATCGTTGAGCGGTAATAAAAAAAATAAAATCGTATTTTTCATCTTTTTTGATTTTTTCCATTTATTATGAAAACTACTTTAGATATCAAAAAATGAGTTTCTTTGTTAGTAGCTATATATATTCAAAGAAATAAAATCATTTTTTAAAGTCATTTTTCAATTGGAGCAGTATTTATGGTACAAAACAGTGAAAAAAAAAAATTAAAAACCTTGACATGCCACGCACGCCGTAAATATTTACCGTTTTACCTATAATTTTCTTTCGGGTTTTCCCCCATTATTTTGAAAACCCCTTAGAAAATCTAAAAATTACCATCTTAAAGTATCACATCGATAAAATTATCTTTCAGAAAAAATGCTACACTTGATACTTAGGAGCAAGTTTTCTTGTAGAAAAGTTGCTCATAGACAAACACACACCGTAGTAAAACCATAAGATCCCTTGCTACTCTCCGTATCTAATAATCATAAATACATAATGCAACTTTCATGGAATATTTATATTTGCACTTTATAGACGTGGTGCAATTTTAAAAATATTCTGGTTTTTTTTTTAATTATTTGGATAATACTTCTGATTTTATTTTTATTAGCGTTTGTTTTATATACAAATTAATGTTAAATTCGTTTATTACACGAACAACTATAATTTATCTTATCGTTAGAAACTAATAAAATATTCAATTTCGATTTATCAAAACATGTTATTTATTAAATTACGAACTTCGTTGAGAACCGTTTTTCGTGTGTAATAATTTATCGTTAGTATAAATATAATAGTAAAATACTTTGTATGTCCTATAACTTTCCATCTACAACAATAGTGGTACACCAACGGTGCAAAGTATGTTCGGCTCTTTTATTATTTTTATTAAAATATAAAAAAAAAAAGTCGAATTTAGGTATTGTATAAACGCGTAGGTATTAAGTTCATAACCATGATAATTTGTATTACACAAAATATCTATATATACATTTATACATACGCTTTTATAATTAGAATAGAAGGTACTCTACTATTATGCATAATGCGTATTCTATACAAAAGACGAATTTATTCCTACAAGTACGTTTTTATAAAAATATCCACTCGTATTATAAAAGTAGAGTTATATACCCTAGGAAATTTGATCTATTACGTGATGCGAATGTTCTTATAGTACTATCATATGTATTTCAAGGTCGTATATAAAACCTTTGTTATAGGAGTTTACATAATATACTTATACATTGTTACGTATATATTATATATAAACGAAGACATATGCTTAGACAAGAACAAACAAGGCCAACATATAATATTATGTGTAGAGGAGTTAGTGTTGCAGACGTATGTATAGTGGTTGTTTTTATAAAAATGGCATAATAAGTTCTGATTTGTGTAAATATAACATATTTCATGATATTATATTATTTTTGACGTATAATATGATATATCATATAATATCATATAAAGTATAAAATATATAGCAAAACATTAATTGTTTAATTTTTTGTACACCGTCCGTATGGAATACGCCCATACAACAATAATCTCACACTCGCGCGGTATAATCTCTATACTATTGAAATGTCTATTCTACTATTTCGATATATTTTATTTTGTATTCATATACTTAATAGAATACAATAATTTATTAAAATACATAATTTGGCTATTTGTTTTTGTATATTTTAGTGTAAATTAGAAATCGTGAAATTAATAAAAAATAAAAAATTGAAAACAAGAAAATCATTACGGGGAAATAATACGAGTAGGTACAATCGAAACGAAAATTAACATTTAGTAAAATATAGGCGATGTACAGAACGAATACCAGTTTGAGGATTTAAAAAGGGTCGGGTGTCGTGAACTCGAACTCTAACCCAACATTATTGTTTGCCGTTTCGTTTTGAACGTTTATATTTTAATATAATTTATCTGTCATTGATAATAAAAAAAAAAAAAAGTAGTTTTCGGATTGAATTTAAAAACGGTGACAGTATAATAAGTTGGTCTCAGGTATATAATTTGCATCACTTATTATTTTTTTACAATGTATAATATGTATGTATATTGTTTCAATACTTAGACACTATATATTATACAATTGCTAATACAAATACTTATATTCAGTGGCGTGTCCAAAGAGGGGGGAGGTTAGGGGTTATACCCCCCATTGTATTTTTTTTTTTAGCCGATCTACAGAAACAACTTCTATAAACATTTACCATATAGAAAATAGAACACGACAGAAAATATCGTTTTAGTTACAGTTTTAAAAGTGGCTGGTGATGATTAAAAATTTAAAAAAAATATTGAACTTAAAAAAATTAAACAATCGGGAGAAAATGTTTGAAAAACAGAAAATATACTAAATAAAGGTATTAGTATAAAAATATGGCCTTTTCTTTCTGGGTGCAAATTTTCTACCAGCAATTTTGCTCCGATTTAAAATGATAGCATTTTTTCTAAAAGGAAATCTGACAGGGGAGGTACTTTAGGGAAGTCAGTTTTGGATTTTTCCAATAGTTTTCCCATAAAATGTGAAAACCGGGAAAAAATATAGGAAAATCGGTACAAAATTAAACAAATATCATTAAAAAAAATGCCTATAGATGTCATAATATAAAATATAAATTGTCGACAAAGCATCACTATGAACTAAACTGCGTTCAGAATCGTTTTTTCGTTAGCAATGGTTTATCGTTGCTTACAGATATATATATATATATATATTAAATTGCTTATAACAGTGGCTGCGCCCGTTTTCATTGTCTCATTATTTTAGGACGTCTTTTTCAATATGCACATGGAAAATAAAATGTTTATATATAGGTGCATTATATCATGCCTACTTCTGTAAATTGTAGTTTTTTCAGTCGAATAATTGTTATACGTTTAAAATTTAATTTTTTGAATTCGTTCACTTTTACAATTAAGTATATAAGAATATGTAGTTAATAATTATTACTGAAAACAATACCTGCAGTAGTTTATAAAAGTCGAAATTGTATAAATATATACGAGTTTAAATAAGTACGATAAACTTTATTTGAATTATTATTTGATATAGCAAATAATAACTCTAAATTCTGAAATAATCTATTTTTTTTAATTTTGTTAATAATAAAATTTAAATAACAATAATTATAAAATTCATGAAATAACAATAATATTAATCATTAAGCTTCGACAGTAAGACCAGTAGCAAAGTCAAGAATTTTAGATGAAATTCTTAAAAATGTTCCAGACAATGTAAAAAAAAATACGTAAATAATCATACACAAATCTAGTTATATTGCACACTTCTTTTTATAAATTTATTTAAAAAATCACAAGCGACTGAGATAAAATATCTGTTTTGTACTTAGTTAAATAAAATGTCTTTTTATTTTCAACATATAGTAATAAACCCATACATCATTTTTCATGTAAACTATAAACATAGTCATAGATATTGATTTGTTCGATATTATCTTATTCCATCGATAGCATAATCGATTAAACAAACTACAAGTGTCTCCTGAGACTCATACATTTTTAATTTGTAATATTAACATAAAATAATTGATTTTTTTTAAGAGCCTTCCCCACTCCCGTAATTAAGCCATCCGAAACGGCGCCACTGGGTAAAACAATAATATTTTAGCGCTTGAAACGAGAATATTTACATGCACAATAGAATAATATGTAATATCTACATACAGTCTGTTACCAAGATTATTTAAAATAAAACTCAATTACACAATTCTACTAAAAATATGTCTATAACAGGTTAAATGAATCGGCGCTTATTGCTTAATTTTTTTTAAAATTTTACTACATTTATTACCTATAAATTATTTATTATTTAATAATTTATAATATATAATAAAAAAGTAAATAATTTGGTATTTCTAAAGTTGTAAATTTTCGTTTTTAGATCATAATATATTTTTTTGATATAATAAAATTAATTTCTCCTACATTTCGAGGTCGTGTAAAAGATAAATTTGGTAGATATATAAGTACCCCAGTTCAATCGTACATTTCTAGTCGTTTTTATTTCTGCCCTCTGAATTTCACGTTTTAATGAAACGCGCCTGTACCTTGAGTTGCCGAATTACATTTTTAAACTTCAATGCATATTCATAATAAATCACGCATGAAGGATTTCCTGGTTATAAAGTATGCAAAAAAAAAAAGTCATTAGTAATTTCATAGTCGTAACTTATGATCTTGCTTTTGATATAGCTACACGCGATACAGAACTTTCGTATATTATAATACTATATAGGCGTATATGTCTTTGTTTATAAAGTTATTATTTTATTTCATATTTTAATTATATTGTTTTATTATTGTACACAATTATTAATATTGAATTCATTCGCTTATACAACATTATTGCAGTACATAATTTATAAAATTATAATCATGTAATTATACGATTATGAAAAATATTTAAATATATTATATGCAGCCAATGTTCTATTCATCATAAATTAATAATTTATATTTTCTTATTGTAACAAAATAATATTTATCAACGAAAATAAATTAATTTTACTAAAGCAATAAATATTTTATAAAGTTAATACTCTTCCTTTTTCAACAAGATTGTTATTTTATCGATTTCTCTTCATGAGCTTGCGCATTGGTATTTTAAATATAATTTTGATATTTTGTTCGGGTTTATTACATCCTTATCGTATTTTTGTTATGATTTTGTTTTGTTTTTTTTTTTTTTTTTATTGCTATTACACCTGTACAGCGAATTTGTATAATAATAATAGACAAGAGATGCACAGTCGATCGAAAATAATTTATAATATCATACAATTTATATTTTTATTTTAAAAATCGATTACGCAACGATTAATCTTTGCTAACGAAAAACGATTCTGAGCGGAGTTTGATTATACATGTTTAAAAGGTAGTAATTTGGTGAATTGTCACTATCGGTCGGTATTTTAGTTATCGGTCAATTGACCTAGACCTATAACAGATAACTAGGCTAACTAGCTGACATTTTATTTCCAACGCAAAAACTTGTTTATTGTAGATGTAGATTTATTAGATTCATTTTATATTATATTTATATATGAAAAGGCCCAATTTGATATTAAGATTTAAGAATTAAAAATATATTTATAATATACTTATTGTTATTCACAATACATGAAGTTTTACTTAATTGTCTATTCCAATTTATAAGAGCTAACTAATTTTGGAGTCCCTAAAGGGTAAAAGGTGCCATTTTTCAAGACCCTAATCGAAAAACCATGAATAAACTAAAATAATTATAAGTTTCAACAAATATTTATAAGACGAAATTCAGTACACATAAAACATATGTATGTATATACATATATGTATTTATGATAATAAATATAACATTATTTCAGATGCAGACTGTAGCGAAGAATGTACCTATTGGTTTTAAATGATGTTTTTTTTTTATCTGTGAACATTTTTGGTATCGGAAATCTTGTTTCAATTTTCAAATTTAGTACCATTTCTGAAATTTTATCTGGGTGATAATTGAAGGAGGTTATATTTTTATTTTCCAAGTGGTTTTCATAATATTAAGTAAATCCAGGAAAAACTAGAAATGGTTAACTGAACTGCATTCAAAATGGATGTATGCTAATTGTTATATACATATATTAAATAAATTATCCTATCAACTTCCCACCTACATTAATAGCCTATCAATTAGCAATGTTTTTTACTGCCACTTGGGATAATTTCCCCTCCTATCCCCCTTATACGGTCATAGTTATAATTATATTGTGCATTCATTTTTAATAAATTGTGAATATAAAAAATATACAATCGATGTTTTTATTGTAAATTGGTACTAAATTAATATAGTCACCAGTCCACTGGTATTTTAATTGTTGCGTACGAAGAAAACAACAATTCAAATGAGTCTTTAAATGAGTGTTTTCAATATGAAAAAACAAGATTGTATACGATTTAGCCCAATTGGGAATCTCAAGTAGTAATTTGTTTATGTCGTAATGAAACTCTACTAAGTATCGTTCTACATTATTTCGGAATAAAACTAAATTATTAAAAACCTATTGAAAAAAAAAATAAGCTACAGGGTTCCACACTGAAGTTAAATTTTCCTCTAGCTGACTTGTTGTTGTTACAATATGTAATGTTTTTTTTTTTTATAATGATAAGGAATTAAATAAACAATTTTTCATCAAAATAAGTAAAGTATAGTTCTCGACATTTTTGCTAAAACACAAACAGACGGTGGGATCTAGAGTTGGAAGTTGGAACCTTTTAAAGGCACGCACCTCGACTACAATTCGATTTATACGTTACACATTTTAAACAAGTTATTTACGTCCATGAGTCTGTAAGGATATGTTTATTCTACAGTATTTCCTATAAAACTGTTAAATCTGAGCACACAAATAGTTAGGGCAAAGGTTGAAAGTTGAAACCACCAAAATACATACTGTTGGTACTTATACGTATCGTGGGTATACACAATTACATATACCTCTGGTTTTATTTGAAAAGTCTGTGGTAGTGTACAAATAGCTATAATAAACCTTTCAACCGCAACAAAATGCTGAAACTCATAATGAAATTCAACCAAAATTACTTTACTTCAATCCGTCAATAAAACAACTCTATAATTACCGAATTTTAGCTCTTTTGGTCGGAGGGAGCCACTTAAAGTGTCCAAATGCTTAAAGAAAAATATATATGTATACATATAATAAACACAATACAAAGAAAAATAGCTTCTATTTTCAGAAGGAATTCGACAATATTAGTATAGGTAACTATAATACCTATCTGCTAAACTAGAATTTTCCGGAAAATAATCAGACGGTCTGTAAAAATCAGGGAATTTTCAGTAATCATACAGATGATTTTTTTTCTGCAATACTACAGTAATATTCCGGGAAAAAATCATTAGCAGCATAAAAATTTACAAATAAGAAAAGAGTGGATTAAAAATCCGGAAAATGAAACACTGTAAATGTCCGGACTGTAAACGGTTGGAAAAATAAATGTTCTGACCAGAATATTCTATACTGTAAATCCGGAAAGCATAAATGCCAATAACAGAGTATCCGATTATAAGAAGCCGGAATACAAAAATACGCACACTGTAATGTTCCGGACAAGAGCTTTCTGGAATTTAACAAAAAAAAATGATAGATGGTAATGTTTCGCATACACGGTAGAAACAGAATCAACGAATTAAGATTTAAAGAAGGTTCATGATTTTATGGCTGTTTTCAAAGATGGATAGACATGCTCAGACTCGGTGTCACGATTATCAGTATTAATAGTGTTTTTGAAATTCTGGATTATTCTTGTGCGTGACATTCCAGAAATTGTCCGGGGTATTACATCCCGGAAATTTCTCGTCCGGGACATTACAGTGTGCGTATTTTTGTATTTTGGATTATTATAATGCGAGACTTTCTGGTCAGAACATTTATTTTTCCGGCCGTTTACAGTCCGGACATTTACGGTGTTTCATTTTCCGGATTTTTAGTCCGCCGTTTTCTTGTCCGTAAATTTATATTCTGGAATTTTATAGTTCATACAAACATTTTTCGGGATTTTCCAGCCGTCCATCTATCCTATATTTTTCATTTGTTTGAAAATTATATTTTTGTTATAGATCTTACGCAATATTTTAAATTGTATATTAATTATAAAAAAACGCTAACTATATTTTACAGTGATCGACGTTAATAGGTTTTGTCGTAGAGTTATTGATGACAATAGTAAATCAAGAGATTGTTCGAAAAAAAGACTATTCGGTAAGGCTTATCTAT
Source organism: Cinara cedri (assembly GCA_902439185.1). Lineage (NCBI taxonomy): Eukaryota > Metazoa > Arthropoda > Insecta > Hemiptera > Aphididae > Cinara > Cinara cedri. The sequence continues at coordinate 2,182,806 of CABPRJ010000950.1, forward strand.
AATTAATTATCAAAAATTATCTCTTTTCAAATATATAGATCACAGAAAATCAAACAAGACCAATGTCCAATTTAGACATACCATTTACTCAATATTACTGAAACATGTATAACCGATAAAACGAATAGAATTAATTGAAAATTGAAAATATGACACTGCAGTACATTATTAAGAGTTTTTAATTAATAAACATAACGTAACAGTATATTAATACAAAGATGGAAACGTTAACAATGTTTAAAATAATTGATTTTTTTTTCTCATTTTTTACTTACACGATATAATTATAGACACTTGTTGCTTATACTGGATTTTTTTTTATATTGTAATAATAATCGTATAATGTAGTAAATATTATTTACATTGCATTATTGTCAGACGATAATATTATCATAAACTCACCTTCGTAGACGAGTGTTGGTGGAGTTCGTCATTGTGAATAGGGGTGAAAAACCATGTCATTTTTAATGCATTTAAAATTTAACAGCTTTGTCGATATCACGCAAAACCGCGGATAATTCAATCAACGACTCTTGTAGATATAAAAGTTATATACTCGAAATCTGAGTAATCTGACCGAATCGAAAAACAATTTTAAACCACCATAATTGTTATGGCAAAGAAATGATTCTCCGATCTATTTGAAGTAACTGATATATTATATTATAATAAGTACAGGTTTCAAGATTCAAAAGTTCCCCCGTATATTAATATGACGGCTGCCAATTAAAACATGTTTACTTTTTTAAATTTTGAACACGAGTGTACATTATTGTGTTTGATTATTTGCCCTCCCCCCACTTTAAATATCGAACAACTTAAAAACGAATACATAATATAACATTATTACGCTTATTGCAGTGTTCTTTGCGGTGATTATAATTCTGTTACACACATCATAACGATTCAAAGTTTTCTTTTACCGATTAATAATAATAAAATTATTATGTATTTCATGTTTCGTATGTTTGATTTGGCAGTGATGGTATTTATGACAACAAAGGTGTTGTAACATATTTTTTTTTTTTAAACCGTATGTTTCACTCTAGAGATAATTTTAAATTTCACGATATTTTTAAACGTTTAGGTACTGCAAACGGTAGGCATATACAGTGGATATTTAAATAATATTAAACTACCATACTATACGAATGCAGTCTGTTCAAAGTCACAAATACAGTTCACGGTATGATAATATTTCTTTGCTTATTCGATATTTGTATTAATTGTTATAAAATACACGCGTGCCTATACCTATTATACGACTATTCTTTACTCTTGCCGGGTCAATTGAGACATAACAGAGCCGATCGCAAAATGAATGAACGTTATCAAACACGTGGTAATTGGATCATTAATTTATTGAACTGATTTCGGTTCTGTAAAACTTTAAGCATTGTTTAATCTACGAAATATTTAATGAACATATCCGAATATCATTTAGTTATAATTGTGTTATCACGTAAAACCGTAAATTAATTGTCTTGTTTTACTCTGAGACGTTTTTCTGCCTGCGGTAATATAAAAACTATAAAATATAAATGAAATATAATTTTCGTTGTTCTCGTCGTCAGAAGATTTTTAAAATGTCTAAGGCGGTTTGGAAATAGATCATATTACTTCCGAAGACTACGATGATTTGGATTTTAAAATTTAAACCAAACTCTATTCGCTTTTAATTGTTTGTTCGTGCATATTATATTATTATAGTTCTGTAAAATATTTGATAGGGATAAAATGATTGATAATTATAATGAACGAAGAATACGGATGAGACATATTTTCTATTTAAATCTGGGGCTTGGACAAAAAGGGCCAATGCCACCTTTTGGTAAAAATGAGTTATACGGACTCAATTGAATAAATGTATACATGGTTTTTCTAGTGGTAAAATGGTGTAGTAAAAGGGCTCAATAATCATTATTGTGAGATTTGAAAAGACCAATTTCGTTGGAAAAATGTCTGTTGCAATATCGAAAAGGCCCGAAAATGTATTTGATTCTTTATAATTTCCGGAAATCGGTTGAAAAATTGAGATTGGCCCTTTTCGACACCCAAGCCCCGGTAATAACGAAATACCGCACGCGTAAAACGAAGCGAAATCTGATCGACGATTTCGCCGAACCGATAGACAATCATCCGACCAACGCTGTTTACACGCGGCCCGGCACTAATAACGACGGTGTTGTATATCGTAACGTTATTATTTTAATCGCGTAACAGCGACAGAGACTTTGGAAAACATTATAGCAATACAACCGTGCGTAAAATCGACACGCGTTAATAGGTTACGGCAAAAACCCGTTCGGTCGGGCGGAGCGTGGCGGGGCGGACGGCCGGGAGCGAGGACGGAGGCGGCGGGGATCGCGAACGACGACGCGGCGCCTTTGTGATTTTTCGGCAAACATTTTAGGATCGTAAACATATATATATATATACATACATAGGTATCTAGTATATTGCTTTTAAACGTCCTCGCTTTTAACGCGCGCGCGCGCGATGCGATAGTTACAGAATAATAACGGCGATATATTGTATACGTTTTAGTTCACGGGTCGCCCGCGGGCCGAAGAAATCGTGTGATATTTTGTCAACGTAATCCAATTATACCACGCGGGCGGGCCGACAAATGAGTTCCTTTGAACCCGGCCGGATGGCTGGCTCGCCGGTTTGTACGCGCGCAGAGGCCGGATCGATACCGAAAGAAGCCGATGGCGGTATATACGAAAAAAAGAATACATATATATATATATAAAATTAACCCACACACGCTCGAAACGTATATTATGTAAGTGTATACGCACTCGAAAATAATATTATCGGAATAGCGAGCACAACAATACACCGTGGGTATAATAATATTTTGGTTACATATTTCGTTTTTTTTTTTTTTTTTTCTAATTACAAATCGCATCGTGCGCCGGTTGCCGTGTCGTCTACTCGCACGGTTATCGCGGTGAATACGGTTGACGAACGAGAAATAAACGCAATCATGCAGAGTTTGTATCACCGTAATATAGGAATACTCACCAAAGGTACTTGCTGAACGGGCGGCAGACCGGAACCTGACGGGGAGAGCGGATCGTGCCGGCCGACTGTGGTCATGTCGCTGGGTTCACTTTGCATGGACAGGTTGTCGTCGCTCTCGGTGGGCGGCGGCGACGGCGTGCGGCTCTCCGTGGGCACCGGTGTTCGGCACCGGCTCAACGGCCGCAGGTCTTCAGGTTCCATGGGCTCGTCATCTCGATCGGCGGGCACCAGTTCGACACGGTCGCCGACCGTGTCTTCGTCGCCGTCGTTGGGGCGAGCCATGTCGGCCAGCCCCTTGACCTTCAGGCTCTCGGCCGTCTTCAGCAACGTGGTCAACTGTCTGTGGTCAACGTTGACCTCACCCCTGTACATAAATTCGACCAGGTCGCGAAGCTCAGAGAACTGTACGTCTTTGAGCACCACTATCGGGTGCCGGGTTGGATGGTCTAGGAACAGTGCCTTGAAGTACGCGCTACACGCGGACAACACCACTTTGTGGGCGCGGATCAGACGTCCTTCTTCCGAACAAGCGAGCGTCACGTCCACAAGGGACTCTTCTTGGAGCAGTTGACTGAATACGCCCAGCAGGTTGTTCTGATGATTGTTCCAACGAAGACAGTAGTGCTCGCTTCCCATGTCTGAGACAGCCTGCACATGCAAAACGACAAACACACTATAAATTAGTCCTGCATAGCGGATAATACTATATTACTAGCAGAACATATTGTTATTATATGTTTACTGTGCATAATAACCATAGATCTATAAAACAACTATATAGTCGACTCAACGAATAAAGTAGAAGTAGCGTCCATATACGAAAAGGGTAAAATGCGATTGACTAGTCCATGGCATTCTATACTGTTTCATGAAATATATCGGTGATTAAAACAATAACAATTTTTGATTATAATAATATATCCGACATACAAACTTGTTTTGGTTAACATTCGATAATTAATTTAAGGTGAAGGACTTTAAGTTTATTTACAATTTATCCGTTTTAATTTAATTCTATAATCATAAGCATTTAATTACATCAAATCACAGACACAACACCAGATACAAGTAAAATATTTGCATAGATTTAATCGTTAAATTATCGTTAAGTATTAACTATGACTTACTAGTAACTACTATAATAATCATGCTATTATTGATGATATATAAATCTATAATTATAATATATATTAAAAGGATGTTATGTCCGCATCGACTGACCTAGTCCAACTGCCGGGTAACATGCAAAAACAATGCTTAAGCAGAATAAGTAAAACTAATTTAATTTTAATTTTAGAATAAAAGTACCTATTTTGAAATTTATAGAAAAAAATATTGTTGAGGGAATGTTATAGAGTTTTTGTATTATTCAAAGTATACAACTCGATATAAAAAATAAGCTTTTCTTTTTTTCTTTTTTAATAGTTTATAATTCAAAAAAACACCTAAGACATTCCCTCCAAAATATTGTTCTCTCTAAATTTCATAATAGGTCCTTTATTTCTAAAATCAAACTTAAGCTAGTTTTACTTATTCTACATAAACTTTTTTTTTATATTAACCCGGTAGTTGGATTGAGACCGTAATTGTAGATGCGGTTATGACGTCCTCTTAGTTATTATTATTAAAAAAATATTAATCATTGTTCGGCCGTTTAGGCGATAACTGACAATATTGTTATAATTGTCTACATAATCCACAGAGTCATTGAATATTTCATGGATTAATCAATCGTATTTTGCCCTTTTCGCATATGGCTATAAGACTTCATAGGCCTCATGAGACTTTAACACAGAATCGGCTATTTAGTTGTTTTATATATCTGTCGCATAATACTTATATTGTTCGTATATTTACAGGATTTGACCATTTCCTATAAAATTACATATAGGAAATTGTCCAATCCTGTGGATAAGAGTACACTCTGTATACAAGGCCGCACCAGAGACGAGATTTGGAGGATTCAATTCCGGCCCCCCTCGAAGATTTTTCCAAAAATATTGTTTATTATTTTCTTATTTTCAAAATAGATACTATAATTATATTTGTAACAAAACCAATAGGTAGATGATTTAATTTAAAACTCCTCCCGACAATTTGGTCATATTGATTATATAACACGAGTGCACGCTTTCTTGGATTTCCCCGGGGAAAGTGTTTCCATTTTCGATTTTTCCCTGACACCTAAATCCAGTAAATTTATTACACGAATATGCGTATTTCATAAGACACGCGATCGAGTAGGATATATTAGGATATTATTAAATACATATTGTCGCTTTGCGAATTTTGTTATCAATTTTTAAGGCTTATTAAAACGTATACGATATACGTTTTTTTTTTTAAGTTAATACTAGAGACGGACAGACAACGTATGATCAATTTGTACGCATACATTTTTTGAATACAGCAATAGTTCACGCAAAAATTTAATATCAAAAATTTGTATTAAAAGTTAATTCAAACAAATCAATAAATAATTAAAAATTGTCGTTAACATCGAAAATATTGAGAAGACTTTTATCATAATTCGTAATATAGTACTAGTAGATACACCAATATATAAAGCTAGTTTTGTAACTAGTCGTTTTCAATTACGTACTATAGCCTCGTCAATCATTAAGATAAAATGTCACACAAAATATATTCTATTACGAGTAATAAATGAAATTTATTGTCGTGATAATCTTATTATTATTAACTCATAAGTTTTGTTGCGTGAAAAATATTGACGTAATACCATAGCATATAGTAAATATAACACTCCTTATTGTATTAGATCCTAAACGGCCTAAACACAACTTCAGTTCAAGAAAAGCTATAAAGACTAATAGTAAACAGTTCTGGTAAAAAATATGAGTTTTAAAAATGTACCTATTTAGAGTTGCCGTAGTTAATATATTTATATTGATAATTTATCTATAAAAAAAAAGGCAAAGCTTTAATAAAAAGACGTTAAAAAATAGGTCAATATTGCAGTTAAACGTGCAAAATATTTTAAAAACAATGTTGCCTTCGTGTAGGCAAACAATAATATTATTTTTAATTAAAATCGTTTGAAATATATAGATAAGTTTTAAGGAGCCTCGTCACTATAACATTTGTTTTTTCTGTCTGTCACGCGCATTATATATGTATAAATAATAAAATCATTCTGCATTTCCATGATTGGGATTCTTTAGTCGAGTTTAGGGCAAAGGTTTATACATATTATAAAGAAAAGTATTTACTATAAAGAATTCGAATGATTTTTTTTTTTTTAAATACATAAATTCCTCAATATGTTGTTACAATGGTTAAAATTAAAATTAATTTAATTTAATTTAAACACGCGCACATGAAAAAACTAAAAATATACATTAGAAAAAAAAAATCATTTGCATGATGATCCACAGTAAATATTCTACTTTCTAAAATGTGTCATATATCCATTTTCCCTAAGCCCAACCAGAGAGACACAGTTGTGGAAATGCAGAATGATCTTTATTGCTATATTACGCATTAGACAGACAGATGAATCAAACGATATAGTGACGAAGCCCCTTAATCAATAAATTATTATTACTATCATTGAAACGTCAAAAATTCTAATTTTCGTAATAATAAGTCATCAATTTATCATTAATATGTAACTGTGATTATTAACTGTATAATTAAATTACTTAACATTTTAATATGCTTGTATAGTATATAATAATGATATACTAAATTAAAACTGAAAAAAAATTGCAGCGTAAAATTAATTATAATAATTAAATATCTAAAATTGTTTGTAACGTCGTATGTTGTGTGAATTTGATTTTTATTCTACGAAAGTTTGTTTAGAAAATTTTAATAATTATATTATAAAAGGAAAACCAGACGCGCCTACACAATAGTATCATTTATCATTATCACGTAATAGCAAATCACAATAGGCGGTGCCCAACGGTATCGAATTTCAAAAAAACAAAACTTTTTAATAATCATATTTCTCAATTTAAGTAGCATATATCTAACAATTATTATAATTAATTCCGGAACGACTCCTTGGAGAAAAGAGGAACAATTTAAACGCGTTTTATTATATTCGCGTTTGAACTACACGGAGAAACAATATCTTATATATGTTATTATAAAATATTTAGCTTAAGGAAAATTATGAAATTAAAATATGGACAGAAAAAATCGACAAAACGGATATAAACGTTTTAATTCGGTATTCGACAAATTTTATAAATAGTAAGTATTATCCATATTAGATACATAAAACAACTAGATAGCCTAACTTTATATGTACCTATGTGGAAAGCCTGGCAGTCATGGTGATAGAGTCAGTTTTTCCCCTATAAGCATGATAAAAAAAAAAAAAAAATTAACACAAAACCTCAGTTATTTCAAAACTGTATTACGAGCTACAATAATAAACTCATGTTGAAATTTAATCGAAAACAAGTACAACCCTAGATTTGTTATACAAAATCACGTCGGGTACATGAATATGTATGAACAAAAATTGAAATTGTTTCTATCGAATTATAAATAAATATTTGATAGGTTAATCAACGTAATTTGCTGTTTTTTCTAATTTGTTACTTAAAACAATTGTCTATATGTGCTTATTATAGCATTTACGGTTTTAGAATTTGTATTAATTTATTTTAATTGCATTCAGATAATTATAATTGTATTGTATTGTTTTTATATTATTTGATTATATATTAAGTTATAATCTCAAATAAGTAGGAGGGGTATATAATCTACAGCGATCGTCAATAAAATGTTAACTTAACTGCCTCTGCAGTAAGCTAACAACTAATAAGTTAGATTATTTTCTAAAACCGTGATGGGTTTATTGATGTTGTCCGTTTTGTCGTTTCATAATATGTTATTATACACAATAAAAACTATAATTACGCGTCGGTTTTCGTAAAACCCATCTAACACGCTAATATGTGTGATTTGTCAATGAATCCGACCTAATCATTATTTAAATAGTTATAATAAAAATTATTAGGTACGACACATTTTGTTTCCTATATAATCTCGCGTTATAGTACATGTAAAAACGTGCTATTAATAGATTCCTAATATAATCAATACGACTAAAAAATGCAGCAGGTTGTACAAATGGAATATTTATATATTTTGTTCGTGTTTTAATACTATTATAATACCTGTGTGCAAAATTAAAAACCGACAAATGAAATAAATCGATAAAGCGCGATTATAATATATTATATATATATATATATATATATATATATATATAGCGTAATAGCACAGGAGAGAAATAGTAGAACATTGTAATACGAATAATTTCCAAATAGATACAGTACGACTGTGTATAAGTAATAAATAATTTGGTTCGCGTATAAATAATCTGGTTTGATTAGAAGAAAAAAAAAAAAAATTACCGCGATTTTATTATTTTGTAACTCTACGGCTCGCAATATTAAAAACATCATCATAGTATAAAAAATTCTGTATTGCCGACCGTTTATATTAGCTGCACATCGTTGGTTCTTCCTCTCGTGCGTATACGTACATTTCAGCAATTCGCGAAATTTACAACACTGCCGCCGTATACCTGATATAATAATACACAAACAGATAGTAATTGCACAAGACGTCACCTCGAATGCGCGCGGTAGAAATCGCTATCGAATTTAAACTGAATAATATTTCGTGTCACTCGGTGGGAAGGTACCCACCCATCTATATAGCTATAATAGCTTCTATAATTTTTTTTTTTTTGTGGGGGGGGAGAAGGGATGCACTGACACAATTTAGACCGCTAATTCCACTTAAATCATACCAAACCCACTTATATTATAGAAATCACGTATTTCTAGGGGAGGGTGTCACCCTTTTAAATCCCTAGTAAATACGCATTACGGGCTATTACAATCCTATTGATCAAAAGAACCATTCGATTATACCTGTTTAACTATACATGTATATGATAGAAACGATATTATACGATGGTGAAAACTGGCCTTTGATTCTGTACGAACATCGAAAACAAACAATAACGTATGACATACTACTTATACAGAATGTTTCATTAAACGTATTCACCCCATTATTTGGTTAAATTTAACATTAATTCAAATTCTGATTGTTGGAATTTGTAAAAGAAATTAAAGCCGATATTTAGATATTCACAACATTTCGGGAGTATCCTGTGACGATACTAACTTTGATTTTTTACATGAGAACCTATATTAAAAATTCCATAAATAGACAAAGTATTACTTTGAATACATTTTGCTATTAATATTTTTGATTTCCATCAACCCGTTAACGAGACATCTCACTTTTAAGTACAGGTAGAGGGAGAGTAGCGGAGCACTTAAAAGTGGGAAATCTCGTCAACGGATCAATGGAAATCAAAAATTTTAACACCGAAATTTATTTTAAGTAATACTCCATTTACCGAAAGTATGCTTTTCCCGTGCAACATCCTCTTTCACCTCTCAACCCTTTTAAGGGGGGTGGGCTTATAAAAATACGCTCACAACGGATTTGCTCCACAATTTTAAATGTTAAATTAAATCTGTTCAGTTAGATCTTCTAAAGATAATAAAATGGAAGGTTTGGTTGAACTTTAATTTTTTTAATTTTTAGATATTGACATATGAATGTAATTAAAAAGTTTTAATATGAATGCAATGATAATATTCATTTAAACATTACTTTTTTAACGCACTATCAAATCTGTAAAGTTAAACTTTTAATATATAATAAAAAGCAAGAATTGGTAAAATATTAATTATTTAAAAGTCTTATATTAAAATTTTTAATGAAATGTTAAAAAGTTAAAAAGGTAAAATTGTAAGCATAACATTTTACGCTTTTATAAAACCTGAAATATTAAATAGTTAATTTGAAATGTATTTAAATGATGCATTATTTATGTTTAAAATTATAAAATGTTTACAGAGGGACAAGAATATGTTGGAAGACCGCGAAGGCCAAACGAAATACTTATCTCGGGGAGGGTTTGGCGGAAGCGGTAAATGTCCTTCGTGAATTATACAAGCTGGTAAAAGAAAAAGAAGAATATTGATAATGTTTCTTCGTATAATACGTCTTTTGCAAATATAATATTATATAGATACTGTTTAATATACACTGCACTTTGCGAATTGTATACGAATCTTGGGGCACGTAAAATAATATTAAGTTTTATACGACGACGTATTAATTACATTTTAAAACATTCTAAAATTATAAAAAGAAAGGAACGCTTATTCTTTTCAAATTCTATAAAAGGCTCTAATCTGCGCTGCTCAATTGCCGAAGACGACTAATACGGATGCTCTTTTCAAAATCCCCTTTTTTTTTTCACCATACCTAAATTTAGAGATTTAATTTTTCCGAACCTTGCAGTTTACATACCTATCCTATATCATAATGGCAGATTCTCTAAATACAAAATGACGAGTCTTAAGGGACGAGCGCAGGGTAAAGAAATATATTACAGGTCTGTATAATATACAGTAAATATACACATATATCTTTAATGACGCATGTTTTGTTTTTCATTATTAAGAGTTTAAGAGTTATACTTTAGTTATAATAGTATTATACCAAATAATTTTATTTTCAATTTAATAATTTCAATATTGAACTACGACCCTGAGATCGCATTAAATTATGTGCGAGATTATATTTATATATTAATGTATATCAATATATTTTCTCATAATTTGACAAACAATAATTACGCAAAAAAAATGTATTTTCAACGTCGATAAAGTAAAATTAAAAATTGCACACTTACGCATCTTAAATTTAAAATTTTTTTTTTCAAATTTTAAAGAAGTACGTCATATAGGAAGTCAAATAGATGAAAGCGATACGAAACTATACAATAATAATACAAGTTACTTATTTTCTTATATTAATATATAACTAATAGGTAATAATTTTAGGGTCCAATAAGAGTTTGTTTCCAATTATAGAATTGGTTCCCAGGTGGTTTACAGATAACACCATGGACGTATTCACAGGGGGGGAGGTCATGGGGTTTAAACCCTACCCGTTTTTTTCTCAATAAATTCGTTTTAAATGTCTAACGAATGTGAAAATTCACTATCACATCGTATAGTTTATATTTACAATTCCAATATAAATATATTTGTTACACTAAAAAATTATTGATAAATAATTAAAAATAAAAAGTGTATTAAATGTCGCATTGTTATTATTTTAGATTCTGAGTTTAGAAGAATGTATTGGTTTTACAAAGATGTTTTTTTTTTTACGTGAACACTTTTTCCACCAGAAAGCATAATCCGATTATCAAATATAGCACCTTTTCCGAAAGGAAATATTCTCTGGGTGATACTTTTTTTGAAAATTTTTTGAAATTCTCATTAATATTCTAATATTCAAGATAATGAAGAAAACCCGGTTCTTAAAGTTAAAAAAGTTTGAACAATTAAAATAAAGTTGCCATTGGCAACCGTTCTTATTTATTTTTTGTTATTATTAAGTTTTTATTATTTTAAACTTTTTTAAACAATCATTTTTGTCGTGGAAACGCGCATTGCTGTAATAATTTTACCATACTTTGTACGTGGGCGCAGCCACTGTTGTCGGTGGGAAGTTGGGAAGGTAGAATACAGACGGAAATTGATTGTATATCTGTAAGCAACGATAAACCATTACTAACGAAAAAACAATTCTGAGTGGAGTTTAGTTGATAGTGTTGCTTTGTCAACAATATATAATATGTCATGTTATGGTAAAATGATTATAACGTGCATTTCTATGACAACAATGATTGTTTAAAAATGATTAAAATAATAAAAACTTAATAATAACGGAAAAATAAGTAAAAACGGTTGTCATGGCAACCTTATTTTTAATCTTTCAACTTTTTTTAATCTAAAGAATCGGGTTTTCCTTATTAGCTCAAATATTAATGAGAATTTAAAAAAAAGTATCACCCAGAGAACATTTCTTTTCGGAAAAGGTGCTATATTTGATAATCGGATTATGCTTTCTGGTGGAAAAAGTGTTCACATAAAACAAACAAAAAACATTTTTGTAAAACCAATACATTCTTCTAAACTCAGAATTTAAAAATCTGGCGTTTTCAGTCGTTAAAAAAAAAAAATGGTATTTAGACTGAAAAAGCAGACAAAACTTTAGGGTTTGGATTTTACGGATTTTAATTTTGAAAACGGAGTTTGCATAATGTTTATTAGGATTTGACGATATTCCGAGAACGACCTAATTATTTTCCCGAGATAAATAAAACGCGATTAAATTTATTTAAACTTATTATGTAAATCTAATTTGTCGTACAAGAACCAATTTAAACAGTTTTATGATATTATATAATTTTTATGGGGAACCAATACGTATTTATACTTTTTATTTTGGACTCGAGAACGAATCCCGTAATTCTTTAATTCAGATTGAAAGGTCAATGTTAAAGACTATTATCAAAAAATGTGTGAGATTTATAATCGTGTCCTCTAAAATAAATGGTTATACAGTACCAATTGTACCAATTATACCAATTGTACAATAATATACAGAGTGTTCTACAGAGTTACCGTTATGCTAATAATTCTGTCAATATTCATTTTTTTTTCAAATCTGGTTTTATGCGAGGGGGTCACATATGTAGAAGAAAATTAAATATTTATTTTCATCTCTTAATTATTGAAAAAAAAAACTTTTTATTTTATCACTTTTCAAATTTTTCAAAATAGCCATTTTGTAAAAGATGTTTGGTTTTCTAAAAATTTGAATGTAACATGCATTCATATCCGATCAATAGTTTCTGAGTAACAGTCGTTTTAATTTCTAGAAAATTGGTGTGCAAGCAATTAATTTTCAATAAAATAACACGTTACGCGATAAGGAATCACAATCAGCACGGTAATTCCTTATCTTCTATTGAATATTAATTGTTTTCACGCCTACTTTTTATACATTAAAGTCACCATAACTAAGAAACTATTGATCAGATATGAATGAATGATACATTAAATTTTTTAGAAAAATATATTTTACAAAATGGCTGTTGAAAATTTTAAAAAGTATTTTTTTTCAGTGATTTAGGTATGAAAATAAAAATGCAATTTTTCTTTGAACATATGTATCCCCCTCGCACAAAACCCGATCAAACAGAAAAAATGGTTATCTATATAAAGATAACACTGTAAGACAAATCGTTTTATTTGAAAAAGTCCGATACTTTGCAGTAGTTGATTTATAAACGATTTAGTCTATATCGGTTAGGCTATTCGGTCTGACACACCGAAGACACTTGGAGTCATTATTTTTAAGGAGATGAAAAATACAAAGGCCATGAAATTCAGTGCGATATTGGGTCGAAAGTCAGTGTCATCGGCATAAGCGTGCGCAGATCTTCGTGTTAAAAAAGGGGACAACGATTATTGAAATCAAACTTAACACAAAAATCATAGACACAAATAGTCGAAATTTTTTTTGAAGAGGGCTTTACTATGGGGGGCTTGGCTGAGTTTTCGGGGAATCAAAATCTTCTAGGGCTCTCTCCTTTATTTGTACCAATGAATAAAATCAATATGACGTTAGGGTGTAATAATTAGAAAAATATATAATTAAAATGTTTTTTGAAATTATTTTGGTGGAAAATCTGGGTGGAAAGACACAGGCGTCTAATAATTAAGAATGATATTTCCAAAAATAACGGATTTCGCGGTTAGGAAAATTCCTAATTATATGTATTATATATAATGAGTATGCTAATTCACAAAAGCGATTTTTAGTTTTTAGACATTTCGGTTTTCAGTAATTGCTGTAAAAACTTATACTAGCTCACGCAATTATTATAATAATAAATTATTTTATTATATTGTTTTACTGCTATTTTTACAATAGTCAACTTAAGTCTAAACAAATACGTCAAGTATTTAACCTTTGCACAAAATGCTAACTGCTAACTACACTAACTGTATAGTTAAATGACAATATTTTATAAATCTCGTGGGCCTGAGGTGCCCTCAGACACGAACACGACTGGGAGCCCCGTCCGCGTTCACAGTCTAGCGGCCATGACCAAGCCGAATACTGGATTTAGTGTTATTCCCGAGCGAAATAATAATATTATGTCCGCGCGATTACTTTCTATATTCGAAACCGATCGGATTAATAACGATTATTATAGTATTTGTGTATATAACCTTGATTCGTCGCGTATATACAGAGTTTGACGGTTTGCAGTGTATAGGATAGAGGCACTTAAATTTGGAGAAAAAAAAATACGATATCGTATGCCCAAATAAGCATTGGTCTACCACGCGATTCGAATAAACTCTGTAATCGAAATAACGTAATGCGATGTATTTTTACTACATTATTAAATATAACGATGTACCATAATCAATATAATGATTAGCATCAGGCCGGATGATAGGGGTTATATTTTAATCGAATTACACGGAGGGAAGTCGATTTATTGAATACAAATTGTATTTTTTTTTTTGGATCTGGTTTTAAAATTCGTATTGACGGGTTAGGTTTAACAGAAGCAGATTCTACGATTTAACCACGAATCGCGATTATTATTTACCATACATCCTTTTCCATTGCAAACTAATGCAGGGCACGCCACCTATTAGTGTTATAAAATTATAGCGTGTATTGCAACATGAAAATATTTACCGGAAAGTGCGATTTTCGCGAGACAATATCTCGACATGGCGAGATTATCTTCTGTATAGCTATTTATTGAACAATAATTCGAATAATTGATGTAATACTTATAAATAGTAAGATAGTAATGAGTAGGGATGTGAAATTAATGCACAACGAAACTTACAATTAAATATGCACCGAAAATTGACGAAATGTGAATTGAAAATGTCTCTTAAAAGTCCTTGAAATATGCAAAAGCAAGCAATAATTTTTTGAAAGTATGCAAAAAAAAAACACCACAAATTTCATTTTTGTTTTGATAATATTTACGAATATGGTCGTTAATCGACTATAGGTACCTATATTATAGGCGTAAATGTGCGATAGAATATACTATTGACTTGGGCAATGTTCAGCAAAATTAAACAAAAACTTGTTAAATACCCGACTAAAAATAGAACGGTTTCATCGAAACTATAAAATTTGTATTATAAACAAGTACATTTTACGTTGATTTGGATCGGATTGACTGGAAAATTATAAATGTTAAGCACAAAAGCATTAATAACACTCGGATATCGTGGAAACGTGCATTTGTATGCCCTCCGTCCATTAAACATGTATACATATGCAAGATAAGATTTCATAATTCAATTACACGTAGAGCGAAACGGATCCATTTTCTAATACGGTTTACTAAAATGGAAAAACCCGCGACCCAAGCAGAGATCGTGATAATGCGGGAAAATCATCCGCTCAACACGAAAAAACGCACTTTTATCGATGTACTATTATACCAGATACGGGCGATGCATTTCCGTAGACTGGCGTAACGTGTATGCAATTTAAAGACGCGCATGTCCGTAGTCTAATAAAAAAAATAACAAAAAAAAAAACAACGACATCATAATATCTTCGAGACATTTTTTTTCCCCGCTTTTCTTGAGAGAGCAAAAAAAAAAAAAACAAACCACCAACACTAATATTGTAAACGATTCGTTCGAACGAATTTTCCGGTAATTGATATGTTTTATAACATAATATTATACGTGTGCGTACGCGATATACATTAATAATAATAATAATACACGGTGATAACGCGATTATTTGTTTTCGATAAGGTGCTGCGGTGTACCGGGCGTAATATCAGCGGCGGTGATAAGAAGAAAACGCGTGGAAAGCGTCTGATAAGATTATACCGCGTTTCTGTATATCATATTATTAACGATTCGCCATTATCTCCGAACACCGGCACAATAATATTACGTACATTGGCCAAATGGCGATTTTGCGATTAGAATTAATAATATTATAATAAATGTAATTATTTTATGTGCCGCAATAAAACACGATCGTACGTCATACAATAATATTATATTATTAATAAAAAAAAAAAAAAAAAAAAATTCGCGCACGGGAAAACGAATATATTATATTATAAAACGTTTATGAATATTTTATTATTTATATCATATTAATACATTATACCATTATACACCGCTTAAAAAAGTAATTATATTAATAATAATCGTAATATCTATTACAATACAGTATATGCCTACATGCAAAATAATTACACTTAATATTAGGAGGTTTTTTTTATTTTTTAAATTCGTATATTATAATTGGTTAAATTTTTTTTTTTTATATACGCACTGTGTGTTAGTAGTTATCGTCCTTCGCGAAATTCCTTTTCGTAACACCATTAGTAACACCGGCTAATAAAATACCACGGAAGTTTTGTCGTGGGTCCCGACAAAACACGATTTCGGCCTTTTTTAAAATTATTATTATTGTTTGAATTTGTTTGCACTTTCGCTAATTCGACACACTGAACATCATGCACACCGGAATAAAAAAATATGAAATTAATAAAACGAAACGACCTTTATTTTTTTTTTTTTTTTATTTTATAATATAATAATAATATAATATAGTGATGAAATATACGCACGTTATTTTTGAGAAAGAGAAAATAACAAACATAATAATATAGTATTATATTATATTATAATATACGATAAATATATTAATGTATAATAAATTGTTAAAACTTAATATAAATGAAAAATTTACAAAAAAAAAAATAAAAAAAAAGTAAAAATAGTACTTATTTTGTAATTTAATTTTTTTTTTTTCTAATACCTTAGCTATATGAATTCATTTTGGCGCCTGCGGTGTGTGTGTATATGTGTGTATGTGTGTGTAACACGGCGGCACTCGATAAATACAGTGAGGACACACGGAACGGTAGAAAAAAAAAAAATTTATTATTATAATAATTATTATTTTTTCACAAACCGGTATAACACGTCGCCGGCGTATGACGAGCGCACTAATCGCGTCGTTCGCGAATATTTCTGTTCGCGCGCGTATATTATGTCGTGCGCGTGTGTTGTGTATGTGACTGTGTATGTGTGAGTGTATGTAGTGTTTTTTTTTTTTTTTTCTGTAAGAGAGTGTGTGTGTGGATGTATGTGTAATGTGTGTGTGTTGTGTGCGTGTGCGTTATCACGCGCTTTCGATGGGAGTTCAACCGGCCTCCGATGACTTTGCCGGTCGACTGATCGAGTGACTGTGAGCGGTGGCGTACACTGCACTGGTGCCGTTACGCGGGGCGCCAAAAACCGAACAGGCCGGGCGGTATAGGACGCGCGCGCAAAAACGTCGCGCCGTCGGCGGGCCCGAACTGACAACGCCGCTTAGTAGACGCCGGGTCCCGCGGCCCCCGTCACGCCGCGCCCGGCGCGCGCGCCCGTAGGCCGGCGGCGGTCGGCGGGGGGCGCCCGCGAATATTGCGACCGGCTTTGGCGCGACGGCGGCGGCGGGAGGAGGGCCCGGCCGTTGGTGGGGGGTACCAGACGAACCTTCGACGCGGCGGCGGCGACGAGGACGCTGCCCCGACGTCCGCACCCACTCGCCCGATGGCGACCGGGGTCTCACCCCGCGCGCGAAACCGCGTACGTTCACCTCCTGCCGCCTCCGCCGCGACCGCACCACGACGTCGGCGGGCGTACCGCCGCCGAAAACCGGTCGCCTTGGAAATTCGCGATTCCGTACGGCAGGTTGATATTCGGCCGATCGCCGACGTGCGCGCTCGTTGCGTAACTCGCCTCCGTCAAAATGTTCGCCGATTTATTTTGAGCGCGCGCGTGCGAGCGTATATATTTATACATACACACACACACACACACACACACATATATATATATATATAATATATAAATATATGTATATATATTTATATATACGCGTGCATATATTATCGTTAATTCTCTATTATATATTATTATAAATATATCCCCGCGCTCGTATACGTTTACCGTCGACGGATAGGTTATTATTGCAATTTAGTTACAATTGGCGGCCGTCCGATCGAATTGCCGTTTGCGAACTACGCGCGTGTTCGCAATTTTAATATTATCTAAAACCGTGTCCGCGGATCGCCGCGCCGCAGCCGTAAACTCCTTTCACGACGGTGTAGTTATTGTGAATATTTTCGTTTTTTTTTTTTTTTCCTCTGCAAGACGCTCCTCGGCGCGTTTCGGATATTTCTTCGCCAGTAAGAACCATACCTGTTACAAAGTACATAGAAACGCGACGTTATGAATTAATATACGGCGGCGTTGTTTAGGATTTTTCCAAGTGAATTTCAAAAATCCGCGTTGTATTATGCACACATGATTGTACAACGTCTACAGGGGAAAAAAAAAAAAAAAAAAAAACGTACATTTTTAATGTTTTGTACGCGTATAAAGCGAACTCGAGCAATTGCTATATTATAATATACGCTATTTTACGGATATTGTAACGCGATTTCCTGTTTTTCTTCGTTTGTTCGCCGAAAGAAATAACACGTAATGACCCAAATATGAATTATGGACACAGTATGCGAAACAAAGTCATTTATCGAGGAAATACATTTCCCCAATGCCCTTTTCACCCCTCCCCCTCACCGTAATTATTACAACGGATATCGTTCATTTAACACCTAGTCCGTCCACGCACAGACAATTTAAATCGCCGGGACCGAAATTTAAAAAGACAATTCGAACTGTTCGGGAGATGATGAGAGTGCCGCTGGATGCTTCAAATAGAGCCGTGGTATGCGTATGGTTTTCTGTTCGTAGGCGAACGTTTTTTAAACTCAAATTAGGTTTTTTCGAAACCAATGCGCCACTTTTGCGAAAACGATCCGTCCAGTTCAGTTTATTTTTCTGCGGTACACGAAGAGAATAACGTTATCTTATTCTTACGATTAGTTTTTTTTTTATATAACATTGTAAACGCGAATCGCTGGTACCTGTGCTTTGCGTAAAACAATCGAGACAAAAACTAGGCGGTTTCCAGCAGTAATTCATATTTTTACGGACAGCGCAATATACTTCATGACTAACTCCTAATCGCAAGACGTTTTCGAGCGCTGAACTCGACAACTTGTATTCTTCATGAAAATCGTTCGCACTCGAATAAACCGGAGAAATAAAAAAAATCCCGTGCATAATAATACCATCTCATCGTATAATTGTACGGCGAATTCGATTTCGAATATGCCCGTCGGATCATAATGCAATTATATTCTCGTCGAATGTTTAGTGCACTTGTTATACGGACATTCTGCCGAATTTCCTATAGAAGAGGCATAACAATTGAAGGGATCATATAAAAAAAAAAAAAAAAAATTTACACAGAGGTGACCGTCTTTTAGAGGTGACAGTTAACGGAAGTTTTACTGAATTATATTATAATTTATGTGCATACATTTTATAAACTATTTTGTAATTAATTTCGCGCGTGTAACGCCGAATTTTTTCCCGCCAATCATTTAATCTGTATCGCCATATCGGCGTTTCCTTCCACCGGGTCTATTACGCCGGACCGACATCGCGAACATTGCGTATCCCGTTTGTATTCTATTTCACGCGCATTGTTATTTAACAATATTTGAACAAGGTCTTCGGTTCTATAATTGGTCGAAAATGCCCTACCGCGTGTTTATAAAACGACTGCTTACAATAATTTATAAATCGTATACCGTACCTGTACGCCACGTTATAATCTGTTGGGGGACTGCACAGACGTAAACGTTGTAAAATAGCATTTTATACGAATTTCAATCTGCGATTTCGTAAATTCAAGGTCGTTTTGTAAACATATACACATATAACGTACAGAGGTAGATACTTGTTTTAATAAAAGGTAGGAATAAAAACAAAAAAAAAAATGATATCCTATCGATACATAGAAATAGCCGGTACTTTCGGCCAATATTTCGCACGACGAGTGGGCCACTGTTTGAGGTGAAAATTTGGGAAGGCGTAGGATATAAAGGAGAATTTTAGTGTGTATATTTGTAGCAACGGTTAATCTAATATTTACGATTTGAAAATGAAATATTTCGTAAATTTTCTCGTTTTTTCCATTTATTATGAAAATCCCCGGGGAAATCAAAAAATGACAATGACACTTTTCAGGAAAGGCGCTACGCTTAAAAAATACGAGCAAAATTTCTAGTGGAAAAATTATTAAACAAAAAAAAAATAAATACCATTGTAAAACCATTGTAGTACGTTCCTCGCTCTGCTCAGAATCGAAAAGCTGGACATGCTTCGTACAATGGACAGACCATACTGTTGTTGGTGAGAAGTTGAGAAAGTATAAAAATATGGAGTGATTATTTGTACTGACAGCAACGATACATCATTGCAATCAAAAAATGATTCCGAACGAAAATTGGTAAATTGGTATGCTTATATTATTATAATGTAGTAAAGCATTATATAATCACGTTTTTTTGTTCTTGTAACCAAGGTAACCCGAAAATCAACAAAATTAAAACCGACTTATCGGTTTCCAAATTCTTTAGAAAAACTGCATGGATACTTGCAGTTTTGTTGGCCCACGTATAATTTTAGATATTATTTTAATGCAACTTTTTCACATTAAATATCTCTCTGTTTTGCATAATAAATTTATGTGAGAAAATTGCTGTAAGCAACATATACAATTTATTATGATTACCTTAAATATTATTCAACCGGTAACCGTTCGTATAATTAATTTGTGCAAAGCCACTTATTGCATTCACTCGATAATAATCAGTATATAATGCATAGGAAATCGTGACATACGAACAACAAAGTGCAGTTAAGACAAGAATAGAAATTTTAAAATGATTTATACTCGCGTCGATCGATGTGTGTGGGGAGCATGGTAATACTGTCGGATATTTATTCAAATCAAAAACCTTATCGGACAGAATATCGTATTGCCATCCGGACCCCTAAGCATATGATATTTTACAGGACAAGCTCATATAGAATCACGTAATTTTGTTTTTTTTTTTTTTTTTATAATATTCGTTTGTAAAACAGTGAGTTTTTATTTTCGGGTCTTTATTGTGTTTATTTAATCGTGTGCACTGCAGAACGAAAATTATGCCGCCTACCGATTTTCACTTGTGTACATATATATACATATTGAGAATAATTTTCTCGGCCTATAAAGACAAAAATACGGATGAAACGCACGAAACCAAATGAAAACTAAAACGATAATTCGAACATTTCATAAGGGCTACAAAGAGCTAAAAAAAAAAGCTAGAATGTTTTCAAAAATTCTATCGCGTCTACAAAGTGCTACATGAATACGGTCTCTAATGATTATTTCGAGCCGATAATCACACAGGCAGCAGCAAAAAAAAAAAAAAAAACCGCAAAATTCGAAAATATCGAAAAACTGTTGTATTGCGTAGTACACTTTCCTGATTTTTCTTTAAGTTTCCCCCTCCCCCCGCAATTATTAAGAAAATAACGAGGAAAATCCAAAAGTGACCATCCGGACTGTGTACGAGAAAAAAAAATCTCCCGTTAAAAACTACCGCGCCCAAGAACGGCGAATCGGCAACGGCCGGAGCCGGAGCAAGTTAAGTTCTCCGGCGGAAGGAAAAGTTTTCCGGCTCATACAGGAGGCGAGAGGAAAAAGAACGGGGGAAAAAAAAAACCGCACATCTTATTATTACACAGCGAAACCAATACGCTGTGCGTTAACGACTCCCGAAATTCCGCGTACACCTGTTGTTATTTCGCGGTGCAGTCATAACGCATCCGTGCGCGAGTGATGATGCAGCGCAGACATTTTCGCAAATAAGCTCGCGCGCGCTTTACCTGCAATGTAGCCGGGTACGGTGGGGAAGGAGGGGGGGGGTAGGGAAAGGGGTGGAACCCGAGCGTTTACGCGTATACCGCGACCGCGGTCATAACCTAACCTAACCTAACCCTCCTCGCGGACACGGTTCGCGTCGCGACGACCCGGCGGAACGCACAACAATAATATTATCTGCCGAACCGCCGCTACAGAGTGTGTACAATCATAACAATAATAACAATAACAGTGGCGATAATAACACGTCTGCCGCCCGTCGTACGTCGCCGCCAAACGCCCGGCACATTGTTTTAACGGCAATACGTGCGTGCGTACGTACGCTTACGGGCACCGGCCGAACGGATGAGGTTCGGGTGGTGGGGGGGGTTGGATCGGAGAAGCTCTTTTGCTTGTTATTATTATTTTTTTTTTTTCGGTTTTTTTTTTTTC